>JALJVW010000172.1:8050000-8650000 GCA_024865655.1 Emberiza elegans
TCGCTCGCCTGGGAGCCCTTACCTCAGACCGCACCAGCCTGGTGCACCAGCCAGCTCCCAAAAATAGTGAAACAAGCCCAAGAGGGAGAAGGAACCCGTGCCTTCCTGTTTTGCTGACAGATGGCTGGCTCCACGGCATGGTAAGCGATACCAGGAAGCTCCTGCCCTCTGCTTGCAACACACCATCTTCCGAGGAGCCAGAGACCAGTGACCACAAGCACCAGGGAGAAGTGTGTGGAGAGTTAGTGGGGTAGAAACAAAACTCAGGTTCTCAATCAGAAGGGGACCCTGCAGGTCCCAGGGCTCGAGTGCTGGCTATAGACAGCTGGTGGCCCCTTGGATAACAGATGTGCTGCTGGAGCAGGTAGTCCCATCCCAACTTGGTCCCCACCTTGAAGTATGGCATGGGCAGCTGAGGTAGCCTCAGGTGGGGAGGGGGCAAAGAGCCTACACATTCTTTTTTCATCCATGGAATGTTAGATCACATCTTCACCTGCTGCAGCTGGCTCCACATCCTACCAAGCAGAGAAGCTGTTCTTTGCTGTTCCTTGTAACTCAGATACTTGCACTATCAAGCCTGCTTCCTGGAATTAAACAAGCATTTTCTTGAAGGATGAAAGCAGAGGAGGATGTAGTTCGAATTCCTGGGAAAGGGTTCAACTTTATCCTAACCTTTTTAGCCCAATTTCCATGATTATTCTTTTCCCAAAACAGGATCTTCAACCTGCTCTCCAAAAATTTGCAGTGGGAAACTAACAGCTATTATTGTATTTAATAATTTCATAAATCTTATGGTCTACTCATTTGCTTCTGAATGTCAACAGTACAACTCAGATCCAATATATTGCTGCCCCCACCTTCCAACTTACAAATCCTGTCTTTCCTCACCAGGCCCATGCTAGAATTGCAAAAAGACAGTGTGTAGGCTGCAGATGGATAGGATGTTGAACAGATTATAGTCTATACAATTTGCAAAAAACATTGGGTATTCTTAAAGAGCATTCCAGCTGTTGCACCTGTACTGTAACACTGCTTAACATCCAATAATGCTCTGTCTTGCTTTATTCTGCACCTAAACTTTAATTCCAGATAAGCAATTTGTTAAATGTCTATATATAGTCCTCAGCCATGCAAAATGCAAAAAACCACCTTCCACTCAACAATTTGCGTCAGTTCCTATGGGACTGAAGAGCTTTCAATAGGTCCATTTTTATTAAAGTTGTCAGTGGGAAAAACAGCTCCTCTTGCAGGAGGGAAAATCTTATAATTATAGCCTGCTCAGTTACTGGAAGCATGGTGTATGTATGGTAGGTGGTAAGGTACAAGTGCCTTACTTCTCCTGAATGTATGACTGAACACAAAGGAAGAAAAAAGAAATGGGAATGCATCTTACTACTGCCTTCTAGGGTCACCTAGCTACTATTAATCAGTTAATTACTTCACATTTTTCCAGAAGACACTGAACCCTAACCAACCAAAATAACCACTTCAAGAATATACCCACCAGAAAGGGGTCACACTCTGGAAGGGCACTTTATTCCAACAGGACCTGCCGAATCGCTGTTGCTGGGGCTTCAGCAGGACTGGGAGTGCCAAGGGGAGGAGGTGCAAAGAAGAAAGTTTCTTCTAGTTTTGTATTCCTGAATTTACCTGCCTTTGTCTTGACAAGCCTTACACTCAGTATTTCTGCAACTTAAGCCACACACTTGTCAGCTGAACTCCTTCCTGCCTCTGGCTGTCATCAAGCAGAACTCTGTTGGAAAACACTTCCCAAAGGAGAAGTCCCATTTCCTGATTTCTTAAATGAAGAGCTAAACTACAGGGCTGATTTTTTTTTTTTCGCTTGTTTGGTTTGTTTGTTTGTTTTTTTTAATGAAAATAAACTGGAGTATAGTTTGTTGTGGGGTTTTTTTTTTTGTTGTTGTTTTTTTTTTTTTTTAATGGAATAGTCTTAGCTTGCTTTCTTTGAGGTTGGATGACTGCCTGTCCTGAAACACACACCCTCAGATCTCACACTGATCACATCAGGGTTTATCCTTGAATTAGGTGATTTTAAGACACTTGGCAAATCTGATCCATTTCACAGGGATGAAACATTGAGAGGAATAGAGCTAGTGGAAAAGTGATGATGGAAAGATTTTTTTTTCTTCCCAAGTAATTACTTGGAATAATTAAGCATGGTTCCTAAATGTAGATTAAGATCCACAAGCACTACACAAATTGATAAAAGGAAAAAAAAAACTTTAGAAAATCCTCAAGGGTGTTTGAATCCCTCCCAGAGGAAGGGTAAATACTAATGAAATCCCAGCTAACTTCAGCTTAGGCCCTGTATCAGAATATATGACAGGACATCTGCCACCTCATCTCAGTTCTGCAATTGGCCATGTGTAGGTTTTGGCTCTGTGTCTGTTAAAAGTCACACCAGACTTGAGCATAACTGGTCTTGGGCTAAATTTTAAGTGCTAAGAGTAGAATTTACCCTTTTGCCTCTGGTACGGTAAATCTATGAATAGGAAACCATGCCCTGATTTTTGTCCCTTTCCTCTCCTCTAGAATCAGCAGAAGCAAGAATTGTCACACTCTAGAAAACAAGAGATCTTGTGTACAGATATGAGAATTTGCACTAAAGCATCTATTTGTTATCCATTTGTAAATCAATAAACCTTTATAATGATTTATCTAAAAGAACAATGGTTTAGAAATGTTTCTGACAGAAAACCCTAAAATTACGGTCTGTTTTGGTTTGGCACAAAAGAGATGTTTTTAATTTTTCACTGTTTAAGTTTTTCCCATGAATCAAATTTGCCACTAGCATACCCTAGGGTGTATGGCTTCATTATCTTCAATGCAGTCACATCTCTTTAGGTTTTCAGCTAATTTAAGAGCCCGAAGTTAGAAATCAAAAGCTGGGTGGGCACCCGACTGAAACAATTTTGCTCTCAAATGCTGAACCTGTCTCACTCTCATTTACAGGAGGAAAGGGATTAGCACCTAGGTGATAATAGATAATTCTATTTAGGAATACAAATAGCTCCAAAGTTTGGTCCCTTACTACAAGAGCTACAAAACAGATAAAATTCCTTTAAAAATCAATAAAATTATTTCTTCAAGGCTATTCAGATAAGGAGCTCTAACCTGTATGCTTTCCTCTTCAGACAATGAATACCAGATTCAGAGATGAAGCTACTCCAATCCTTTGAAAAAAGAATCAAAATATTGCAACTTTAAATTACCTGACAATCAACACACAACCCTTCTGAAAGGTTATGTTGATTTTGTTTTAAATAAGGAAGCACCTAAGTGGCCATGATTTTGTATTAAAGTTAGTCAGCATTTGTCCCAAAGAAAATTTACATGCCATGAATTTCCCTCCTTGCAACTTTCTATACAATATAACTTATGCTATGTCTTAATAATATATCAAAATACACCCTAAGAATCACTGGAAGTACTGCTCCATTTATACCTAATGTAAATTACAACAAGAAGTGGATTTAGGACCTTTTAGAATTACAGGCATAAACAGGAAGAAATCGTTGTAAGGTCAGGATTTTTTAATCTTTCAGAATACAGCAAATTAATTATTGGCAAATCTTGGTTTATTTTTTTGTCTCCCAGTAAATTCAAAAGTAAGCCTCCTTGTCAAGAAAATTAATGCTTAGCATTTATACAAGACTTCATCAATTGATATAAAGCATGTGTAAGCATGTCAGTCCTTCTACAATCCTGTTCTCTTAGGATATTGAAAGATCCCAAGACTGGGCCATTGATGTGATTCAATGGAATTACCCAATCCAATGCCAAAGACTAGCTATCCTTTTTCTCTTCTGTGTTTCCTGAGCTACCTATGTACTGACTTCTCTGGGACAAGATGTGCCCCACACTCAGCACAATGGAACCTCATGGTAAGGAAAAGAAATCACAAGGGCTGATATTTGTGGAGCCACTTTGGTCTTACACCGGCACACCAAAACTCAGAGCTGCCCTTCCATCTACAGAGAGCTCTACCTCTGATGCTGCAATGACTCCACAAACGTACAGCACATCCAGCTGCATGTTTCCTGACAATTCTTAGGTGTAGCTATGCTGAGCAAACAGAAAGGTGCCTGAAGGAACACTTCTGCCTTGAGTGTGGCCTGCAAAGGCAGGTACACTTCCGTGAAACCTCAAAGCAGAAAATAAGCACTCATGAAGTCTTGAGGGGAGGGGAAATAAACTTTCTACAAGGGACCTGGTGCTCTGCAGGTGCTTTAGCAAATATAAAAAGTGAGGGGAACATGCATTCCTCAGTGGTGACAACTAAGTTAAGAGTGAAAAACAAGCAAAGAGGCAAACCCCAGATTTACTTCCACAGCCACCTTGAGGAAAAGCCCAACTGTGCAACCCCCACTTCTGTAAGTAGTCCCATGGCAGGAAAGGGACTGCTCACACTGGTCACTGGAGCAGCTGGCTCTGATGGAGCACTGGTGTGTGAGCACGTCTTGTGTCTGTGGTCTCTGACATATCTCATTGGCTCCTCACCACACAGGCTTCACCTTTAGCAAACTAAAACTCCAAACCAACAACCACGACTGTAAAACCCCAATCCACTTTAAAACCTAAACTGAAGCTCCTAGAATGGGTCCTAGATTCAACCACCCAAGACACATAAAGATACATTTAAAAAATAAATTAATAAAGGAAAAGGAGGTTGCAGCCCAAAAAACACAGAAAACTCCTATAGGCCTTAAAATACCTGACAGGAGAATTTGCACATTAAAAACAGGTTAGGACTGGTATCATCATATATGTCTCATCGATCTTTTGGGATTTAAGCTGGGAGCTGCATCTGCCTGCAGAAAGATAGTACCGCTGCATTTCTAACTGCACCAGAGGGTCTCAACCTAATGGAACCAAGGCTCTTGTATCCATGGAAGTCATGGAATATAGGGCAACAACCAAGAGAAGAGGTGAATAAAGACACTTTTGTAAAAGGATTTAACGTTTAGCTTCATTTTAAACCTAGGAGCTAATATATATATATATAATATGTATTAAATATATAAACAGGCTTATGTACAAATGTGCTAAATATGGTTAAGCACGCAACAGGAAGACTGTTAAACATGGAAAGAAGGTAATCTGTATTGTATAACCAATCTTCAAATACTTGAAGAAAACTGCTAGAATTCTACAAACTCATTTTAATTAAAAGCATTCAATATCTCAGCTAGCAGCTGATAATTAGCTTTATTATTGTAATTTAATATGCTACACTTCACAATCTCTGTGAATTACTCTACTTTAGAACCACTTTAATTCTATTTTTAATTTCCGCCTCATCACACAGCTCAATGTAAATAATAACTACCAAGGTGAGGGGTGTTCCTTTCTGAAAACCAAGAGTCGTAATGAGCACTTCAATGTCTTTCCACTTTTGTTCAAAAAAACAAAACAAATACCTCCAGGTCTTTTAAAGGACTGCATTAAAACAAAAAAAAAATTAAACTAAGTGGATCAATTTCTTTCCCTCTGCACTAATTCTGTATTCAGCATTTTCTACACAGTCAAGGGAGATGTTTAGTTTATTCAGTCATTTCTCTATTCCTGCCTAGTGTAAATGCTGGTTAACTACGCGAATTGACAATACAATTATGAGCATACAGTGAAATTTCAATGGAAAGCTCCTGTCTACAAAATGAAGGAAGCACTGTAATTCAACACACAAGATTAAGAAAAGAACTCTGCTAACAGTGCAGATGTGAAACATTTAAATGTCTGGCACATGTAAAATTAATTTCTGTGTAAGGGAACAATTGTGAGGGTGTAAAAAAAGTTGTCTCAAAGATCCTACATAATTCTCAGTTCTTTGGGAATTCTTTTTTCAAATCACTGACAAATGATAAAAAGTGCATCTTGTATCATATTTGTGTGTTCCGTATGTGCTCCTCCTAGCATTTTCTCTGCTTGAGCTATATTCATGTAACAATTCATTGCTAAAGGAGATAATAAAAAATCCATTCTTTTATTGACTTTGTGTGCAAATTACTGGACTTGATATCATTGCAAATATAAAAAAAGGTTCTTCCTTCAAGTTTTTGAATTGCAACCAGAGTAATTATAAATTGTTTCCACAATATGAGAAAAATATGAAGGTAATTTTCCTAATTAAGGGCAAGTTTTATTAACTCATTAAACCCTGTCACCTTTATTCACTAAAAATCAAGCAGAAAAGTAGAATAAATTCACTAGGACAAAGAAAACGCACACACTTCCATCTTATAAATAAACTGACTATAAAAGGTGAGGGGTGTAAATTAAGGCACTCAATCTAAGAACTCAGCATATTCTCAAGTGGCCAAATAGAGCTCTTAGATATTCTTCCAGAGCTCTCACTCAAGGGGAGGCAAACAGCAGATGAAGGGCTGTACTTTTTGCATATATCTATTTATCTGATTTTAAAAGCGTAGGATGTCCTCACCACAGTGTATCTAAATATGCAATAGAGAGAACATAAAAGCACCTCTTCATGCCGAGAATTGTTATTGCCGAGTATACTCTACAATATATCAGTAGTCAATTTGTCTGAATTATAGAAGGTTTCAGTAACTCTGCTTCATGATCACAGAGTTGCTTCCTAATTTCCCTTCAAACTGTTCAGGCTGTTACAGATTATTAAAGGACATTACCATCCTGAATAAGCATATTAGAGATTGGTGTGATTTTTTTTTTTACCCTTAAATAACTCCTAAAAATAACTCCTAAAATTAAAGCAAATTAGTAAATTCCTCCATACTAGATATTTTAGTTAACTGGCTCTGCTTTTGCAAATATTCTGGGTCCAATCCACTATGGTCAATTCCAGCTTTATACTGCTATTGCTCTACTGTTCTCAGTGAGTTGAAACAAACAGAAAAATGAAGCAAGTCAGCGGGGAATCTGATCTCTCTTACAGAGCAAGTTTCTCTTTCACTGGGAAAGCTAGAGCAAGTGGAATCAGAAGAAGAAATGTAAATATTTCACATGAAATAAGCAAAATAATCAAGAGAAGTGGACAGTTCCCATGGCTTAAAAAATATGATGATTTCAGTGTGAATGCTCATCCAAACTTGCAGTCTGAATGGCCTTTGGAAACATTTACACAAGAAGCATGAGTGTGCCATGAAGCTCCCAAACCTGCATGGTTCTATCCCCAAGAATTTCCAATGGTGCAAACAAAGCTGAAAACATGCATGTATCTTTTCAGAACGAGGACCTACTTTGCAGCCACTACAGTGTTGGTGGTAAACTGCTTAGTGCAAAAAACCCCTGCTCTCTTCTTGTTCACCACGTTAAAGCATGGAGGAAGCTGTGTTCTGAAGGAGAAGGGTGAGGCAGAAGTTGTCGGGGTTTTAATAAAGATGCATTGCAACATACCTTAAGGGATAAACATAATTCTTTTTAAATTTAGGGAGCAAACAAAACTTTTGTTGAGTTGTAGTTAGGTTTACGTATAGATTGATAAAGGGGCAACAAGACACAGTTGACCTCGGAAAAAGGGAGTTTTCCAGCTGAAGTCAGTCCACTTTGCTGGATAGCCACTGGAGAGAGAAAACTCCAGCAGCTACTTTGGATGAGTGGAAGGTATTTAAAGTAGCCTCCTAAAAAATGCTACAAAGCTGACAAGACTGAGGCTGTCAGCCTTGCCTCATATGGCATTCACACTCATCTCTAAACACTTTTCCACTCACTCCAGTGTCAGGCAGGGGGAGCAAAATTAATCTTTGGATTACAGAAATAATACCAGTGAAGAATAGTTCTTTCCTCTTTTGACTCTTGCAAGCATTTAAAAAGGCTTCCCAAAGAATTATAGTCCCAGAAAACACCGATGAGAGTCCTTATCTTCCACTTCTCAACTGGCATAATGTATTCCCAGTGTTCTTTCTTTTTGAGTAATTTTATGCGTGTTAGAAAAGTGGTGTTTGTCACTTGGGAGGGGAATTCCAGGGGAGCCAGCAGTGCATCCTGCTCTACTCACATAAGGATGACAGCATTTTCCAAAGATTCCATTATTGCTACACTAAATTCTACTATTTTACTATGATTTTTTTGGTCTAATTCTATAACTTTTAATAATAGTAGAAAGTAATGACTGATCAAAATGTAATGAAGTACATATGTGAATTTTGACCAGAAAACAAAAATTACTACAGATCCAGCTTTTCTTGCACATAAAACAGGGGAAAAAATCCCACAAGCTTCAATGGAAGTTTTTCCTGACATAGAGCCACACAATTAGGCTGCGATCCATGACTTTCGATATCTTCTGGACTTTTTAAGAGAACATTGCCAATGTGATCTGCCAGAACAGCATACAATTCATTATGTCCTTGTTTTTGTTGCTGAAATACAGACTGGACCCATTTCCTTGTTTTCTGCAAAATTGTGGTGTTAGTATAAGAAGTACCTTAGCTCAAATAAAATATGTCTGGAAATGTTTTTGGCTTCATTTTGGAGTTATCCAATTTTAATGATGAGAAAGAAGTTTTGCATTCCTGTAAAACTCCGTGGATTGGTTATCCAGTTACATTTATGCATTGCTATGCAGTGGAAGCAGCGAGCAGACCAGGTTTTTGGTATTAAGGTCCACAAGGGAAAGGAAAACTGCTACAGTAATGCTGAGATGGAGACTATTGCATTTTTAAATGGTACGCTGAATGCAACACAAATGACAAAGGTGTTGTTCATGTTTACAAAAGGGAGCAAGCGACCAGATCATTCCTGGAGGGAGTACTGGCAGCTGGGACATGGGGTGGAAAGTCTGAGGTATATGACAAGCTTGTCTCTCTAATGCAACTTAGGAGTTTGAGACCTACTAAAACACACCAAGTCACTTTCTTGCTTTTAGTTAAGTAGCCACCCTGAGAAATACTCATCTGGGATAAAGGATGCACATAGGATCAGTGCCTAAGCTTCTCCAGTTACTGGGAGCATAAAGGGCAAAGAGTCCTGCCCTGTCTTCCCATCATTACTTTGGCCCAGAGACATTAGTGATTCCTCTTCAAATGCTAGAGTCCATCCCTCCTTCCTGACTCAATCAGGACAGTCAGTACAATTTTACACTGTGCTTCTGTGTTTCTGTCAGTTCCCCTGGAAGCCATATCCAGTAGGTAGAGGACTCTTGCAAGGATCAGTGCATTAGGTTTGAAGTTCTGAATGCTGGAAATGTCCAGCACTGGACTTCCATTGACTTTAGTCTGGTCAGTCTTCTCTCTCAATAGGTAAACCTGATTTCTCCTTGGCTTTTATCTTAAATTTACCATATAATTAGGGATATAATTTCTATTTATATTTTTTCATAAACTTGCAGTATATAATGTTCTGAGTTTCACCTACTTTACTCAAACAAAAAAAAAAAAAAAAAAACCAAACCCAAAGAAAAATACGAAAAAGAGCACCTGGGTAGTCACCAATAGTAAGATTTGTGAAAAAATCTTTAAGGTGCAGAGCTATGCAGTATTTTGGACACTTCCCCCCTGCAGTTCTGCTACAGACAGCTATCATAAGGACATGAACTGTTTTAAGAATCCTTGGTCTTAGCACATTGTACTTGGTTTCTCATCTCTTCAGGCTTCAGTTTCAAAGGCTTTGACAAAGTAAGGCATACAGCCATGTAACTAAAACTTGGTAGAGTTTTGCTAAAGATTGAGGAGGTGGGCACATAATGCACTCTAAGCAGTATATCTTGTGGTTTTTATTCAGTTTTTGACCAACATGAGTTAAAATCAAAGCAGACCATGCCAACGTTAGAACGAAGTCTATGCACGGGAGCAATGAAGCTTTTTAGAAAAGAGACATAGTATCAACTACTGTATCAGCTGTTATAATAACCCATGAACTGGGAATTTTCATGGTAACGTGGTCAAATACATTAGCACTTTTTGGACTTACATTTTCCCTCAGTTATGAAGAGAACAAAAAATAAACAAAGTTACCTAAGTGCAAAAATTTTGTTTGAAAAATTCAGAATCTAAAGGTATTGCATCCTTCATTTTTCTATTTCACTAAGGTTTCAAACACCTTAAACTATGCAATTCACTAGCAAGGTGAGAGAGCAGTGCCACAAGCCACTCAGAACATGCCCCTGCTTAGCTGATTCATATAAAGTATTTCCAAGTATTTGAAAGGAATTTTAGTACTTATTTCTAAATGCAACATATCAATATGCTTTTTCTTTACATTTCAATGATAATTTATAACATTTAACAGCAAGTCGTACTCCATGGTACTGCAGAGTGTGTGTGAGTTACAACTGATGTGAGCAGTCAACTGAAACTAACAAAGCGTGTCTTTTAAAGGGTTTGGACCTTAAAATGCATTAAAGCTTCGAATTTTAAAACTAAACTATTAAAGTCTAGAAAATGGGTTATTCATGTGAATGCACAAAATATACCCAGGATTATATTCCTGGATTATTTAATTTGGGTAAGGTTTGGACAGCTGGACAGTAAATGCATATCAATGTAACCCTGGTAGCATCCAGATATTGGAAAGAAAAATACGTAGTCAAGAAGCTCTAAATCCTAAGTTCTAACCTCTACACAAAGTCCTTGAAAACACCTCTTGCACTAAAATTAAGTGAAAGGAGAAAAAAAAAAAAAGAAAAAGAAAAAGATAGAAAGAAAAAGTAAAAACAAATAACATTATATTCTTCTACAATAATTTCAATACTTTAAGCCAGTGGCCATACAGGTCTAAAAATTCTTGCATCCCACAAAACATCGCTTTTTTGACATAATCTGTAATCATACACTACAAAATTCTCTGACACAGTATTATTAACTTTTAACAAATTTGGAAGCAGAATGCTTTGTACAATGTCTGGCAGTGTTATCATACCTTCTAAACCAAGGTAGAAAAGCAATCCAAGAAGTAATCAGGTTTCTTGAAGCACAAAATTAAAAGTTTCCTTAGAACCGACTGCTGCAGTGCGAACTCATTTCTTCACACACACAGTTTCTAACTAAGTGCATCTTCTTGAGCAACGACAGCAGAGAGAAACCGTCCCTTCACAGAGAGGGTAACTTTTCGGAGCAGGGTGCAAAAAACTCTCCAGCTGTGGCAGGCTGTATGGCAAGGAGGAAAACTTCTGGTGCCACCGCTATTCGGAAGTCAGCAACTTCTCTAATGCCGTTCCCCTCAAGCGCGCCGGGGCTGATAATTTTACAGTTTCCTAATAGTTTTTACGACCTCCGTACCTGCCTCCCCTCTGCAAACTACAGGCGCAAGCACTCGGAACGCGGGCTTTGACTGAACCTAAGTGTTGCCTGACTCGAGAACACAGACCAATCCGCATTTGAATCAATGAATACCCCTTCTCCTCATGTCTACTCATCTCTGAAATTTTAAGGAAGCACTCTAAAACGCCTGGATCACACCCGAGCTGTATGTTCGGCTCAATGTTTTGAAATTAAAAAAAAAAAAAAAGCGCGTGGGATGGGGAGAAGGGGGAGAAAGAGATGGGAAGATGGGATGGGATGGGATGGGATGACCGGGCTCCGCAGTCTCCCACTTAACGCGCCCAGCAACTTCTCCGCGGCAGCCCCGGCTCCGCGCGGCCCCTCCTCGCCCGCGCCCCGCAGCCGCCCGGGGCTGACGCCCCGCTCGCCCCGGGAGCTGGAGCCGGTGCCCGCCCGGGACCCCCCGCCCCGCGGTACCTGCTATGCCGGGGCCGGGGCGGGCGGCAGCTGTGGCGGCGGCTGGCGCCGCTCCATGTGCCGGCGCTGCCCCGCGGGCGGCGGCTCCGCGCCTGGTCCCTCCCCCGCCGCTCCCGCTCGCCTCCCGCCCTCCGCCCCGCGCGGCCGCCGCCCGCTCCGCACCCGCGCGCGCCCCCGACCCGCCGGTGCTCGGGACGGCGGCGGCGAGCGGCGGCCCTCGGGACGGAGGGACATTCACCTGCTGTACCTGTTCCCGGGGCGCCCCGCCGGTTGCGCACAGCGGGAAGCGCGGGAGAAGGGCCGGGCTCCGCGCCCCCCCACGGAGGCTCCCGGGGCCGGACTCATGCGGTGCCGGGACTCGGGTGTCCCTGCACGGCAGGCAGCTACCAGGCACAGCGATAGCGCCCAGAGCCACAGACCGTCAGCTGCAGACATCCACCGCCCGAGCAAAGGAGTCAGATCATCCTTCTTTACTTCAACCTAGTCTTTCCCATCCCGTGCAAAACGCGTCCCGTGCTTTTTGTGCTCTTGAATTTAACCGCCGCAGCAGAACTTAAATAACTTACTTAAAATCGGTGGCAGAGACAGTAGCTGAAACCCAGACCTAACTCTTCAGTCCGGAGGGCACGTCAAACCTGATGGAAATTACTCATGCTTAATAATTAAGCACATTTACACTCTGTGGAGGATGAGGATCTAATTTTTTGCTGTGCTTCAGTTCCTCATCCTCAAGATGTGGATAACAAATACTTCCTTTCTCACATCCTACCTTTATCTTTGCTCTCATATGACAAAAGTTTAGGCATAGCTTTATGCATGTGTATAATCTCATGCATTTAAAAAAAAAAAAAGCTAAGCAAGTAGGCATTGGAAAGATCAGGAGCTTAGAATGCAAGCTTTTTGAAACAGAAACTGTTTACTACTTCCTAAAAGTTTGTACTATAGAACAAAATTAGGTCTCAGAGGGTAAGTTGGACTTTTTTAAAGAACCAAAATAGTAAGACTGTACCCGGAGATTTATTTCAGGCACTCCTTCCCTCAGAGAAGCTCTGCAGATGTGACTGCTTTGTGCTTCACAAACTGGGATAGTATCTGGGTATGTGTGAGATGAGACCTGGGGCTTCTCAATTTTTTGATTTTTCACATTGCATCTCTAAAGAGATACAGAACCCTCCTTTTTTTGTAACTTATAAGTAGACTTTATGGATCTTATAGGGTTGAAACGCAGAGGCAAATTCTCATATTTATTCCAGAAGAACCCCATGTCTTCCAGCAGGTTTGCATACAGGGAATCAAGAGCATTTGATGAGTAGAACACCTGGCACTCCCAGGTAGTAAAAAGAAAGAAAGAGATTTACAAAAGATCCAGGAAAAGGTGCCACTGTGTGCCTTGCAGTTAGTACTTTTCTCCAGCAAATCACAAAGAGCTCATCCTCAGCAGGACCGGGAATACAGGCAGGAAGAGCTTCACCAGACACCTTCAAAAGCAGAGGCTGGTTAACTCAAGGGAACTCAGCAACTTTCCACAGATATGTGCGTTTGGATATTTCAAAGGAAAAGGACTGACACTCCACTGGAGAATGGCTCTCAGGAGCTGTTTGCTGCTCTCCTGTGCTCCAGCTGCCACAGGCCTGTGTGCTCCAGCACACCAAGGGGGAACTGATTGGAATATATTTTTAAAGGCAGATTTTACACTGCACAAGCCATGTCCCATTAAATACTTGACAAAGTTTTGAGGTCAAAATTGAGTTGCTAGACATGTGTGAGCTGAGCCTGTTAAGGTTAAATCTTGTTAGATGTGATCTGTTATTCACTGTGTTTAGGTTTGTTAACAGCTTGTAGGAGCTCTCTATACTCAGTAGATGTTGTGAAAAATCCTTTTACCACTGGCACCCTGGAGAGTGACCAGCAGCCCAGCCACGGCAGCACTGAGCTCACTGATCCCAGGCTCTCTCAGGTACAGCAAGCTCCTTGCTAGGTGAGCAGCAGTGGCCAGTGTGAAGAGACCTTCACTGTCCCGGTGAAGTGCCACAAGCCCAGAGCTTCTTCAAACAGATCTGTTGAGGGATAGTTGCAGATGCACACTCAGGTACTTGCCTGAGGAGTCAGATTCTACAATCCTCCTCTTGCAGTATTTCCAGTGACATTACTGGGAATTTAGGATGAGCCAAAGTGGGCTGTAAAGGGAGAGCAGTGTAGAGAAAAAAAAAAAAAAAAAAAAGAGTGGCCTTAGAGTCGTCTAATTCACTGCCAGCTAAATCTGTGAGCAGTGGCCTTAGAGTCGTCTAATTCACTGCCAGCTAAATCTGACAGCAGTTGATATCTGCCAAAGAGGCTTTTCCATTGCTAGATTTATTGTGGGAAGCATCTAACAAGACTGCACAATTAATGGTTTCTTTCAGATTTATTTTTAAATACAAATAGTAATTTTTATTGCAGGAGCTACTGTGTTTCTACTGCTGTGTATTACCACTTCCCATTTATTGCTTTCCTGCAGCAGTCTTACCAACCTGAATCCTGAAAATGGACAGCATGCCACACTCATGCTGCTTCAGTCCATTACCAGGCAGGTGCTGATGATTAAATATAAAAGTACAACAGAAAAGATTTGCAAATTGAGAATCAATAAAAAAGTGTTAAACACAGAGCATGCATATTAGGTGCAACAGCTGGAGTGTGCCAGGCAGGTGTTTCTCTTGGCTTTCTGTTACAAAATTTTTATTTTAGTTCTAGTTATTCAGAGGGTTTGCTTGTGGGATCCTGAACTGGTTGGGTAAGAAGTTCTCATTCAGTTTGCAATACAGAATTTCTGATCAAGATGAGGATGGTGAAGATTTATCAGAAGCATGGTGATTTTTCAGAAGTACAAAAGGGTAATGGATGTTGTATTCTACTGCCAGAAATCTCCCATGAACCATGCTTTCTACTATAATGCTAAGTGTGACCAGCCCATTTCACAGTCCTTATCGTAACTAGTTCCCTCACCCTGAGAAATCCCCCACTGGACTATTTTCTTCTTGGAGGGCTCTTCATAGTTTGGAGTGCCAGAAATGCTTAAAAATATCATGGACCTCACACTAAGTAGTTGATTGGCAGGTATTTGAATATTAGAAAATACAGATCACTGCTCCAATTGCACATAATGTCTAACATTTAATAGACTTTTGTTTAGAATAAAACATTTCATCCATTAAACTGTAGTCTCAGATTTTTAGCTTTAGAAAAGAACTCTCACCTCTCAGCAAAGCTCTAATGCTTTTACCTCAAAAGCATCTCAAAATTCCATATTTTCCTGTCCTTACACATCACAGGACATACCACCTGTGCTATGGACATATAAATAGAAAATATCCCCACCAAGATCTTCTTTCTTTCCCATCAATCTGTTCATGTAATTTCCCTCTCTGCCTTGCTGTCCTGACTCCTCAGGCACTGTTACAACATACTTACCTTTCTCCCAATTTACGCTGGCTTCCCACTGTCCTTTACTTGATCTCTCCCATAATTCAAGTATCTCATTTATGTATAGGCATTTCAGACTTTTTTCCCACATAACTTCTTTCACCAGCTGACCTCCCTGAACTCAACTACAAGTCCCTTTCTCTCTCCAGGCTATTTTTCCACTAATTTCTATCATACTACTGTTTAGTCACCTGTGTAAGATTCGAAAGCCCTCCTCATATGGTTTTCTCCACCTCAGCCTCTCCACTCTTTCTTTGTGAGCTGCTTACTGAGAGGCCAGAGAATCTCTTAATGCCTTATAGACACTAACACCAACATGAGATAAGTAATTGCTGTAACAATGCAAGGAAACGTGGATGACATGATCAGCTATGTGAGATTTTAATCTGTGTGTAGGTGAAAGTGAATAACAGTTTGTCATCAGTGGTTTTGTTAAGTTCTTTCCTTTTTAAGAATAGTGTATGGGAAGAGAAGGGGGTTTGTGGATTTTTTTGTTTGTTTTCTTTAATGTAAAAGAATATTTTATATTAAGGAAATGCAATAGGCTGAATATGACTACAGACACTTCTGGCATCAAGAAGAGGTGCACATTGTATGACTGTTGATTGACTGATGTGTAACCATGGAGCTGAATCGCAATTGCTCTTCAGCCAGGAGAATCTCAAGTTTTCATGTATTTACAATTTTAGTGTAATCAAATGCTCTGGTTATGGGTGTGCATATGCAGACATCCATATACACATGCACAAAACACTTGGGAAGGGACATACCAGAGACATCATCAGTCCCACACATTCTGTCATATCACTGTTTGAAAAGCATCCCTCCTAAAACTTTCTGCTCGTAGCTGCATCTCGACCAAAGCTAAGAACAAGCTCAGGACAAATTCAGGAAGTCTCATTCACATTCAACTTGTTATCTCCTTGTTTAGCTGGTTGATCTCTGTCATTTTCACTCAGATGGCTTTTGTAACCTGAAAAATCTGTTGGAAGAACAATTGGCCTTTGGGTCTGCCTACAGGACAAGTATGATGGAGATAGGAACCAGCCACACCACCACTCCATTTCATAGGATTGACACACTCTAGTTATTGCTGTTTATCTTTAGGCAGTGCACAGAGGTGCTAGATAATAGGTGTCACTTTATCACAAGCTGTTGGCTTCTCAGGCAACATGAATTGCCCAGTCTGCTGAGCAAAACTGGGCATTCTTGATGACAGGCTAATCAGTTTTGTCAGGGACTTGGTTACATACAGTAATACCTTGGTGTCAAAGGAAGAGAGCAGGACACAACTTCTTTCTACAATAGGAAAGTTCTGACTACAGAGGACTAAGACACTGCTGTCACCAAGAGCTAGGATAAAACTAGGCTTGCAGGAGAGACACTTTTTGCTTTGAAGACTACCCAGCAATGACTGTGCATATAGAAACATGGCATGCAGGATTTAGTCTAATGTAACTGAAACCAAAATTCAGTCTCTCTGTTTTGAAATACCCCCTATGGCCTATGGACAAAAATTTTGCTGCTTCAGCTATTTTTAATGAAAAGTTTAGTTTATGCTTCTTTTTTTGCAACTAACTTTACATAGAACATATTCAACATATTCAAAATTCAACATCCATTTACATCTGGAGACAGCTACTGAAATGGAATACTTACTTTAGATTTCTAACAAAACTAGGAACAGAAATGCTTTTTTTCTGAATTACAAATGTAAAATTGATATTTCTTTTTCTTAAAATGCATCAGAACAGGACCAGTAATTTATTTAGTAGTATGTATCTGCAAGGTTTCCAGAACTCTTCGATCAGCCATGATGGAAAACATGCAGTGTCTAACACAGGGCAAGAAAGACGATGAAAGGACTAGAACACCTCTCCTATGAAGAAAGGCTGGGAGAGCTGGGGCTGTCCAGCCTCAGAAACAGACAGCCCAAAGGGATCTTCATTTCTAAATACATGATGGGAGAAAAGGGAGAAGGAGCAGCCAGATTCTCATCAATGGTTCTCACTGCTAGGACAAGAGAAAAGGGTGAAGGAAATTTCACCTGAAAGCAAAGAAGTACTTTTTTTACTCTGGGTGTTCAAACATTTGAACACGTTTACCAGAGAGGTTGTGGAGTCTCCATCTGTACAGATATTCAAAACCCAGCTGGATTTGGTCCTGGGCAACCTGCTCTACCTGACCCTTCTTCAGCAATGGGGGTGGATGAGATGATCTAAAGAGCCTGGGATAAGAAAAAGGCAATCATCTGGTTTTCAGAGACCATTAAATATACCTACAAATTTAAAAAAAAAATGTTCTTTCCTGTTAACTTTTCTGTTACTGATCCCATCCAAACTTGTACAGTTAAGGCTGTACTTCAGTTTAAATTTCTCAACTAATTTTCTTCTCAGAAAAGTGCAGTAAAAGTAATCTATACAAAAGGAGCTGAATTAAGAGGGTTTGTCACACAGTTCCCTTGGCCATCCATTGCATCTGAGGATCAAAGTGTTTAGTTATATTTTTTGCCCTTTTTTTTAACATATATTACATGGAGTTGCTAGAGGTGTCTGTTTAGAAGATGAAGATCGCAGTTTTTATGACTTATGTACTACCCATGCAGAGATTAAGATGTTCCTGAACCTAGTCAGACACTGGATCAATTCCAAGAACAGCATTGTTAATCAGGTATTTCTTTACAAATAGAGTTGTGTAAGGGCTGACTAATGTTTCTCTTGAGGGACTACTGCCAAAATTAAACCTACATGAGAAGGTAACTGGAAGTAGGAAAAATATATAAGTCCATTTTTGCATGGCCTTAATCTTGGCTTAATTAGGAAGAATGGTAGTTGGTTGGCAAATGGACACTTCCAAAATTTAGAATGGTAGTTGATTGGCAAATGGACACTTCACCTTCTTCCTCAACTACTCTTGTGATTACCCCCTAAAAATTCATATGGACAGATAAAAAAATCTTTAAAAATCTGGTGGATTTTCTGGCAAAGGTGAAATGATACAACTCTGCTGTAATTTCAGTGCTCTCTACTAAGAAACCGAAAGTAATGAAGAGTTGTGTTAATTAACTGACATACTGATCATAGAGATTTGCTTTTTCATTTTCTTTTAAATCCATCTTTTAAGGTCTCTTGTCTATTTTTTCAAGTCACAGATCTCTAATGAAGTCAGATTAGAAAGATTCAGAAGTATGTTACTCTCAGTTTTCAGAAAGAGTAAACTATTAACAGCACTGCTAGTATTTGAAGGATTGATTCAACATCACTGCTCACAAAATCTTCAGTAACAAATCGTACATTTTTATGTTAACTTACTACTGATATATATTTAGCGAAAATCTCTGAACAATTGCATTGCCTGATGTTTCAACATTCAATTGTTTTATTTGATTATGTGAGTCATATATGCTTGTTTCTGAACTGTCCAAAAATGGCAAGAATATTCACCTTATAGTGGATCTTGTATTCATTCTGTGACAGATTTGCTTTCACTGAACATTTGTATTAAAAAGTTGAATTCAGCTTTATGAGAAGTACACTCATTTGGCCCTAGAGAAAAACACTGGTGTCCGTGAGATCTGCCATCTGCTACAGGCCCCACCTGGCTCAGGAGACTGCTCTTGAGCATAGTTAGAGATTAATTATAACTTCTGATACTTGCTGCACTTATGAGAAATATCTTGAGCCTAGAAAAACAAACCCATTTTAAGTAAGCTTATCTTCATGGCTTCTTATTCCAGAGTATTTCAATATAGCTGAGAGTGTACATCTCTCTGGATTCTTTTAGTTATAGCTAGTGATGGCAGGTAGGTGGTTAGAGTGCCATTGTGGTACAAGTACCATTGTGATCTCTATCACTTGTTCAAAACCTTTTATATTTAATAGCAGTTAAGAGTTTCTGTTAAAGAATCCAAGAGGGAGATGTCTTCTATTACTAACAGAGATAAAGCAAGCTCTGGAGACCACTGCTGCATTCCAAGCAAGAGGATTGGATAGAATTCACTGTGCAGTTTTAAGTGAACCATTCAGTGTCTTTGTACCACAGTTCCTTGGAGAAAATGGCCATATTAACACTTCTTTATTTCACAAGGGTATTCAGAGAACACCATAAACATTTTGAGAATTTCAGAAAGTGTGGTAAAGGAATCCATTATAAGGGCATATCTGCAGGGCAGGCTGAACCTTCTCTGCCTTCACATTGAGCTGGCCAGATGACAAGCCAGCTGTGAGCTTGTGATGGATTAAACTTGGCTGGCTGCCAGGTGATCACCAAGAAAGTCCCTGGCTCCCCTTCCTCAGCAGGACAGGGGGAGAAAATACCAAGAAAAACGTCATGGGTCAAGGTAAGGACCTAGAGCTCACTCACTGACCATGATGGGGAAAGAGACTCAGCCTGGGGAAATGAATTTATTTTATAGCCAATTAACAACAGAGAAGAATAATAAAAAAAAAAAAAAAACCAACAACCAACCAAACAACAACAAAAAGAACCTAAAATCCACTTCCCTCCATTGCTTTCTTCCTAGGCTCAGCTTCAATTCTGATGCTTCTGTGTCCTCCCCCCTGAGTGCTGCAGAAGTTTGAGGAATGAGGTTTGTGGTCAGCTCGTAACACTTCATTTTTTTGCCACACCTTAATCATCACACTGTTCCCCTGCTCCATGGAGTTCCTATCATGGGAGGGACTTCATGTACTGCTCCAACATGGATCCTTCCCATGGGTTGCAGTCTTTCAGGAGTGGATTATACCAGGTACTTACCCCATGGGGTCACAATTCCTGTCAGAAAACCTGCTCCAGTGTGTGCTCCTCTCCCTGGACTGCATTTCATATCCTGCCAGGAACTGATTCAGCATGATCTCTCCATGAGATGCAACTTCTTTTAGGGCACATTCACCTGCTGTGGCATAGGTTCCTCCTTGATCTTCAGGGTGGATATCTGCTCCACTGAGATACTCTGTGGGCTTCAAGGCATAACCTACTTTGCCATGGTCTTCTCCCTGGGTTTTTGGAGAACCTCTGTTCCAGCACCTGTAGCACCTCTTCTTCCTTCTTCACTGGTCTTCGTATTTGCTCCTTCTCTCACATTTGCTCACAGCTGCAGCACAGCTTTCTTACATACAATTCCCCAGAGCTGCCACCAGTGCTGCTGATGGCCTTGGCTCTGTCTGGCTGGAACTGGATCTGTCTGACAAGGGGCAGCCACTCACAGAAGACATGCCTGCATCGTCCCCTTCCTACCAATGCCATGCCATGTAAACACTGATGGTAGCTTGAAGATAGCAGCACAGCTGGCTGACTCCCAGTGTGCAGCTGCTTACTCCAGTGGATGCACAGCAGAGGTAGGGAACATTTTATCTCTTCCCTTCATCTAGGTACAGGGATGCCTGTTTGGCAGTTAAGCAGTATTTTACACCTGGGCTACTAAAAATATGTACTTCAGATTATTGATTATTTTATTTGTTATTTGAATTACCTGAATGCAAACATGAAATGCAGATGCCATTCAGGGTCTAGGAGTCCATCACGTGTGAGACAGTGTGCAAACAGATCATGACCTGTATTTAGTGAGACAACAGATAACCAACAGCTACACACAGCTCAGGGAACTTAAGGAAGAGGTGAGATCCTATCAAGCAAATAAATAGGCCAGGGACTGAAGTGCAGCCTCACTGTAGTTGCTATCAGGTTTTATATTATTGGTATAGTTTCTCTTATCCCACAGATAAAAACAGGTTCAAAGGAGAAAATTAATTATCTGGGGTAGAACATACAGATACATCCTTCCCAGCCCTGCAAGAAGAAAATTTTGATTTGAAAAGAGAATGAGCAGGCTGGAAAGAGGGGTCAGGGACACAAGACTCTTCCAGCAGAAGTACAGTAAGTAAGTAAGTATTAGATTAAACTGAAGATGGAGAGCCTGGAGTAGATAAAAACTCCCCAAACCATGTGCTAAGAGAGTGATGTTCCCAGAATTTTGAATGCACATGAACAGGAGAGGACAGGTTTGTCTCTGACAAGGATGAGACACAAGGTGATGAGAATTTAGACATGAATTTCAGCTACAGACAGGTTTAGGAAGGGTCTCCCCTGAGCAAAGCCATGCTGAAAGGATCCACAGCTTTCAAGCCTATTCCTAAGATGAGGTTATGATAAAGGCTTTTTGAAGGAGGTCATCTTATTTATTCGAGTCTGAAGCAACATGTATTAGACATTGTAATTATGATGTTGATCCTGTTGAGAATACATACTAAAGGTATGACTGTCGCAGCTCTTTGTCCCATGCCTGCCCCTTTCCCTGGGTGTGTCCTTTATAGAGGGCGCCTCAGGAGACTCAAGATGGAGATGAGTGATATTAGGGTGAAATTAACCATAAAGAAAGCATTTAAATAAAAATGATTAACCCAGTGTTAGAGCTATTATGGGACAGAAAAGAAATGTCAGAGAAAAAAAATGTGTACCATGACTGCCCCATTACACTATAATTAGTTTATCTTTGTATAATTTATGCTTAGCTCTATGTCAATGAATTCAACAGAAGAAGCCCCTGGCCTACAGCAAGGCTGAAAAAGAGAGGAGCCCTGGATAGCAAAGAATTTTTAAAGGAATTCTGTGAACTGAGATGTGTCCCGTCCTTAGAAATTAAAAGGAAAGCGCCTTTTTGTACAAGCTAATTGAAATCAAACTAATAATAAACAAGGCACCTAAATGTCTTCAAACATCTATGCTTAGATTTCCAATTTTACCTCCATACAGGTAAATACTTTTAGGAGGAATCTGGAGTATTTCTCACTGCTTATATCATATATCAGTCTAATGTCTCTTGATAGGCATCAGCTGAGTTTAATGAAAAGTATTATTTATCTCAAGGGAGGTGAACAATTATTCTTTTTTTCTGGTTCTCTAACTCCTTCTTCCCTTTAGAGACTAATATTTGACTAGAAAAATAATCATTAAGAGAGTTTATGCTGTTAGATGGAGATCTAGCCCAGTTACCTGACTTAATGACACAAACATCCAGTAATATGTATATATTGATGCCTTGAAGTGAATACCAGGATGTTTTGTCCTGCAAGGTAAATATTGATCAACATGTAGTGTGTATTTTTCCTTTGGATCAATATGCCTGTTTCTTCTTAAATCAATAAGTACTTATTCTTACATAGAGGAAAAGTTTGTCTCATAATTGGATAAAATTGGGTATATAGCAAATGAGAACATTTTTCTTGCTTAGCTCCAACAGTTGTAGGGCTCAGGGTTCTAAAAAATAAAACACAGACTGAACATGTAAAATGCTGCATATGAGGTTCAAAAAATACTATCACTCGCATCTGCTGAGCCACTATAGTACACATCCACGTATATGACCCAGTTTTTTTAGACAGAGAACAATGGTGCTTACTGAACTCAGCTGAAGCAGTCAATATTCCACATTAATTTATCTGCTTTTTTGTTTTTTTTAACTTCTTGGAGTATTTCTCTGTTTGTATGTCTGAACAATAGCTACAAATTTCCAGGGAATCCTGAGACCTGTTTTGTGATCTTCAAGCTCTGTGTCCTAACAGTTGCTTGCAATTGATGGTTGCAATGGAGGGCCTGACTTTGAAATAAGAAAGGAGATGAGAATTTGACCATTATATCAGAACTACAGAATTTTCAGAATCTGCAGTTTCATATTTTTTCCTCTATTTTAGAAATACTTGTAGAAATCATTTGCTAAAAAATCTTTCTCTGACTTTGTTGTTTTTGTGATTGCCACTACAGGTTAGTATTAGTTAAAAAAAAACAAACCCCCCCCCCAAGAATAAAATCAAAACTCCCAAATCCCAAACATAACTAGATTCCACACTTCAGTAAGGCAAAAAGGAAACTAGGTAGCTGTAAAAGTGCTAGTTTGGTCTACTATAATAGAGATTTTTTTCTTGTAGATCTCAGACTGAAAATGGTAATATTTCAAGGAAAAATTAATCAGGAAACAAAGTTAAGAATGCTATTTAAATATACAAAACTGAATAAATGAACCTGCTTTATGGGTACTCTCTCAGTGCCTCTCCTTCCATGAAGAATTCCAAACATGAAGTAATATTAGAAGCATTGTCATATTTAAAAATTTAAGAATAGAAATGCTTTACAAAAAAAAAGTAACTTCAGATTATTAACTACATTAAGGCAAAGCAAGAAAAAAATCATAATCATGCACAGCTTTTAATTTATCTTATGAATAAATGCATAATGGAATAATGTAATAAAATGCTACTTGCACCCTCTAAAGAACTCTAGTTAGGGTTCTCATTTCTCTCCTCCTGCAGAAATAGTTAAGCAAAGTCAGAACCTGTCTGCTGAGCTTGGCTTTTGAGGAGGAACCTTTATTTCCAATCTCCAGTATTGCCAGGTAAAAATATTTTCCAGTTTATCAGATACATTTATACCACTACATATTGACATTTGTATCCCTTAAGTGAGTTAAGATCTCAGTGTATTTTAAGTAGTTTATATAGACTGCTCTGTGGCAAATTAAGGTACTCTTGTTAGGACTAGTTTGCCAGAAGGTTGCTATTTTCGCCAGGATGGAATTTTCAGACTGCATAGAGGAAGGCCAGTATACAGTGGCATGGACTTCCAAAATTTAATTAGACCATCTCAGGAGAATAGTCTCCAAAAATACTTTTTCCAGGGAATTGATAAGTATAATGCACACCTTCCTCCATTTGCCAACCCATTTTATACATTGGATTCCTGGGCTCTGTGTGAGACTACTCAGGGCTAAGCAATCTACACACCCAGTCTTCCACTGACAAGGGAGATGGAGGTTGAGTGGGGGAGAGGTGGCTTCTGCTGATGCAGTGCAGGAACAGGAACCTATCCAGCAGCCCCTAGTGTGAGTGGAAGAGGCACACATTCGGCAGCTCCAAACGTAAATCTAAAATACTGAGGGAATTGTGCTTTCTTTACTTATTCTGAGGCAACTGTAGCACTTGGTCACCACTGTGTACAGCTGTCTGACCGAAGTACTGCAAGCTGTGTGTGCACAAAAATGCTTCTATTGCATCCTTATATTAATAATTAAATATCAGATGGCTTCAATTTTACTTCACTGTTACTTCTGTTCATAATTTGCAAAGGTGTAACAATTGGATATTGGCTTGGTGTGACCTCTGCACTCCCAACAGACCACTTTTCTTCCTTCATGTCCTGCAACTTCCCTTCACCACTCCCACAGGCACAGGAATTTTGCAATTATTTTCCTCTAATCCTTCCAGTTTCCCCAGTAACTCTATCCACCAAATCTTCCCTCAATCTCCCTCGCACCCATTCTTACTCCCTTCATTACTTGTGCTAATCCATCTCCCCTGTTCCCATGCCAATTCTACAGCAGGCTCTCCCATTCTTGACTTCCCTTGCCTGGCTAGTTACCTCCTACATTTCCCCTTTGTATCTGAACACATTGAGTGCACTGTCTGCAAGCACTGATAAGATTTCCTGTATTCCATTTCCACCCTAAGAGTGTCTAATCTAGTTTCTGCACCTTTTACTTCACTGAAATTGGGAACAGCCGAACTCGGTCAGATCAGAGGACCATCTAACCCAATATTCTGTCTTACACAGTAGCCAAGCCAGATGCCTGTGAAGTATAATCAGTATGGGCAAGGATATAGAGATATCCTTCTCACCACTCCCAGCTGTTCTGGTCAAAATCTCTAATGATCACTTTACAGCCAATTTAACAGCCAGAATTTGTTATACTTTTCCTTCTTGCCCTGTCTGCATTCTTTAACATTATCTCCCTTTGTCTTGATGGCTTGAAAACCAGTGCTGACTTTAGATTCTCCTCCTAGTTTTATTATGATCTTTGGAAGTTCCACTTGTTCTTTAACCTTTTTCTTGGGCAGACTTCTGGGATCTGTCCTAGACCTCTTCATCCCAAACTTCTCCTCCAAAATAAGACAATGTAAAGTACTTTTCCAATTAAAGTTTTAGCTAGCTATTCCATACTGACAGACTGTCTGGTTTCTGTAATTTTCTGGTCAAACTGAAAATTCAGCCTTCTCTAATATGCGTTTGAGAATACTTCTCTAAGCCCAAGTTCAACAGTGCCAAACCAGATGTCACTTCTCTCCCTTGGGTTCTGACCACTACCTCCTTCTGAATAATAGTATGCAAAATCAGCATCCTGCCTCTTTTCTCACACTGTCACTCCAAACCCCCATCTTGAACTCAGATCGCTCTCATGTTTTTCACATTCCGACTATTTCAAATACTTGAGAACTATTTCTATACATCCAACAGTTGTAACAGCTAACTCTGTGTTCTCATCCCCTTGTATCTTGATTACTGCAATATTCTTTCTCATAAATTATTTTTCATCATGAAAAGATCCAGTCATGATCATTCAGAATATGGATAGAGGGTTCATTTTTTTTGCCTACCCCTTTAACCAAGTAGAATCTTTTCCTAGATACCTTCATCCACAATTCATTTCATCACTTAAAAAAATGAATCTGAGGGTTTTTTGAGACCTTTCTGACCTATAATCTTTATTGCTTATCAAAATGTAAGCTCTGATATCCAATGGGCCTTTGGAACTTGCCTCCACCACTGAACAATTTCTTTTTCAAACAAGAATCTTTGCTCTCACCCATGTTGCTCCTCACTGGCAACACCTCCCAGTCTACCATTTCTTTTGTTGTTTTGAAGTTTTCATTCTCTGGCCTTGAGTAAACCAGAATTAAGGTTTCTTAAAGTTAAAAACAACTGCCTGTTCTTAATAGGCATAGAAAGACTGACATTTATACTTGTAATATAGTGGGGAAGGCTTCATGTGGACTACAAGATGGCTGTTTGAAGTTATTTCCCATCATAAGAAATCAGTGAACATGAGTACTTTCAACACCAATGTAGTCTTACTTCTCTTTGTAACATATCGATTGTTTCCAACACTTTTTGACAGAGCCAGGATTTTAAAAGCCCTCAATACAGAACAGTGATGATAAATGCAATAACAAGAAAAAAAAACCTTGACTTTACTTTTTTTTTCTTGTAATACTAGTATGAAACCAAATTATATGAAGTCCCCTTCCTTTTTTTTTTTTTCAATTGAGTGTGCTACTTAGTAGTCAGAAAGAGGACAAAGCTCAAGGCAATCAAGAAAGACATGAATGACAGTGAATGCTGCTTGGGACAGAAGATGAAGCCCCCAGATCCATTGTCCCACCACTGCAAGAATCACTTCAGTAGGATGAGAGAAGCCAATGCTATCTTGATTAACTGAGTGTGTAGAGTTTTGAGGGGGCTGCTTTTCTTGGAGCACAAACACAAAACACAAGATAGAGGAAATCATATCATTACCAGCATGAGCCTGTGGTTTGGAAAGATGAGCGGTTGGCTTCTGGCAGCTGCGAGGAATGATGGGGACTCAGATATTGCCAGCCTGTCACATTCTCCATGTGCTTTTTTGCAACACTTCCCCCCTGCCCGTACCCCATATTTTTTTAAATGCAGTAAGCATGCTGTCCAAGAAAAATGAATTACATAGGTATCCCCTCACTCAGCTATCAAATCCTACTCTTCTAATCTACTAAAGAAAGGGGCTGTTGCTTTCATGAAAAAAAAGGGTAAAATCGTTTTCATGCAAGCCCATACTAGAGAATCAGGAAGGTATTAATTTTATTTTGTGTATCTAGACAGTGATTTTAATGTTATGCAAATGGAGCAGGCAATTCCTAATCTATCCTGAAATGTATGTGTCAGAGCTCTTGTGTAGTGCAGGTTACTGATGATAAAAACAAGATGTGTTTTTATACAAGGAAGGCGCATGATTACCAGCTTTAGAATTTTTTCTTTCATTACAAATTTAAAATAGGACAAGTCAGTGCAATGGAAACTGAGGGGTACCACCACAGAAAAAGCTAGTGTCTTTTCAGAGTCAAGTTTGACAAGCATTGTTTGCCTCTCTCCTTGAAACCAGAACAGCTAGACATAGTAGCAGTCTCTTAGACTTTAAAACTGTTTAAGAAGAAAAATTTCTATTAATCCTTAGTGCACCAATGTTCCTCATTTTTATTTTTTTTCATGCAAAAAGGAAACTTATCTCATCTAAAGAATGTCTCCAAACACTCAGTTGAGTTGAGGCTGTCATGATAAGGCAATCTTCACATCAGGAGGCTTTTTCAGAGAGGAAGAAGAAGCTCAGACAGGGTCCAAGCCTCAGATGCAACTGTCAAGGAAGCTGATGCACAAAAGGTCTTAAACTGGCATTCATGTTGCTACTATATTAATAGATAACTTAGCAGAACAATCCAGACTCAAATCAAGACTCCTCTCCCACCCCAATCTGGCAGCCCCTCGGTTTATGTTTCCCCAGTGAAGTCAGGACCCCTTTTTTCTTTTCCCCAAGCCAGCAGTTAAAGACCATGTACACACTGTGCATCCACAGAGAAATCCCTCCTCTGCCTGAGCAAACCCAGATTTACTTGTGCACCCTGCTGGTTGAATCCCTACATCTCCTGTGCACTCCTGTGGAGTCAGGAAAAGTCCTCGGCTACAGGACCTGGCTTCAAGCCTCTTCCTCACTTGATTAAAGCTGTTAGGGTTTAATAGGCAAGACAGAGACAGCATTACTACCAATGACCAATGCAGCAGCAGCTCAATCAAATGACCATACTCTCTTACTACAAATACAGTTTCTTCTCCATAGGCAGAGGGGAAACTTAAACCTTGGTCTCCTAGAGCTGTAACAGGGACAATCAGATAAAAATCTGTGTGGGGAGAGCAGGAAGCAGGGTGAGAGGAGGAGCTTTTGCTGTGTTTTATCAGGAAAGAAAAGCAGACAGACATTGCAGGTAAAACCAAACGATCAAAGTTGATTTCAGGGCAGTGACTATCAAATATGAGGTTGTGTTTCCTGGCTGAAATGGATGAAGAAAAGGACCATAAGACAGCCAGGAGCAGAGCTGTTTCCCTTGTCATGCAATGACCTCGGTGGATTGGTTTTCAGAAGTTTAGCAATACTGCCCAGAACTGTCTGTGGCTTCTGCATTCAAGTGACACTGCAGTTCCCCCCTAAAACTAAGGTTGATTAACATCTAAGTCGATTTAGAAAGCTTCCAAAGGGCTCTGACAATATCAGAGACAATATGATGCTGCTTTTAATGCTCATAAGAATTAGGCAGCATATCACAGAGACAATGATATTTGCCCTAAATGGCAGCAGTCTAGGGAACTTCTCAAATCATCATTTTAACTCAACACTGGAACATCTTTGTCTTGGAGAGAACATCCAAAAAGGCCAAAGAAGCCCCAGGATCCAGATGCCAATCTCAAATCTCATTTCTAACCACATGAAAAATATGCATTCTGTTTGAGCAAAGTCATAAGGGATGATGAGACTGACCACCCAAGACTGACTAGAACCCAACCCCCAAACAAACCAAAGAAACAAGCTGTGGAAATAAGGATCTGGAGCACAAAAACAAGAAAACACCTCAATTTTTGCAAATTGCTTAATGTATCTGACATGCAGACAAGCCATCAGTTGGGTCTGCAGACCTCAGTCAAATTCATTTGGTTTTTTCCTTTTTTCCCCTTTTTTCCTGTGAGTGAATGGAAATGTCAATTAATATTTAAAGATAAAATAGGAAATCCAGAAAATATGTATTTACAGAGTAAGAGTGAAAATGTTGGTGAGCAGAAATCTGCAGAGGCTCACTAAAATCAGCTGGCGCTGGGCAGGGAATCTGTAGGTCCTGTGCTATTACCTGAATGTGTACTTCATGAAACCAATACATATACCAAAACTAAATGCACCACATGGCCAAAGAGGGCTTTACTTCCACAAACACAGGGTCTTTGATTTACTCATGTTCTGTCTTAGTGAAAAGACAGACATCTCTCTTTTTGAGCAGAGTGAGGGTTTCAGTCTCAGGACAAAATAAGAAACTGTGCTAGTATATCTATGTAAACAAGGAGGCACTCTGATTATGCTGATCGTACTTTAAAAAACAGGAGCAAAGAGAAAAAACCAAACAATGTCCCCCACCCCTGAAGTCCAGATTTTATTGTAAAGACAAAAGAAAGACCTTTTCATTTCCTCAGAGTGATCATTACTATTTAGAAATCAACACTTAAAATGTTTACTCAACATTATATCAACATTCATAATGTTTTAAACAAGTTTTATGCATAGCCAAATAGTATGCAGACATTTGCAAAGCAATTTGTCAACATTGCCTCTGAGGTGTGTTTTAATGAAAATATGAATTTTTTTAAAAAATGTTTAAATGCAAGCTTTCCAGTGCAGTCAATAATAAATTTAGCTGAGCAAAAATATTAAATTTGAATTCAAATGAGCTGTAAATACACAGTATCTATCAGGAGTCTGTGAAAGTGGTTTAGTAAAATAAGCAATATTCTATAGCAATGTGTTAAAAAATAGCTGTTTGAGGGAAGCTGAGGCATTGGGAGCCTGTTATATGGGCTGTATACCAGGGAAGGCTTTCTTTGTCTTATGGAGTCAATGGAGTTATCAGAAATACAAGCATTTATCTAAGTAATTGCACAGGAGAAAGCATTAAGAGCTTGGCACCATGTTAAAAATGATTCTCAATTAAAATGTTATTTAATAAACAGGCCCATTTTATTACTCATGGATTAAAAAAAAATAATAAGTGACTGCTAAACAAGTAATTATAAGGGTAATAAAGCTCTCCATTCTGATTAGGGAAAGTATTCATTTCATGACCATCCAGTGATCCATTTTCTACCCCAGCTGTCAAAAGAGGCGGTATGCAACCATTTAGAGATGGTATGATTGTTGCTGTGCTTATGTAATACTGCTATTACATTTTATATCACTAAAAATGCTTTCAAACTCATTCTTGGGGTAATTATAGATCAGCTTGCTTATACATTAACTGCTCTTGATTCTTCCTTTTTAAGTCACAAATGAACTGTTGCAATTTTTCTGTTGGGGTTGTGAAGCACAGTGTGGATTTATGGGCTTCTGCCTCCTGTCAGCATTGCTCAAAGTAGAGAAAATTCTGAGTCCGACTGTGGGCAAAGTGCTTTGCCCCTGCTCTCTGACTCCAGCCAATAAAGTCTTGCCCCCTAGAAGGGTCCAAACTTATGAGATGCTGATCACCCACACTTCTCACTGCTGGCTGATGTAACTTGTCAAACCTGCAGACAGCCCTGAAATGCACTCCAACAGGCTGAGATAGGAAAACTTGGTGCGGGAAATAAAAAATAATTAGAGAACAGTTTCAATGCCTGGGAAATGAACAGATTTTCAGCCTAGGCAGAGATCAGAGAGCTGGTAAATTATGTTCCCGCGCCTAGTTTAAGACCATGTTTTCCTTTAATTTTTGCTGTTTAGGGACACCTACACATGTACTTGTCTGCACATTTCTTCTTTTTAGCTCTTTTAGGCAAAGGAGACCTGGGTACAGTAGGAAAATCCTGTCTAGGCTTGCACTTCTTCAGTTGTTGGGAAGACTAACTTCACTCACAAAAGGAATTTCTTCCCCAGCAAATTCCCCAACAGTGAACCATTTGTCTTATCTGTGTACACTGGTGGAAAACAGGTAAGGCATGAAAATAGATTCCCCCTCAAAAATAAATATTTTTCTTTCCCCCCCAAAGAAAATAGATGGCCCACAGAAATGTGCTATCAATTATTCTTTATGTTTCCCTTTCTTTCTCCAATAATTTAATTATGTTTTGTGATATAACACAGGTGAGCTCCATGGACACTGAACATTGATACCATATTCCTAAAGAGGAATTGACACTGTCCTTCCCCAAGACAGTGTCCCAGAAACAAGATGTGTTGCAGTGGGAGGATATTTTTTCAGTATGGATGGTACAGTAGTCCCCAAAGCCCCTTGCCAGCAGCAGAGTTCAGCTGGCAGCAAATCAGGAGGCTCCTCACAGGGGAAGAGGGTACTGTGGTTCTTGGTGTGATAAACAGCAAAGGGAATGATTATGGTATGGGGCAGAAGCCCAGCTGGCTCTCTTCCTTGATATTCACATCTTTGCATGGCATCAGCCAGAGGATAAAAAGATAAAGGCTGAACATTTATTATCTCACTCATCAAAGCTACTGTTTTTTAAAAGGTCACGCATGAGGCTTTCATTTCAGCAGAGAACCATGAGACCAATGAGTGATCCATACTTCTGGAAAAAGTTGAGTGAACACTCAGAGTAAGAGAGGATTGTAAGAAAGTCACTGTAGAATTTTCATTTAAAAACAAAGACTTAAAAGGACAGAGGTGCAAACAAAGCAAAAATTCTCAAAATAAATACTTTGTCAAAGGGTTGATCCTGCAGTTCTCAGTTCTAAACCATCTGGGCTGGTAGGAACAGGAAGGGAAAAAGGAAATAAAAAAGTAAAATGTGAAGTCCTAAAATGCTATGCCATCTATTTTTATTTGATATACAAATAATAGCATCTATGTTTGGTTCAAAACTTGGATGCTGTGTAAGGAAAGTTTATTTTCAGCTGAATCTTAGAAAAGATTATTAGTCCTGCTGCCACACTTAAAAGGGAGATGGCAAGTGTTTTAAATTTTTGTTGTAAACTACAAGAAAAAAGGAAGAAATTCTTAACTATAAAATGCAGGAGATGAATTCTCAGAATTTGCAACTTCTTAACCAGTGTCCTGATTCCCAGTATTAGATAGTATTTAGGAAGTGACTTGAAGATTATACTCATGTGAAGGATTATTTTGTGTATTTAGGGCCCTACCTGTGTTCCCTCACTGTGTGCACTCTCAGTTCTGCCATTCTGAAAAAGCATTATTAAGATCATCAGCATAAGAAAGGAACATGGGCAAGAAACTGCTAGCTGCCCACGCTTTTAAAAACTTCATGTAATTTCAGATGCATTTGAGAAGCACTATCTCTTAAAAATAATTTAAGAAGGAACCACTTAAAAAAGAATTACCAAAATGCAATAGTTAATTTGGAGAAATGTAAAGTATACAGCATTCTGCATCATATCCTGTGGGGTGGGCTGGAAAAAAAAAGGTATCCAAATTATTTCTCTTTGGTTTTGACATTTTTCTTTCGAAGGAAAGATACTCCCAGTGAAAAATACAGTCCCAAGAACTGCTCCAGAAAGGATGAGCGCAGGTGTTTCATTCCTCACTCTGATGAGAGAACAGGACAAAAATAATATTCTCCTTTCTACAAGAGGATTGTTTGTTCCTACTTTTTGCCATTGCAAACCTGAAAGACTGACTTGCTTTCTTTGAGAATTTTTCATTTGAGAATTTTAATTATTGTTTAGAACATACTGTATTTTGCCAGGTAAGATTATAATAAGAAATTTAGATCCTATTTCCAGGAGCATCTTGGAAACTAAAGCAATTATTTCTCTAAATAGACTTCAGGTCTCAATTGCATATCGGCAGCAGCTGCTCACTGTTCAATACAATAGGTGTCCTAGCCAAAGATCCATGCTTCTGCAGTTCAAAAGGGCCAAGAGTGGTTCTTTTATTCAGGTCTCCTCTGTTCCCATCATTGCACTAGGCTGGTGTACTTTTATGGGGAAAAGCGTAGGCAGCTAGACCTTCTCCTCTGCCTCCTTATTGCCATAGTATTCCCCACCCACTGAAGCACTAGATGTTCCAGATGAGACAGAAAGTTCCAGTGGACAGAAATTTCCTGTTCTGCAGTCTCTGCTCTTAGACCAGATCATCCTTAACTCACACTGGATGCCTTAGGAACCAACAGTGGCTTCACACACGAAAGCTGCCCTGGTTGCAAGGGATGGATGTAGTTAAAAGGACATTCCTATCATCCACGTCCTCTTGACGTTAATGTCCCTCAGTTAAGGCCCCATGCCTTGAACCACTGCAAATGTCACGTGCAGTAAGATTATCAGTGAAATCCTGCAAATTTTTCAATCATAAGGCAGGAAAACTGTTTCTTAATGTTGAATATGGTGCTTAATTTTAAAAAAAGCATAGCCCTGGAAGGCATTTTGAGTGGTTTTGTAGTTCAACAGACAAGTGACATGATACTGTTATGTGATGTCATCTATGGAATAAAATTTTTTCCCCTGAGATTCTGTTTGGAAAAACAGTCAAGATCCTAACTCATTCTCCACATTCCCACACAAGTGTTTCTCAGATCTGCTCACTCCCTTTGATAAGAAACATAAGGGACAAGGCATGTCTTAATATCTACATAAACAAAAAAAAAAAAGCATGCACTTTCTCTATCAAGTGTATAACTCAGCTTCTCCCTGAAAGTAACTTAAAAGAAGGAGAATTTAGGGAATAATTTAGTAGAATACTGATTATGAATACAGATTTAACTTCTGCATGCTAGCAATTCAGGAACCATTAACTGATTAACAGATACTCTATACATTACAGATGAAATATAGTTTTTCTCTGGCTATGGGTACATCAGCTTCTTGCTCAGCATAGTAATATCTAATATCCACATATTAAATCTTTAAAACACTTTTACACAAAGTGTGGTCTTCAGCAGCTCAGGGACTACTGGAAGTTAAATAACTACTATAGCAGTTCTGCAGTGAGTGTTGCTAGGATTGGTGCCTGAAAAGCAGGATATCCTGTAACTGTTTGACCACTGGTAGAATCAGACATCTGAGAAATTCAGGATTTTGGGTTTGTGATCCTAACCTGAAACCCAAAGTTAAAAAAGCAGACTAGGTTCTTCTGTTAGATACCTCAGCACCCACATGGATCTCTACTCAGCATTGTTGGATGCACCAACAAGACTTTTCTTAAAATAAAGTCAGAGAAGAAACAAGCCTCACTCTGCAGAAAGTCCAGGTAACAATTTCATATTTATGGGTCAAGAAATAGCTAAAAGAGCTCTAAAAAAGTCACTAGCTCAGTCCAGACAAAACCAAAAAGCATTGGTAAAAGGGCAAATGGATCTCAACAAAGAACGAATGTGCAACAATCACAATTCAGTATATTCATTGTGGAACAAATAATGAAAAATAGAGGAAAAAATGTCTGGACATAAGGTAAGAGTGGAAGTGGGAAAGAAAATCTAACTACTTCACAGTCTGCATTGGAGTCGCCACAGAATGATCTATCAAACCTGAAAAGAAAATGCATCACTGAACTCAGAAAACTTTTATCAGACAGAAAATGTTGACATTGACTGTGGACCTGCATTGACCCAAACCCACTAATTATTGAAAAGAAGTCATTGATTGTTCCCATTGGTTAGGTACTTACATATGTCTTCTCTCTTACCCCAAAGATGACCAGTTGAGATGGGAGGATGAGATACTGAGTGTCTGCTGGGTGACTGAAAAAAAGATGGGGGAGGGATAGATTCAGGTAGTAATTTTGGAGGTCCTTTCCTTGACCTCAGAAGTGATGATTCCATCAGGTTGGTACCTGCAAGAAAGCTGTAAAGTTGTTCTCTGTGCTGTGGATCCATACAGCTACAACCCACACATTTGAAACCAAAAGGTTAAGATTCAGGGTAAGACTGGGTCAAGCCAAGGCAGCAGTGCTGGCAGACACTCTGAGGAGAACAGGTTTTCCCAGCAGTGGAACAGAGGGCTGTGGAAAAGGAGAGTGGGTGTATTGTCTTGCAAAACCAGATCTTTGTCTCTTGCTGAGGGCCCAGGATAGATACCATGACCAAGTGCCAGGTGGGAGAGGAGAGTCAGAGCAGTTCTGAGATGGTGACATTTCCAAGATCCAAGCCTCCTGTATAGAGGGAGCTGCGTGCCGTATGGCAGCGGGGGGAACCATGCTTGGAAGGTAATTGAGTCTCCAGGGTGAAGAGGAACCTTTCTCAGCAAGTTTAAGAGCAGATGTCAGCTTAGCTTCATATTTACATATGGAAATACACCTGACATGAGGAAGGGAACCTGTCTCTTGGTCTCACACAAAGAACGTGTTTAGACTACTCACAAAGCAGTGAGACACTCGCCATGATTACAGGAGACCTTACAGCTCCTCTAAATCTGCTGTTTAAAACCCACCCTGGAAAGAAATTGAAACAGAGTTGTTTCATAGTTTTTTACAGTCATAGCTTTTCCCATGTCCCCAGGACCACTAGAGCACCCCTAACTTCAAAAAGGGTAATATCCAAGAATGGTAGCTCAGTCCAGATACACACAAGTGGATTCATGGCCATAAAATCCATTGCAGGTAACATCTGCTGGTCTTCAGTGTGTAACACAGCAGTGGGAAGGAGGAGATGTATTCCACTGATGAGGGAGGGAGTATTTTGAAAAAGAACTGATGTCAAATCATGTAATAAGCTGTGAATGTCAAATTGTCCATGACTGCCAACAGGCATGCAACACATCTTCTGTAAAGTGCTTGGGTAACAGGAAAAGAGAGGACATTATGTTATCATCAGGAAATAGGAGATAATGAAATAGAAGCCAAATAAAGAATGCAAGTTGCAGCCTAATAAAATAGTTCCTCTTTTCTACCCCACTTTTTTTTCCTTTCTAATTCTGAAACATAGTGTTTTGTCCAATACACATCTCCTTTTTCATTTCACTGGGTTTGAAAGAAAAAACTACCCAATGATTATACCAGTCATGTGTATTCCATTGAAATATAAAGGAAAGTAAACTTTGCTCATTTGATATCCTAAAGCTGAGTAAGGTACCTTGAGCTAGAAATGGGTACTGTCCAACCCAGTGGAGCTTGGTTCTTATACAAACTCACAAACGTTAATTGAATTCTAAAACCATCAAAGGAAGGCCTTTCACACAAGAGAATTTGTGTCAAATTCCTCACATAGCTGTACTTCTGTGAGCAAAAGCATTTCCCCATTGTAAAATTAGGTGATGAATATTCCTTCCTTGCAGAAAGAATCTTTGCCTGAGGAAAAAAAATATTTTTGAAAAGTGCATGCCAAATTACATAGAAACTGCTCTAATCCTTGTTCAGTGGTCATGGTTAGCCATCAGACTTAACATATCATTAAAAGGGACAGTAACTTGCAGGTCCCATTTAAAGCCATGTGAGATTTCCCCCTGCAATTTTGCTGTGTAATATGCCTTTAATTAAAACTCCCTATCTAAAAAAATATTAACACACCATTCATTTTCCCCCAAAGTAGATAATATGTCCCTGAGCTTCCAAGGCTGAGAGATGCTTGGAGCAGGCTCTCCTTTTTTGCACCAGTTTGTGGAGAGCTCAGACCTTCAAGCTAGATCTCACTGCCAGTAAGATCAATCATTAGTGCAGATAGACACTTCCAATTAAAAAAAAATTACTTTGTTAAAAAAATGCAAAACAAAACAAACAAACAAAAAAATTTCTCCCCAAAAAGCCCCAAAAAACCGCAAAAAACCAAACCCCCCAAAACCAGAAAATTATACACCAAACTGTTAAGAAAGTCACTTGAAATTTTTGTCTTTCTCCATTACCAGATTTCAACTAGAGGGGAGGAAAGTTTTGAAAGTTGAGGAATATTGTCTGGTCAACTATATAGATTGTAACAATAATACCTACTACAAGGGAAAGACAAATCCAGTAATGAAAAATATTTTAGCCATGGGAAATTTCCTATCAAAAATCACTGGAATACATGACTCTTCCTACATCATTTCTGCCCAACCTATTTGGAGATTGTCCCAGTACACACTCTGCCAGCTCACAAAGGGGAGCTGCAAACATATTCACAGTTTCCTCTAACGGGCATCTTTCAGTCCCACCTTTCCCCTCAGCTTCATTAGACAGCTCAAACATCTCATTTAAAGCAAAAGCCCCACTCCATCTCCACACGATTATTAACAACACTTATTTTTGCACCAACTCTTTCCCTTGCACCCCCACTGAGCCGTTTGCTGGATGTGACAGCCGAAGCTGACCCATCTCTTCCCAGTGCCTCCCAGGTTCAGGACGCACCAGCTCACTCCCACGTGGCTCATTTCCTCCCACATCTCGGTTTCAGCACCTCCCACTGACCTCTGCAGGAGAGTAAGAAGCCTTGACTATATATAGTAAGGCGCTGAAACATTTCTCACATAATCTGTGTGGGCAGAAGGTGGGAGAAGAGAACATTGAGAATTGCATCCTGCTTGGAAGGGAGCACATTCAGACTTGCCCCCAAAAAAGTTGCTTTTCCTAAACATCAACAGTTTTAATATTAATACTTTGGAATACACCATCATGTACTGTAAACCTGTAAACTTGAACCATTACGTATCTCTGACTTCTCTTTTAATTATGGACAATTTTTTACTATCTCTGTAGGGAAATAGTAGTTGTAACAAAAACTACATATTACTCTAAATTTGATCTTAAACATCAATTACTGTAGGTGTCATAGAATTCATTCCAATTCTCACTGTGCCACTGAACTTCAGACTTTACTGAGAAACTGTTTTCCTTCTGAGGAACTGACAGAAAAAATCCAAAACAACCAGCCAAAAAACCCCACCACAAAGTAAAAGCTTTTAATAACATCTCAAAATTTGAAATCTTTCATCTGCCTTGTGTTTCCTTTTTAGCCATTCTCTCTCACCTACTCCATGCACTAAATATTCACCAGAAATGAGCCATTTGCACATAAATAATTATAATTCTTAAAAATTCAGCAGCAGGAATCCACATTCTTTTCCTCTTTTTAAACTACTTTTCCCCAAATAATTTTTTCATTTTGTAAATCCTCCAGCTTCCCTGGAAACAGCCTTGGCTAACAGACACTACTCCTAAACTGCGTGTCTCGTACATCACATGTGTTGTCACAAAAAAGGATTGCAGTGGCTGCTTGCAGCACCTTGCAGGTGTATGTGGCAGTGCTGAAGTTAGTTTGTCACCCTTAACTAATGTGGCAATATTGGTAATTTTGGCAGTGATGGCTTTGTCAGCTCAAAAATTCTGCCATTGAAACAGAGTTCTGCACTAACTTGGCTAAGTCTTTTCCCTCCTAAGAGTCTTCCTCTCTGCATTGCACATGGATCTTTAAGCCCCTACTTCATCCATACACACTTATGTGAGGTGACACCGAGGAATAAGGAGCCTTAGGCTTGGATTCTGAGAGTACCCAACCACTGGCCCTATGTAGCTTCAGACTATACTTTTGCCTCTGAATTCAACTCTTTTTCCTGAAAGCAAAAGTCTGTATATAGAGTGTCCTGCAGACCAGAGGCATTTAGGCACAGACTTTCTCTGGAACACAGATACGCTCTGGGTATGAGAATGAGCACCTTGGCAGCATCATCTCAGTGAGCCTTGTGACAAAGGTGAGCTAATACATAGGTTATGAAGACTCATCCTTTTAAATCAAACCCTACCACTACTGACTGCAATAACATTCTGGCTTCTTTAGGGAATGAATGCAAGCTATAAAATATCGCTCTGGGTCAAAAAAAAACTTTTTAAAGAAATAAAAAAGAAAAAAAATCTAATCAAAAATCATGATCAGCTATCCTCTTATAAGCTGATCTTATCACGGTTGTGTCACACCAAGTATAAACTAATCTCCAGGAAACAAGCACCCCCAATACTGTTGCTCTGAAAATTCTTTGCAGACACCTATTTTTTGCCTCTGTGTCACACAGAGACAATGTGAAACAGTAAGGAAAGCAAAAAGCAACAGTGAGGCATCAGCCAAAGTGATGTTGTGAATTACCACCACATTAAGCCTCCATCTCCACGTTAATAACAACACTTATTTTTGCACCAACTCTTTCCCTTGCACCCCACTGAGTTGTTTGCTGGATGTGACAGCCGAAGCTGACCCATCTCTTCCCAGTGCCTCCCAGGTTCAGGACGCACCAGCTCACTCCCCACGTGGCTCATTTCCTCCCACATCTCGGTTTCAGCACCTCCCACTGACCTCTGCAGGAGAGTAAGAAGCCTTGACTATATATAGTAAGGCGCTGAAACATTTCTCACATAATCTGTGTGGGCAGAAGGTGGGAGAAGAGAACATTGAGAATTGCATCCTGCTTGGAAGGGAGCACATTCAGACTTGCCCCCAAAAAAGTTGCTTTTCCTAAACATCAACAGTTTTAATATTAATACTTTGGAATACACCATCATGTACTGTAAACCTGTAAACTTGAACCATTACGTATCTCTGACTTCTCTTTTAATTATGGACAATTTTTTACTATCTCTGTAGGGAAATAGTAGTTGTAACAAAAACTACATATTACTCTAAATTTGATCTTAAACATCAATTACTGTAGGTGTCATAGAATTCATTCCAATTCTCACTGTGCCACTGAACTTCAGACTTTACTGAGAAACTGTTTTCCTTCTGAGGAACTGACAGAAAAATCCAAAACAACCAGCCAAAAAACCCCACCACAAAGTAAAAGCTTTTAATAACATCTCAAAATTTGAAATCTTTCATCTGCCTTGTGTTTCCTTTTTAGCCATTCTCTCTCACCTACTCCATGCACTAAATATTCACCAGAAATGAGCCATTTGCACATAAATAATTATAATTCTTAAAAATTCAGCAGCAGGAATCCACATTCTTTTCCTCTTTTTAAACTACTTTTCCCCAAATAATTTTTTCATTTTGTAAATCCTCCAGCTTCCCTGGAAACAGCCTTGGCTAACAGACACTACTCCTAAACTGCGTGTCTCGTACATCACATGTGTTGTCACAAAAAAGGATTGCAGTGGCTGCTTGCAGCACCTTGCAGGTGTATGTGGCAGTGCTGAAGTTAGTTTGTCACCCTTAACTAATGTGGCAATATTGGTAATTTTGGCAGTGATGGCTTTGTCAGCTCAAAAATTCTGCCATTGAAACAGAGTTCTGCACTAACTTGGCTAAGTCTTTTCCCTCCTAAGAGTCTTCCTCTCTGCATTGCACATGGATCTTTAAGCCCCTACTTCATCCATACACACTTATGTGAGGTGACACCGAGGAATAAGGAGCCTTAGGCTTGGATTCTGAGAGTACCCAACCACTGGCCCTATGTAGCTTCAGACTATACTTTTGCCTCTGAATTCAACTCTTTTTCCTGAAAGCAAAAGTCTGTATATAGAGTGTCCTGCAGACCAGAGGCATTTAGGCACAGACTTTCTCTGGAACACAGATACGCTCTGGGTATGAGAATGAGCACCTTGGCAGCATCATCTCAGTGAGCCTTGTGACAAAGGTGAGCTAATACATAGGTTATGAAGACTCATCCTTTTAAATCAAACCCTACCACTACTGACTGCAATAACATTCTGGCTTCTTTAGGGAATGAATGCAAGCTATAAAATATCGCTCTGGGTCAAAAATAAACTTTTTAAAGAAATAAAAAGAAAAAAAATCTAATCAGAAATCATGATCAGCTATCCTCTTATAAGCTGATCTTATCACGGTTGTGTCACACCAAGTATAAACTAATCTCCAGGAAACAAGCACCCCCAATACTGTTGCTCTGAAAATTCTTTGCAGACACCTATTTTTTGCCTCTGTGTCACACAGAGACAATGTGAAACAGTAAGGAAAGCAAAAAGCAACAGTGAGGCATCAGCCAAAGTGATGTTGTGAATTACCACCACATTATTCTTCAAACAGATATTCCTCCAACAAGATAAAATTTGCTTGGGTTCTCCATCAATCCTTTGATTCTGCTTGTGCAGCACAGGTGGAGCCACAAGAACTCCCTCTCCCATTTTTTACTCAGAGAATTCCCCTCTTTGTGGGGATCCTCCACAGCTGGGGAGCTGGTAGCAACTTTTCCTGTTTCTACAGTAGCTTTATTACCTCCTGCACTGGATTGAATGCTACAAGGCATAGTGGGAAATTATAGACCAGAGAGGTGGGGAGGATGCATCCTTTAGGAGGAAGCAGAAGCGGAAGCTTTTCAAGGGATGAGAAATGAAAAGGCCGGGTAGCAGATCACTAGAGGAGAAAATACACCCTATCTTTAGTTCTTTAGATGATAAAAACAAAGTTCAGAAGCCACACAGCTGTAACTAACAGTTTTCAAGGCACAGACACACAAGAAAAAAAATTTAAAAACCTCAGGCTTTAGCTGATATTCAGAGCTGTTTCTGGCAGCTAGCAGATTTAGAAGCACTGCAAGGACCTCAAGGGTCTCACATATTTAAAGGGATATAAGTAAATGCTGCATGATGGGCAAAGAACATTGTAAATAAATAAATTGTCCAGAAGAAGAGAAGACCAAGGGCATGGCACAATAAACTCCATTATAGCCATACACCTGAGGAATTAGCTACAGATCAGATTTGAAAATGAGTGCTTAATAATTTTTCCCAAAATAAATTATGGCAAGAGGACATGGATGTATCTACAAATCAATCTTACTCCCCTCCTGAAAAAAAGCCCAGATATTATCACTATGCTATAGATTTCAACTAGATTCATATTTTTGTGTCTCTCCTGAGTATAGAGAGGAGGGTTATGATTCCCCATTGTCTTGTCTCTTGTAAAACCCATGAAAACCAAATGCAGAGGAGGCTGGGTGCACTGCTGTATCTGTATTACCAAATACTTGACTCTGAAACTCTTCCACTGGAGCCCGTCCCGTGCCTGTGTATTTCCTGTAGTCATGCAGCTCTGTAGTGTCATAAGGTTACACTACAATTATATATCCTATACACACTCATGGGAGAGTATGCATTTTTTTTTCTTGGATTAAAATCCTTCTCCAATGAATTTGCTGTCCAAGTTTCTTCTAGTTTCAATGGAGATATTTTTTATGCAATATTTTGTGGTATTTCTCATTTCTAGCTATACAAGTCTTCAGAAATGTGCAATGCAGGCTAATTTTAATTCTTCAGTTGCAAGTCAGACTTTGGGGGCATGTGCAAAGAAAAGTCAATGCACAAAACTAAGCTGCCTTTAGTGTTAAGCTTCACTAGATGTGTGAATTTGGGCAAATATCTGGTTTTTTGCCTTAGTTTCTCTAAAACTAATGTTAGACACTATTGTTGATAAGCACTGTAAAAACAACAAGTAATTTTTTTTATTGCTATATACTAATTAACCCTTCAGGGAACTGTAAGAAAAAGCATAAGATGTGACCTAGCTTCTCATCTGCCAGCTGGACTGACTTGAGGCACTTTGGCAGGGCAGCACAGGAAAGCTTTGGGCTAGATTCACAAGAGGCACCAGGGCACACAGTTCCAGCATGTATGTGCTACTGGTATCCTTCCCACTCAACACCAAACTCTAACCCTACTGATACTTTTGCTTCTCCCAGGCAAACCCCTGATCTCCAGGCACATCTTAGAATTGCTAGAGTCCAGGTCCCTCTGAGCAACTATTCACTTCATTCCTGTCAATGCATGGTGGGATTCATAATACTTTATGTCAGCAGCTTTTAATATAGCCAGTCCTATGCAAAAGTACAAATGGCAGTAGTAGGCTCATTTTACACATTGAATAAATTAAATAAATTGCTCAGCTAAAATACAGAAAATGCAAGTTTAGATCTTACCCTGAGAGATGCAGAGCAAGCACTTTGAATCCATTGCCCAGGTCTGCTGAGGAGACAGTTTCCCTGTGTGCAATCTAGAGAAAGAATGAGAATGACATTTACAAACAGATCATTGCTCATGGTTTCCATACCTGCCTCACCATGGTTTAAGTTACAAGAAGAGAAGTGATTTTATTAAACTCTTGAAGAAAAAGCATGGGATAGTTTCACCATATGTTTCCATCTGGAGAGATTTGAGAAGGTTATATCAATACTAGTTTGATCTGGGCCTTTTCTATGGTGCTGCTTTGGCATCCAATTCAGTAAATTCCCTAGTAAAAGACAGGTAGACTGCATGAGGGCTTCAAAATTACTGAAAAGTTATTTGATATGTGAGGAGGTGTGAAATCAGGAAGCAAGGCATAGGTGATAGAGGACTCTCTAGCACTGCTTTTCAACTTGAATGCAGCCCAAAACTTCTAGGAACATTGTGTGTTCACTCAGCACAGTATTTTTCTATATGACATCTCACATTACTGGAGCTGGAGTCAATTTGGATGTGTGTGGAAGCAACTGGAGGTTTGCAGTATGGGTGGTCATTTGCTGCATGAGGGCAATATCACTTGTGCTGGATAAAATCGGAGAGCAGGGCTGAATGCTACATCATCTGGGATTGACTATCCAGGTACTAATGGCTGCTTAACTGGCATTTCTTAGATTTTTAGGGCATTTGCTGTTAGGAAGTCTGAACAAAATTAACTTTCAGTTAGCATGTTATTTTTTATGAAAAAAGCCTCACAATAAAAACCTTACCAAATAAATTGTTATAGACATTTACCAAATTCATTGTGGGGACAGTCTTTATCTCCTTGCTGATGTGAAGAAATAAAAAAGGAAGAAAAATCTGGTCATTCACCTAACCTTGCCTTAAAAAGCATGAAACAGAAGAAAGAATAACTTTGTACCTGTTTCTGACTGCCTTCTCACTGTCTCTATCAGTTCCTTCGATAACATTCAAAGTTTGATCAATCCCTTTCCTACCTCATCACACCACAAGAGAGCAAGCTTCTAGAACCAGAGGCAAACAAGCACGTCTCTTGTGACTAGTGATCAAATTTGTTCCTGAAAGTTGTCAATAATTCCCAACACGGGCTGATCAGCTTTGGTAAGTGTGGAATCATTTGCCTTCCCAAAAGTCATTTCTGGCCATCCTTTGCTCATGATTGTGATGGCAATCCTATGCCATGTGCTCTGGGATGACCTTGCTTGGGCAGGGAGGTTGGACCAGATGATCCAGCAATCCATTCCATCCTGATCCCTTCTGTGAACTGTGATTGCTACTGATAGTAATGTATAATTTTTTTCTGGAGAAAAAGAGTGGCACTTCTAGACTGTTTTGCATGCAGTTAGTAAATAAGTCAGCACCTTCTTGTAAAACAGTAGTAACTTCAAGTGTGCTGAATCACAGTTTCAAGGTACTCTAAGGTTCCCTTATCTGCACAGGCAACACATTTTCTGTTTCCTTCAGCAGGGAGGCTATTATTCTGAGACTGAAAAAAGGGGTCTCATGTCTTATTCTGAGATCAGCATTTAACTGTTTCAGTGCATTGCATCTGCATCTTCTCTTGAGAGTTTTAATATATTCTTCTAAGTGATGGCTTAAATCTTCCAGAGGTAAATGTACAGCCCACCCAAACTGCTAACTCTGTGTTGTCACAAGCTTTGTTAACGAGTGTGGGGAGAGAAAAAAGAAACTGTGAAATAGAAGCAGAATGTTGAATATATATTAAAAAATCAATAATTCTTTGAACATGAAGCATTATTTCTTCTGGAATAAAAATTCCCATTCTTCAAATGTTCCACTCCAGCAAAACCAAGCCCCTTCTATGCCACCTTGACCTTCCCATGTGTCTCTCTGTCACTCTCCCCCCCTCTTCCTCTCTTCCCACATCCTTTGCACACCTAGCTGATAAAGAGGCAGTGTACTCAGTGGCTGACTCTGGGTGCCACTTCTTGGCAGCCTGGCATTAAGCACAGATTTCCTGGTCACCTGCCCTCTGGCATTAGTTGAGGCACAGGTCAACCTCTGTTTTCTCTCAGTTCCAACTAATTTCTACATACAGGTATGAATTCCCTACAATGTCTGTTAGGAATTTATTATGTCTTGTGATCCCTACAACTCATCCACTTTAGCTGAAAGGTACAAACCAGTTTGCCTGCTGCCTAAGGTGATATAGGAGTACAGCCCCATAACCCTCATGTTCTTAAGGAGGAGGCCAAGAATAAAGGATGATTGACTATGAACTCACTGCAATGAGGAACATGGTAAACTAAGGTACTAGAAAAATGAGATTCAAGTTCAGCAAATGTGTTGTTCTTACATTGGCTAAACCTGCACTTCACAGTCTCTCATCATTTCCCTGATTTTCCTGACAAGACAGGGGCAGCATCGCTCCACAGGAACCAAAAGCAGTAAGTGCTTGGGCTGGATTTTTCCTCCTTCTCTACAAACTGTCCTGTTCCAGATGAAAATAAATCCAGGGTTTTTTTCACCCTATTGTGGGACTTCGTTATATCACAATTTGTCCTCTATGAGCCAAATCCTCTTTGTGTTGTAACCACTGGCAGGAGTGACTTCACTGGGAGAAAGATATCCATGCTGCCAAGTGAGTTCAGAGTTGGGGCTGTGAAGTTGTTCTCAACACCAGGGCTCATTTCCAAACTCGTGAAATCAATCCTATGCAATTTTCCCACAGGCTCGTGTGTGGAAGGCACAAACATATTTCCCTATAGAGGTAAAAGTATCACCCTATCTACTTTAAAGATGTAATAAAGTCTGCACTTTAGCATTCATTCTATAGTCCAATGCTTTGGCATTAAACATTTTGTTGTTTGCTTTTTACTCAGGGATTGCTTTGGTAAAATCTTTCCTTCATATCCTCAGAGGAAATCAGAATAAACAATTGCCAAATGCCACATTTCCCATTGGGAAACAGCATTCTCAGCCATCTGAACACTTGGTGTACCACTGAACAGCAAGGCTGTGCTGCAGATAGTATTTATAGTACATTTTATGAGACCAAAAGTTGTCAGTTAAACCACTAGAAACTAATAAGTGAGCCTAGTGTCGTTTGAGTTGTCAACAGGATATAAGCTGATGTAAGAGGAACACCTACATTTTTTAGGCTTCTTTTCACGAATAAATGTACTGTTGATGGTCATGCTTGACTTTGTAGGAATGTTTTGAGTAAGGAATATAGTAATTTCCTCCATTGCAGCAGTAATGATCATCAGACCACTAAAAGACACTCACTCTATAGGCATGCCTAATTCTAGAATGTGATCTTGCTGGGAAACCTCTGTTTTATGGTAAGAATTCTCTCAATTCTCATAAAAATATAAGAATCACAACACAGAAAACTGTTTCTGTGATGGAAAGGGTGAATGCTAAAGCACACAGAAGAGGGAAATACTATTTCATTTAATAAACAGAAACCTCCTCTGAACTAACTCACATTTTTAAATACATTAAAGCAAATGCTATTGTCCAAAGTGTTGTGAAATTGCATTTGTATATATGCATGTATACACATATTTATATATATATAATACATATATATATGCATAATAATAACAAAGCCTTCTCTCAATAAAATAAATCAAATTCTCAACTGATGAGGTTCCATTCTTTGTCCCTTCACCCTTCCTCAAATCATGTGCTGTGAAAGAAATTGCTTTACCGAGCTGCTTTGAAGAGGTAGGTAAGTGTCCAGAGGCAGAGTTTCTCATCGGCTATCAAAAATACAGAGTGCCAAGAAACTATAGATGAAATATAAGTCCACAAGGTTTGAATCTGCCAGTTTCAGATCAAGTACTCTAAGAATGGATATGAATCTACTTCTTTGTTGATTCTATTTCTGGTTATCATTAATACTTATCTGCATGATCAAAGAAAATCAAACTGATTACAAATCCCTAAGACAAAGTGCAGTTCAGTCAGTTCCTGTAAGTTGAAAAATCTCAAATTTTCACTGACAGAACAGCCTGACACTCTTGTAAGTTAAAGTTTTGAAAGTTTAACACCAACACTTGAGTGTACTTCATCCCATCCTAGAATTACAAGATAACGTGCAGATGGCATCCCAGAAATGTAAATGACTATCTGCTCAGAGAACATGTGCTTTTAAACAAAGGCAGAGATTTCCCTGAAAGGGAGGCTAAGGAACTTGCCTGTGCACACACTTATCAAGAAGAAATCTGTGCTGCGCTCTTTTCAGTTTGGAATAGGAAGTATATGCGAAAAATATGGTGGGAAAGATTTTTCCAGAAATATATCAGCCTGTTTGAAAAAAGGAAGTATTGAGACTGTCAATAAGTAGCAAAATTTTTAATGATTTCTGCTATTAAAGTTAAGATAGGGTTCTGATAAATTTTGATAGGGTTCCAGTGAGCTTTTTAGCTATGCCTTTCATCATTAATTGTCTCTTCTTTAGCAGAGAGAAAACACTGCACTGCTCAGTATGAGCTCTGAACTTATGTCAAGTTGATCTTAAAAAGACAGGCAGTTTGAAGAAACTTGTGTTTAAAGCTAGGAAGGACAAGTTCATCATCAAGAGCATCTATTTGCCTATAATTTGCCAAAACAAAACACACTGACAAAAAAGAAAGCCAAATCTCAGAGGTGAAACAGAAATTTTAGATTTCTTCCACACAGAACTTGAGATAATAAAGAAAATAGTAAAAAGAAAACACAAAGAGTACACTTCTTTCAGATATATCAATGTTTTTAGCACAGCTGAGATTTTGCAGTGGTATTTATCAGATCATGTGAGAATATGGCTGGGAGCAACAGCTGACATTAAGTCAGAATTGCTGGTGGGCCGGAGCCCCTGTAATAACTCACAGGTCCTGTTTGCATTTGCATATGGGGAGAGAGCCCTCTAGCACAGACTGACTTAGCCAAGACAGCTTCAGGCTGGCAGCGCTGCAATTACAGCAGGGATTCCAGCTCAAGGTCGCTCTGGCTGCCCCCAGGGCTCTGGGCAGATCCAGCCCACAGCGACTGACGTTTGGCTGACTTGGTTGCAGTGGCACTGGGTGCTGGAGCCCAAGGCAGAGCTGGAGCTGTGGTCGTGAACAGCATGCCCCAGCTGCCGTGCACACAGCCCATACAGCTCGCTCTGGGCTCTGATTCGGATTGTGCTGGTAGGGAGAATCTTCCTTATAAAGCACATCTCTGGCCATGGCCCCTCTTTCAGCACAACAGAGCTACTATGCTGTCTTCAATTCTGCCTAGGACTCCTCTGATATGAAGGGAACTGTTGAGATGCAGGCTTTCTTTGGCAGTCTGGTATGCAGGGATGCAAACTCGATTCCCTGTGATCCCTTCCTGCATCCCATGTTAAGGCAAGGTGCTTGTTGAAACACCTTTATGGGAAGCCCTGTTTAGAAGTTTAGATCAGCTGTGAAGCTGGGTGGCCCTGGACTTTTGTGCTTGGCATAAATATGTGATTTTTTCACAGGCAAATGCACACAGTTATCGCTAAATACAGATTTTTTTTTCTTGTCCTTTTATATTTCTTGGATTCTCTTTGCCATAAAATGAAACCCAGATGCCTTTATGCTAGTCATCTAGAAACCAGAAATGCTCATTGCTAGACACAAATGACTGATATTTAAAACTGTGTGCTATTCCTCATTGTGTACCAAACTAGAATTAGTCACTGTCGGGGATATTTATCCTACATCCACAGTCTAGTTCCTGCTTGAAAGCATGCAGCAGGAATCAGGACCACTCCAAAAACTACCTGTCCCAAGATGAAAAATTAGGATATACAGGCAGAAAGCTACATTTGTAGAACAAAGGCACTGACATGTTCCCCTTGTTACCTAGCTGAGCTCACTGCCCTGACTGAGGCACTCAAATCCTTACACCACGCATGGAGAGAAGTCTGTGCATAACACAGTATCCCACAAGAATTGCTGTCTGTCTGGAGTACACAAAAACTGCCAAGGAGGAGAGTACAGCTGTAGACCCAGCTAGGAGAGCAGGAGGCATTTTTCCTGCAAGGAGAAACATCTCCCCTTGCCCCAAGAACACACCACAGAGATGTGGACCAGGGATTTGAGACAAGTACCTTGTCTGAAGGAGTGCAACCTCACTTGTAAATAAATGCTTACAGGGATTTTCTGAATGCAAGTTTATTTTTTCATCTGTGAGGTCTTACAGAGTAACAAAATGGGTGAGGGACAACAGCAGTGAGTCATCCTGTCCAACCTCCCTCCTCAAGCAGGGTCACCCTACAGCACATTTTACAGGATTGCATCCAGACAGTTCTCAAATATCTCCAGATATACAACTCAAACCTCCTTCTCTGGAGAAAGTCCCTTGCTGGTCAAACACAGGTCAATTTGTATATAAATCAGTCTGAATTCCATGTTCTATTTTAATGGGTTAGGGAAATACTTGTGGGTCAAAAGATGTCTCCCAAACTTGGAGCCTCTGCTTCCAAACTGGAGAGAAATCTCAGTGGCTACTAAATATTAAATGTCTAAATATACATTTACTAGATCTTCTCTTATCAAGCTCTAAAATATCCACTTGATTTCACAGCAGAAATATTTCCATGTGCTATTAGACATATTCAAACTGAACACTATGATGATTCATTTTTATTTCTTTACTTGCAGTAAACTTTTTTGAAATTACAGCAGATAATCACTGGTATGTCACATTTCTGCTGTAAGCAGAAGAAAGTGAATCTAACTGTGAGTGAATTGCCATATAAAAGGGAAGTAGTAGCAGAAATAGAAAGCAGAGAGGATTTCAGTAATTTTAAAAATATTTTCCTTTCTTTGGTTACAAGGATGGATTTAATTTTAAAAAGAACACATTTTCAATTTAATAAATATCTTAAGCAGTTATCTATCTACTTTCTAGCATCTAGCTACAAATCCACTAGTTTGATTCGTTTTTCACTTACTTGCACAGCTTGGAGCAGACTGAATGCTCCAGGGATTTCACTGCCTGAATTCTGTGACTTTAGTGAGAAACCAGCTCAGCAGTCTTTTTTATCAATTGGTATCATAGTGTGATATTATACCTTTGGCTCTGTTTTCAGCGCAGACATGGTTCAAGAACACGATCTATCTGCCAGCAAAACGTCCTGTTCCAAGCCCACAGAAGTCAGGAACAGTCTTTCTGTTGGTGGGTCACATCACGATTAAATAAAGTTCTAACACAAAGAAATTTCAGAATATTTAATGGCATGTAAGAATGCTAAATTAAGACAGATATTTCTTGAGGAGTTTTTTTTTGTTGTCATTTTAAAGTCATGTATTTGGAAGAAGAGGCCAGGCTTTTTTAGGCCACAGCATTGTAAGTCTATCTTACATCCAAGTAAGTGATGCATTAGTCACACCATTTATCTGAACATTTATTATTCCTAACTACAGTACACACCTGAAAGAAAGCTCAGCTCCTTGTAGACTTCCATGAAAAAGAATAAAAGAACACTTAAAAATAGCAAGGTAGTACTCAACCTACTGCTCATTCCAGCTGCCAGAGTTCAGAGCACAGTAAACAGGCAAGTTATTCCAGATGTGCACACCAAACAGTATGGTTGTCCCTGGGGCTGATGCATTCTCTTCCAGTTTTAGTCCTCATGTGTATGATATCCTTTTCCTCCACCTCTTGAAGCTAATGTCCAAAGCAGAAACAAAAACCAAAACTCCAGACCAGTTCCCATGTCTAGCTTCTTTGCATTTCAGACAGCTTAGTGAGGTTGGGGCTGTTCACTTATTCCTTTTCTCTTTTAGTTTGAGGACTGGGGGATGGACAACACTCTCTCAGCATTTTCAGTAGAGCTGTCATTAGGTAATATGTGGGGGATTTTCAGGGGGTCAGTATTTGCTTGACTCTGCAATCACTGGTTATAAATGAATGCAATAGTAACTACATTTCTCCATACATTTTTCTGGGTTTTCTGCAAACCCAAGACCATCTGTTCATAAAGCCATGGGAATTTTGTCCTTGCCCTTAGTAGAAGGGAACTTTTACAAAATATGCCTATACACCTATCATTTCCTAGCTGTTTACACACCCAGACACTGCTTCTTTTCTTTGACAAAGTGATATTTGTGGTCTGCCCATTAACTCACATTCACGTCTACATCCCTTCCTTTTACCTTTCTGCTGTCACCAGTCATTCTACCCTCATCGCCACTTCCCCCAGTCATTGTATTTTCCAGCCACATCTCCCTCTTTCTCAAAGTTGTCAAGGTTGACCACTTTAGTTGCACTCTTTCTCTCACTGCCAGCATACTCATTTCCTGCACTTCTCCAAACCTTGATCATCCCTTACTGCTTCAATGGTATGGTATGGAGGAGATTTTACAGCAACTTCTGTGAGCCAGAGAGAAGTTTGATAAGAGGATCCATGTTTACGCCCTGAAAGAGTGTTCTACCAAGGTTGTTAACATAGAAACCAAGAAAGAAAGAAGGATAAATAAGATAAACCTGCAACTGTCTGTTCCAATCAGCACTTTGTCTTTTATGACCAGTGAGTAAAGTGTAAACTTATGAGTTTTTTAAGAATGTATAAAAAGCATGCATGCTATAACAAAAACGGTTTGGAGCCTTCTGAAAATGGAGTGTGTTGCTTTGTATTATCTCCATCTCAACTATGACAGTATGGCAAGGAAAAGCTTGTCAGCCTGGCTGTGGTGATAATGCCATGAAGGAACACAGTAATATGTCCCAGCCTTGAGCTTTCCCAGCACTTGGGAAAGCTTCCTTCCCTCAGGCCGCCCTGCAGCCTCATTGAGGCCACCCCCCTCCCTGACCTCTTTCTCTCCAGCAAAGTCAAAATATCTGGAAAAGAGATTATCTAGCCACTTGGTAGCCCTTCTTATGGACACATTTACTGGGAAAAGCAACTAACAGAAAGTCTGAAGTGATGAAGTTAAGCACATATGTAATTATTCACAGAACAAGGCCCAGCGACTGCTGCCCCTCTGGAAAATGGCGGCGCTGCCCGACACTTCCTGGTCAAGACTACTGTAGGAGGCTCCAGGGAACAAACTCGGTTCACAGCCAAAGAGAAAAACTCAACCCACCCTCTTCTATATTAAACATCCTCAGCTATAATAAAACATAATTATTAAATCAAACTCGTTTACTTAATGGCAAGAAAACCAGAATTGAAATGAGTATCACTTGGAGAAAGCCTTAAGGAAGAAACCGTTACAGGGTAATACTTTTTAAGACTAACTTAATAGAAGCTTTCAAGCAAGCTTTCCACAAGCCCATACTTTTAAAAACCACCAAACCCAAACAGTTTAAAGCACGTACCTTTGGGCAGCTGGGAGAGCTGTGCTGCTCAGGATGGAGCCTGTGGCCCGCTGCTTTCCGGAGTCACCGCACCACAGCAAGGGACAGCCAGGGCTCGCCTGCTGCCCCACAGGGCACGGTCACCGAGGGCCCGATGGCGGCCGGGCTGCCCAGGTGCCTACAGTGAGGCCCTGGCCTGCAGGGGCAGGGATGGGAGAAGCCCATAAAGAGCCATCAGTGCTCTGACATCATTTTACAGCAACTCCCTGAGGAGGGAAAAGATTTATCAGCACGGGGTTGGTCACCGCTGCAAAATGGCTGCCCCCTGGGAGAGCAGAGAGCCCAGGGAAGGCCCCAGCGCCCCATCGGGTGCTGGCTCAGAGGTGGTGACATGGCACTGTCATGTCCTAGAGCATATTTGTTGTCTCCTTATAAAGAAGCAAGATGAGATTCTGTCTGCCCTTCTCTCCTGAGTGGGGGATAACTCTCTAGAAGTTTCCAAAGCTACATTTAAACTCCATTTTTCATGTAAAACAGTGCTCCCTTCAGACATGTCCATGGCTGCCCACAGTGTGCAGTGACAGGCTCAGTCACATGCAGCTCTAGCCAAAGAATATCCTGGACCACATGTTTTTATTTGTGGGAATGTTTTGAGAACTATATCCTGATGTCTTCTAAGTACCTCAGGTCTTCAAAGACCTGAAGGTGAGCCTCAGATCTCCCGGAGAAATCCCTGGTGGTCTGGTCCTTGCTCTGCACAGGTATAGGGGACGTCATCTTTCCTTCTCTGACTAAAAATACTGACATCAAACTGCTCATTCATAAGAAAAACAAAAATAAATAAAAAGGAAGAAAAAATGACAAGACCACCTGCCAGTTTAAAAAATGGTCTCTGATGATGTTTCAATGGAAGCTAGGCTATTTGCTAAATGCCAAAAGGATATGGTATATCCTGCTACATGCTCTCATTAATAAACTAGTCTATGACAGCGGTGTACGCCCCTACGTATCTCTGTCAACGTTGTGCAATAATTTCCATTCTAACCCACTTTTCTCAGTCACCCACCTAAACGGCTTGTGCAAATTTTACCCTGCGGGGTAAAAATTTCCATGCCTGACCTCTGCATGAAGCAACATTTTTTTGGAATCATGAGGTAAAACTGTCTTCTGAGAACAAGAGAAAAGGCAAACACATTTCTCTGTGTAAAACAAAAAACAAACAAACCTCACTCCAAAACAGAATAAAAATTTTTTGCTGCTTTTTCACAGCTCTGGGGACGGCGTAAAAAAATAATTATTAAAAACAGTCTTGTAAAAAGGCAGAATATTGCCTATGCTCAAAGACCACTGGGCTGGACCTGACAGGACCATGCATCTGCATGCTACAGTAAACAGCTGAAATATGGCTTTATAGGCTTTTGTATACATGTAGTGTACAAAGTACACACTTTTGACACTATGTATCCTTTTATATACTTCATACATACATAAAATAAAAATGTGCATGACTATGTGTCCACTGTTGTCCATACAGATACTGTATATGCAAGTTTGCAAAGTACCTACTGCGAATCAGGTTTTTTGAGGGGAGGAGATGCAGTGCCGGGCAAAGGCACAGCTGGGATGTGTCTGTCATGCGCCAGTCGGGTTCCTGTCTAGACTGCTATAGGTAGGCAATGGTTCAGAAAGTACTGTCAGGGTCACTGACTGAGGGCCCACTGAATTTTATAATTTTTTCTCTACTTATTTTGAAAGTTTTAGTATTGTCATTTCTTAAAGACTGCAAACACCTATGAGAGGAAGGCCTTGTGTTGGCACAGATGATAAATGGAGCTTTCCCAGCTGCTTATCTCCTCAGATGCCAAGGCCCCGCCTTAATCACAGGCAAGCCAAGCTCAGGCAAATATCTACCAGGCAAGATCTTTTCTTTCTTTTCTCAGAGGAAGGAATTTTTATACAAGCTGGGGAATCTTTGGCAAGCTTCAGAAAAGGAAATAATTCCTTTGAAACTATTGGTTTTCTGTTTTAATTTTCTAAGAAATTCTGTAGAAGCATTTTGCCAGCAGAAGCTTGATCATGGTTAAAAACTGAGAAAATATTTTACATTGTAAGTGCATCTAATCTCTTGGAAAAGAAATTGCTCAAGACAGCATGCCAGCAGATAATGTCTGCTATGACCACCGCTGCTCCCTCTTGCTTCCTTGCTTCCTTCTTACCTCACCCTCAGGTAAGCCATGACCTGGAGATATGTTGACTTCAGTGACATGCAGTCCCTTCAGAGTCATCATACCCTCTGTGCTTCCAGTGTTATTGACTGGCTCTTCTCTGCATTCTGGGGCACTCTTATGAGCACAGTGCTTTCTAAAAACAACTAATTTGAAGTTAGGACTGATGTCATTACTGACATTATGCTTTTTCCATTTTACATCGCTTATCTCTTGTTGTAACTAAAAATGGCACAGTTTTATATTTAATTTTAGAAATAATACTGAGTCACATAATTCCCTCCTTCTATTTGCAGTTTCTTAGCTTCTCTTCTGCAAATACAAAAAGCATGCCTTTGACAAAGCTGTTTCAAGAAAAGACAGAATTTATTTTCAAGTAGATTATCTGAAGCACCAACAATTGGTCTTAGCCTATCCACACTAAAATAATTCTTTCTTTGGCTGTAGTGTCTTTTATTTAAATAACAAAGAATAAGAGAAAATGCTCTCTGAGCAGGAGTTCTCTGTACCATGCCATCAGACCAAGGGTGGTGAGGAGCCCATGAGTTTTCTTCAGTTTCAGGAGGAAGGAATGATCCTGTGTCTTGACTGTGCCCCTAGTAGGGTGTCAGTCAAGGTTCTGACTAGCATAATTCCTAGAACATCACGTGATAGGAGCTTCCTACCTTTGGAGAGGGCACTTCAACACAGAATTAAAAGAGTGTCGTAAGAGAATATTTTAAAACAGCATTAGCTCTGTTTGTACAACAGTTGTGCACATGCTATTCAAATTCTATCAGCAGATCTGGCATCTTAACAAATATTTGTCACACACTCTTGACAGTTTTATATTTTTTATTTTCTGACTGTACAACCTCATGACAAAATGAAACACAGAAAAGTTGTCTTAAAATATTTAGTAAAACTTTAAACAAACAAACAAGAAAAAAAAAGCAGGCTTATAAAATTCCATTGCTCTAATTCTCTGGTTCAAGTATTACTAATATGGAAGTTTAGTGAACAAGCAAAGCTTCTGGACTTCATAGGAGAAGGATTTTCAAGATTAAAATAATTATTTTTTGAAAGACTCATCTATTTGGGCCTTCCAGATTGTGCTTTGTGTGTTCTGCTTGCAAGGTACACATGGTGTATGTTAGAAATAATGCTTTCTCATGAAGAGCAAACAGTTTAATAGAGATTAATTAAATAAATCTAATTATGAATCACACGAGTTTCAATTAAAGTAATCAAATGCCTCAAATTAAACATAAATTAATCACCTTATTTAATTGGGATATCCACAACTCTTTCATGGTTCTATCATTTTGAAACATTATAAGCAATTTGTATTTGTGAATAGAACTAAAGAGCTTCCTGACCACTGGAGTTGAGGTGGAATGGGCTGATAATAAAGTATCTATTAAAACATCATTGGAAAAAGCTCTATAGTTCATACATTGGCTCAGTTAATCTCTATAGATTTTTTAATGCTGCTGCTGGAAGGCTGGTGTTGGAGAGAGAGAGAGAAAGAATGCAACCTTCTTTTCTGTACTTCATGGATCCTTAACCCTTATTTAAAGACGACTTTGGATTTTAGACCACATAACTGCTCTTGTAATTATATCAAACAGTTAAAAAAAAAGCTAGTTAATGATGTTCAACATAAGTAATCATGTTAAATAGTGAAATTTAATTTCTTAAAAACTTAAATCCTCATATCTTTTGGAATGCATTGTACTGTAGGATGTCTGAGTAAATTAAATTCTCCCCTGCACACTAAAACATCAATTTCCTTATGGTAATTATCTGCTAGATTGGATCTGTCAGTTGCAGGGAAGCATGCCTGACATTATACCCTTTTTACAGAAAATGATTACAAAAAATTAAGACGAATGAGTAAAATTAAGGCTGCGGCTGGTAAGCCTATATAAAGCTCTCATAGATCACTTTACATAAGCTACCATTGTACTGGATACTAAGCTTTTAATGACTAGTTGCATAATGAGGTGAAGGCCATTAAAGAACAGCAGGGGTAACCGATCACAGAGATAAGAGCTAAAAATGATTTTCAGCCAACTAGAAGCAATTTATTATACACAAAAACACAGGTCTAAATGAAATGTCTGGATAGACGAGGAACTTTTGAAAATTGACAGGATTTTCTTCCTAGGAAAGTTTTACAAATATGATAGGAGCCTGTCTCTGTCATATTAGATTCTTTTTTTTCTCTTATTCTGTGCTGCAGAATTGGGGTAGTGGGTTGGGTTTTTTTTTACTTTTAAAGACAGACAGACTGTAGTAATGCATTTCATTAGTCCACTTGAAAGGTAAATTAGAGTGAGGAGTGGCTGATATAAAGGAAATTCATAGCACTCCACCAGCAAGTGTTATAGGGAGGCAGGTTAGTTGTTGCAAGTCAACTGACACCCTGTCTGTGCTAAAAAAAACCTCATCCATGCTACAGAACTGCCTCTAAGAAAGGTTTAGGGTTGTAAAGTACCATATTGCTCTCAGAGCAATGCAAAAATCAGTATATAAGTAAATTCTCTTATAATGAGCAGTCGCTTGGGACCAAAAGAGAAAAAGAACCCAAATGCCTTGAAAATGCCTTGAAGGTCAAATTTTGAGGTAATCTCCTCTCATAAGGAAAGCCACATCCTTAATTTAAACGAAAGGAATGTGGGGAAGGGTGCCTAAAGAGAGGCAGGAATGGCAGGTGAAGGTGAAAACCTGAAGCTGGGTTGTTTGAAGCACTGGGTGTGTAGCCACTTTAACCTAGACAGTGGGAGATACACACAGTCATATCTACACATTAATACACACAAAAATATCTGCATTTATCATGATTTATCAAGATTTATCATGTTTATATAAAACCCTATTATTTATACTAGTATAGCCTTTTTAACAGGGAAAAAAACATCTACAAGAGGTTTTTGTAAGATAGGTTGTGGAGTCTCCATTCTTGGAGAATTTTCATAATCCAGCTGGGCAAGGCCCTGAGCAAAATGCTTTGTCTTTACCATTGGTCTCGTTGTGAATTTGGAGTTCATACAGATGCTCCTCATGAAGACAAATTTTTTTTGCCATGATTGTTTTCTGGGGCTTATGGCCATCTCATTCCCATCCTAGTTGTGAGTTCTATCCATATTTCTTCTTCCCAAGGATATATCCTAGTTCTCAGGGGACGGGCTGCTTGGAGAAACAGTTTTTTTATTGCTGTTAATTTCTGGAACTCCATCTGGCTTATGTATGTACATTATCAGGTAACTATGTAAGCTCTGAAGAAAATTTCTGCAATTTTGTCTATATAAGCTAATTAAACACCACTGTAGACTGCTCCTAGCTATACAGCAGGACTAGCTATACTATTAGATTTTTAGTCTGGTGTTCAGCATATTTTTGCTCCATGCTGAACAGCATTCTTCTTTACATATCCAAAAATTTCTCAGACCTAAATTTCAAAATACACAGAAACTATCACTTCTTCTTATCTGTGGCGCCTTTGTTTTGGAGTCTTGTCAGCAGTATGGATATTGGCTATTCCTTGACCCAAGTGCCATCAAATGGCTTTTGGTGTATTTTAATTCAGCAGTATGGTCACATCCTCAGTGTTCAGGCAACTTTCAGGCAAAAGGGGCAGCTTCAGGATGTACTGGCAGTTGTGCAGCTTGATGTATATCATGGGGAAGAGAATTAACCTCAGTTTTTCATTTGAATAATTAAATCCCATCTGATTTCTGGTTTAGACATATATTGCCTTCCATGCAGTGAATTTTTAGCCATTGGAAAGCTGCAGCCTGATTTACATAGCATTGAAGCCATTGGACACTGTCGTTAAAGCTTTTCTTTTTAATCACTTGCATTTGTGTTGTGGCTTGCCTTCTACAAAATCTTCAGTAATTTCAATCATTTCTCCTTTATTCTTTAATTATTTTAAATGTAAATTAATTTGATCTACAGCCTGCTGGCTGTGTCATTATTTGAGATGTGTACATACTAGCATAGTTACTCTTTCAAACTGATAATGGCTAATACAATTATAGGCTTTTTTTCACTGATATCTGATCTGTTAATTAACTGGAAAATATTTTGATTGGGGTGACTGCCTACCCAAATTATTTAATTGTTCCATGCAAGGCTGTCAGAAAAAAATGTAAATGAGCCTAGGAAGTTCTATGAGATTTCACAGTAATAGCTCTTCAGGTTAGGGCTAGAATTAGACAGAGGAATAGCAAGAGCAATTTGGGGCCTGCAGGAAAATAAACTAGCTCACATTTTAATTTTAATTTAAAAAATAATAGGAGCACTTAGGTCTTGTCTATCCCTTTTCTTCCTTGATTTTCTTATTTTTTTACAAAGCAAGGCTCTCTTACTGTGAACTGAACATGACAGAAAGCTGTAACAATTTTTTTTTCAGCAGAGAGCTTTATCTTTACTTCATGCAGAATACTCTGGACATTCTTTCTTCAAAAATAAAAAGGTCCTGAAAGAAACTTGGTACAGTTTTTTGAGAAAATCTAATAATGATTTTTTAACCTAAAAGAAGTGGACTCACTGAACACTCATAGGTTCTTGAAGAAAATTCATGGATTTAACAAATGTATTCTTACTTTATTGAATAACTGCAATATTTGAATGTTAGATTTCATACTAGCAACAAAACAGTTAACTAGCCTAGGTGATGTAGAGTGAGTGTTCTTTGGGGTTTTAGAGGTCATAAATATCAATGAGAAGGATTGATACACTACAGGATTCAGCAAGGTGTATGCTGTTCTAAAACTGAGAGCCAGCAAGAAGCTGAGAGACATTCATAATTTATTCCAATTCTGAGAATGTTGGAGTTCATGACAAAGTCCTAAGATAATAAGTGTACATGTAATTTACATATACAAATTTGTTTCATACAGGATGACAACAAGAGGCCATACTATGACTTTTATCTAAAGATGGAAGCTGATTATTGTCTTTTTAATGGCTGCAAATTGTCTATGTATAAGACAGATACTGCCAGAGGCTTACAGTATAAGCAGAAAGAGCATCTCTTATGACACTTCAGTGCTGAATTAGTGATGCTCCAAAGTTGCTCTTGCAGGCAAACAAAACTGCTGGTCAGCGGAACATGGATGCCAAAAGGCCTTCGACTTTTAGGGCCTATATGTGATAAACTTACTAGAGATGCTCATTTCTAGACCAAGTAATGAGCACAGAGCAGCTGCAATGGTTTTGTCTAGTTCCATAAGCAATTACACTTAGGCTGGCTTCCTATTCCTCTGAGAAGCCCCCAATGAAAGTCACATTTTGTAAATGAGGGATGGGCACCTATTTCCCTTCTTAGCCTTTGCAGACTAATTTGTAAGGCTGCTCTCAGAGCTGGTGTTTTTCAGAGAAGATGTGAGGCACAGTCTTGACTTGCCACAATTAAATGTCACACGCTGGTATTTGCATGAGAAGGGGTGTCCTCAATCCTTACTGCAAAACCAGCAGTTACGTGTTCTAAGTGCAACTGCACATGCGGGAGGTGATAAGCAGCCATCCTGCCTCAGCACTCAGGTCAGTGTTTTGGGAGCAACCTCCTCCAGGATGGCTTGATACATATTTTGCAGGGCTGCTTTGTATTCCTGCAAACTGGGGAAAACATGGAGTCCTTTTCTGAAGTGTAAGTCAGCCCTCTTAAACCCCACATTGCTGGAGTGGCAGAAAAGACAGCAAGGGCTAAGAGATGCTGAGACCAAAACAAGGAGATTTTAGCCACTGATGAAGGGGAATACACCAATTAAACTATTTTTCTCCTCTGCTTTGCCAGTCTTTGCCAAGTAAATTGTACTCAGTTGCTCAGTTTCTGAAAGCAACACAAATTCTCTACCTGTTCATTATGGTTTTTCTAGTTTTAATTGCACTTTATCAAATAAGAGAAGCTTCCATCTACAGTAAAACAAACCAAATCCAGAGTTTCCAGTTATTAAATGCTTCTGGTTTCTGACTTCTCTATAAGCATTTTATTTTCTCCAGTCATTTTCAAAATTTCAGGCTAAGATCACCACTGCCTCTTATATAATTTTTCTACCATGAAGTTGTTTATGTGTATTGTTTACCCAACAGACATTTCTCTTTCACTTGGTATATTCATTACTAAATAATTCTGTGAGAAGATACAGGCCACTGATTTTTTGCAATTTGCATCCCCATACTCTAAGCTATGTTGAAAGCAAAGCTTTTTGGTCCTCTTGCTTTGGAAGTACATTAATATTTCTATGACCTTTACTAGATGGCAGATGAGAAGCATTAGGAATAAAATAACAAACAAACCAAAGGAAACCAATTTTTTAAAATGTGTATTTCTGAAAGGTGCAAGAGGAAAAAGAATCTAGTCTAAAAAATATGAACTTTAGCTAGAGTTATGATAATTGCTCTATTGTACCTATTTTCCCATATCAAAATGCTTCTTTATGATCAATCCACTCAGCATAATGCATAAATATATTTGAAAGTGTTTAGTAGCTATGCATGCAAAATATATATAGATACTATTTAGAGATATTTAGAAAGAAATAGAATAGTTTAAGACATGATTATTTACGGTGCACATCAAAGAGATCATATTAAAAGCATGGTCAATATACTAACAACTACTTTACACAAAACTACTTTAAATTAACTTCCAAAGCCTGCTGGTTCTAAAGAGAAATTATGTGAAACAAGATGTAAATGCAGTGACTTGTGCATGGTATAAATCCTCTGCTTTAGAAGACTATACTTTCAAAAGGCTTTAGATGATTGTAGGAGGAAAACCAGCTAAATTCTACCCAGGAAACCATTTCTCTCACAGCAGCTTTGTTTTTCAGTGGTTTTACTGCACACCGGAAGCCAACTCTCTTCCTGTTCATCTAGCTGTCGATTTTTGGATCTGTTCTCAAAGGAACAGTTCCAAAAATCATTTCTAGTGACTTGAAATTTCACTGCTTTATGAACCCTGCATACAGTTTAACACCACCTATGATTCAGCAAGGCATTTAACAGCTGGAAAGCAAAAGTTGCCCCATGAACTAAAGCATTTGTTCACTGGTTTCCACTTGAGGGAAAAGAGATTATTTTAAAAAAACTTTCTTTCATAAGCTTTCTTTTTTACTTTATATCATATGCTACAGCATCAAGTGAAAGGATATTCGGGGCAGGGGAGGATGTGTGGGTTAATGCTCTTTAGGGTAGAGTGGAAGTGTTATAAAATTATAAAATAGCAATAACCAGATTATGATACCATGAATTTCATTAATCTAGAAGGGTTCAGCCCTTGCACTTGGTCTTTAAGACCTAGAGATTTTTATTTTTTACTGAGATGTTCAGAGAAACTGAAAGTAACTAGAAACTAACTTTAAAAATACTTTTCCTCCGCACTGTTTAGTTATGAGGTTTTTTTCTTAGTAAATGTCCTCACCTTGACCTATCAATATGAAGAAGTGTTAAACATCCTTACATTTTTTTTACAATTTGGATTTCTCTAGAGGATTTCTAAGACACAACTTCCCCTCATTAGAGCCAGAAGTTCTGGCTCCTAATCAGTCCATAAAATCAGATGAAACTGTGCTGAGTTATCCAACTGAGAACCCACCCATTTAAAATATAGTTCCCATATTCATACATTGTGCATTAATTATGCCATGTGTAAAATGTTTTATACATAAAAACAACCAATCTGAACTTAAGCAATGGTATCTGTCTTTGCCCAATGTTCTCAGCCCAGTGCTGGTTTAAAATGGAATCTGTTTTCATCAGCTAGTTTGAATGGAATTTAAGTTTCTGTTCAAGGTACAGCTGTGATACTGCACTTGCATTGCACAGAGAGTTCCTACATTTGTACCTAATGTCACATCACTCTTTGCACTGCACAACTGGGGGTCTGAAATATTTAATTGGAATCCTTTTCAGGCATAGAACAACACAGCCTTAGTAACCAGTAACAAATCTGCAAATATTTTAAAATTGTACATAATAATTTGATAGGACATAATAAGCCAAATTTGCAAAAGAGGCTATGTTTTCATCTAAAGTATTCACTGGTTTGTATACATGTGTAGCTCCAAATGGAGAAGAACAAAAGGCAAAAGCAGGTTGCAACCTTCCTCCACTTCAACATATGCTATAATTTTGCACATGTACGTGTTCTCTGTATGCATTTAATGCATACAAAGGAAGTAATTAGATGAATGCATCTCTTTTAAAAATCTGGGAGTGGTGATTTTTTGCACAAGGAAAATACAGAAAGCTGGAAGTGTAAAAGTTTCTGTGTAAGTCTGACATTTCAAGAACTGGTAACCTTCTGCTCCACTTCTGGATAAACAACTTTCTACAATCTTATTAGGAGAAATGGTATACCCTAGTATCTTAGCTGTCTTCTCACATTCCCTAGGGAGTTGCATATCCTCTGTGACTGAGATTTGCACAGCAGTGTCAGGGATTTGGATACTTAGTTCCCATTATTGTTGCTGAGGATCTAATCCCTTTGTTAAAGGATGTTAGCTCCTTCTGCAGATTTTGTATCTTTTGGCTCTGTGGTTTATTCTCCCTACCTTTCAGTATTTCCAAGAAGTCTTCAATCTACTCTTGAAAGGGTCTCTCACCATTGGTGCACTTTGTAATCTTTCAGTGAAAGCCCTTAAGTGGCTGCAAAAAAGCTACAAACGTTCTTACAAACGTTTTGACACATGTATGTACCTAAAAGCCTGGAGAAGCCTGTACTGGAGAAAAACAAGACTCAAAGGTAATAGAGAAAGAATATAGATTCTTGACATGATACCACAGACCTCAGGACAGAAAATTCTGAGCAATTTGCAAGGCTGTCTGAATTAGAATAACTATTTGCACTATTTTTGCCCCTGGACCTCAGTAGAACTTCCTGACTGACAAATTTGCATTTGATCTTCTCTTTCTCTGGCATGCTCCTTCCTCATGTTGTCTACACCAACATCAGAAAATAAACAGTACCAAGACAAATGCTTAAGTAGAGGTCCTCCATCTTCCATGTTTAGATTTTTCCCTATTCAGATTAAGTATAAAAGAATTTAAGCATGGATGTAAAAGCATACATTCTTAGTTAGCCTCCAAACCAGGGAGCATAACTTGGCTCCTTTTATTCACTACGCACACAAAGCCAGTTAAAGGTTAAAATCTCATTCTGTGACATTTTAACCATCTTTGCAAGGCACACTCAGAACAGCTTGAGAAGGGCTGCTGCCCTGTAATGATTTCATAGTTAATAATACATTCACATATGTGTGTCCACATTTTTTTGTCTCTGTGCATACACAATATGTTCATGTCAGTGTATGGAACAGCTACAGTATCATTTTCAACCTTACTTAACGAGGCAATCCAGTACAGATGACAAGTTTCAAGACTTTGAATTGTGTCTCTTCTTGTTTTTAGTATGGTTTTAACTGTCAATGTTAGTAAGTCATAAATATGAGAATAATGCAATAAGGGCTACCACAGAAACCCACTTCTGTATTATTTTATTTTTGTTCTGTATTTAAAGTGTCTGCACATCTTCATACATTTCCTTCCTCCTCACTGTCAGACACTGAGGGTCTCAGTTATCTAGGTAAAAAGGACTGGCATTCTCTAAATTGTAACAGCTTTTTATTCTGCTTTGAAAGAAATCTGAGGACCAACTGGAATTGAGAAAAAAGTCCTAGGTGCTTCTACTGAGTCAACTTCCATGTTTTGCAATGTATCTGCAGTCACATAAAGACAGGAAAAATAGAATTTTAAAACATGCTCTCATATTGCTAAACATTCTCTCTTTTTCCCTCTCATTGCTTTCTTCACAAACACTTAGGCCCATTAGTCACAGAGGATATTAATAATTTGCAATATTCCATAGTGTTAGAATCAGCCCCCTAAAGATCAGTGGTGGTAAATCTTCCTGAAGAACTTCTCCAGCCTTTCTTGAACACAGACACACAGACAAGACAGACACAGAGACAGAGACACTCACACGCACAGCTGTTTTACAACTAATGTGTACAGTACGTGTGCAGACTTGCCATGACCATGCCAAATGCCCTCAAGCACATAAGGCCCTGTGGTGCCTGAAGGTTATGCTGGAGATTTGGCTTTCAAGCCTTCTAAAAATACTTTGCTGGACTGTCACATCTGCTTTATATGCCCAGTTCTCATGGCTGACACAGAACTGACCACAGACATTATTTATGTTCACTCACTCTCCACATAAAAACCCATGGTTTTGACCTAGAGATAACTTTTCAAATCTTCAAAGCAATTTGCTTAAAGCTGCTTCTCAATCTTCTCAATAATCAAGAAAGCTATTCTCTCAATAATCAAACAAAATCCAACACTACCTTAGATTAATTATTGTGAAACCAATGGGTTTCCATGCAACCTGAGATGCAATTGGATTTGTATTTTCCAGGTAGCAATGGACACCAGATAAAACAACACATTGAGCATTCCTTCCTATGCAAAAGCTACACAAATCTGCCAGAATTTATTTGCACTAAGGGGACTTTAAAACATTATTTTCTGTCTTCACCTTGGGATTATCTGGAAAAAAAAATAGATTAAAAATACATTAATAAAGCTTGACATATAAAACCACTATTCATATTCAAAAATGAGAAAACCATATTTCTACTGTTTCATATCCTATACAATCCTGTTGACTTCAGGACACTTGACACTGGTGTACAGGATTTTGCTGCACATCCTGTAGGAGCACTGTGCAATAGAAACTCCATGCAGAAATGGCTGCATGCTGCCTGGTCTGTCTGATATTGCTCATACTTTTGACAGGAATACTTATTGGACCAGGTTAGCAGTACACAAGAGACTCCATTTATATGTATAGTTGTCTTCAGGACACTGACCATATGTTGTGGACAGCAGTTATAAAACATCCACCACATGCAATCACTTGATCCTTTCTGAGAAATTATTACAATCATTGCTTGAGAATGAGCAAAGAGACAAAGAAAGGGGCCACCTTTTTAAAAATGGTAAGGATGAGATCACATCCTAGATCAAAAGTACATGGGAGCAAATTGTCTGACCTCAAGTTATGGGAATAATCTCTCTTCTCCTCACCTCTTCACTATGGTCTAGCTTGACCTGTGATCCCTGAAATCAGCAGGAATTCTTATAATTTATTTTATAGAGGGAAGGAATCAAATGTTAAGCATGTCTCTTTTATGGGCATCAGTAGCTAATGATGAGGGGAGATTCTCAGCATGCACCATATTTAGCAGTTTCATGAAGGACTAGAATGTTCCATTTTAGCTCAGTAAACACTAAGGACTGTGGTCCTACTCCACAAGTAGGACCATGCACTTACTAGAATTTTGCTGTCAGGGATAATATCTCCTCAGGGAAATGTACCATATAGGTACATTTGTTCAGGCTAAGGGTGGCAAAACTTGCTCTGCAATCTCTGGATGTGATTGTGCTCTCTAGTTTATTCCTGCACAACCTACTTCAAGAAAGTCAGGAGATTCTGTCCTGATTCTGGAAAGTATCCATTAGCACAGAATGAGAACCCAGTTCTTGCTATACATTAAAAATTCAAAGAATTCCTCCACTGTGAACACCCACAGTAACATCTGTGTAAAATAAAAGGAAAAGCGACGTGTTTTCTTCAGATCACCCTGGTGCCTGTCATTTTTGCTCTTGAATTCTGGTACCTGAATGAAGTCTTTCAATGATCTTTGCTAAGATGCATTTGCCTTTTTATTTGTTTGTGGCATTTACAAGCAATTTAGAGTTGAATGGGACTGCTTTGAGTTCAACTTTATCATGTTATGGAGACTCGGCTTTCTTGCATCTTTCTGTTCCCAGTCAACAGCAGCCCAAGTTGAATGGGACTGCTTTGAGTTCAGCTTTATCATGTTATGGAAACTCAGGGCTTTCTTGCATCTTTCCATTCCCTGTCAACAGCAGCACATAACTACAGGTGACTGCCTATTTTCCAAGTGTAACCACAAGAGAAAAAGAGCAGAGGTGACTGAATGGAGGGCAGCAGAAAAGTAACCTAGGTCATTCATCAAAATGGTGAAACTCCTGACAAGGTGAACTCTTTAAAAGCCATGCAGCTCTGTAAATTTCCTCAAGCCTTTTCTGCATACTTTTCATTGGCAGTGCTGAAAAATGTTTGATGTGCTGTGAACAGAATCCTAGGCAAATTAAAAGTTTAATTAGAAGTTAAATTTCTCAGGAAAACATGGAAACTTGGAAAAGTGAGCCCATATCCTAGATTAATACAGATAACAAGAAAGCAGAATATAAAGCACAAAATCATAAAGGAGAGGAGAAAAAAATAGTTACTAAGCTATTACGGAGAAAGGCTAAGTTAGTTCTTTGCCAGCATATGAAGCTTTTCATGCTAGCAAAAGGAAAAGGATTTTTCAGTGATTTTGAAGTGTCCAGATTTTTTGAAATCAACAAGTTAGACATCTAAATACTTATATTGGCCCACAGGTTTAACCAGCCTTTTATGGAAGAGCAAGTGAGAATAAAGATTATTAATTCACTTAATGGGGCAGCCATGATAGTGATGGGGAGCTGTGATGATTTCACAATCACAGGGTCCTAGGCTACATCAGTGTGTAGCAAGGTATGACTTTGCTTCTCACTGCCTTTTAAGTGAACCCACCCATTCTTAACAACCATTTTTTCACAGCAAATACCTGTTTCTTAAGTCTGCCAGGATCAATTGAGAAATTCCATACAGTTTTCTTTTGGGAATTGATAACTTTTACATTCATGGGCCTGTTTGAACAAAACAAAGACATTTATTAAAAAACCCAAAGACATTTATTAAAAAAAGTCATCTTCCCAGCACATAATATACAATGTTCCAGAAAAATTCTAAAACCTCAAAAGGACTTCAGATGAGCATGACAATAATGTAGTGGGATCCAACTCTAACTGTTCTGTATTTTTTAAGTCAATAGAATATAATGTGTAACATTTAATTGTTCTTTAGCTAAATAAATGAAATTATGATTTTCCCAGTAATTTTCCTGAACAAGCTGAAAAATATACCTCATACCTACCCATGCATTCCTGCAATTACTGATGGGGCTGTTGATGGAAGATTAGAATTTGCTGGGTGAGTTGCTGACCAATGAACCTTGCCAGTGTATCCAGGAATATTTGGAGTGCTAAAGGAAATAGTTAAAAGGGGGATGGGATGGAGAAAAGGTAAATTAAATGACTATAGGCTTGACATATTACTTATAGATTAGTTCTAGAATGGGTAGGGTTTATCAAAGATGGATGGGGTAAAATCTCTTAATAACAAAATGAGAAGTGCTTAGAATGCAGAAACTGTCATAGCTTCTTTAAAGTCAGGGAAACAACTTTATGATGATCTTGCTGATGATCTGGGCCAAAATCTCTGGTTAGACATTATAAAGGTGAGCTCTTTAGAGAATTCTTTTTTCTTCAATCTGTTTAGGTTTAGTATCCATATAATATTCATGATTAGAAACATCCTTTAATCACAAAGAAGAAATGAAATCACAGAGTTTGCATAGACCACAAAAAGCAAGGACATATTCTTTAAAAATGTGGTACAGATTTAGCTCATATTTAGTGTCCAGCTTCAAATATGAAATTTACATAACAGATTTTAAGCCAACAGGTGTGATTTCTCATGGGCTAAAACATAAATGATTTCCCAAATTATTCTAAGGTTCTCTAAATTTCCCTTTAGAATTTATTAAGATGTAGTAGTAACAACATTGCTTAGACACCAACTTAAATTCTAGTGTGAGTGAACCACTGAACTGAGACAGTATGCACCACATCTAGGAAAATGAAAGCCTTTTGTTAATTCTGATGCTGTTTTAATGTGAAAATGAAAAGCAGAAGGCCTTAAAGGTGTGGCATAAAAATCTACTTATCTGAAGCAGTACAAAGAAAATTTTGGTAACAATTGATGCAAGATGAAGCAGAGATGGACAAAATTAAAGAAAAAATAGGTAATAATATGAATTCAGATAATCCATGAGTATTAGAAATAAAATGATACAAAACCTCAATATAGTACCTTTTTTTGCAACTCAAAGTTTTTCAGAGAGTATTATTGATATTGTTCTGTATTGACACCTCAAAGTAGGACACTGTTGGATTATACAATTAAACATAGGACACACATGAAGTATGCGTATACATCCAGACTGACCATACACATGGAGCATGTATGGCTTACAACAAGCTGCTTCATCTCCTCAATCAACTAAATATTTGGGATTATACACCTCACCTCTGTCAGTCATTTGTGGGTCTTCACTCCGTATGACTGATAGCAGTGCTTCCTTTCAAATAATTTCTCAGGTATTCATTTTCCCTGAACTCTGTGTAAAAACAAACAATTTCTTTAATTATGAAGTGCATAGAGTTACTAGTATCATGCATGCATTACTAGTATCATGCAGCTGATGAGCTCCTTCTCTACAACTAAGTTCAGCAGAGGATGCAAAAATGGACACATGTGAGAGATACAGTTTATCAGACTTAGTGTATCTCTGACTTTTGCAGTGGGAAACTTGGCTCTGAAATTCCTCACAAGAATAGCAAAGGTAATGACAAAAACTGTACCTACCTACCAGAGTTATAACACAGGACTCTGTATTTGGCATGAGAGCATTGGTGGTATATGTTATAGTCCTATATAGACCCATAATTAGCAGAAGGACCACCTAATTCTCCATCTCAGTTTGGAGTAACCTGCACTAACCCATACCTTCATACACTGCTGCGCTCCCTGTGCCATGCTCCATGCTCCAGTCTATGACTCTCCAGAAAGGATGGCTTTGTAGAATCAGTACAGAGGTTTTGTAGCACTTGGGAAGCTGTTGCCTATAGGGAATCACTAAGCAGTAGGCTGGGCAAGGAACACATTTGCTCTCTGTCTTGACAGCACCTGTGCAGGGGCAGCAAGTGGCTTGAAAACCTTTTACAGTAGTAGAGCATGTTTTCAGAATTGGTTGCCAAAATGGGTTGCATTAAAATTTGCTTTTTCATGACAAAGTAGACAACTGTTAGGTTAAGTGCACATTAGGTGACTAGAAAATTTTATCTGTATATCAGTATCCCACCAAGGGACACAAAAGATATTGGGTTGTTGTGACTGCAAGCACACAAATTCATCCAAAACTGAAAATATCAGTCAAACTGTGAACCCAGTTTTATTACCCTGGTTATGGGCTATGTAGCAAGATATGTCTGCCACATGTCAGGAAATTCCAGTGATTTCCTTGGAAGTGTATGGGGGTCACAAAAAGAAGTAGATGACAACAAGAAGTCCTATAGTAGCTTCCAGCATTTTATGAGCCTATTTGAAGTTAAATCACATAATAATTATACTGTTCTATTATCATAATTTTACATATTATAATAACTATATATTTTAATATTATACAAAATACTTTTTATATTTTATATACTAATATTTCTATATAATATATTAACTGTATTATTATGCAGTTATATTATTATAATTATAATAATATAATTACAACTGTGAGGAACCTTATTGATAAAATCTTCTCACCTTTGAAACTTGCAAAAGTAGAAGAAAAGATAAAAGCACCATAAATGAGCAAACGTGACCCAAAAGTCAATCTGAGAAATGACCCAAGGTGAAGACTCATTCTAGACTGTCTGTTAGAAACAATTGACAGAAGCTGGTACATTCATAATAAGTGGGATGAATGTGGATCTGTAAAAGAAGGGAGCTGAACAGAGAGAAGTTAAAGGTACCAGGAAAGTAAGCAAAGCAGCTGCTCTCCTGGGAACCTGCAGAGAAGATGCAAAACTGTGCTGCGGTTATGTAGGCGATAAAGCAGAAGAAACTGAGGTTTAAAAAGTACCCCTTTGTGTTTTTGTTTTTTTGGATCATGCTGTCTAGCTCTTGTGCACTTTCTCTGATGAGCTGCTAACCTATTGCTGCTGCTGAAGAAAACAACTAAGTGCCAGCCTACCACTGGGCATCACACAAAACTCCTCTGTGGTTGTGCTGCCGTCATCAAGCTTGCTTTCTGTAACCATGGCATCTTTCTTGTTCATACACTTCCTTGTTATCATCCTAGCAGCTCTTAGTCAACAGTAACAAATAGATAGTGCTGACAGATGAATCTGTGCAGGCATTAAGATTTTTCAGGTGAATTGTAGTGATTCTGGTGGCCTCTGCATTGGTGTGCTTCTGCTTTTTATGTCCGTAGAATCATAGAATCACTAAGGTTGGAAAGGACCTCTAAGATCATCAAGTTCACTGTTAACCCAGGACTGCCAAGTCCACCCTAAACCATATCCCCATGTGCCACATCTACATCTCTTTCAAATGTCTTCAGGGATGGTGATTCCTTCACTTCCCTGGGCAGCCATATTTTCTTGTCCTGTTGCTGGTTACCTGGGAGAGGATACTGACCCCCACCTGGCTTTTGGGTAGCTGTAAAGAGGGATAAGGTTCCCCCAGAGCCTCCTTTTTTCCAGGTTAAACAACCCCAGCTCCCTCAGCTGCTCCTCATAAGACTTGGTTCTCCAGACCCTTCACCAACTTCATTATCCTTCTCTGGACATGCTGCAGCACCTCAATGTCCTCTTTTGGTGAGGGGGCCAGAACTGGAGACTGGATTTGAGGTGGAACTTTACCATCCTTGGATCTCTTTGTAGATTTTTGTTTCCTGGCAATGATCAGGAAGATCAATGTGGACTTTAGTAGCTCTCCATACTGATATTTAGAGCTACTTGAAATGCCTTAAGGTATCTGAGATAATTCCCTATAACACAGGACTCACAGGGGATACATATTGTTCAGAAGCAGCAGCTGGAAGTGATGGCCTAGAGTGCCTCCAGGGTATTGGATGCCCAGGTTTGCCATGTAAATTCTGTATTGCCTGTTTGTATGGGAGTAAAATCTAGATTTCCCCCAAATAATCTGTAATTCCTGAAAACCTTGGATCTAGCACTTCAGGATGTATCCAAGCTCTTTGTGGAAAAATTCTGTCTAGTGAGATACCCGGTAGATTCTTACCTTAACACTTACAAGCAAAGAGTTCCTAACATCTTACTCTTCCTTATAAACACCCCTGTAAAGATGCAATAGAACTAAATCACCATATGAAGTCATTATACCTCTTTTGTTTTTTGCTACTATAAAACAGGCCTCTCAAATCTCACTCACACTGTATAATGCTGTATACCAACTGGTTTCCACCTCAAATTCTCTTCCAAATATAACACATTTGTGCCCTTCTACATCCTTTTTGCCTCTGTGATATTATTTGCCAAACAGAACAACCTGTGGTGGAAATGTCTCAGGCATGATCCTGTATCAGCAAACTCATACACTCCTTTGTGTTGTGAAAGAACATACCTAAGATTACTTGTGAAGACAAAACAAAGTGTTTTAATGCAGAGCGGAGAATAGGACCAACAGCATTCTGGGTTTCATTTCACACCCATCTCCCTCAGCCATCAAAGCACAATAGGGAATGGGTACTTAAAAATGGGGTTGGGGTTCCTGAAAAAATAAAAGCATCAAATGGCAACCCCCCAAATATTTTGAATCATGTTGGACTGGAAAACTTTGTTTCTACAATTTCAGACAATTTTGTTCTGCTTTCAAAATTTTCAGTCCTCCTTTGTGGTATGGGGCAATATTTTTCAAACACAATAAAGCATTTCAAGGCAGCAATAAAATCTCATTTGGAAAATGCCAAAGTAGGAAATTTCAACACACACTTGCCTCCACAGTCCCCTGAATGAGTCAAACTGGAGAACTACTAAACAGGCATGTGTGGTAGACAAGCTGTCAGTTTCTGAAGAAAGGCTACTTTGTGAGAAAGATCTACAGCAGCCCTTGGAAATGACTGTGCAAGGTGCAAGACAGCAGAGGGTCCTGTTCCCAGCTAATTGAGGCCTGTGGGGTTTCTGATAACTTGAATTTCCAAGGGATGCATGCATATAGACAGTTGGAAAATGGCTACACTGAAGAAATATGCAAAGTCACTACAGATGAACTGATGTGATAGTAGCACTTTGCTCAATGTGCTTGAGAAACCATGAATAAAGGGTAGTTTCAGAGAACATCTTTGTGCAAGAACTGCAGGACTTGAAACACTTTGGACTTTGTCTTTCTAGCAACTGCATGTTTCCCATTTCAATCAAATGCTTTTGATTAGATCCTGTTGTCTTCCTCACACACACAATGCCTCTGGCACTGGACAGGTCACTTCAGCCTTGTCAATCTGTATCTGTCAAAAATCAGTATTGTAACCAGTTTTACCAGCGTTCTGGCAATGCATTAACTGATGTTTCAAAAGCACTGCTATGTAACTAACCCTCCGTGAGAATGCATTGTGTAAGCACTGCCCTCTACCGTGCATTGGAACACGGAGGAATGAGTAGGAAGTTTTGAAAAGCTGATGACTGCCCCACTTTTTACTTAATTGAGGAGGCAGAGGCTTTTACTGTGGAACAAGAAAACATAATCACTGTCCTAAATGCTTTTGTCAAATGTCAAGAGGCAGATTCCAGTAGACACTACAGTGAATCAGGAAGTTGTTGTAAAACCAAAGACATACTAAAGAGAAAAGCACAAGTCAGATATAGGAAATAAACCTGGATTGATATAAACTGTTGCTGTGCATGCTGGAATGCACTAAATGTGCTACACTATTACAACATTAAGTTCTGCCAGCTCACTGAAGGTGTAAGGGAGCTCTAACAATACCAGGGAGAGTAAAAGAGTCATCTGTGCCTGTCAGAGCACAGCCTAGCCACTGAATGCTACAAAGGAAATCCCCATCACCAGAGCGTGGGAGGCTTTTTTCCATTGACCCTTAAAACACCTGCAGAATCTAAAATACCACATAGAGCATAACCTTAAGTAGCTGATTGGGGAAGAAGTCGACAGAGGAAACATGCTGGTGGCCAGGGGTGAAGGAGAATTATACAAAATAAAATATGCATACAAATATTTTTAAGAAGAAAAGAACAGCAGATCATTATGTTGGAAACCCATTTGATCCAATAAAAGCAGTTTATCTACAGTTTTCAAAATTGTTGCGTTCAAAATGTACTTCTAAATAAGAAACTATTTCAAAGCAGTTGTTTATAAAAAACCCCAATCTTTTGGATCATTATTTATTTTCACTTTTTAATACCATGGCATCTCTCAAAAGTCCTTAGAGAATTCATCAGTCTGAGCCGTCCTGGAAGTCCTGCTGCAAAATTTCCTCTGAAAACACAGTGTTTTTCCAGTATTTGGGCTGTCTTCCTCTTCCTTGGTACTTATGTGGGTTGTAGAAGCAGTTAGACACAGGAGATCAGATTGTGGTGTTTGTGGCCTAATTTTTGCAGGAGCTTAGCGATCAATGGGCACCCAGGATGTGAGCTCTTTCAGAATTCTGGTTATCAAGTGTGGTTGCTGAGATATTTTTGAAAACCTGTCTAGCTGCACAAAATATAGCCATATAGCACTCAGTTGCTTACCTAGCAAATATATGCATAAATATGTGACATATAAAGCCAAATGCTGTATTCAGCTTCCACAAATAAATTATTATTATAAAGCAATTTGTAAACAATAAACCTAATAAAAACAAAGCAAAAATAACCACGGAAAACACAAGAAACAATCAATTCAGAGTTTAAAGCCTTGTCCATCCATCATCCGACCATCTGTCATCCATCCATCTGTCATCTATCCATATATCCACCCATAATCCATCCATCCATCCATCCATCCATTCATCTGTTATCTATCCATCCATGCATCCCTTCATCCATCCCTCCATTACAGTCCATCCATCCATCCATCCATCCATCCATGCATCCATCCATCCATCACCAATCTATCCAGCATCCATCCCTCCATCATCAGGCCATCCATCCATCCATCCATCCATCCATCCATCCATCCATCCATCCATCCATCCATCATCAAGCCATCCATCATTCATCCATCGATCCATCGATCCATGCATCCATCCATCGATCCATGCATCCATCCATCCATCCATGCATCCATCCATCCATCCATCCATCCATCCATCCATCCATCCATCCATCCATCCATCCATCATCGATCAATCCGTCCAACCATCCATCTATCCATCATCAGGCCATCTACCCATCCATCATGCATCCATCTATACATCATCCATCAATCCATCCATCCATCCATTCATCATCCATCCATCGAACTATCCATCCATCCATCCATTCATCATCCATCCATCCATCCATCCATCCATCCATCCATCCATCCATCCATCCATCCATCCATCCATCCATCCTTTCATCCGTTCACCAATCTATCCAGCATCCATCCATCCATGCATCAATCATTGATCATTCCATCATCCGTTCATCCATCCATCTGTCCCTCCATTCATCCATCCTTCCATCCATCCATCCATCCATCCATCCATCCATCCATCCATCCATCCATCATACATCTCTCCTTTATCCATCCATCCATCCATCCATCCATCCATCCATCCATCCATCCATCCATCCATCCATCGATCATCGATCCCTACATCATCCCTTCATCCATCCATCCATTGATTCTTCCTTCCATTCATTCATCAATCCATCCATCCATCATCAAGCCATCCATCACTAATCTGTCGATCCATCCATCCATCATACATCTATCCTTCATCCATCCATCCATCCATCCATCCATCCATCATCCATCCATCCATCACCAATCCATCCATCATCCATCCCTCCATCATCAGTCCATAAATACATCCATCCATCCATCATCCATCCATCCATCCTACCATCCATCCATTCGTCATCGATCCATCGATCCATCCAGCATTCATTTATAAATGTATCCATCATCCACCCCTCCATCATCCCTCCATCCATCCATCCATCCATCCATCCATCCATCCATCCATCCATCCATCCATCCATCCATCCATCCATCCGTCATTCATCCTTCTATCCGTCCATCTGTCTTTCCTGCATCCATCCATCTATGCATCTATCCATCCATCATGCATCATCCATCATCATCCATCCATCAGTCAAAGAAATCCATGAGGCCTCAGCTCTGCAAAATATATGACCAGATTTTAATCATATCTCTGTTCAGGAAATCTTGTTAAGCAGATACCTTTAATTCACTGATTCCAATGGAATTTACAGTTCATGCAGTTGAAAAAATCTGGATTGCAAATACAAGAGTGTTTACAGTTGGCAGACAAGTAGAGAAGGTAGGGAAAAAATTAAGAAAAAGAAAGCATGCACAAAAAAAAACGTTGCATTTCAAAATTCCAATAAAGCCGCTTGAGCCACTGGGCAACTGTTTTCCAGTATACCTAAAAATCACACAAGCACAATACATTGATAATTTTTTCTATTGAAAAATTTATATACATTGATTTTTTTTTTCTATTGAAAATAGAATTTTTTTTTATTGAAAATAGAAAAAAATTATCAATATATTCAGCTTGGAACCTTAATAATTTTTGGGGTAAAAAGATAAGTTTCAAGCCTATCCCACATGTGTTCTGACAATGCAGCCTACTCAAGCACTGAGCTGTACAATGGGATTATAAATTTTAGAAAAAATTTTATGAGGTCTTTTGGTGAAAGAGGACTGCACCAGAGAGAAATTTTCAGAATGCTCTCTCACTACAGCTTGCTATTTTTTTGACTGTCACTTTCAAAATAATAACTTATGTTTTTGTTACCCTGGACAAAGATATGGTAGAAGATTCAAGATTCCAGCTTTTAGGCATACATCGCAGCATATCTGGGGATGAAAAAGAGCAACAAGTTTATTCTAAAGCAAATTCAGGAGTGCATATACAAACCATGGATATTAAGAATGATGCTACATTCAAGGGCTGGAACAGACCTCAAAAGACTACGCCATTCATGATTTTCCCCAAAGACAGGTTTTAATGAAAGCCTGGAAGAGAATGAGAAAAATGGAATTATGATCCAGGATTTTTGGTCACGTGCAAAGATGAAGAGTCTGACCCAAAGAGCACGTCCATAGCTCTCTTTGGGCCATTTCCACTGATTATTCTAGACTGCCACCAGATTACCCACACAGTTAATAATAAGTTCATATTCATAAATTTAGCACTTCTAGATGAATCACAACATTTATGACATGGCTTTTTACATGTGCTGCAAGCTCCCACAGTTATTCCATATCTGAACCAATGAGAAAAGCTGGATGACACATGATTATGATTCCTAAATTTTCATTTTTATTGCAGCCTATTTTTTAAGAAGTATGACCATCACTTTGTCCTAGTTAATATTATATGAAACCAAGTTTGAGCAAAGGAATATTTTAAAAGCCTAAATATGAGAATTCAGTTTAAAAAACCCTATGTTTGGGCTCAGAATATGTACAGCCTTTTTCCTAACTGTGCTACAGATTCCCAATGGGAATTTGGTGAATGACCTTATCACATTGCACGTGGATTTACATCTGTATGACTTCCAATTTGCATGGTAAGGACTTCACAATATAATCTAGAGTGCTGGATATATGCACAGCAGCTCTTCACAACACTGATCTTTTAGGCTCAACTACAGCTCAGGTCAAGACTTTTATCTTTTTTCTAATTCCTTAAGAAAAAAGAAGAAAAACAGAAGATGGTTTCCTGTTCTGCCAAAAGGAAGAGAGGGTGGGTGCAAGGCTACCATAAAAAACATGCCCAGGTTCACCACTCTTCCTGTTTGTCTCTGCAGCTACATGACAGATGACTCTTAGTTACTTTCAGCTTTGCTAATAATTTGAATGGCAACCACTTTCTTGCATGGTTTGGGGAAGAACAGTGTCTCACTCTGGAGTAATGCCTGGGCACTGATGCTGTTGCCCAAGTGCTGCAAGCAGGAAGTGCTGCTGCTACTCTGTGAGAGTGAAAGTGACTATTTAGTAAGAGAGCTTCACACTTTATGCTTACAAATCATATTTAGGTTTCTCAATCCAAAGTACATATCCAACTTTTCAAGGATTTTGGTTGAGTTAACGGCCTCTACGCATCTTTCCAAAATTACTGTCAAACACACAAAGTGAGAAAAACAAATTATAGGCAAAGTTTTATGCCTTCTGACTTCTTTCTTCTGCTGAAAATCAGAGCAATGTTGATGTCTGACAGTCATGGATGGATAACAAGTGTGAAAAACTTAACAAAATTTTCCAGACGAAATTGATTTTATTACAACTGATTTTTTTTGAGCTTTGAGATGTCAGAATTCTTTAAATCTCAGAAATCTTGGCCTCCCTGTTGCCAGAAATGAATGAAATTCATAGCCTCACTCACTAAAAAACAGAAAAATGAGATGCAGGATTCCAGAGAAGGCAATACAGAATCACTTGCTCAGACCTACAAATCTTACAAATGTGATGCAAATAGTCCCAGATAGGATGTCTGCCTGCAGCAGAGTGCACACATCTGCTTCTCTTCTTCAAAGTTCCACCAGAACAGCAGTACAACCTAGCAGAACTAAGGGTTAACAGCTCTATAACTTCACCACAACCCAGACATCTCTGTTCAGCACTATGCTGTATTCTGTATGTGCTGTATTTTGAAACCACAGTTATTTGTCAATAACCATTTTAAACTATTTTTGTCATAATTCAAGCAGAAAAGTTAGATGCAGGCTCTCAGAAACTAGATGACTTGTGCAGAAGGTGAGATAAAACAATCAGAATGGTGCATTATGTCATAAGAGCTTGGGATTAATAGTCTTGTTTGCAGTAATATGGATCAAATGTTACCTTACAATTTTACAGTAATTAGCACCTCACTTTACCTGTGAATCTGCTGCTGTATGAAGAATGATGTGCTGTTTCCCACACAGGTAACAGCATGTGATGCACTGCAAAAGGATATACATTCATCCTGAAACAGATGTAAGAAACATAAATGAACAGATCTAAGCTGTAGCTCAAAAATTACAGCTACTCAGAAGGCAGTTCCCAACACCCAGGTGTGTTCGGTGTGTTTAGCACATGCTCTGATGTGAGTAATACCCAGCATCAAGTCTTTCCTTCAGAACAGGGGGCAATATTTCTACAGCTTCTGACCCTCTTCTTTATCCAGTGAAGTATCCTTCCTGTACTTTCCTCACAAATGTGAACTGGGGAAGACCATTTTAAGGACACACAGGAAAGGCTGATGCAAAGAGAAATTCTGTTTAAATAAAACAAACAAACAAACAAAAAACCACCAACAAAACAGTCTAGTTTCTCTTTTGTTTTATTATTTTAATTCTTATCATTAAGCTGGTATTTTGCAATTTTCCTTTCTCAGAAGTTTGCAAATAAGTACTTAATATCAGCTCAAGCTACTAAAGACAGGTTTAGAAATGGCTTAAAGTAAAAACCTTCAAAGTTAATGATCTAGCTAAAAGTGTAGTTTTCCAATAGCACTCAGGGAGCTTTTGCACACTCAAAGGCCATCTAGTGACTAAAGTTAACAATCACACACTTTTGACACGGCAATATTCAAATCACATTACTCACCAAACATGCAACAGACCATTATACTAAAAAACGGGAAACATTTGAAGTATGAAAGTATGGCATAGTTTCAAAATAAACATGTTTCCATTCTTTTCACCCAAGATCAGATTTTTACCAGTTTTTCTATTTTCCCAAGTAACAAAAATGCAAGAGGCAGCATCAAAATCATGCTAAGAAGTGAAACGTAGTGTGCAGTGCTTTTGTAGTGAGGTTTGGAAGTTTGAACATGGTTAAGTAGGACTAAGTCTACATCAGCACTGCCTTCAAAGTTTACTGCACCAACACAGCAGATAGAAAGTAAATCAAAGATATGTACATTATTCATAAGACAGCTGGTGGAGGCAGCTGAACCATACGCTGCATGCTCCAAAATTCTAGTTATTTATTAAAATGGTCCACAAGAAAAGAACACAGAGATGAATGGCCCTGTGTGCTTGGCATATCCCAAGATGAAAGCAATCATCTGCTGAACTTGCAGCACATAAAGACTGACAGCTCTAATACATATGTTCAGAGAGGCTTGGGGGAAAATGGAAATAAGATAGAAATGTGTCATTTCTTGTCTTTTTGGCTATTCTTATCATCAGACTGGGATACTCTTGCAAAGTGGACATAACAGATTCCGAGTTCTAGTTTACAGGTAAAAATTGGAGATACCCACAAGCAAAGGACACTCAGCATACACTCTGCCACCAGAAAATGCCTTAAGATTAAATAACATAGTCCCGCTACAATTCTTGTTTCAGAAAATGAGAGAGGGACTGCTTGGGCTTAATCAAAAAGGACAAAAGTTGAAACAACCCAGGGACACTGTACTTTCATATACAAAGGGATATGACAGGTTTGAAAGCTTTGACTTACACTTTTAAATACAAAATGTATCAGTCACTTTTTTTTTTCACCAGACAGAACATTCTGATAGTGTTTATGAGGTCCCAAAAGACAGGTGCTGACAAGTCTAAGTTTTGCTCCTGTAATAATACAGTGCTCATTTGAATTTGGTAAAAGACTGTGGCAAATATTTAGTTTGGCATATATGTTAAATGAACCAGCTCAGCAGGCAGAATCTTATCTTTTAACCTCTGCTAATACTAGGACTTCAGTAAATTTCATAGGACAGTATAAGCAAATTTTCTTTAAAATTTAACTACTTTCCTTCTAGCAACACTTATTTCATTGAGTTCTTGAGAACACAGGACAATTTAACATCAGATCTGAATTTCTCTCTTGGTCTGTCCCTGTGAGCAACTCTCACCATCCACAACTATATTCCCTTGAAAGACCGTCATTCAAGAAACCCTGATATCATTATTTATCTATCATCTATCTATCTATCTATCTATCTATCTATCTATCTATCTATCTATCTATCTATCTATCTATCTATCTATCTATGCTTTTCTTCCACCCTGCTGAGGTACCTGTCTCTCCCACTGTATGCCTGACTCTTCCCAGCAACTCACCTATCCATTGAGTTTGCCTGAGCAAACCTTCTGGCTCATAGACCAGAAGGGAGACATATTCTTATTTTTCTACCATAGTTTGACCAACTTTTCTTTCTTGGTCCCCACTTATCTCTTATTTGACCCCTTTTAAGACTTCTGTGACCTTTTACTGGACTCATCTAAAATGCTTCACTCTGAGATAGATTTGAATAGGTGAAATACAAAGTCAGTAAAAGACACCAGTGCAGAAGTGATTGTTTTGGACAGACAGCAAAAACCCCCTTGAGTTAGTGCATGGGTATGATTACCATGGTGTTTTCATAGATGTCATGTCTTAATGCAAACATCAGATGTAGGAAAATCATGACAGTCATTCCCTTTACTTGTTTCTTCTTTTCTGCTTTTTATATTTAACTCTCTCATGGGAGAAGCATGCAGAAAATATTTTCAATACAGTTATTAACTGAATATCCTAATTTCTCTAGTTACAGAATGCTGCGGAATTTAGTTTGCTGAGATAATTAACTGTCCACAGACTTCGTAAAAGGACTGTTCAGACAACTCCAATATTCACAAAACCTGAAATTTACAAATCACCAGATCTCTGTGGAGAGGTAAAAGATCTTGTTTGGAATCTGTCCCAGAAGTCTCCAACAACCTAAAATCATAATAGCAAAATAATGCTTCTTGTATGCAACATTAGCAAATTAATCTGACTTAATAGTTTCTTCAGGCAGCAATCAGAACCAACTGCAAGAATGGATTTTAGTTTTATTAAAAATAATAATTGTTACAGTTAATAATCACATGTAAACCAACTTAATGTGAGATTTGTTAAGGCAGATCATTCCTATCAACCAATTTTTCATCAATATCCTTGTACTCTGTTTTGACATTTTGTATGCATGTCTTCTGTATCAATTTACAGGGAGGGCCAGGGAAAAAAATGAAACATGAAGTAATTTGAGGCAGTTACTGGCATGTTGTGGAGACCTTTAATGTGTACTTGGGATTTTTTTACTTGAAAATATTTTTGTGCGTTTTTGTGGATGACCTACACAAAATTTAGACTCCCTTTCATTAGCAAACCTAAAAACAGTTACAAAGAAATTGTTCACTGACTTGGTTTATTTTAGGTTTAGGATTGTATCTTTTTTGTGAAATACTGGGAAACAGGATCACCCAACATCTCCCCTGTTGATTTTGGAGACTGTATTTTGGAAGAAAACATATTATCCCATGGAACTCCTTTGTAACGTCTAGATCAATATTTTTTTTAAAAAGTAGAGAAAAAGTTCCCGTATCATCATTAATGAATGACACTGGTAGATAGTTGTAAGATGTAGATGTAGAAAGTACAAAAGCATAGACTTCTTTTTTCATTGGAAATAAAAAGCTGGGGATTATATGTTGCTTGCTGGGGAACAAGTAGTTACTGCACAGCATTTTTCACAGGATTGTCTTCTTTAAAATGGTCTCACTAACTAAGTGAAAGAGATGCCTTCTTCTCCAATAAGCTTACAGTGGGGAAGGGATTTATTTTGTCTGAACTTGAGTAATCAGTTAAGGGAGGGGAGACATAAATACAGACTGGACATCAGGCACATCATGCTCCTGACAAGTGCTGAAGACAGATGTACAGCAAGCCCTTTTGGAAACTACAGCTTCTCTTCACTGCCTACAGGGGAAGTGGAGATGAAAGGCACAGATTGGATACAAGCTTCTAGATAACTAAAGTTCATGAGATGAATCCTATACTAAATGCCATTAAACAGCTGAAATTCTGGTTGCTAGAAATTTTTTTGTAGTCTTGTATGTTCTACAAAAAAGGCTACCTAAAAGGGCTTAGTAGCACCTTAGAAGATAAAAAAATGAAGTAAAAACAAAAGCAAAAACTGCTTTAAAAAGAAACAGCTAGTATTTGACTTGTAGACACTGTGCATTTTTTTGACTCTTGTATTTTAAAATTAGGAATATTAACTTTAGTGGGCCCAGCAACAGTTAATGCCAAATAAAAGACTTTCAAATTACTTTTCCAGATTCTTTCACTTGATTCTTTGGTTAATTATTCTATTTCTCTTTATATACAAATGATAAAGATATTACCATTATTTCTTATCTGTCTTTTAGTCTTTTGAAAGAAAAGGCTACAAATGACTTCCTGAAAACTACTTGTAAATAAGCATAAACCTCACCAGTTTATATTGGAGAGAACATGCATGGCAAAATAAGCAACAGAAAAAAACCTAGGTTGTTTAATTAACAACAAATTATTCCGCTATTGGGCAAGGAAGAACAAATGCAAAGTGAAATACATAACTCTAAGCATGATAAATAATCTAACTCTTAGTGAAATGACAGTTGTTTCATTCAATGGCACTCAGCCTTAAAGAGATTATTTCACCTTTTTTACATTATTTCCAGATGACCTATTAGCTTATTAGGCAGTATGCTATTACACATTTCATTGTTTTATGGGTATTTAATAGCACAGATAATTTTCAATATGCTGTAGGACATTCTTCACAGAATCGCAAAAGAATCTGACTTGGAAGGGACCCTCAAGGATCATCAAGTCCAATTCTTGACCCTGTACAGGACCATACCCCAGAGTCACACCATATGCCTGAGAGCATTGTCCAAATACTTCTTGAAGTCTCTCAGGCTGGTGCTGTGACCACTGTCCTGGTGAGCCTGTTCCAGTGCTCAACCACCCTCTGGATGAAGAGCCTTTGTCTAATATCCAACCTAATACCCTCTGACTCAGCTTCAGGCCATTCCCTTGGGTCCTTTCACTGGTCACCACAGAGAATGGATCAGTGTCTGTCCCTCCTCTTCCCCTCATGAGGAAGCTGTAATTGCAATGAGATCTCCCCTCAGTCTCCCCCAGGCTGAACAGACCAAGTGACCTCAGCTGCTCTGCAAAAGGCTTCACCTTTCACCATCTTTGCTGCCCTCCTTTGGACACTCTCTAATAATTTCATGTCTTTTTATATTGTGGCTCCCAAAACTGCCCCCAGCACTCAAGGGGAGGTCACCTCTGCGCAGAGCAGAGCAGGACAATCCCTTCCCTTGCCTGGCTGTGATGCTGTGCCTGATGCCCCCCAGGACACACCTGGCCCTCCTGGCTGCCAGAGCACTGCTGGCTCATGGTCAGCTTGCCATCAGACAGGATCCCCAGTTTCCTTTCCATGGCACTGCTTTCCAACGTCTCATTCCCCAGTCTGTTCATACAACCAGAGTGCAGATTCCATCACTTCCCCCTGTTGAACTTAATTCGGCTGGTCATTGTCCAGACATCTAATTTTTCAAGGTCTGAAAGTCTGTAAATAGTTCATTTGTTGTTTTTCAAGTTGCACATTTCTTTTCACTTTACTTTTTTTTTTGCTTGTGAATCAACTTTCTTCTTTCTATTTCTACAGGCAGTCAAATCTTTTAACTTATGAAGTACATAAATACTGCCTAAGGTAATTTTCTATCAATATTTGAAATGGAAAAGAGGCTGGAATCCTACCTTGAGACACCTCTCAGTCAATGTGATGATTGCTTCTCTAGAGTAATGATTACTGTGGAGAAAATGCTTACGGCTTCAGCAGAGGAACCACTGGGAAAGGGACTCTTCCTATACCAAGGCCACAGGGAAATTAATATAATGTGACCACAACTATTTCAGTAAGTTCTGCATTAAATTCTCCAACTGAGCCTCTTAAAGATATGGTAGAAGAAAAATAAGATCTTCTCATGGATAAATAATTGGTTAGAAGATCACACCATAGAAGGAAGGGATAATAATCAGTTTTCCAGGTGGGGAAAGATCATTGGCAGAGAGACCTCCAGATAACCATCTGGGCCTAGGACATTTTTGCCTAACATATTCACAAATTATCTGTAAGTAGGGAGTTGGAATGTAAGTGATGTGCTCAAAAAGCTAAATATATATATTCATGAAGACAAATCTTTTAATCCATGACTATTAACCAAAACACACAATCTCCTGGTCATCTATTCCTGTTCAACAAATCATCTCATGATAGCAAAACATTTGGAGGAAGGATGACTTTACCAAATATCCACAGTCTTGGATGAAATGCTGGACTACATGGGCTTTTGGAGAAATCCAAAAATCTAGTAGCAGCATGAGTAAACAACTTATTTTTTTAAAAAAATATTACTACCAAGTCTATAAGTTAGCTCTATAGTATTTCCTATTTCTCATTTCCCAGATTTGGAGAAAACTGTGTCTTCAGATGTATTAGCTTCCAGCAGGGGCAAGAAATCATCTCTGCTCTTTATCAGACTTGTCAGATAACCTGGTTCATTCTGCAACCCCCATAACCTCTGTGTTAAGGCCTACAAATAGAACAATATTTACAAACTGGGCAGGGAGACTTCATAACCAGGCCCCCAGTACAAATACACCTGTATGGTCAAATTCTGAGGTCATCCTCCTCCTAACCACTGCAAAGAAAGCTTGAGACCACATAGAAAAGGATAGAAAATTCTATTGTCATATGAGTGAGAGAAGGGGACTCCACAGGCAACCACTATTAAGGCCTGGTCTTCAGCACAGAGCACCTCCCCTGTATGGAATACATGGAGAATAGCTCCTCAGCTGTCGTCCTTTCTCTGATTCTTCAGTCTTAGAACAACCTTCTTCACCAGCTTCTCACACTTGCTTTGCTATTACAGAACTTCACAGAGTTTGCTTTTCTCAGCAGATGCAAAAGTCTGCTAGAGAAGTTCAAACTTGTGGACTGCCAAAGCCACAGTGTTACATCTTCTCACAATAGAGAACTGTCTGCTGCAGATGTTTTATATACCACAGCTTATCTGTCTCAAAGGCTGCTTCTCTCTCTTTTTTTATGTTCATCCCAGACACAGTGGAGAAAGTGACTGTAGAATTTGCTTACAAAATGCCTGACTGATCTTTCTTTCAGCACAACTTCCCTAAATGGCTTAACTGTGGAATGTCTTGGGACTGGTATCTAGAAGGGTTAGCAAGTTACATCACATGCCTGGGGGCTGGTAGTTGGGGTCTGAATCATAAAGCTAAAATCAGGATATTTTTTATGCAGTCTCATTAAAAATAGCACCTAAAAACTCATAAAGTCTTTACATTAATATTTACACATTTGAAGTTAATACCTCAGCATCACAAAAAAACTTGTAAATGCATATTAGGCTTGGAAGAGCACTTATACCACTTCCTTAAGAAATTTATGCTGCACTATATCTGTTTCAAAGTTTGTCCCTGAGTTCAGTTTTACTTTTCCTGACAACTTCAGCAGGATCAGCATTTTAGTCTAACAGTGAACTTTCTGGAACAAAATAACATCAGAAAGCCACCAGACAGTTTCTATCTGCTTCCTGGAACTACTGTCCATTTCAGAGCACTTTCTCGACTGTAACCCAGATTACGGACTTGATGTCATTCAGTTTCAGGTTTTATCTGTGTTCATTTCAGGTGTGTCTCTATGTGCAGAGTATGTCTCTCTCTGCCTGCTTTTCTTTGCATTGGAAAAAATTATTGGGCATATAAAATTGCTTATCTGAAATCCTCCTTCCCCTTCACTTTTCCAGAGGCTTGCAGAGAAAAACAGCTGAACATTTTTGACTGATGTCTGTGGTCTCATTTTCATATGTAAATGAAGAAAACAGTAAATGAGAAATAAGAGTGAAAATTACATGGTATGGGAAAAAAAGAAAAAAAAAAGGAAAATTACGTAGTTTTGTAGTTTATTTTTTATCCCTTGTGGTTTCTTGGGTTCCTTACAGCTCTTTTATATGGCTGTATTGAGCAAGAAGTGATTTAAAATGCAAAGTTTGTACGGAAATTTGGGAACCAAAACCACTGCCAGAATTTATGGTACTTAGAGAACTTTTTGATTGCAATAATGTGCATAAAGTATTGTTAACTGTGCAGTAACTGCACTATTTTGTAGCAAAATGGAACTAGGAGTTTATTTGCCTTTTGCTACCATGTTCTAATACCTCCCCTCATCTATGAGCATGTAGCGTGAGATACCATAAAATTTTGTTCTAGCTGTAATGAGCATTTCTCTATGAAAGAGCCTGAAATTAACTTCAAACATATTGCTTGTTGTTAATTATGTCCATCCTTATGAGTCCTGGGCAGGCATTTCTGCTTTCCACAATTTTTATCAGAAACTTCTGAAACCATCAAGTGAATTTTACTTTATGTTATAAGGAGGGAAATTCCATTTTGGTGCTAAAATCACTACAAAATAATCAGACTCAAATTTATCTGTAAGACACTGATATAAAGTAAGAAGGCAATGTGGTATTTTGATCAATATGTGATGGCAGTCTTCAAAAACTACTGTTCTCTGATCAACCAGACACTGTAACAGGTCTCTAAATGTGCTGCACTGCAACTTGTCAGGAAATACTAAAATACACAGAAGTATCCAGGGGATTTCCTAACTTTGGAGTGACTTGATTTTCTTAGTTTGCATTAAAGTGGGTGTTCATGAGAACTATGGCAAATAATTTCACATTTTACATAAATAGGGTTTTTTTTTTTTTTAAAGAGTAATTACCTTTAAAGTTGTTTTCAGTTTTTTTAGCATTAGAATTCTCATTATAATTTGCTGACTGGTACCTCTTTGCTACAGCAGGAATAATGAATCATACAAACACTTCACTGGAGTTGTTCTATTCAGTTCAAATATCCAGGACAAATATAAGATCGTTCCTTTAGGATTGTTCCTTAAACATAAGATTGTTCCTTTAGGACACTGGAGAATGGAGTTCAGAAACTTATTTTATTTATTTGTTAAGCACCACCAGTTCCTTCACTGATGAAAAAATTAGTTTACTTTACCTCTGAGTCATACCCTGGACTTCCCCCTTCTGTCCTGGCTGGTTTCCTCCAGGAGGTCTCCATGGTCAGGCTGGGCTCTCTCACCTGTGCTGGGGACACTGGGGAGGTTCCCTATTGCTGCAGTCTACCAGGGACTCAACAGCTCTTCCAACACTGGGCTGCTGTTCAGCACCTGCTGCTGGACTCACAAAACCGGAATAGGGGCCTATTAAAGGCACAACATCCTGGTGTGGAAATAAAGGGTAATTTGCCCCTACTGGAGGGGTGAATAGATAGAATTTAAGGAAATGAGTACTGTTCTCTCTTCAAAGATGGCAAAACCATGATTGCTCTCAAGATCCCTCTTAACAGACATACACATCTCCTTCAACCTGGATACCCTTGGTGATCATCTTGTGAACTGGTTCAACTGGCAAGGCAGTTGAGGACTTTTCAAAGGCACTTTCCTGCCACTCCAGGTCCATCAGAAAGCAGTCATTCTCCTCTATTTTCCTTGTGTGCAGTAAACTTAAAAGATGCAACTTGCTCCTCTTTCTCAAAGATTCTGGAGTCCCAGCCTTAAATCACAGTAAAAGCAGAGGCCATTGTCCAGAAAAAACAGTGTATAGAAGAGCATGGCAGAGTTCAAGTACTGAATTCTTTACTGAATTCCCTGAAAAGAGATTTATCAAGTATGGTACAGAAAGAACAGGGCTATTGCATGCTCAGCTTTTTTTCTGTTGCTTAGTAATGACAGAAAACACCTCTTAACGAAATTTCTGCTGGTGTGAAACTTAGTTCATGCCTACCACTGTAATGTAGTCCTTCAAGGGGACACACATAACAAATTGTAGTGACAGCTGAGAATGTTTTATATGTAGTGTGGGCACTGCAAGGCTAAGCCAACACACTGAAAACACAGAACTGTCTGATACATCCTGTGTCCACTTCCTATCATAACTCTACAGTTACCCGAGTGAAAAAAAACTTCCAAATTTGACTTCTACCAGTAACAACCCTTTAAAATGCCATACCAATGTCTATATTTACTGACTCAGTAATTTCCATATCAAATATTATCAGTTTCACACTAGAAACTACATTCAGTAGTGCACATTGACATTTTCCTCCCTACCTTCTTATGTCCTCCTGGAAAGATTTAGAAAAAGATGACAGGAGAGGTAAAGGCATGGGACCTAGGTAAGGCACAGGATGGAAGACATCACAAGGATGACTCCTGTTTTGTTGCATTCATCTTGTAGAAAGAAATGCAATTTAAGCTGCCTTGGATTTTATTGACAGAGATTCTATCCTGTTTATCATGGTAAGTGAATGTGCCAAGGAAGGCTGAATTATTTCTACTGTCAACATTGTGAAGTGATCCATGCCTAAAGAAGCACATGGATGAATTGGTTTTGTGTCCAGGCTAGTCCTCTCTGCCACGTCTGCTTTTTACTTTTCTTCAGGATTCCTGTGGATCATCCTTGGCTCTTTGACATAAAGAACTGCTTTCATTCTCTGGAAAAGTAACAGTATACCAAATCTTCCACTAAAATTATATTTTTCTGTCAGACATTATTTGCTCCCCACAGAATTCCTCATGTCTCTCCCCTCTTTTCCTTGCCTCCAGCTTTCAGAAAATCCCTTCTCTACTGCAGCACAGATTCTAAATACTCGAATGCCACAGGAGCATGCAAACACCCTCGGATTCCAGACACTTTAATTGTCTTTTTGTAGCAGTGCAATGAAGATGGAGCAGCAGAGCTATGGATGCCCACGACAGTGTCTAGTTTACCACTCTAGTTCTTTTTAGCCAGGACTTCCCTGGGTCCTAGGGTGACGTTATGATGCTTGTATCCCCAGTCGTGTGTGCTGTTTATGGTGGATATTATGTTCTGTGCCTTCAAGACTGGCTCTGAAGAGTGAATGTTTGGTTTGGTTTTGCTATCAGCCGCTCCCCCAGGGCTGGCAGGACACACAGACGGGGCAGTACATAGTGCTGCTTTTGCTTTTTGCTTGGCTTCTCGCTTTGCTCTTGCTCTTGCTTCTGCTCATTAGTTAGTTTAGCTAAGCAGCCCAAATTTTTCCTGGTCTGTTTCTCCTTTCCTTTTTTTGGACCTATTCGAACCTGTTTTGGACTGGGACCTGGGAACACCGAGAGTTGGCACCTTGTGGCTGCAGCAGCTGCCCCAGCGCCGGAGGGACTGAGAACAGAGCAACCACCCCCGAGAGAGACTTTGTGAATTTGTCGTCTTTTTTTCAGAGCGGTGAAAGAGTGGTGTCATCTGGTATTGTTCATTTTGTGTGCTGGGGGGTGCTGTGCCTGTTAAATAAACAGGCTCTTTCCACTTCTCTCCGAGGAATCCTTTCCGAACCGGTTGGGGGGAGGGGCCGTGGGGGTTTGCTTTCTGGGGGCCCTTTTGGAGGTTTTCTCCCAAATTTGCTCTAAACCAGGACACCCTGGTTTATATTGTTTTTAAGGAAGAGCTGCAGCGAGCGCGGTTCCCCGTGCCCCTGGCCGGGCGCAACCCGCGCTGCCGCAATCCTGGCTGCTCCAGAGGAGCTGTCCCTGGAGCGGGGATGGCTTGGGACAAGTTAACCAAACCCAGCTGCAGGGCGATTTCGGATGGCACCGCGGCAGCAGCAGCAGCAGATGTTTCCCTGGGGTTTGAGGATGTGAAAGCCTCTGGTCCGCTCCCCTCCCTTCCCTGCTTTCGCCAGACGCGAAGGCAGAACCGGCGCTGCGGCCGGGAAAGCCCCACAGGGCCGCTTCCGCCCGGGAGCGGCGGGGCAGGGAAGGACGGTGAGCCCGCCCTGAGGGGCCGGGCGGGGCGTGGGGCCGCCTTCCTGCCCACCCTCTCCTCCACCTCCTCTTCCTCCTGCCCACCCTCCTGCGGGCAGCCCGCGCAACCTGCTCCAACCCCTGACAGCCCTTTCAGTGAAGGCATTTTTCCTGTCATCCCATCTGAACCTCCCCTGGTGCAGCTTGAGGCCATTTCCTGTGGTTCTGTCGCTGGTTCCTTGGGAGCACCCCCTTGGCAGCCTGGCAATTTAAAGTTGACCTTGCTGTCTGGGACACGCTGTTCCATAGTACAGGAGCTTTCTCCTGTTTTACACCTGCCAGCGCTTTACCCATCTACGCTCACCCAGTGGGATTGAACTTCCTTTCCCTGTATGAATTTGCAGATAGATGCAGGTGTAGCCATGATATTTTCTGAAAAATCCTTTCCTTAGGATTTTTTCTCCTGAGAAGTTGAGAGGCCTCAGGAACAAAATGTAAACAATGGTTATCTGCTGCTGTGGAATACAACAGGTGCATCTGTGCTTGGTCTCATAAAGTTGTTTCTAATTAATGGCCAGTCACAGTCAGCTGGCTTGGACTCTGTCCGAGACAAAAGCTTTTGTTATCATTCTATCTTTTTCTAGTTTTAGCTAGCCTTCTGATGAAATCCTTGCTTCTATTCTTTTAGTATAGTTTTAATATAATATATATCGTAAAATAATAAATCAAGCTTCTGAAACATGGAGTCAGATCCTCGTCTCTTCCCTCATCCCCAGACCCCTGCGAAAACCGTCACATGCAGGAAAGCTAAAGGATTATTTAATTTGGTTTCTTTCCCCCACAAAACTAGCAGAGTGCTGGAGAGAGGGGTGTTTTGCTTTCCCATGTGCCAAAGAAGTTGCATGCCAGGCTGGGGGTAACAGTCTCTGCTTTCTAGTGAGGTTTTTCATTAGGAAAAATTCAAACACAGTAAATTGCCTAAAATTTCTGGTAGTATTAAACTAGGTAATTTAATTTGTGTACATATGGGCTGGATCTTCTTCACTAAAACATGTGTATTTATTCTCTCTTTGATTTGAGTAGGCATGAAAGACATTGTCTGCTCCAGAAAAGACACTTCCATTTTATTGCACTGGAGTGTTAGTACAATCTGAGTTTCAGACTGACGTGAAGAACTTTTAATTTTGGTTTGTTTATTTGTTGGGGTTTTTGTTTGATCTTTGTTTTTTTGTTTTGTTTTCTTTTCCCCTAGGATTTTTGGCTTTTTTAACTTACTAATTTTGACATTTTTGGCATTATATTTTACCCTAACTGAATAATTAAACTTTTTGAGGACAATGTAGAGTGTGTTTCTTCAAGTGTCTTAATTACTTAATTTGAATTTTCTGAGCCATCTAAAGGAAGTTTTGGTCTAACTGAAGAGATACTGCATTTTTAACTTTGGCATGCTATATGATAAAGAAGTTTCTTTTTAGACTCCCTAATTTAGTGAGTTAATTAGGGAACTTAGGGAACACATGAGTGGTGTAGTTGTCAGAAAGAAAATATAGAGATCCACTTGCAAAACATAAAACAGTTTATATCTTGCAGGCTTTTTGTCTAAAGAGTTACACTTAAATGAGACAGATTAGAAACTGGAATTATTTCTCCTGTATGGCTTTAAAAGGACAAGTAATAGAAATGGTAATATTTCTGCACTTACCATGAATATGCAGTTTAGAAATGACAGCTGTCATTAAAATACTTGGATCTAGAAAACCAATCTTGAATATTAGCCTGACTGAGAAAAAGATTTTAAGTAAACAGAATTGCTGTTAATATAATCTTTTGGTACAGAAATGTCTTTACTAAAACTATCTCAAAATATAATTACTTAAAAAAAACTTCTGGCAGCTAACGTGACTTTTCTTATCTTTTCTTATCACTTTATAGAATTTTAATTTCTAAATACATGAATTAAAACAGTGCCAATTAAACATTATAATATAATAATACAGCACTTAATTAATTAATTAACTGTTTAATTATTTAAGGCTCATTCTAAACTGTTTCCTGCCAATGAAACATTCAGACTAAATTTAGTTTTCGGATAAATTATTGTGAAGATACTTGATTTTGCAACTCTAATGCTGATTTTAAGGCTGAAATATTCAGAAAAAAGGATTTATTAAATACTTGATGTATTTCATACTTGACAGTACTTGATTATAGTACTTGATATGAAGCTTTAAGGGGATGAATGGCATTTCCTTTCAAACTGAATGGGCATAGGCATAATGTTAATTTGGTCCAATATATCCTGGTTCCTCCTTTGGACAAGAGGTGGGAGGAGACCTCTCTTCACCTGAGGCTGTTTTAATTTTCTCTTCAGAGTGGAGGAGGAAGGTTTGTTTTCCTGTGTGGGAACAATCCACCTGCTATTTCTCATCTTGAATGGAGACTCCTCCAATATGCAGACCCCCTTAGAAACACAGGAGCTCAATTTCTCTAGTGTTTCAGTAGTGTCTGTACTGCTGCCCAAGTAGATTTTAAATGCATTGAACAGGATGTTAGCATTTTGCACTTGAATTTAACTCACTGCAGGCTCTTTTGGCCTGTTTCCGTGCCATTAATTAGTAGCAAAGCTGTTGAATTAACTCAGTCTGATTTTAAAGCTGAGCAAGGGATCCTCAAAAAATAGATATTTAATATGTCAGATGTACCTTTTGAGGCCATAGTCACAACTGGGAGGTTTGAACTATCCTGAGCTTGGGGGTGAGTTGCCCCAAACTTCTGTGTGTCTGATCACTGTGTAAACTGTTTTTCTTCATATGTGTTCTTCTGCAAAAGAAACTGTTATTCATACTTTGTATAATGCCTGTAAAAAGCACAAGCCAATGAGGAATCAGACCCTGTGTATTTCTAGTGTATTTGGCTGATTAAAAAACTTAATTCAGAAATTTGTTTATTTTTTTCTCAGAGAGTACTGAAACAAAGGATTTTTCTGACTGCTTGTTAAGGATAGGTTCAGACAGGAGAGATGGAAAATATATGTAATTACTTTAAAATGTGGTTAAAGCAGTTCCCTTGTACTTCATTTTCTGAGGCTCTTTCTGTGGGACTTACTGAGTTCTTGATACTTTATTTCTTTCCCTATGGAATGGGAGTCTTTAACCTGGTCACATTCACTCTTTAAACAGAGAAAAGGAATTGGAAAATCATTTGTACTAGACACTGCTGCAGCAAGTACCATTTCAATTCCAAAGGAATTCCAGTAAGAAATCTAAAAAAAAGTTTTAAAAATTTTGAAAGACTGTCTCAAATGTGAGGAAAGGAGTGTTTGAGACATTGAGACATTTGTGGACAGGAAGATTTGCAGAGTGAAATGGCTGCTATGCAAGTGAAATGTGTATGCACCTGAAAGAGAATTTAAACTGACTTTCTCACAATATGGCATGGAATGCCATTGAAGATACTAAAAAAGTAAATCCAGAAGTTCTACAGTATCTTCCTTTGGTTACTGTATTGTGTTCACTTTTTCTGGTTCCTTTTAAATAAACAGTTCAAGAGCTCCATCTTCGGGTTTAAGGTGTTATTGTAAAGAAAAAAAAATTTCTTTTTTGCATTAATTACTACCTAAACCTCCTACAAGTTATGTAATGTACATATTCTCATATCTTGTCAGTTTGCAGTGCTTAACATTTCTAGATACATTTATTCCATTGCATTTTGATAAACTTTGAACACTCTCTTTTTAATATTATTGTTTTCAGTTTTTCTTTCATTAACTCACTTGGTTTTGGTGGATTATTTTTTCCCTTTCAATTATGATACATTAGTCAATTTGACATTTCATAAAATATTTATGGACCATGCAGAAAATAATGGCAGGTGGAATTTTAAAGTAGGCCATTTTCCAGGTAGGTTTTGTTATTTGTTAGTAATTAATATGCTTTTTTTAAAATGAGAACATATGCTGATTTTTGTCAATGGGGAACCTGTTCAAGTTCTTTTGGGAGCAGAATTTTAATGAAACATTAATTTTGTTTCTGCCAATGCAGCAGAGCTCTAAAAGACTTAAATATTACAGTGAAAAAAATTTAATCAATTTTATTTTTCAATAAAAAGCCTCTAATATTCCATGAGGTCTTTGGGGAAAATAAAGTTATTAGAAAAATTTTGCTCCTCAAATAAAGTTGTGAGAGTGGTATACATAACAAAAACATATTGTGAAGTAAATTAAACTGTTAATCACAGATACTCTTATCAGTATCTTCTGTCTTTCTTTTTCCCTCTCAAGTGAAGTTTTATTTCTTCCTGCTTTCTAGGTATCTTCAGTGGCATACTCTGCTGACATTCTGACATGACAAGTACAGGCAGTCCTTTTAACTTATGCTGATTTTTTCATCCTTAGAGCCAGAGAATTTGCCTTGCCTCTGTTTTCCGTAACAACACTGTAGAGAAGTACAATTGCAATTTTTGTAATAGAAGGGGTGACTTGATGGTTACCCATTATTGCTTAAATTATTGTGTAAACCAAGATAAATCAAACCCAAGTTGTGATTTGACCTCGTATTTCTTCTTGTTCCCAGCAAATATCGCAATCTGTAACCAGTTCATGTGACTAATTACTGTTGCTATTAGTTTTTGACTACTGAATCCAAGTTAGCAACAAGCACCAATCTGGTGTCACATAACTATTTAGTCTGCCTTCTTGAAATAATTTCTAATATGTTCAGTATTTTATTGTTGCATTTTGTATTTGAGAGGTTCTCATCCATTGTTACTTATTTTCTTTCCCAGACTTTCCCAAATGAATTAGAAATCACAATGCCTTAACGCCCTGTAACTCACATTCTTTCCAAGCAGAAGGTGGAGACAAAGAACACAAAATACTGAGAGGCTGAACGCTGTCCTTATCTTCCTGCTGGCTCTGGTTCTGCACCTCAGAAAACTCTGTCAGAGAACCTCAGATCTGACTTGTACTAGGATGCCACCTAAACAAAATGTCAGTTTTCTTCCAGAAGCCTTGAGCATCTTGCAAATCTCTGCAATCTTTATAAACGTTTTAAAATTCTGTTTAAAATAAATGTAAATTACAGCAGAAATAAAATACCTTATATTTCATCTCATGAAGAAATTAAGAAGGTCACAGTCATTACAGAACCCAAGTTCATTGCTTCATTGAGGGTTGAGGCATATATGGATTGACCTGCTGACTGAAGGTATTGTAGCAAGGCAGCTGAATTTTATCCACGTTTTGGACAGTGCTTTTCCCCTTTTCTTCATTATGGACAGCCTTAATTTAAAATCTGACAGGTCTTTCTTAAAACATGAATATATTTTAAACAAAATTTAAACTTAAGTGTTATTTAGAATAAGGGTACTTTTCTGATATTAGGCCCCTTTGGCATTGTTTTTGGTTGCTGCAATGAGTCATGGTTGCAAAGATATTAAGCAGATATTAACTGAATACCCACTGAAGAAAACAACTATTAAAGAGTGTAGATTAACCTAAAGTATGCTGATCATTTTTTCTTATAAATTAGGTAGTTGTATTAATGTCATTGTTCTGTTTTCCAAGTTCAACTCAAAGAGATTCTAAGTGTGGCACCAAGACAAAACAGCTTAAAATAGTGGGATAGGTTTTATTTCCACTGTTTTTCTTTAAATATAAAGTAACAAATTCAGTGAAAATATTTCCAAAATAAAAGGCTCTTCTTTATCAAATCCTTTGTTACTGAGTGGTTTTAAATTAAATGTTTTGATTAATTACAATTCTGGACTAACTGATATATCCCTATTAGGTCATCCAGTAGAATTTAAATATTTTTTAATATTTCTTTGGATTCTTGCTCATAATTTTCATGAAACCAAGATAATTATTTTCTGAGATTGTTGTAACAATAACAGCCTTCTCTCTATTCTTCCATTTGTCTGTAGGACTGTTTACTTCAAAATACTGCTTCTGCTTTCTTCTACAGTGGGAATTCCAACTTCATCTAAATTGTTATATGCACAGAATTTGAAGATTGAAGTTTGTTATATTCTACAAAAAAAAAAAGGAAGAGTTAAGAATGTATTCCTTTCTAAGTTGCATGTATCTAACTTCAGAATACAAAGTTACCACTTTTTTTTCTCATGAAACAAAAAATTACTGGAAAATCTGACAGTTAAATTTTTCTCTAAAGGTGAAACGATTCTGGGAAATAATTTAAAGATTTCTTTTATTCATTTGTAATATTATTTAATGTCCAATAATGACTCTGAGTGGTATAATGGTTTATCCTATTAGTGTATTTTTTCTCTCTTCTGACTTTAATACCTGTAAACATGACTAGTACTTGAATGGCTCAGTGAAATTTGAAAGTTATAAGGTAAGATGTAAATGTTTTATCCCAAATCTGTTTCTAAACAATTTAGAATTAAGAAAGAATATTTTCACTATATCTGGGACAGACCATTGTGAGTATTCTAGACTTAGCTCCTGTACTCTTTTGAGATGAAGGGTCCCATCTTTATTTTAAGATGTTTTTTTCTTTTTTCCACCCAAAAATTTGGTTAAATACAATCTTGCAGTTTTTAAATCCTGCAGTTTTAAAATACCTGATATCAATGTTCTTTTTGGAACACTATCTAATTGAAGATAAATATTTTTATGCTGGAGAAAATATGAACAAATAGGAACAATAGAAAAGAACTAATTAACTAATTAAAGAGTAAGGCTTTATTTTGAAAGGAAAAAGGAAAGGTTGCAGTTATTTGTTTCAGCCTTCATTTTCTATCAGATGCCCTTCTGTATTTTATGATACATGCTTACAAAACTGTCATGGAAATTTACAGTAGTATGATCGAATTTACCACCTTGGCAGGTTAAGATGATAATGACACAATAATTTTGTTACTTATGAATACATAGGGCTTTTTTCCCATTCCTCCCAGAGAGAACAAGGTGACTTTGAGGAAATAAAAAAAATGTGAAGAAGGAAACATATAAACATATAAAATTTTGCCCCAATAAACTAATAATAAACCTGCTGGTTTGTAAACTTTGAGAAAAAGTATTAAACATTTGCATTGGAAAATGACTAATCAGATTGGCAAATGCATTAACATGTAGAACTCTTAGTAGTTTTCATGCCTCAAGGTTAAAAATGGACGCCTGTAAATGGCAGTTTTTTCCATGATAAGGTATTGCACAATTGAAAATGTATAGTATGCTGTTTTCTGCATTATAAGGTACAGTAAAAAAAATTTGAGTATTAGGATGGCCTACTGATGTTAATATCAAAATTCTTTTTCAGAAAGATACCTCTAATTATGTCATTGTCTGAATAATCTAGTATGGCATGAACCCCATATCATTGTTTCTACATGGAATATGTTGGGTTACTTGAATATTTGTTGTTTTTTTCTCAAAAATAATGAGATTGCTTAGAGATCATGACTGGCTCATCAACAATATCTTTTGAAGTCTGAGCAGGGAACCCAAGTTCTGCTTTTTTTTTTTCCTTCTATGCATGTCTCAATTACCCTTTAGTGTAATTTCATTTTTTACAAAGAATAAGAAGAATGTTATGATTAAATTATAAGCCTGTTTAATCTCTTATTAATTTTACAATTTAGAATGTGAACCATTAATCCTTTTACAAGGCAAATCCTATCCTATTTGCTTTCCTCTGAGTCTATACTAGCATCTATCAGAACTCTGTCCTTTGGTCTGATATTTTCCTATGACACAATCTGAAATACCATTTATATCATAGCTGTTATTCATTATTAATCCTCTACATGCCAACCTTCATGGAAGAGCATCTCTCATTTATGTGATTTTTATCTAATACTGCCCTGTGTTTTTGCTCTTAATCTGATGGTGGACTTTGCCTTCTGAATTTTTAGCATTCTTTGCCTCAAAATGGTTTTGTTTATATTTAAGGCTGTGGGCAATGTCGTAGTTGAAGGATTCAACTCCCTTTGGATGCACATACTGTGGTTATCTGAGTGCCCTGCACTGTAACTGATATATTTTGATGCCCAGTCTGTGATGCATGACAGACACAACCAGGAGTGTTGTCATGTATCTAAGCACTGAACCTTATCTGATCTGACAGAAGAAAACCTCTGATTCACAATTAACAAAAATTGTCCATTTCACTCCTCTGGCTTCTGTTTACTCAAACTTCAGTTTCATCTGTGTAGAACAGAAAACCATGGAGACCTCAGACTTCTTCCAGTTGACAGGGTTAAATCCCTTAGGACAGACTGCTTGAGTAGTATCCCAAGTTGCTATGCCAACCTTGGTTCAGCAGCAAAAAAAAACAACCTATGGTGGCAGGGATTCTTGGCTCTGTGGCAACTTCAGGTGTACTGCAGTCAGCAGCAGAAGGGCAAAAACCACTTCAGTAAGAGAAGAAAACTTGTGATTCTGTGATTTAACTTTGTATGGGGATGAGTTAGGTTTGGGAAAAAGTATTTCTTAAAAATATTAATCAAAGGACTTCATCTTCAGCCACACCAACTTGGTAAATACCATGGAGAGACTCCTTATTTTAGAGCTTTGATACATTTTTTTTAATTATTCAAAGAAAATATAAACAGACAAAAAGTTATTTAAACCTTCTAGCTCATTAAATGTTTGCTGTGTAAAAAGAATAATTAGATCACTTAGCCTCCTTTAACAATGGGTGTAATGCTCTCTACATAGTAAAAAATATCTGGGTTTTCATGTGACTACTGAGTTTTCTCATACCCGTCACAGCAAGTCTCCATTACAATAAGAAATTAGGATTAATAAACTTTGCTTGATACATCATTTTATTTTCAATGTGGTTGTAGGAAAGAAAAAATGGAAATGATGAATTATGAATCAAGTTTTAGGAAAGACTAATAAAATACCTCTTCTTGGGATGCTTTAAAATAAATAAATGCAATTGTTTAAGCATAACATGTGCAGGAAGAGAGCCTATCCTTCATTGCACTGTCAGAGTTAGAAAAATCAGCTTATCTTTCAGACACATTAGCTCGTGAAACATACACTCCCTAAGGTGTTTTTTGCCCCAAAAGTCTGTCTAGCTACATGTATTCAAACATCATGACTACAGTAAAAGCACACAAAGTGCAATAAACACTTTCCTTTCAATAGCATTAAAACCCAATTGTTTTTTGAACAAGCAGCTTTGTTCACAGATTGTTCCAATCCTTATATAGAGTTATGAAAAATTAAATACTGCACGAAATTTAATTTAAAATCACTAAAACTTTAAAATTAGCAAACCATTTTTCTTCAGCTGGCATAGTGGCTCTTTTGTACTGAGATCTGGAAATTGTACTTTGAAGTTTTTGAGCAGCTGTTGGGCTGGCTGAGAATAAGAGGTTTTTAAAATTTTCTTTGAATGGAGGGAAAAAACTCTTCAAAATAATTGCTTCTTAAGTTCAGGATCTTAGAGTTTTACAGCATTAACTAGAATTTTTGATCTTCTAAGCAGCCCAAATAGAACAAAGAAAAAGATAATGTTTCAGTTTTTATTTCCAAATGCAAATATTGGAATAGGCCTGTTCCAATTGGGTGGAAATGGAACATAGGAGTTTAGATTTACAGGAAAGCAACTGCTTTTCATACACATCACCCACTGCTGTATGCATAGAAGGAATATATGTGTTGCAAAACTGTGAATGTCCTTTCACACTGAAAAAAAGAGCATCCTAGAATTTTTTAAAACAAAGCAAATGAATAACTGAGAAATCAAACACCTGCAGTCAGCCTCTCAAGTACAAGCAAATTCCCAGACATTCTAAAACCTTCTATTGGTAAACAAAACAGTTCTTCTGTAGATAGGAAACCAAAGAGAATCAGAAAAAATATGAAACAGCTTAGAGAAGATGGGTCTATCTGTATATTCATTTTATCCATATAAATGGTACATGAGTTATTTCCTGATAAGACTGTCAGAGTCCTACAAAATAGAGCATCTTTCATCCCTAAGAAGCTTTTCAGTTAACTCAAATTTATTATATATGTACATAAGTACATATATAAATATATACACATATAAGTTTTATATGTACATATGTTACTATATATGTTACCTTTTGTTTCTGTACATGAATAATTAATCACTGAATTTGGACATCTTTATATATTGCTTATTTAAATTTGAGCATGCACAATAGTTTAATCTGAATTTGTGGTTTGGATTGATAGCTGTTTCTAAATGTCTAAAAATTATAATTCTGAAAAGCCCATCAACATGATTCTGTTGTTGTTTAATTTTGTTCTTATTGCATAATTTCAAAATGCAGAAGTTGATCTACTGTAAAACTTGTCTGAATAAGAGATGGATGAAAGGAGGGGGAGTAACTTCATTTTTTTATCTGAAAAAAACTGGAAGAAGAATAATTCTGTTGGTTTTTTTAAGTAAACAGAGAAACTAAAAATAGGAACATTTGCTTCAAATAAAATTTTACAAAGTTAAAGGATTCATAAACCTTGCTTGATACATCATTCATACTTTTTCAGTGGGATTTAGAATCCATAACAGAGTTCTCACAGAAACAGCTCTGCTTTGCATCCTTCTAATTCCAGAGGGTCCTGGAAAATGGTCTAGCTCCCTCTCTATCATTAATTTAAAACAGAATTTCAGTTTTAAAACATGCCAATTTCCAACAGCTCCAGGGAATCTCTGAATTTGCATTTGGTCCATGGTACATGTGAAAAGTGTCCTGAGTAATACAGACATATTCAGAGAATCACAGAGTCACAGAATAATCTGAGTTGGAAGGGATCCACAAGGATCACCAAGTCCAGCTTCTGGCCCTGCACAGCACCATCCCCAGGAATGACACCATGTGCCTGAGAGCACTGTCCAAACATTTCTTGAGCTCTGTCATGCCTGGTGCTGTGACCACTTCCCTGGGGAGCCTGTTCCAGTGCCTGACCATTCTCCAGGTAAAGAGCCTTTCCCTGACATCTACAGGAAATAAGAGGCTACATGTAATCCCAAAATCTGCAAGACAGGTTTACCTAAGAGAACTGCTAGAGGTCCATTTCTAGTTTTGTTTTTCTGTCTCTTACAGTGGCATATAAAGGATTGCTAGGGGGAGAATGTAATAACAGACTAAAAATGGAATAAAGTTTTCATGGTGTTGACTCTTGCTCTTGGCAGTCTGCAGTTTAGAGATACCCTGAACCAAAGTCAGTGACATTAGTCTCTGACATTACTTGTATAATTTTTAACTGCTTTTAAAAACAAAACTCTAACAAAAACAAAAATGGCAAAAAACCAACCAAACAAAAAACCCAAACAAAACAAACTAACAAAACAAAGCCCCCCACCATTCAAGTATGTATAATATTAAAAATCAGTGGGTTTGGTTTGCTTTAAACTTATTTACTTTTCAATGGGTACCCCTCTTTTCTATAGCACAACAAGTGCTGAAAAAATGTTTCTTTAACTCCTTCCTCATTTAGTTTTTTTACAGCATCACAGAATCACAGAATAAACTCAGCTGGAACTGACCCTCAAGGGTCATCAAGTGCAACTCCTGGTTCTGCACAGCACCATCCCCAAGAGTCATGCCATGTTACTGAATGCATTGTCCAAATGCTCCTTGAACTCTCTCAGGCTGGGGCTGTCACCACTTCCCCAGGGAGCCTGTTCCAGTGCCCAACCACCCTCTGGGAGAAGAACTTTTCTCCAATATCCAATCTAAACTTCCCCAGACTCAACTTCAGAACATTCCCTCAGGTACTGTCACTGGTCCCAACAGTGTACTGCTGACTCATGTTCACCTTTCAATCAAACATATTGATTAATATTTAATCAATATTCACATCACAAACTTGCTCATTTGTCCTACTGAACCTACTGCAGAGAAGTAACATGAAAAAATGCCAGATTTTAGGGAAGGGTGGATACCTTAGTCACTTAAAAAAATTTGCTTTAGAAATAACTGTATGTGAACACAAAGTCAGCTGAGTAGGCAGTATTCACTTAGATAATACCATGGAGTAAGGCATTTTAGGTCTGGTTTCCTTTATAGAACTAGGGGGAAAAAACACATAAACCAACAATATAACAGGCTCATAATTACATGATCGAAAGGAGATCTCTTACACTCAGACATACCATTAAAATAATTAATGGTTCCCATGCAGAAATTCTGATGTTTTTTCTGGTATATGAAGCATTCACTGTTCTAGGTAGGGTAAAAATTCTACAATAAAGTCAGGGACTCAGTCCATCAGAAGAACAATTTACTTTTCCATTGCTGCTGATGTACTTTGAAAAAAATATTTCTCATCCCTTCACTGGGTTTCCAAGCTTTGTCTTCTGCAGACCTCTTGCCATTTTTGCAGTTCAGTAACATGTTATAGGTATAGCAAATCTGTCCTTGACGCATCTTAAAGGTGTTCCAGCCATCAGTCAACTAACAGTGTTCTTGCTTTTGGCCCACACAGGACAGTTGTGTATGTCAAAGATCAGAACTACATGTAGTTCTTAAATCTGTGCAGTTTTTCTGACAATGTGAATCTATCTCAGCTGCTGCAGCACACAAGAGAAAATGATGTCTAGTTCACAGGCTAAAAACCAAACCATCATCCAAAAAATGAAGGACAGTGCACCATTGTTGTAAGAGCCTAGGCAAATATGGAATCCCAAACCATTCTTGTCAAAGAACTTGCATTTTCTTTATAATAGTGCTCCTTTTTACTGGCACTTCATTTTTTTTAAAAACACAGTCATCTATATAAAAAAAAATTAATTAAAAGCTTAGTTTCTTGTGGAACAAAGTTGTCCTATATCCTCCTGCAAAGTACTCAAAGAGATGCATTCAATTGTGTTATTTTTATTCCTCAATATCTTAAAATCACAAATCAAGAAAACCAGCATGTGTCTACAGTAACGTTGTTTTGAATAGGAGTGTGACTTTGAAGTGAATTGCTTGATTGTACCCACTTACCACATTTTGTTTGGATCATTGTCTGGTTTCTTGAGTGGACAAGCTGGAATCAATTTGGATGAAGTTTATTGAAGACTTTTGCTTCAAAAAATATATGCTCAGCCTGTAAAACCAGATTAGGACTGGTCTGAAGTAAAAGCCCTAAGATATGTGTGATACAGATATTTCATTGATTTTTTTTTCCTCAGTCTAAAAATACACAGCTTTTGCACCACACTAACTGTCTGAGCTTTTTCTGTCTACATAAAAGGTCTGAATTTAATTTAGATTGTTAAAAGTCTTGGGTGGGGGGGGGGTTGGTCTGAAAATGGAAACAAAATACTTTTTCTCAAAATATTTTATGAAAGTGATAATTTTACCTTGAAATCTATTACAACCGACTCAAATATAATATAATATAGGCTTTTTTCAACAGCAAGATGGGCTGTTCATGTCATTATTATTAAACCTTTTATTGTTGCCTGAAGACTTTTGAGGAAAGGACGCAACAAGTGTTATCAAGTGACCCACATGCATGGTCAGTGCTCAACCCAGACCTTTAACAGTGCTTCTCTTTCAAATTAAAAACTCAGTTTAAGAGCCATGCTCATGGTCCGTCCTTTGAAGTAGAACCTACTTCCTCTCTGCCTTGAGCTAAGGAGATGTGTTAAGACTTTGGCCACCATGACATGCATAATTTTCCCTTCAGAAGAAATATTTTACAGTATTAAACACCTTTCTTATTTTGGGATAGAAATACAATTTTTGAAGGTCCATTGTGCAGTACTTGCTTAGCATAAACTTCCTGTCTTGCCTACTTTGACATTTACTGCACATTAAACACCACCAGCAGCTAGCTCATAAAGCAGTTCTGAAGACTGACAGGTTGCTAATCTGTTTGACTATACAGAGGTATAAAGAGACTTTTTACACAATTTGTCCTTTTTTCCATGTAATTTTTTTGAGTGGAGTCTTCACTTTTTCCCCATTATTTATAAACTAACAGCAGTGAAACCTGATAGAACTCTCATAATACACTATTTCGCTTATATTGTGTTATCAGTCCAGGTAAGTGGGATGGTCTTGCCTTGAAAAAGTTTTACTTTTTAAAATATGCCTTGCTAACATAAAATAAATGGGCTTATTCAGAATTTAATATGCAGAGATAGGAACATTCTGTTTCTCTGGGAAATAGTTTTTAATATTAGTCACTACCAAGCAGTTCATTTAATGCCATTTACACAGCCTTAAGTGAAACTCAGTGGCTGAGAAACTTATGATACAGGTCTTGAATAAAAAAAGAAAAAAATCCATTAAATGTAACAAACTGAACAGACATGAATCCTTAATAACATTAAAATACTATAATTTTAAAGTTACTCTTTAGGAGATTAATTTTAGCACAGCCATATGAATTCATTTCACACATGTTAATGCCTTATTATCTGATTGTGTTTTTAAAAAACATATAATTTAATGATGTAATACTTGTAGCTTTTTTTCCTGCTCTGATTAAATTTTCTTCTGTCAGCAGGTAAAAATCTCTCTGATATAGTGAAATACTGTAAAGGCAACATTATTTAAAAATTACTAGCTCTTATTTTCTTTTTAAAGGATATTCTGTTCTTGCGGAGATGTAGGAAAGAGCTCCTATTGCCCTCAGCAGGAACTACATCTGTTCTTTAATTCACAGTGCATACCAGTGCTCATTTAGAAACACAGTACAGCCCAATAACTTCAGTTAACCTCTGAGGATGTTTAAAATTTGGTCATGTAGCCTTCATTCAGAATAACCATGATTTTAGCATCTTGACAGAACAGAATAGGAAAAAGGTTTATTTGAAACAGTTTTGACAGAAATGTTACAGTTTACATATATACAAAAAAAATCTGAAATATGCAGCAGGATATTTCAGATAGAGGTTCTAATAAGCTGCCTTAATTTGGTACTATGTTTTTGGTGTTCTGTTTCTCTTTTTAGCTGATTTGTTTTCTATTCCTTTTTTCTTCCTTGACACCCCTTCTCATTTTTGTGATTGTACCCACACCATGGTACCTCTTCTTCATTTCCTTATTTCTATTTTTACTTAGCATTGTGTTGGTCTTCAGCTTTGGATAAGTAGAGTGGTTATCATGAAATAACTAGAAAAATGTACACAGTACATTGGATTATTTGTAAAAGATGCTCAGTATGCATTTCACAGTAAATGTGAAATAGCCAATCCATCCATAAAAGCAAATTTCTTACCTATACAGAAACAGTTTCAGTTGTTCACAGAGAAGGAATTACTGTTCATCTATTAATTCATCTAGTAGTTCCACTTCTTGCTCTCTGGGGAAGAGGATTCAGTTTTTACACCTCTGAAAATACTTTTGTGATAGTTGACTAAAAACATATACTATAACTGACCAAAATATTTGAGATGAAATATTGTCCCACATATTAAAGCATATTGTGCAGTTTCTTAACCTTAAGAGTTCATATTCCTTATTCTCTTACTGTAATCTTCTGTTAGTTTAAAAACTATAAATGAAAAATTACAATAATAAAGAGTAAGACTTACTTATGGATGTAAACCAGAATGCTGAAATGTAAAAATCTCTTTAGTGTTTCCAACTGCTCCAGCATATGTTATTTTATCATTTAAAATTCTGTATGGATTCAAAATTAGTTTAGTTTATACATTGAGGGTTTTAACTGGAAATTTTATTTTCAAATGTGCAAATACTTTTCTTATTTTGATTTTATATTTGTTCCTTATAATCTTCCACATTTTTTCTTGAAACTGATTCAGACTCTAAAAATTACCATGAGTTCATTGCCTGGTATCAAACAGCCCCCTGCAACAGTTCCCATAACACTTCTGAGGAAGTATTGCTCCTGATACTAAGGAAAGTAGTTTCTGAACTTAGTGAGTGGCCATTAATTAAGTCAACTTGCCATCATATAACAATGCAGAGAAGAGGTCTACAGAATCTTACGTCTTCAGGTAAAAATCTGCCTTACTTTAAAAGCATGATTAGAATTTTTATTTTTAACAGTATTTACTGCTTATATGCAGAAAATATTGTAAAGATTTAATAATAAAATTTCTCGACTGTAAAAGTACATCCAAGTATTGAATGTGAAATTCATGTCAATTGCAAAAGGATAGTTGATCTACTCAAAATGCATATCTGATATTATTTCAAATAGCTTTAGAGCTTCTTATAGCTGTGGATAGATGAAGATGTTTCTAATTTTGTATCATAAACCATTATAATGTCCCCTGTTGCACAGTAACACAGGAAGGAAAGGGATACAGTTCATTCTTTAACTGCCCTGAGAGCCTTCATCCAGCCACGTACAGCAGGTGCATTAATCACTCCATGGATGTGCCTTGGTCTTTATAAACAGCTTCCCAATGACAATAAGGCTGGATGTCTGATTTTCAAGAACTTAAGCTGAATGAGATGAACCTAAATACTTTTCCTTCTCTATGTGGCACCAGTCAAAGAGAGAGATGTTATGATTTTACATTTCTTTAAAACAAAAAAGCCTAAAGGAGACTTGGATAAAACTGAATTGCCAGAAATATTGAGTTGACTTGATTTATGGCAAGTGATTAGATGTCTTGGGAATATGTCACCAAATTACAGGATATTTAAGGATTCTTAATGAGTGTGATTGTGTATTCTAATAATTATAAAATTTTATATTTTATATACAGGTATTTAGATGTTTGATTATGAATGAGTTTATACATAAATGAAGACCCTTCAGTGTCTTAGTTATTAATTTGCATTTGATAGTGTTGTTAAAAATATATTTCTGCTTCAACACCAATTTGCTTTTATAAAATACTTTCATTACCAGATTTTCACTAAAGGCATTAAGTGTGGAAGTCAGAAATCTCAGTGCCATGTCAATCCAAAAGAGATTTTTTTCCCCTGAGATTTGCTCTTAAATGCTTCATTCTAAACACTGAAGCCACATGAAAAAAAAAGTTTCATTTATGCTTTGAGTTCTGAAGGAACCTGTAACAGAGTTCCAATGTCCAATCAGTTCACTGAAGTGCTTTGTGAGTAAAAGAGATATCTAAACCCCAAGGAAGTGCTACTTATAATTGTTGAGCTGAATGTACATTAGAACATCTGCAGTATTTTCTTGGACTTACTGTTTCCAATTATTTTGGTTCTAAAAAGGCCATTGTTTCCCTATGTTGCATTAGATTAGTCACTATGTATCAGGACATGCAATTTGAAAAGATTTCTTTCTGAACAAAGTGCACCAATTATGCTTCATTTTTTTTCATTAAAGCATTGAAATCTTTAGTCTGTTGTGTTTCTCTGAAAACTGTATTTGTAGGGATGTACCTGAAAAGTCTGATTCCTCTCATAGGTAGGTAGTTAATTCTAAGGTTTTTGAGACTACATAAATGAGATTTGGACAATGTGCAGGCTTTATAGAAAATTGGAACATTAGTAGGAGAAAGTCTTCAGTGAGAGATTTTGATGAATGTAAACTTTGATATGAGCCAGTCAGAAACTACATGGTCAGCTTCAAGTCTTAGAAAGTACTTTTTGATTTCTACATAGCATTTCATACTTCAGAATAACTTCCATGGCAGAGGTAGGTAAAGCTTGTAATAGAAAGAGTTAAATTCAAATGCTAACAGTTTATTTCATTCTTAATATGGCAGCTTACCCTAATGTCAGTCCTGGAGAGCAGCTTAGTTAATAATTCCCCAGGTCTTGACCACAACATACTGGTACTAGCCAGCTGATAAGGAGTGTGGGGCCACGTAAATGGATTACTAAAATGTAATTATGCTTCTTCTTCAGTCTGTACTTGAAATCTCCCTTTGTTCCTATGTGTCAGAGACATTCCAGGGAGAATATAAAGGGTTGAGTGCAGAAGGCTCAAGAACTGATATGTTTGTGTAGGGGGCTGGAGCAGTGAAAGTCTTTAAAAGCACTAGATATTAACCTGATTGATTGCTCTTGAGGGAAAACTCAAGTCCATAACAGAAACAGCCAGGAGCTGGAACTGTTATGGCTCCTGTATGACTGCCTTATAGAGCTGAATCTTCATAAAACCACAACAGCAGGGAAGCTGAGAGGGAGTAATTTATTTTTTTTAAGCAATTCTGATTATATAAATCTGGGGATAGTCCAGAATTATACAGTTCTGTGCCATTAGAATTTGAAAATAAATGACAGTTCCCATGAAATATTTAAGTATACTGAAAATTGTGATATTTATTAGAGGAATAGATTTCCTAAATACTTGCATCAAAGCTGCCTAGAATCTTAAACAAGTAAATAAAAAAATAAATCATTTCATTGAGTTTGTTCTTCTATAATCAGATTATGTTTTGTTGCAGTTGCTTCCTTAGAGAAAAAAAATCAGCCTGTGTCAGCAGAGTGCTTGTGATGCACCTCAGAGACTAAGCAAGGTACTGTAGATGGAGGCATAAAACAGCACCTAACATAATGAGCTACTCTCACAATAAAGAATAACAGCACTAAAAAAATGAAACTGCCTTTGTTTAGTAAATTAATAAATCGATAGAAAGTCTTAGTGGATACAGAATTTTATCAGTTACAGTTGCTAATAGTCTATTGCCATTATGGGTAAAGCAGATCACACTATCAATCTATATTAAGAGCATAAAAAGTGGCAAGCCAACCAGGAAACTTTGATCGTGTGCTATCTTATAAATAACCAACATGCTGTTCTGCAGAGGGAGTGCCTTTCCATCACTTCAAAGTGATTTTATTATTGATTGGGCAGAATTTTAGCTGCTTGAGGGCATTTGGCTGTTACACTGAAGAAGCAGAAGCCAGAGTCCTGCTTACCAAGTTAAGTGATAATTCAAAGATTCTTAAGAGGGGAGAGTACAAAGGAGAAGGGAAGTATGGGCAGATAGCAAGAAAGAAGTATACTTTGGTATACCTATTGTGCTTTGGGATTCCAACAGAGGGATAAGGGAGTCTAAAATAACATTGTAGTCATTAAGCTGCTTCCATCTTGCCCACTGAAAAAAGTCTAAAAAAATCTGCAAGGAAAGCTCGCGACCGAAGTGAAACTTTTCAATACAAAGGGATGAAGTTAAGAGACCATGAATAAATTTGTTTTTGCCAATTTGTGTGTGTACTCAACCTTGTAAGTACTATAAATACTTTTTTTTTTTGCTATTTCTTCTTAGCTTTCTCTCTATATAACTAGACCCTTTATACAAATAAAGCACTGTGTGGATATGAAGCACTGACAACTTTTAATGTCACTTTGTGTCAGATTGCTTATTTTTTGTTGTTCTGTATTCCATGTATTTTAGCCAGTTGGAAGTCATATCTTCAAATTTAACTTGTATGACTTAAAGTCTTTAATATTCAAACGGAAAATAGTGTATAAAAATAGTCCAAAATTCATAAGAAAATAAAGCATTTTTTAAAACAAACATTGTCTTTGGCCTAGGGAGATGGAAGAGGTGTGATGAAATAGAACTCCTTTGCATTCTAACATTTCTGTGATTCTGTGCTGCAGATCCTACTCTGATTGAAATGAATGTTTTTCATATCTAGGATTGTATTTTTACAAATAATTTTTAGTAAGGGCATTAGTCTTCCATGATTATATTTGATTAATTAATCATTATCATCATCAACATCATCGCCATCATCATCTTAATTTAAGTTGGCTTCAAGAGACTTCTGGCATTTTTCTTTATTGAAAGAAATAGCTAATAAAGATGGAAAGTATTTCTGAAATATAAGTGGACATAAATAGTAGTATTTATGCAGATGGAAAGCTCCAAGTCTACCGAGGGTGGGCTCCAGCTCTCTAATGTAGGCAAAGTTGCCATAGATGAGCTTTGAAAGTTCTATTTGTGTAAACCTGAACACTTTTAAAGACATTGAACTACTTGATCAAGGTTTATCTAAACTAAACCAAACATATCCAAGAATATGACTTGTCCTGTTTCCATTTAGCCACAGCCCAAAGATTCAGTGGTACATCCTTTACATCTTAATCCTAACTCATACCTAGATGGTTTTGTCTTTTCTTGTATTCTGACCCCTTTAAATCAAAGATTCTGAAAAAAACCAGTTTGCTTCAATTTAGGCAAAACACTGTATGGTGATGTTTTCATGGTGGAACTGCCTGAAGTTAGAAGGGAAAGTCCTGATTTATTCCCTGTAATACACCACACTGAAGGTGTCCTGCAAATGGCAGGAATTGATTGCTACCATCCCAGGAGCACCCAGGGGATATCCATGGAATGAATGCTCTAATACATCCATACTGTTGTCTTAAGTGCCAAATTAATTTATCATTGGAAGTACTAAATGGTACAATGCTTTTTTTTTTCTCTGATTGGACTCAGTACTTTGATACTTAACTTCATAAGAATATTATGCCAGACTGTTTTGGGACAAGCCTGTCAAGGTAACAAGCACTAGATTAGGTTAGTACTTAGCTAGAACTTTAATAAGACCTTGTTGATTTAGATTTCATGCCAGACCCTAAAATTCTATGGCCTGATTCTAATTAAAAGCAATCAGATTGAGTTCAGACCTCTAAGTAGCAATGATATTTTTTTGTAATTAGGATATGAAATCTGTAATCTGACAAGGTATGTTTCAAGGGCTCTTTTACAATGAGACAAACAAGATAATTATTTTTGATCTTGAATTTATAAAGGGGATCATGATAATGCAATGCTTTCATCTAATTATAAATTCAAATGCCCCATTCTAAATCTAAGTATAATAAGGATAATAGGTACAATAATTGCTCTGTATAAATTTGCAAAATAAATCTAAATTTGAAAATCAAGCTTAGAAAAGCAGGGTTTTTTTAGGATCACTAGCTTTGCATGGACTGCACTTTTGGGCTTTCCCTCAGAATATTTTACTCGAAACTAAGCTAATTTGCATTTCTTTTTTCTTCAAAACACAACTTTCATATTAGCTCTGGTGGCTGTTTAACATAAGTAGCAAAAAAATAACATTGCTTTCTTAGCTTCCATGCTCCATTACCTCCTGCACTAGACAGAAACATCACACAGCCCTACCCCAGCATCAACCCAAGGAGATGATTCCTGTTCAGCAGGGATTGCAGCAGACAAATCTTTGGCAGAGGCTTTGACAAGTTTTCACATTTGAAGAGCCCAAGAATCTGAAACTGCCAGTCCTGAAACCTGGCTGCTGCTACTTCCCATGGCTGAGGCTGTCCCTTAGTTTGAGTGTCAACATGCTCAAAAATACACCAGTTTCCTAGGCTGATGTCTTGGTAAGATCAGAAATTTCCTTCCCCAGAATCCACATCACATTGCTTATCATCCTCTGCTTATCATTCTACCTCAACACAAGATATGAGCTTCAGTTATACCTGAGATATGTATCCTCCATAAGCTTTAAAAACCCCAGAAGGCTACACAGACTCCCAAGGAAATAAAATTGTACTGCACATCCTCACCACTGGAAAGCAAACCTGTAATCCTGCATGTCATGTTTGATTTTAATATCCTCACACAGGGGTGACTAGATTGTAGCATGGTATTACACATGAGCTCTTACCAGTGCCTTTTACATCATTAGTTCTTTTCTCTTGGTCCACAGAACCTCTTTTGCCAAAGATGTCCCAGCACACGCTTCCCATTTCCATTGTGACTGTTTGTGCCCACAGTCCTCTTTAATCAAACAATATATACAGGCCACTCTCATTCTTCTGTTTCTTCCTGCCTATTTACACACTGTCTTTATTCATGGCTTCTCACACTTTTATTGTCAGTATCATCCATTGGGACTTTTTCTGATAATCTTGTTAGTGGAAATATTTTGTAAGTCTCTCTAAAAGCAAGCTCCTGAGCAACCCCTTTAGTAATTTCTCTTTAACTCTCATTTCCCTTTAAGGATCATTCAGTAATATTTTTTTAATTTCATTCTAAACATTGTCTTTTTTTGGTTAATTACATTTGTATGTGATGCCATATTGGGCGTCTTCAAATTAATTACATGTTTATCTTAATTTAAAAACACATCAGATTGCATTTACTTTACACTTACCAGCATGGTTTTCAGCATTCACTCATGAAGTCTTTACATATTACATAGGTCTGATCAGCTGGTGTGTGATTTTTTATTTTCTTATTTTCTTATTTTTCCCTTTTCTGAAACTTTTATAGTACATTTCTTACCAGTCATAGGCTATCACCACAGACACATTGAAAACCTCATATTACCATCTGTGGGTCAGTCCCACTTTGGAACATGCAAACAGATGTCACTCAAGAATTTCTAAAGTACATTAAACTTTGAGTAGAGCATCTTTTTCTAGTCTCCATGTCTTGATAAGCATCTGAGAGAAGGAAAGAAGTTATGGAGTAGGCCCAAGAGCATGGAAAAATTAAAAAACCTATCCATAGTCTCTGCAGGTTTCATAACCAAAGCTGGTCTATTTTTACTTCTTAATACAGCAAAATAGCTTGATGTTCAGTTACACCTGTTCTCTTTCCTCTATTATTTTTAGAATATCTCTTTCCACGTGGTGTTTCAGAAGTTCTGCTCCTGCATACTGTTGTGCAGTGCTCTGTTGTGCAATGCATCATTTATTTCACACTGCCATCACACACTCTGTGCACTAAGCATCAACACCTTTCACTTACTGCATCATCTGCCAATCCAATCCAATTCTTTGTATCAGAATGTGCATTCATCTTCTTCTCCATGCATCAGCCTCATGCTCTTCAGTATCAAACAATATCCTGATTTGTTTTTTCACCTCTGCTTTTCTACTAGCATGGCAGGAAACACTGAGCTATTGTCTCAATTTCTGTTTTCTAGTCTGAATCTCTTTCTGAATTAGTTAAATGTGTTATCCTGGTTAGCCATTGTGTGCTGTACCTATCCACTGAGAAATATTTTTGGCAGAAAACAGAGGTGGTAAAACATATCAAAGTTTTGTTCATCCAGTACTAGATAAGCCTCAGGCCAAGCTTTTACTGAGCAGTTTTGTAGAGGCAAATTCTTAAAGACATAGAGTTAATGATGATTAGTAATTCCATTTAGTGTTCTGCTTCTGTAAAGCAGCCTTGAATAAACAGAATTGATTAGTACAAGCATCTAAGAAATAATTTAATATAATTTTGTATTAATTTTAATGTTTTTCTACTTTTAAAATCCTGCTTTATGTTAAATAAAGAATGTTATTTTAGAAAAAGTTAATTAAATATTTTGGCAATGTGTTTGATCCACCATTAAATTTTACTTAAGATAAGTAATGGAGTCACTTTCATGTCATCAAAACTTTTAAATATAATTTGTATGCTTTATAAATATATATTATATATATAAAAATCATGTGCAGCTGTGAGATTAATACAGTACAAAATGTCATATGTTTCTTAGGTCTTCTCTGAAGAGAAAATTTAATATGAGATGCCGTAGTAACTTAATGAAATATTTTTATTCTGCAGAGCTTGATTTCTGTGTTATTTTTAGTAGACTAGATACTGAATAGTCAGTTCTAATTTGGTTTTCTTCAGCTCTTGCTCACAGCATGGTGATTATTTATATTGAAGACATATAGTAACTTGAAAGTTCAAAAGGAAAATCATTATTCAAAGAACATTGAAACAGTCCTAAAAATCAGAAGAAAGTGCAAAATACTATTTATTTTATAGGATACAAGAACAGATTAGGACGTGCCCATTTTAGTTTGTGACATGGCAAGTATGTAAAATATGCTGCAAAAAGTATTTTGTTAAGATTTTTATGCTTTCAAAGTAAATATAGAGAAACAGGGGTTTTCCATTAGTGAAAAGATTGAAACAACTTAACAGTTAGAGAAAGTTTCCAGTAGGTGGGTAAGCATGCTACCGGTTCTTATTTCTGATTCCTTTTGTTTTTCATGATTTCTGATAGATAACAAGCAGATGACACTTCTAAGAAATAAAGTTTTATCCCATTGTAAGAAAAGCCCACCTTCCTACATTTAAAGAAGCTGAAAATTCTGAAGGACTTGCTAGATATGTGCCTATAATCTTCAATAAAAAGAGAAGAATTATTCCTCTGGTGCACAAGATGATGGATTTTCCAGACAGAAAGGTTGCAAAATATCTTTAGTTACCTGTAAAGCTTTCTCTTTCCAAGGAAGCCATCTTGGTCTGCCTGTGCTAATGCACAGCAATGTTCTGACATCACCTGAAGAGGACTCCTTCTCTCTCACATTCCATAACCTCTAAAACCCCTTCCATCAACAGCAATAGGAAAAAAGTGCTTGGTGAGTTGGTAACAGCCCCTGGGGATCCAGGGAATCCTGCCAGCATCAACAAACAAAGATAAACTAAACCAAGTACTGAAAATCCAGCTGGAGGCTTGTGCAGCAGTGACTGTGATGTCAACACAGAGACAGACAGAACCCAGTAACAAGGGAAATGCCAACTCTGCAAAAGGGAAGAAGGCCCTAAATATCTTTGCATACTGAATGCAAATGCTGTTAGTTAAAGGTCCATCCCAAAGAAGGGCAACCATTGCCAAATCAAGGTATGATTTAGGACAGTCATAACCAAGTAGCTCAAATCCTGCTTTTTCTGCCAAGAGCTGAGTTTGTCTTCTGCAGTGAAGTCATTCTGTAGGTGACTGGGCAGACTTTGTCAAATGGCATTATATGAGCCAAGAGAAGAAGAAGATTTCATTCAGAACACTTGTTCAGAATCATACATTGATTTCTAATTTGATGTATTATTTTTGCACTACTTCTTAATAATTACCAGAGTGCAAATTTCAGCTTTGTTTTGTCTTGGAGCTATAGAAGTGTATTTAAAATATTACTGCATATAGGCCATGTTAAAATGCAATTGATGGGCATATTCCCCATATGCAAATGGAGTAAAAAGTGAAAAAAAATTATGGTTTAAGAAATGGATGATGTAGAAAATATATATAATTTTTTTAATCAACTCAGAATGCTCAAAAAGCCTATTTCAAATATAGATGGGCTGATGTAAGGAATCTACTGTAGTTTTCAGCTCCCTGCCTATTCAGTGGTTGTTTAGAGGATTAGAGTCAGCAGCTCATTGTGTGCATGAAAGGTCATGAATGATGCCATGTAGCCCCCAGTGCAAGAACATCCTAAAGTCTTTCTTTCAGGGTTAATTATACCACCACTTTTGACCTACTGGTAACTTCTTCCCAAAGGATGTAACATATCCACTTGGGTCAGTGATCTGTCCAACTTTAAGAGACCATGTTGAGCACAAGACTTCTGCTCTTACCAGAAGAAAACAAACAGCTACATGATACTTTTCCTGACACTCATCTACTTTTGTAAGACTGCTCAGAATTACTAAGTGGTTGACTCAATGCATTCCTTGTCATCATCATTCACTAAGCGCCTTGTTTAAGTTGGTATTCACTAGTAGACTCTTGTTTAAAATCCTATTTGTTTTGTATTTGCAAATTGCTTAGTTTTTAATAAGTATTACAGAGTTTATAATCTTCCACTTATTTTCCATGTAATTCATGTATAACTATCAGCTAGATGTGAAGGTCATTTGTGCTGGTTTTGGCTGGGGTAGAATGTATTTTCTGCACAGTGGCTGTTGTGGGCCTATGTTTTAGATTTCTGCTGAAGGGCTGATAATAAAGAGATGCTTTTGTTATTGCTGAGCAGGGCTTACACAGAGCCAGGGACTTTGCTGCTTCTCACACTGCCGTGCTGGTGAGAAAGTTGGGGATGCTTGGAAGGTTGGGAGACACAGGCAGGACAGGTGACCCCAGCTGACCAAAGGCACATTCCAGATCATCTGACATCATGCTCAGTATATAAAGATGGGGGAAAGAAGGAAGAAGTGGGAACATCTGGAGTGGGGGTGTTTGTCATCCCAAGTAGCCTCTATGTGTGATGGGACTCTGCTCTCCTGGGGTGGCTGAACACCTGCCTGCTCATGGGAAGCAGTGAATTAACTCCTTGTTTCACTTTGCTTGTGTGTGTGGCTTTTGCTTTCCCTGTTAAACTGTCTTTATCTCGACCCACGTGTTTTCCAGCTTTTACGCTTCCAATTCTCTCCCTGATCCTGCTGGTGGGGCAGTGAGCAAAGGGCTGCACAGACCTTGGTTGCTGGCTGCAGTGAAGCCATTACACCATTTTCCCCTCTTTGTCATATCTGGAAAATGAGGTTTGCAGGTATTTGTTTTTTCAAGCACAAATATGGACCACAGAGGTAAACATGAGTCTTCAGAAACTCTACTCTGAAAAAAAGGACTAAAAAGAAATACTGTCCTACATCTAAGAAATAATTTGTCAATATGATGTAGTATCTTAAGATACTATACTATAAGATTCCCACTAATATCTTGTTAACATGACAGAACCTGAAGTTCCAGATATATTCTATTTTGATTTGAAGGACACCAAACTGACAACAGTACATTTGAAAGTAACTACTAAGACTGTATTACTTGCCTTTCTGGTTTGAATTAAGTATATATGAAGTTCTTTGTATAAAACATAGGCAGCTAAGGCACTTGGAAGAAAATGGAAAGAACACATTTTTAGCATTCTACACTGTTAACTGCTCAAACATTAGTATAAATGGCATAACTAGCAGAATATATAAAATAGCTCTTTTTATTAAATGCCCTTTAAAATAAATAGCTGGGAAAGAACATTACAAAATGTTTGGCATTTAAGAAATTGAACTCTCTTTTACTGTAACCCTTGGAATGACTAAAGGCCACCTATTCCCTATTCCTCTTGTGATAACCAGAATTGAACAGACCACTGGGTTGTTACATTAGGCAGAAGCACTGCATGTCTGTGTTATCTCCATGATTTCTCACTCACACCACCAAATTAGTTAGCATTCATTTGAATTAGCAGTGGCTAAAAAGAGAGCATCATATACAGTGTTGCTTTTGTGAAAGTACAGACTTTAGTTTTGTTAAAAAGAACTGTAACAAGTAATACAGAACATGGACCATACTGAGGTATGGATAGCAAACTAATTTGAGAATTATCCTCTGAAATGGATGCAGCTATTTAAGGAAGTAGCCATTTAGGTTAAGCAGCACTTTGACATTTTTATAATTTGCCTTCCTTTATATCAGAAATGGAAAGCTCTGGTTGGCAGATGTTTTCATCAATTAAAGGCATTCATAGATTTGCATCTATACTTTGAGAGAGAAAAATAAAACTGATGTATTTTTCACTGGGGTATTATACACACGGGAATATTGAATTTCTTCTCCATGCATGCATTTATGGACTTTAGCAGAGTATAGAAATAGTGGGAATTGGTCTTCCTGCTAGGTGAAATTCACCTTCTTTCACAAGGTTTGCATGACCTTTGGGATTTACTGGAAAAAGAAAAGTAAATGATTATAAATAAAAGTTTGTCTTTAATTCTGGCTATTATGAACAAACGCACTTTACACCAAGATTTGTGAATGTTCCCTCTCATTCGCTGACCGTAGTCAAGTACAGAGACTTTATTATTTCTACCTGTGGAAGAAATACTTACCTCAGTTTTAACAGTGCTAACCTGGGCTTCTGAAAAACTCTTGTTTTATACTGATTTAGCCGAGAAAAGAATTTTTCCCTATTACTGATAATTTAATATTCCGTACCATTATTTCCACTTTTCTGTAACTACTGAGTGACACACTAGTTTGGAGTTTTCCTGTATTTCTTTTACAGGCATATTAAATAAATAAATAAATAAATAAAATACTAGATTGTGTTTATTTTTTGCCTGCTATGGAAGTTATTTAATGTGACATTTCAAGAGACTACAACTTTTCATTTTCAGTGTTGTTGAGCCTAAATATATTTTCAAAGGAAAGAGAAATCTGGGAAGGACTGGCTCTCAAAACTGAGTAAGTTATGTACTTTCTAAAGTAGTACTTACCTTAACCAAAAAGTGATGAAAATTTTGAAATCTTGGATAGTCAGGAAAATAGTCTATGATATTCAGTGCTGCCTTCCAAGTTTGAGTTTGGTTTTTAGTGCAGTAGGAATTTGCATTTTTGCAGAGTGAAAACCCATGTTAACACAGGTTGTGAAGAAAACTCATCGCCTGATAAGGGAAATAAATGGAGCATTTAATTGGACTACATTAGATTCTTAAATAATGTGTGCCTTTAAAAGCCTTCAATGTATCACTGAGCTATGATAACTTTGGTATTAAAGTTACTGTCAAAAGTGACATCAAATACTTTACAAGCATGACAGTACAGTTCCCCATATGGAAACAGAACAGCTGTTTTCCAAAGTGAGGGAACCTTTCATCAAATCTTTTTCTTTCTTGTATGGATTAAAGACTTTAATTCAATGTCATTTGAACCTGGTTTTTAATTTTGCACCTCTGGAGAGCATCCCATCCAACACCTTGCTGAGGGCAAGTTCAGCTACAGCAGGCTGCTCAGGGCTGTGCCCAGCATCAAAGATGGAGACTCCAAAACATCTCTGGGCAACATCCTCCAGTATTCATTCACCTTTACTGTGTGATTTTTTTTTCAGTGCCAACTAGAATTTTTTGTATTTCAATTTGTGCCCAAATACTTTTCTTATTTACTTTTCTTATCATATTCTTTGAAAATATTTTTTTTGTTGGACACTCCTATTGTAATGCCCAGCTCATCTGTCTCTCATACTTTCTCTTTTTCCCCTTTTGCCTTTTAAATCTCACATAATATTTGAGTATCAGCTCTTCCATTTTTGTGGCTTAAATGAGTAGTATAGAGAATCCTACTGCACACTAACTGTGCAATTTTATAATTACCTGAAACCATCTAGAATGTAATCTCTTCAGGCACCTGCTTACACAGGTTGGAAGACAAATTCATGTATAATGCACTCCTACAGAAATGGATTGTCTTGATTTCAGCTGGGAAATAAGCAGAAGCAAGTGAAGCAGAAGCAGAAATCTCATATTCATGCCAATGCAACTACACAAGAACATCTGAGAAGAATATTCATTATCCAAGCAACAGACCTTCAAATACAAGATTATTCATGAGTTATTAGTGTGTCTGGAAATGCAGCTTTAATAGACACAACCCACCTGCAAAGCCGAAGAGCTCCTCATGCGCAGGATGCATAATCCTGTTTGCACTGAAGCAAAAACCAGCCGAGTATCTGGGCTTCAGTAGGGAAGACAATATTCTCTGGAGTTTAGTTCACTGGAAATGATGCAGATGACTTTTCTCTTATTTTTTAAGGTTACACATGAACAGGTATATTACATAACCAAAGCAGAACATTTAGATTAGTACATGCGGCCACCACAGCAGTTCCGGGATTGTTATTTTATTGCCTTGAGATTAAATTAGTTTAAAGGCAAATGGTTCCCAAAGGCATTCCATAATGGCTAACTTTAAATAATTTACTTTTCCTATTTTCATTATCAACTCCAATAACAAGAAAATTTTAAACCTGTCTGTGTGAAGTGACATTATACATCAGGCTGCAATTTCAGCTCCCCAGCTTGGCTGCCAAAGGCCCAGGTGCTGCTTGGTGCAGTCACTGGTTGGAGTCTGGCTTTTGGGGTCTTTTGGTGTGTTTGCCTCTGTGCCTGTGTGGGGTTGCTGGCAGAATAACCACATGCTGGGATGGAATTACTCTCCCTAATACGCAGTAGGATGCTGTGGTTTAGGCTTGTGACCAAAGCAATGCTGAAACACACAAGTGTTTTGGCTATTGCTGAACACAACATGCACAGTGCCAAGGTCTTCCCTGCTTCTCACTCACCCCCTGTGAGTAGAATGGGGTGGGTTAGGGCTTGGGAGGGCTCACAACCAGCAGGTGACTGGAACTAAGTAACCAAAGAGATGTTCCATGCCATAAAGTGCTCTGCTAAGCAGTAAAATGAAGGAGAGTGAGGTTGAGGTTATCTTTTGCTCATGGGAGGTGGTGAGTGATTGCAATTGCCATGCTTTCTTTGCACCTTCTTTCTTCTCCCCCTTTTTCTAAGTTATTTTCACCTTGACCCTTGAGTTCTCCTGCTTTTTACTCTTTAGTTTCCACCATTCCACTCGGGTGGGCAGGTGGGGAATGAGTGTCCATGTGGTGCTTAACTCCCTACTGGGGTTCTCCCACAGCACACTGTGTGGCAACTGGGCAAGATTGGTGAGATCTGCCTAGAAAGAGTCACTCAGCCCATTTCCCATCTCAGGGATAACCAAAGAGCCCTCATGTGGTAATACTACAGGCCAAAGCTGGATGTGGCCAGTGATCTAAGCATAAAGAAGGTCAAAAACTCAGAATAACTTCTACATCACTCCATAAAAAAAAAAAAAAATCTAAAAATACCTGAAGTTTGCTTCTCAGAAAACAAAAAAACATTATATAACTCAAAATATAACCCCTTTAAGCAACAACTCACAGTGCTGGATGTCAAGATGAACATGCCTGGGAAGTTTCACATGCAATCAAAAGGACCATCCTATTAGTGCAGTAAAAATGACATTAATATGTTGGTACCAGGACTGAAAGACAGAAAAATATTTTTGAAAAATGCACAACAGAAAACATTTATAAAAACTACACTAGAAACTAAGCCTTTAACTTTGTACTTGCTACTTCAACAAAGAGAACTGCCTAAAAGAACAGAAATTTCCCTCAGAAATTGTCTAAGGCTTCACAAGAATCTTCAGTAAAGAAGCAAAGCGTTACTAGACTGAGGTGAGAATTCCAAAACCTTACTCATTTCAGCCATATTTTGAAAGACACAAATTGTGAGTTTCCCACAGTTCACTGAAAAACACATGTCTCTTAGAGTCACCAAGCAGCCCACTTGGAAAGGCAATACCAGGCTGAGTTGCAAGTTCACCTTCTCTGCTTAAGTTTCATGGCTGCTTCCCAAATGGGTACTTCCACTTGTCTTGAGAAGTCATTCATGGAAGACCATGTCACTCATGGCACTCTCTCATAGCTGTGCTGACACTTGGTTTCAGTAAGCAGAAGCCCAATAGGCATGAGGCATGGGTCTGACAGGCTTAGGAGCTAGCTCTCTGTCATATGACTACTGACTCCTATGAAATGAATTGGCTGGTATAATTTAACACAAATTTTAGACAAAACATACATCCTTTCCTCCCAAGTAACTCACAGGGATAGAAATATGCTCAAAATAAGGACATGAGGTGGTAACTGGGATCCACTGAAGTCACTGGCAGAAGTTCCTTAGTGTTCAGAAGCAGCAGAAAGTCATACTTTGTATGGATGCAAAGGTGGTAACCAGGGTTACACCATAGGAGAAATTAGCAAAGAGTAAGTGGGAATTCAAGCAATAATCTTCTGGTTTCAGACATTTATTCATCAAATTACCTCCAGCAAAAGCTTAAAAGTAATTCTATACTTCTTGAGTCACTGCCTTAACAGGTATCCAAAACAGACATATTGTTGGATTTGGTGACAAACTAAACTAAAACTGAAATGAATTTAAGCAAAGGCTGTTGGTGGCTGAAGCAGGGAGATGTAATTCACCTCCCATGCAGTCAGGGACAGATTATGTGCTAGAAATCCTCTGGTGGATTCAAGGACAGAGTTTTAAACCTTTTCCTTTAATACAGAGTGTGTACAGATTCTGTACACTCTGCCAAACAGAATGTTGAACCAAGTTCCAAAAAGGAGGCAGGAGCAGGGCTAGGGAATGGTGCAGCTACTAACCAGCTCTCCTGCCCACAACTTAGCAATGTGGAGCCACATCAGTGAAGGCTTGTTTGGTTGCTGTAGCCCTCCCAAGCTGCACTTCTCCATATCCATTATGCATCACATCAATGATGCTCTATGGTTACTTACCATCACTTCCACCAGCTTGGATGATGCCATGTTCTGTCACAGCGATATCTGTCCTGCTGATAAATTTTATGTCTGAAATGAATATTAAGAACTGAATTCATCTGAATAAATTTTAGCAGCAGCTATGACAGACCAGTTACACATTACCCTCTGCTCCAAGTCATCTTGGCAGTGGATCAGGAGACAGGAGCACAAGTAAAACTAAGATATGGAGCTTACTCACCTCTACATTAAAGCCCATTGATGTTCAGAAATGAACACATGTTCTCTGAAAGCCTATTCTTCTCCTTTCTTTTCCAAAACTGAGAATGTCAAAGTTTTGTCGTGTGCAATCTCTTGCCTGCTCCAATAAACTCAAAATAAGCAACAGCAAAAAACCCCAAACCCAAAACAAAACCAAAAAACACACAAGAAAATCTTCATATAGTGAAACTGGAACAGAAGTGTATAGTTTTAGCCATGGCGCATGTATACAGGAGGAGAGGCAATGCTACAGTACTTCAATCTGTATTGTCTATATAAAACATTTATTTTTAAGCTCTATAATGGTATTATAGAAATACATAGAATATTTTATAGTGTATTTAAGTGTACTCACTGTGAAAATAACACATTTAAGACAGGTATTCTTATGTCCAAATGTTTTAAATATATGAACTTCTTTGCCTTGCAGTATTATGTTACTTTGAAAAACAAAATATCAGTATTTTATTCCTTGCTCCTTGCCAGAATCTTCTCATTCGGATTTCCCTGGATCATCTCGGGTGCTCACTGCTGTGGGATATTTTATAAAAACCACGAAAAGTCTGTAGATTTGTAGATTTCCTATATTTGCTTGCATTCATGTCTAGTGCACATGGCTTGCCGTTCAATCCTCCACGTGCCTTCCTCGTAAGTACAGTGACATATAGTGCATTCGTCAGTTTGCACCTCCCGGCCTGCTGGAATCACCAGGGTTTCTGCAAAGCAGTTCGGGCCTGAAAGAAGGACAGAGTTCATTATGTGACACCAACACACACTGCAATCCAGCCTAGCACAGTCCTGGGCACAGAAAGCCTACAGCAAAGTGAGTAATGCTGGGCCCATTACACAAACATGGGCATTGTGCACAGGACATAAAAGCAGCAAAGAACACAAGGAACCTGCCTGCCCGAGTGGCTGGATGTTTCTGGTATGGACTGCCCCTGCTCCTTGTGCAGGAAGGTGCAAAATACCTTTCTGTGACAACATGCAGCTGTGACAGAGACCTGGGCACTCCCTGATGGTGCAGATGAACACAGACTGAAGCTAGAGGAAATGCCAGCTGTTGATAATTCAACAGTGCTACTGTACGCTATTAGAGAGCCACTTACACATTTTATTACTTTTTTCCCACTGGAAGCAAGCATTTTACTTTCTGTAGTAATCATAGTATCACATTAGTTTATCTTCCCTTTCATAAGAAAATAGTTTATTTCCAGCAGAGTGGAATAGCTTCAGCCTCTTCTGAATGAGAATACTTTTCATGTACAAAATGAAATATTCCATTTTATGTAAGTCAGTAAGTCTCCAAACACCTCTTTTCATAGTACACTGAAATAACTTCATTTCCAAGGATGAGGCAGGAGAAAAACCCACCAGCACAACATTCAGAACACCAGTCTGGTTCTTTCAAAAAGCAGAAGGCTGTGAGAGCTGGATTATCTATACTTCTGTCAAAAAAGAAGTCTATTTCTGCCTTGAAAATCCACATGCACTTGCAGAGCAGCATTAAACCCTCTAACCATGCATCTATCCACTGTCATGCCCCCAGTGGAACCTGGCCTTTTCATCTAATGAACACACACAGCAGCAGCTCAGGCACAGCCTGGCCACTTCACAGCACTTTGGCACCACTGTCATCAGGGCAGGATTTGTAGGAGGGGCCAGGATACACTGATTTGATACTGCTGAAATTCTTAAAGGCTATGGATGTACAAAACACTTGTTGACTGCCAGCCTGTTTGTCATAAAAATAAATATATCCCAGATGGGCTCAGTCTTCCATTGCTGAGGGTTTAGTCCAAGACCTGCACCAAAGAGCATGGCTTGTTCTTCTTCTACAGAAATGTAGCCCACCTCCTGGGCTGTGCATTTTAAAGCACAAACCAAATAGTTCACAAATCAGTTTTAACAGTTACCTCATTGAAACAGGTTGTGTCTTTGTGTGCACACAACAGCCTGAGAACTAGATGACAAATTGGCCATAAAGAAAGCCAGAGTTACATCTAGATGAGACCTGCAAGACCTGCAGAAATTTGCTTTCCCAAGTTGTACTCCTTCTTGTTGCTCTTAATATTTAAGCCTGTACTTTGTTTTCACAGAATCACATATTGTAGAATCATTAAGGCTGGAAAAGACCTCTAAGGTCTCTGAGTCCAACTGTTAACCCAGCACCACTGTGTTCCACCCCAAACCACACCCCCAGGTGCCACATCCACATACCTTTCCCACACTTCCATGGATAGTGATTCCACCACTTCCCTTGGTAGCCTATCCTAGTTTTGGAACTGACTGTTGACAATTATCTCCAACATGTGGCTTCTTCCATGATTTTGGGTGACTTCCTGCCCATTTGGATGCAGAAAGTGCAGCAAAATACAGCATATCTCATTTAAAATCAGCTGCTTTACTATCCTAATGGTACTATGATACTTCTGTGTTTTCAGTAGCCCCATCTGTACATGCAAAGTGTTACTGAGCTGGAAACACTGGAAGGAGGACTTTTGGGGTGGAAGCAATGCCCCTGGGTCCCCCTGTGCACTCGGGACGTGCCCTGGGTTTCAACCAAGGTAAAGCAGAGTAAACTGTGATGTCCTTGGTGGAACATATTTGAATGCTGATCTGTACAATTCTGTTTCTCTAAAATACAGTATTCTTCTTGCAATTTATAAAGTTTCATCCCAAAATGAGTTCACCTGCACATTACATAAAGATGCTTAAATGTTTTTCATGCTGGACTGTAACAGCCCCATGATTTACAATGCCATGTGATATAAAGAGTTAAAATATTAAAAACAGAATCTACTTTCCACAGAGAATTTGTATGAAACCTACAAGACCACTTGAAATTTAAACACTACTTAAAAGGCACCATAGGAAAAACAGTGATGTCAATCCCCTGTACAGGATTTATTTTATTCTGGAAAAGCAAATGTTATAGGTTATACTTGGTTATAAAACCAGCTGGGGAATGAAGTAAAAACGGTGCAACACACCTAATATAATTCACTTGGATTCAGAATGTAAATGCCTCCAGTCACAATTAGCAACACTTTAATGTCATGTGTGATGAGTCCTTTTTACACCAGAAAGTTATTTAGTGTAAAGATTCAACAAGTTAGACCTCAACTGTTAAACTATTTTATATGGGGGTAAGTCATTGCTTTGGTAAATCTACAGAAGAACAGTAACCACTGACCTGAAAAAGGGACCTGAAAAAAATAAATGGCAGCAACAAATGTTGCTTTAGTACCATGGAAGTTTTCCTTAGAAAATTGCCCATTTTCTGGCTCTGCATTTGCCCCATCATTACTGTAAGTGCACATCTTATATCGTACTTAAGCTGACAACAGTCAGCTGGCATCCTTGCCCTCACCTTTTTCTCTGCAATATCACACACAACATTGTGGGCAATGTTACAGAAAAGGTCATGAATGAACGGGCTGAACTGACTGGATTACTGCAACATCATGCACATAAATGTCAGTGCAATATAGTGTCCAAACAAGGGAAATTATTTCCACAACTCTTATAATTTCTCCAAAGTCTCAGACTTCTAGGGAAAATAACTTTGAGCTTCACCCCTACCCTCATTCAATTTTGAAGCTGTATGAGCTTGTCCTGGCTCTTGGTGTCCTGTGGCTCCCTTCCCATCAGGCAGGGAATGCTCCTCCATTTCCTCTTCCTCTGAGGAGCAGACACAGAACACAGACTTACATGGCAGGACTGATGAGACCAACCTACAGTGACGGGGTGTACATGGGACAGCACTGGTGGGACCCTTGTGAAGGGCTGCTCTGGCTCCTCCTGTGCCTGCCACACAATCACAGAATATTCTAAGTTGGAAGAGACCCACAGGATCATCAAGTCCAGTTAAAGGGACAATGATGATGAAGCCATGAAGGATTCTTTGCCTGTCTGAAAGGACAGTAGGGAAACTGAGGAACTGAAAATTTTTGAACAGACAGTGGGAAGGCCTGGAGGCACAGCAGGCACACAAAAGTTGGTTTTAAAACTGTAAGAGTGCCTTTTCCTCAGTCTCCCTTTGAAGAGGGAGGTCCTCCACATTCAGGGAGGACAAGCTGCCCCAATGGAACTCACTGAAACACTGCTTTACTTAAAACTGAGCAGTTAATATTCATTTAGCAAGATTTTCAAAAGGTTTTTTTTTTTCATTTTTGAGAAAAAATTTTAAGTTTGCAAAATTACCTGACTTAGCACATGGAAAGCATTTCCAAGTAAATTTGGGCTATTCTAACCACACAGCAGTGGTGAGCTTTCTCACTAGATGCTGCTGCTGCAGGAGCAGTGAATTTGTTCTCCTTGGTTTACAAAGGAGGTTGCCTGCTTTTTGAGCTCCTTTTTGGCTGCACCACTACCCTGCCCAGCTTCAGCACCTGGTACTTGTTCAGTGCAGTGCTGGCTTGTTTGCTCTGCATTATAAACCTCCTGGCCCCATCCCCAACTGTGTACACTTACATAGCACTAAGGCAGTCGGTGGTGCCGCACTTCTTCACAGCGGATGAAGATCTTGCCGTATCACTCTTAAATCTGGCAGAAAATTCATTATGACATATTGTATCAATTCTGAGCGCAGCTTGAAATCTACCACGACACTGTTTGTTTGCCTAAAGTGCACAACTGGTGCTGTCAGACTCCTCTCGAGCCATGCCAGGCTGGAATCAGCACAGATTTCTTTCCCAGGGCTAAGGCACAGTTGCTGCCATTGCAGCCACGTCTCAAAGCAGCAAGTTCAATGCAAATCCTCAGTTCTCACACTGAGCACCAGACTGGCACGCAGCTCTTGGCTTCCCTGCATCTGAAACAGTGAATCCTAGCTTCCAAAAGCAACATTTTTACTGGGATCTAAAGAACTAAGAAGGCAGATCTGGGTGGTTAATTCATTGAGTGATTATAAAGAGATCCTCATCTTGGAAACACTTAAAAACTAATGAAGTTTCAAAATATTATTGGGGTAAATGCTGCTTTTGTAATTTTTTTTAATAATTTCACTAATTTGTTGATAATTTCACATTTAAAATATTATTTTTTTAATAGTTTCACTGTGGAAAGTTTCCATTGACTTTTATGCTATGCTTCAGTGTTGAAAAAGGCAACAATCTAATTAAAATGCAAATTTTTAATCTCAGACAGGAACAGCTGATGCCAGTTCTCAGCAGAGAATGCCCAAGCCACTCACCTACAGAAGTACCTGTAACCTTGACAACCTCACAAGTGCCTCTCTGAAACTACTCCTCCCCTCCTTCCACAAAACCACAGCTGTTTGTCACAGGGCTGTTCCTGTTTCCTCTTCCTCCTGTCCTTGCTGTTGTATGGGCACATGTTCCAATACAAAATATGAGCTACAGCAATTGGGTAAATCACGATTTAATCAACTGTTTTCATCACGTGTTAAACCCAATCATGGACAAAGAAATCTGTTCAACTGCAAGTTAATGTGCTTGCCTGGAGAATAAGTCACAGCAGATTTCTGCCAGTTAAAACTACACTGACAACCTCTCTGTAATACAACACTTTGATGTAAGACTGCTTTGGGCCCTGGTTTGTACTACACTTGCTCACAGCTGCCTCTCTAATAGCTCCTTGCAGCAGTCAAACAGGCCACTTCCAAGGCACCTGATGGCAGTCCCATCTACCCTGACAGTTCTCTGGCATTCATCACTGGCATCATTCATTCTGGCATCATTCATGTGGTATTAGAGCACTTTGCAAATTACATAAATTCAGTATTTAGCCTACCCCCTTGGTTTTATTTACTCTTTTTTTCAGTTTTCACAGAGACAGTTCCAATGGTTGCAACGTGGAAAGAGAGGTCCTACACTTTGTCCTGGAAGTGTTGGGAACCACGACAAAATACAAGAATGAGCAGTGCTGGGTGAGATCAGAGGTCCACCTGCATGAGCAGGAGGCAGAAGGAGATGCATGGGGAAGTATACAGGGACAGAGCAAGCACCCATGTCCAGCTTCCAGCACTGCCTGCATTGGATATTTGGTCAATGGCTCCTCCTTGCTGAGTTAGTGGAGTTAATGGATGGAGTTAAAAGGTTACTTTATGATTAACCTCTCCAACATCCTGCTGAACCAAATTCTGATAAACAGAATATGGTTGCAAGGAGGTCCACAGCTATTGTGCCCAGGGTAGAACCATTTTCTTTTGTTGTCCACCCACTACCTCAACTTGGAATTTCAAAATCCTCATAGTGGATGAGGTGGTAACAACCATTCCCACGTCTGTTATGCTGTCATGACCTGTATCATGCTTCCTTTCCATCCCATTACCTCTCCTGCATGTTGAAGAGGCCAGCTCTGCACCATCACTGTCCCTGCTGACCTTTCCACACCTCCCCCAGTTCTACTACCCCTTTTTGGGGCTGTGAGGATCAGACCTGTGTACCATACACAAATTGTACAAATACCATGGACATGTACAGTAGCACAGTGTTATTCCCTGTTTTGTTTCCTATTTTCCTCCCATTTCCTGACATTAGCCTTTCTGTTGTGACCACTGATGAAAAAGTTGAGCTGACAATTTCATTAAAGTTATGAATTTTACATCAGATAGAATCTTACAGAAGCAAGCATGTCATTGCACTCAAGTAAAATCTGCTGCTGCCTGTGTTACGTAAAAGTTTTGCTGTCCAGAAATGCTACTTGACAGTCTTCCATGTACAGCAGAAGTGTTTTTGTTGCTCAGTAGTTTCAGGAACATGCTGAAGAAAGCAAAGCCTCCCTCCCATCTCTCAGATCTTTATTCTTTCTGTTGTTTTGAGATTTTCTCCATTGCAGATACCAGGGAGACTAATGAAACACTGAGCTGGATAATGTAGACGACCACCTGCCTGCATTTCAAGCTGTCTACTGCTGCAGATGACCTGTGATGCCACAATACACAGCCAAGGATGTTTTGGAAGTTACACTGAGGAGCTCGGATAACTGAGGACCAGACCACAGGCAGATGCTGGCTATGCCTGCCTCCCAGTGCACAGGAGCACAAAGTCCCTTCTCACCTGCTTAGCTGCCTGAGATGGGTTTTGAAACATGCTAATGTGGCATGGTGAGACATTAAAATAAGGCTGCTGTGCTACAGAAAGATCTCTGACACAGGGGCACTATCTCCCTCATCCCTCTCAAACCTAATTACTTTCCCCAGAGATGGTATCAGTACCTGCTTTGTGTCCTTCCAATCTCTAATCTCTTCTAAGGGGTTTGTATCTCCCTGACTTGATTTTGTTTCCCTCTCACGTGCATGTGTGTGTATATATATAATACATCTGTCTCCTGTGAAATGTCAGCTCAGAAGATAAAGCACAAAAAGAAGCTGGCAAAAGGAATCTGTGACCAGGATTACAGCAGACTCTCATTCTCTCACAAAAATAAGTTCATCACCCCTGCTACTGTCATGGTTCTGACTTCTCCCAGTTCATCGAAATCTTTTTGTGATACTTGCCTCAGTATCTCTGGTCACAACTGAACCAACCCCAAAAGAGAGTTTTCAACAGAAGAAGGATTCAGGTAAACCCAATTTTAAAAGCAATTTGAGACCCTGAAAAATCATGTGCTATTTCCATAGTTTATGAATGCTTTAAGATACTGGCAGCCAGAGAACCATGGCACATACCCTAACAGACTTCCTGTAAATGTCTGTATATATTTATGTATGACAAGGAAAAGCAGAATAAAAGTATATCCATTTTGTGATATTTCTTACCTGCTATGGGAAGTAACAAAAAAGCAGTGGGTGCAATATGCAACCCTCCATGAAAGGATAATTTTTTCATGCTAGACAGAGCTTTGGCGATTTTAACAATAATAAAATCCTTCCTTCTCTTAGGGCCATAGAAATGACAGATTGGAAGAAACAATTTAAAATAACATTTTGCCAGCTAATTTAGAAGGATGTTTATAGAAGTGTCTACTGTGATTGGACAGATAGAAGAGAGCCAAAGGAAGCTCTTCTGTTTAGAAGGATGTTTATAGAAGTGTCTGCTGTGATTGGACAGATAGAAGAGAGCCCAAGAAAGCTCTTCTGTAACTAAACAGGGTGACCATGTCATCAGTGGCACTGCTGTGACAAAGTGGCCAACAAAGCTCTGGCACTTACTGTAGCCTATGTGCACCCGTGCAGGTGCATGGGCTTTAATCCAGAAGATAAAGCAGCTATAATCTACTTAAGAGTTGGGTTTTAATGTTCTTCTGATGAGACTCCCAAGCCCTGTTTATGACCATGTTCCATGGTTTTACTTTTTAATTTATCATGTGTGACAGCATTACTGGTGGACATTTAATTCTGGCTCCAGTTCTAGAAATTGCAGTAGTGTCCAAAAAGGCCCACAGAACATGAAACACTGCCACCACAGCCACTGGACTGATCCTTTTCACCACTGCTTCTTCCCAGCTCTGGTTCTCCATCACCTTGAACTTGTTGGTGATGTTAACATCTCTGGAATGACAAATACTACCAAAACCACTGACAATGCCAGTAGTACCACTACCAAAAAGGGCTGCACAGTTTTGCACAGATAGAAATGGCTTGCAGCAAGGGAACCATCTGCAACCTGCCACTGCTGCTGTCACCTTAGATTTTCAGGTGTATCCAGTGAGCAGCATTTCAGTTTTTCTGTGTACTGAATACAAAGAAGCAAAGGAGCATCGAACACCACACAATCCAATACCACATGAGCCAAACAGAAAGCCTTGAAGCATAAAAGGGCCAAATTAAACATGAGGCTTGACTGTCATAAAAATATACTGCCTCAAATAACTTTCTTTATCAGAGAAAATACAGAAAGACTCAAACAGGGTATTTAAAATTATTTAATTACTTGTAAAAGGATATTGTATTCCACCCAGGAATAGCACCAATTAGACATGAGCTGACCATTCTGTGTATCTCACAGAAAATTACATAAACACTTAGAAGCCAGCAAGCTGCATATCGATTTTAGGCTCAGCTTTCTTGCAGGTCTGTCACAACCCAGATGATTAGGAAATTAAAATCATCAGGTTTGAATGTATGGAGAGAAATCATATCAGATACCTGAGATAACAAAAGAATCATAGAAACATATATGTTGGAAAAGATCTCTAAGCTCATTTGGCCCATATGTTAACCAAGCACTGCCAGGTCTACCACTAAACCATGTCCCCAAGTGGCACATCCACATGCCTAATCAATGCTTTCAGGCATGGGGACTCCACTGTTCCCTGGGCAGCCTGACCACCCCTTCTATAAAGAATTTTTTTAATATCCAGTCTAAATCTCCCCGACACAACTTGAGGCCACTTCCTGCCACTTGCCACTTGGGAGACATGACCTGCACCTGGCTGCAACCTCCTTCCAGGTAGTTTTAGAGAGCAGTAAGGTCTCCCCTGAGCCTCCTTTTCCTCAGGCTAAACAACCCCAGCTCCCTCAGCTGCTCTTCATGGGACATGCATTCCCTACATCAGCTCCACTGCCCCTCTCTGATGCTCAGATGTGCTCTCCAGCATCTCAATGTCCTTGTGGTGAGGGACACAGAAGTGGACACAGGATTCAAGGTGTGGCTGGCCCCAGTGCTGAGCCCTGGCAACACCAGCTGCCAGCTGGATGTAGCTCCATTCACCACCACTTGCTGGGTCTGGTCATCCATCTGTTTTTTTACCAAGTGAACAGTGAATCAGTGCAAGCCATGAGCAGCTCATTTCTCCAATGAGAATGCTGCGGCAGAAACAGGAGCTCTTGGGGGCTGGCACTCCTTACCCTGCTTACCATTGTCCCTGCCTGCTGGGCCCAGGCACAGCTGCAGAAAGCTGCCTGCCTGCCCCCCCTTAGCTCCCTCCCTGCTTCCCCTGCACCATCCACACTGGCCTGTGAGCCAGCCTGGGCTAAAGCCAGCCTGGAAGAGAGGAGGGTGGCTTGGTCTGGGACATGAGCTGTGGTGCAGCACTCTGCAGAGACGCTGGCAATGGAGTGGAGCCCAGGGAGTGTGTGGGAGTAGCACTGGCTACTTGGAAATTGCTTCTGAAGCCCAGAGAGGGCACTCACGTCTAAGAAAACAGACTAAATCATTGCTAATTTTTCCCTCTGTTACAGAAACTACAGAAGCATTTGCAGGCACTGCAAGGACTGGCAGCAGTGATGGGGCAGTCTGTGGGCTGCAGTGGAGTAAAATGCCTGCCTGCCCCAGCGCTTGCAGCATGGGAGTTTAAAAACCCTTCTGTTGAGGTTAATGGGGCTAATCCTTCCCTTTCTTAAACTGTTTATTCATCCCAGTGACCCTGCTGGGCTTGGCAGGATAACTGAGGGCCTGGTGACAGATCTGCTCAGCACTAAGACATCTTCTTCGCACTGGGAAGCATCAGCTTACTCTTCAGATTAAGCAGGCCATGTGAAATGCCTTTGTTGAAAGATCCTCAACAGGTTGTCCTAAAAACTGTTATGCAGGTTTAAAAAGATTCTGCTCTTCCAAAAGCACATGATACAGGGCTCAGTGCTTTGCTGCAAACACTGTAACAAAAAGCACATTTTAATTAGACAAAACACTGCAGCACTGGGGGGCTGTAGTGTCTATCAGTTAAGCTAGTTAGGCCACTGAGAAGTGGTCAGTAACTTAGGCAAAAATGCACATACAGTCAGGATTTTATATGTCCTGAAACACAGGCTAAGTGCAGGATACTAATTAAGGACAAGATTTAGATAATTATTTTGGAAAAATCCCTAAGGATTTCAACTAAATCAAAAGCTAAAGTGGTACCAAAATATAGGATAATTCTGCTTTAGCAATGAAGCAGAATCTAAATCAGTGTATTTTTCCAGTCAGGCACTATAAATCACTGGGTATGGAGAATACAATACGTGAGGATATGGCCAGTGGCTACCTACTACTACTACCACTACAAGGAATTATTCAATTGAACCAACAAAACATCATCAGTCAAGCATCAGCCATTTTCCATCATATTTTAGAACAAACACACTGATTACAGTTAAAACAGAGGTTATCTTTCTTACAGAGAATGATTTATATCAAAATCCTAAATGTGTTATCATTCAAGTCCTGATAGACTGTCACAGCAGACAGTGACAACTCTCCCAATTACACAGTCCCCTTGCAAGTTTAGGTATTTTATAAAGACTTGGTTTGACTTTTTGCTGTTATTTCGTATTTTGTGCCATCATTACTGATCCTTTGGGGTTTTATTTTTATTTTAGTTATGAACTTAGGGGCTTGCATACACAGACAGATTTCTAGCCACTCTTCACTAGAGTTGATTTGTTCTGGTTGTTGGTGTACAGATGTCCCTAACATGCCTTTCTCTAGGTAATCTGCTGCTGAAGTAATACAAACCAATGAGAAAAAAGTGTTAATACTGAAGGAGCTGCAGTTTGGGATCTCAGACACCTGTGTAACCCTCTCACACAGACAAGCTGTGAGCACAGCTGACATCTGCAGAAAAAGGAAACAGAGGTTAAGGCTCTTAAAGGCAATACAGTTTCTGCAGTAACAGAAATAAGTGGTCTGTCACATTTGAACTGCTCAGCTTTGTACTTGAGGACTTTGGCCTTGTGGCATTTTCTTGATTGTATCTGTGATTTTGTGCTTATTTTATCCATTTCTTTTGAGTTACAAAAGGTAAGTACCTAACTAAGACCAGTACCAGCACAACTGTTATTTAAAATATTAAAAAATTCCAAACAGTTCCACAAAGGATATTCTTCAATATATATTGAAGACTGACCACCTTCTTTCCCTTTTCCACCTTTCTCATTTAGAATGTTTCCAATAATCTTCCTCCTAAAACCTGAAAAATAGTACCCCCTCTTACAGGAATAGAAGTGTCAGGGGTGTGTGCCAAAGAATGAACTACAACTGTCAGCATGCCATGCATAATTTTATAATACAATGAATTCTAACAACGTCCTTTGCTATGCATTGTTAGCTTCACTGACTGAAATAAAGAGCTGTCCTTGTGAAAAAGAGGTGTAATGCATGGGAACCAGAAGAGGACAATGAAGAACCTGTTTAGTCACAATCTTAACATATTAATTCTATAGGTGTGAAAATTTACAATTGCTAATTCTTTTAATGTCAAACTATTACTATGTGAATATACCTGTAAAAAACTGAGTTGTTAAGTTTTTCTAAGGAAAAAAATCCTTATCAGCTGGCTTTAAGATGCACCTAGGTTACTCCACAACTGAGAAAAATCACAGTGTTTTAAGGAGCAAAAGAGAGGTTATGCTTTGCCCTCCATGCTACTCAATCAATAATTCCAGCTTTTTATCCCCTTTAACGATTTTCCCCTGGTGGTTATGAAACACAGCCCTGACACAGCTTGCTTTGGAAAGACTGCATTTTGTACCTGTGGAGGAAGCTGAATTTAAAATCACAGGAAAATGTCTCTGTGAAAGCAGGCTGTTCCTGCCCCTGGTACCCCAGGCAGGGTTCTCTGAGCAGCCCTGCTCCCGTGGCTGGCCAGGATGCAGTCTGGGAAAAGTTTGGCATCAATCCCTGTTCCAGCACACTGCTTCTGGCCAGACACAGTTGTGGGCATAGGCACCCAGCTTTGCCACCTAAAAACGAGGGACCTGGTCCAAGCCAACCACGGACTCCATATGGAGAGGGAAAGGAAGAGGCACCTCTGGGGACAAGCCCTTGTACATCTCCTGCAGACAGGTGCTGCCACAGCTGCTCTCTGGTCTGGGCTGCGGGCTGAGCCCTGCGCCAGCACACAGGCATCCTCCTCACATTTCAGCCCCATTTCTCACATGGGCTCCTTGGATCACTCCCTTACCTCATCAAGGTCTTGCAGAGAATACTGAGTGAAATGCTAAAATAACACAATTTGAATGAAAGAGATACTCAGGATAGGAAGGGGTGCATCAAATATTAGTTATTCTGGTGATCAGAAACTGTCAACAAGTCAGAGCTGAAAATCTGAGACACCATTCCTGAGGAGAATTCACACACTCCATTCAGGACTATGTCTAAAGCCAGCTTTTAAGAAATACAACCAGGTACTATGCAAATCTAAATATATTAAGTTGCAACATGAAAATCCATCACTACCTGAAGTTAATTTCCTCTTACTTCCATTTGCATCAGTCTCACACAACTCATGAATCAAAAACTAGCTAACAGGGATGCTTTGGAGTAGGAAGAATGGGAAACCAGAAGATGGAAGGGTGATTCATTGCAAATGCAAGAGATTAGGAAGCCATTGGTGTTGGAAGAAACCAAATCAGTGTGATTTAAAGCAGGAAGGAAAATGGAAGAAAGCAGGCAGGGTGACTGGCAAAATTATTTTAAGGAATCACCTTTTGCTGAGATGGAAAGACATATGGTTTAAAGTGAGAGACATGAATCAGAAAAGATTTGAGAACGATCTTTGTTAAATGTAAGGATTGCCTCTCTGAGTTATACAAATCCTTTCATCCAAGAGAAGTACAGCAGCACAAAAATTTCCTGTCACTCACAGGGGCACACATAAAAGGACACACACTACCCCAAAAAAAATTTTCCACATAACATTGCCCAACTTCTACACTTTTAGAGTCTTAAGCAGCATTTATTTTCCCACATGCTGCAAAGCCAAAAGCACCATTTGATAGTGCACTGCTCTTCTCCCATGATGTTGTTGGTGCAGGCTCTTTCTTTCCATTACACAGGTGTGAGAAATCGGGCAGAGCCCAGCAGAGAGCAAAACCCCCTTGGAGCAGATAGATCTCTGTCTTCCTGGACATATGCCAGCTGGGCCAGGGGCTAGTGAAAGAAACACAGAGTGAGGATGATAAGCTCAATGTTCCCTTCAACATTCCCATGGACTTGTTAAGGGCTATCAATGGATTGAGTCTGCATGCTCAGCCAGCAACACTAACATCACAGGGTGGGCTATTCTGGCTAGAAAATTCAACACTTGATCCCAGTCACACAGCAGGATACAGGCACCTTCAAAAAACACCAGGGCTCATGTAGAGCCCTCTGGTTTTAGCCAATGCAAACTCACAATCTAAGAAGCCAAAATTCATATAATGGAGACTGCAAAGATGTCTGCTCTTCTAAGGAGAGACAAGATATTCCCAGCGAGGGGCTGAACTATTTAAATGCCCAACCACTAAGTCAAGGCACCAAGCCCAAGAGGAGGCAAGCACTTTCAATTATTACTGGGGTTCCTGTTCACAGAAGTAGCCATCAAGCTCCTGCAAAGATGCTCAGGGAAAAGTAAGAAATCGGATCAGGACTTTCATTAAATTAATAGCCCAGAAAACTCTGAAAAAAATAAAATTGGATTCCAGAAATGGCCCCCAAGATGGCCAAGTTGGCACTGGGAAGCTGGGCTGCTTCCTAGAACTTTCTTTTCCTTTTTTTCCCCTAACATGTACGACCTCTGGAGCTGTTACTGAGGCATGAAAACCAGTCTTTGTATATACAGTAATAGAATTACTGTAAACCTATTCTTAAATATTTCCACACATTATATGCTTCTTCTTGTAAAATTACCTCCAAAGGCAATTATTATAGAGATAAAAGTTCTGGAGGAAAACAGCTGGTGCTTTTATGTTTATCTGAAAGCTATGTTTGTTTTTTTCCTAGGCAAAACCAAAGCATTATGAAACTGTAAATGATTCCCAAGACATTTTGAACTGATTTTTTTGAAACTCAGATTAGTGCACTAGAAAAAGAGTAATAAAATAATAAAAAAGTGGTAAAACTAAAAATTAAATTTTACTTTTCTAATGAAGATATTACTCCAGAATGTCCTACAACCAACAATTAAACACTTAGTGTATGATTACAGTGTAGCTACTCAATCTGTCTCGAGGATATTCTACTCTCTGGTGATAAAAATGATCACTGCTCACATCATAAGGGCATACACATCATAAGTGTAAAGAAGACTTGAGAAGTTTGTGTTGAGTACAAGTTATTATTTTCAAGAACCTCCCTAGAAAACAAAACTAAATTAAAATGAGAAGCTCTTAATTACAGAGTAGATGGGAGACATGAGATTCAGAGATGTGGAAAGAAGATGTTTCCTGCAGAAGAACTGATGTCCTAGCAAAGGGGGGACATCAGCCCAAGTGGAAGAAAGCAGCAGATCTTCTAATTTGCTCCCTTTTGCAAGGCAACGCTCATTCCTATCTTGCTCCAGGGTTTAATTTGCAATTACTGCCTTTGCACTTGATACCATAACCATTAATAGCATGATATGTACTTGTAAAGTCTACAACCATTACTGGATTAGTAATTTATTTTCTGATTCTTTATTCCAAGTCTATATGTAATTTATGCATGTGCAATAAAAAATGAATTCTGCAAAGAATCTTTATGGAACAAAAGCTGTGGATGGGTTTTCAGGAGAGGAGAGAAAATTGGTCAGAACAGGAGGTAAATCAGCAAAAAAAATCCAAACCAAAAACCAAAACCAAATCTCCACAACAGTTTTTAAAGGAAATCTTGACAATACTGTGAATAAGACCATGTAAATGCTCCAAAGTAGACTAAAACACTTGGGAATGGGAACTTTCATACAGAATATGTATAATTCCAGGCACATTACAACAAGGAATAGAATGCATCGAGGAGTCTCTTTCCTCAAGCATGATTGTCATCTGATTTCTACTGTATTAGGAACACTGCTCCAGGTAAAAACATCTAGCAGCAAGGCAAAATAATACAGTTGCAAACATGAGATTATGAGGGAATCACACAAACAGATCTCCTTCAAACATCTCTTCAAAATGCCAGCAATAAAAACCATGGTTAAATACATCTTCATCTTTGGCTGGTGCTGCAAAGAACTGTAAAAGGATATCAAAACTAAGTCAAAATATCCTTATCAGGGTTAAATAATTGGATTGGCAAATTTATATTTCAGATTTTAAGCCTTCTTGGCACATAAGCAATTTTTATCCTCTGGGCACAGCGTCTTATCAAATGAAACATCTCTATACCTGTAGTTATGAGCTTGATATTTCAGCTAATTATGGCATATTCATTCTTAATAATAAAAATAAAATAATCATGTTGTCAAGTAATGACTGAATACAGATGCTGACAAGCCAGAAAGGGGAAAACTCTTAAAATATGATAAAATGGCAGCTATAATGGAAGGCAGGAAGAACAACTTTGCTTTTTGCTACTTCGCCTCATTAGTTTTCACTTCTGTTCAAAGAAGAACTCCTAAAAGCTGCACTCAGTCACTTATTTTTCCCCAATAACTAATCTGTTGTGCGTTCTTCCTGCAGATGACATTGCTTTTAAAAGATCATTTCTAACACTGGTTTCTGGTTAAAAGACAGATTCCACTTCCAGGCTGTTAAAAAGTGAGAAAAAATATCTAAAGGAAAGGGCCAGCCTGTGTGGTCATATCTGACCACCTTTGACTCCCATCACAGACAGAGCACCTATGGCTTTGCTTCTTATTCATTTGCTTAGTGTTTAGAGAAAGAATTTAAGAAAAGCTTCAACCTTCGCCACATTTTTTTCCTCCCTTAAAGTACAGTCCTGCCCTGTGTTCAGTTTCCATATGTGAGCTGTGTGAAAGGATTGCAGGAAGACTGTACAGGGCATTTAAGCATAAGACATAGGAGAAGAGAGCACCTTGGCCATACTGCAGCAATAGGGAATGATAAAAAACATAGTGGAAAAATAAGAAAGTAAGGAAATGAAAGAATCTGAAAGGTTCCCATGCAGAAATGTGCAAGTCTGCATGTTAAGGAAACCAGGCCCAAGGCACTAAAAAGATTTCAAAAGAGGTCATGCAATATAAATGAAACTTAAAAGCACTTTCTCTTCCTCCAGCTATCATGGCATAGCACATCACATCTAAACAAGTTTTCTCAAATGTACCCACTGCCAAGTCTTTATGTGCTGCAGCCCCCAGCATCACCCCTAGCACACTGCTTTTCTTACTACCTAAGTCCCTCACCTATCATGTACACACAAGTACAATCTGTAAGCAATTTCCTTACCTTTTAAAAAAGTTTAAAGTTTATAAAATCAAATTACAGTAAGCAAAGATCTCCAAGTTCTCATTCCATTTATCTTTGTGGCTTCACCTCTAGTCTATCTCCTTCTGCTCCAGTCAGATTTACCTTGCTTCCTTTCTTGCCCTTAACTCCTCCTGATTTCTGAGACAGCTGCAGGACCCCATCACCTGCTGTGCAGTAGCACCACTTCATGCTGCCTGTTCAAGCCCTGACAGCAGACCTCAGCAGAAGGGTGCACAGCATCACATTCCCTCAGACAGGCAACACAAGTATTCCCAGCTGCACATTCACTTCAGGAATTCCAAACCCTGGCGAGGGATCTGCTTTCTCCTCGTGAATACTACAGCTTTCATTACAGTAGTGCGTGTTGCATGAACTCACCCATGTATCTCCTGAACTCCTGCAGAGAATGGATTCTGAGAACCAGAAAATGCTGGTCCTGACATCTTGGCTGTCACTAACATTCTGAGGTATATTCAAGGCTGATCAAAAATACTGCAACCACTTTGGGGATTTTGAACAGCTGCTCTAAGTTTGCATCTCTCAGAGAGGCATCTTTTTTTTTCCCAGGAGAAATCAAAGAGCCTTATTAAGATCCCAGCAGAAATCTAGAAAAATAATTGCCTCTTGTTTTTTTTTTTTTTTTTTAAATGACAGGTTCAGGTTCTTGAAAATTTCCATGTTTCTAATACAGGCTAGTCATTGACTTAAACCGATAGCACGGGGATAATACAGAGATTCTTCATATCATTTATTTTCAATCAGTAACATTTTCTTTTAATGATTTACTCAATATGTAGCACACTGAATACCTTAATAAAGTTTAAATTGTTTCTTTTTTGCCATGCAATATGTTGTGTCACTTCACAGTTGTGGGGGGTCCCTTGCTGCATGACTTTTTGCCCTATAGTCATTACATAGATTGAGCTGCTAATTTAGGCATGGAATGCTGCTGACCATCCACATTTTTGCTCATTTTTTCACTCTGCATTTTGATAGACCTTTCTAAACCATCCAAAACCTAAAGATTCCCTACAGGTTTAAAGAAAAAAAAGTTGCACATGCAACTCCAACCCAAAACCCATGTCACACTGCTGGAAACTGCTGTCTTCATGCACCTGTGCACACACTCATATAAACTATTAACTCCAAAGTGACTTGAGGAGGACTCAAATCTCCTTTCCCAAAAGGAGTGAAACTGTGAGACACAGTGAATAATTATGGGCACTTGAGCACTTATAACCTAAGCTTTTAGTATATTGTAGATATACTTATTTGGATGTTCCCTAATTCATGCTTTTAGAATAATGGTACTTGCAGAAATCACAAGCCAAGCAGACTGAAAAGCATCTTTCAGAGCATTAATAGCAGCCTGTGAACTTTCAAGGAGGGGACAAACAGACACCTGTCATCTTCTAATAGAGATACCTCAAGGTTGTTTTGATATAGATTTAATGCACATAAGAAATCAAAATGTATGATCAGTCAGAGCCCCAGGACCAGGTGGCTAAAGCAGCCTGTCCTCCAGCAGACCCCTGGAGCAGCATGGGCAGTGCTGATCATTCCAAAGTCCTAATGTGATGCCAGAATTAGAATGAGTCTACACATTCAGCCAAATAAGACCCAGGAAAAATGGAGGGAAGGTGTTTCTTTCAAAGACCTTGGGAAGAAGGGGAGAACAAAACTAACTGGCTTCCCAAACTCATGCCATGAAAATTTCTGTACTTCACTAAAATGTTATATATGGCTAAGATAATTTGAAACATGATCGGTTTCAAATAGGAACTCACACTGGTGCTTGTTATGGCAATTTCCATATGCATTTGAAACTTTAATTTGCAAAGAATGTAACAAATCAATAAAGTTCTACCAAGGCTTTGTAAAGTAAGCATATGTTGGAGTCACAATTGAAAGTGGCGCTTTGCAGAAAGACCGCTCTCCTCCCTCCCAACATCTGTTCAATAAATACATTAGTCTTAGATCACACACATGACTTCTGTTGTTGATTCTATGTTCAGGTGGCGCACACACAGACACACACACACTCAAATTTCTATGAAATTTAGTATTGTCTGTCTGTGCAATATGAACTGAAGCACCTATGCGCACACACATAAACAGAGGAGCAGCATGGAAGGCAACTGAAGAGCAAGAACAATTGCTTAAATGAAAATTATGTAGAATAGTAATTTTTAATGCTCCAGCAGAGACCTTAATCATGATACAATACACTACTGTATAATAAAACTTGTTCTGCTATAATTCACATTCAAGCAAGAAAAAAACAGATGAGACGAGAGAGATTTTCATTCTCATAATTTTAAACATAAGAAAGTTCTAAATTCTTTTTTTCAAGGTCATGAGGAAACTCTGTGGCAAAGCAAAGCTTTCTATGAATACGTTTAGTAGTGTTCACAGCATGTGAGAAATGAGCCCGATCCATGGCTGTTACACCCCAGATTAGCTGCATGGGCTTGGAAGTGTGAGCTGGAATGACCTGTATTGACAGGGCCTTGCTGACAACGCAGACCAGTTGCTACTTTGCTGCAAAGTAGTTAACTACGTGATCATCAGTGAGGGGTGAGAATTTAACTCTTTTCTTTTGAAGGCAAGGCTGATGTTTCAGCATCTAGCCAACACCTTTGCAAATGGAAATGAAGCAAAGCTGCGTCCAGCCTGAGGGAGATAAACCTACTAGGTCACAATTGAAAGTGGCGCTTTGCAGAAAGACCGCTCTCCTCCCTCCCAACATCTGTTCAATAAATACATTAGTCTTAGATCACACACATGACTTCTGTTGTTGATTCTATGTTCAGGTGGCGCACACACAGACACACACACACTCAAATTTCTATGAAATTTAGTATTGTCTGTCTGTGCAATATGAACTGAAGCACCTATGCGCACACACATAAACAGAGGAGCAGCATGGAAGGCAACTGAAGAGCAAGAACAATTGCTTAAATGAAAATTATGTAGAATAGTAATTTTTAATGCTCCAGCAGAGACCTTAATCATGATACAATACACTACTGTATAATAAAACTTGTTCTGCTAAAATTCCCATTCAAGCAAGAAAAAAACAGATGAGACGAGAGAGATTTTCATTCTCATAATTTTAAACATAAGAAAGTTCTAAATTCTTTTTTTCAAGGTCATGAGGAAACTCTGTGGCAAAGCAAAGCTTTCCATGAATACGTTTAGTAGTGTTCACAGCATGTGAGAAATGAGCCCGATCCATGGCTGTTACACCCCAGATTAGCTCCATGGGCTTGGAAGTGTGAGCTTGAATGACCTGTATTGACAGGGCCTTGCTGACAATGCAGACCAGTTGCTACTTTACGTGATCATCAGTGAGGGGTGAGAATTTAACTCTTTTCTTTTGAAGGCAAGGCTGATGTTTCAGCATCTAGCCAACACCTTTGCAAATGGAAATGAAGCAAAGCTGCGTCCAGCCTGAGGGAGATAAACCTACTAGGTGCAGCGATGCCTAACTGGTACAGGGAGTGCAGGACACACAGCCTGGCACAGCGGGAAACGTCTGATGCAGAGAGACTTCTTTGTATTAGAAAAAAAAGTCTCTTGGGGAGAAACAATTGTTCTCTTGGGGAGAACAACTGGATGAGCCTTTGAAATGGATCAGGGTAAGACACATGGTGGCCAAGTCTCTGATTAAAAGCATTTCTGGAACATCTTCTGAAACTGACTCTTAACAAGAGTCTGCCCCAGACCCAGCTTGCAAGCTCTTCAGAGACCCATGTGTGCCAAGAATGTCCTCCAGTCCTTCCCAGTGACCAGCACTCCTGAAAGGGAAGAGCCAGAGTGGGATTCATGGCAGGCAAACAACTAGAGGCAGCTGAACTAAAGCAGGGAAACATGCAGGGGCCCCAGAGAGCTCCCCCAGGTTTGATGACACAGAGACTACACAACAGACCAGCTTCTGAACCCTATCATCTTTCTGCATGGCCCAGAAGAACAGTGCAGGATAAGCACTGAGCCTTCCAAACCACCCTAGTGTTGGGGAAGCATTTGGACAATTTGGAACACCACAGAAACAAGCACGGCTTGCAGGCTGACTGACCTCAGCTCTGTCCCCAGCACCTGCAGACAGGATTTTCAGATAATTCTTCTAGCATCTACAGCTGACCATTCTCACCTGAGATTTTTGTCTCACTAGTACATATGTTTCAAAATAGCAAACCTCCAGTGCCCTGGTTTTATTATTAGAATGATTTTCTGCAGACTCCCTAAACATGTACCATTTGATTTTAAGAAACTTCCCCACAAATTATTCCCCTCCCCCCATCAGAGCTTTACACTGCCTGCAGAAATTACAATAATTCTATAAAAACAGACAAGAGTTTAGTGGAAAAGCAGTCATCATTTAGAACTCATCACTGGACGTGCTGGACTAGCATTTGCTTCTCAGCTCCTGCTCCCTTGATAGCTGATGAAAAAGCCACAGATGCCAAATCATTTTAGCAGCTAATGATAAAAAAAAAAAAAAAAGGCCTTTGAAAATATGTTTCTGTGAAGGACTAAAAGAGAAAAGTTATTTTAAGGATTAGAAGACAAATAGTAGGAAGTCTGAAATAGCGTCAAATACCTTAAGCTGCATAAATTCAGGTATGGGCCAGGAACTTTTAAAACTTGTGGGAAATTTTACCCAGCTAGAGGTGTAATTAAACACAGCTGCAGAGCACACTAAGAAAGTGCCTCAAGGACTGCTCTTGGATGTATGAGCTTTGTCCATCTTGCTCACAACATGGAACTTGTCCAAGCACTTTCAGGAAAACACAACCAGGGATCACTCTGCTCCTCAGGCCCAGCTGGCACTCTTTGGTCTCACAATGTGCTCCTCAAATTGCTGCTCTGTGCTGATCACGCTCTCACAACAACAATAAACAAAATGAAGCTCCTTGCAATGGAAAAAACATGTACTGAGAGGCAGTGTCCTTCAGCCTCATGCTCTTCTACTGATAGCTAGGGACTTGGCTAAAAAAGAAAGATTTTGTGCCATAAAGTAAGAAAGAAAGAAAAAAAAGCTGCTAGAAGTGTGTCACACATTATAACACACTTCAAGCAGCTTTTTCTCAACAAAGTTTTCCAAACATGTGGGACACTCCATAGTCACACTATAGAAGACCCAAGTTTCAGCTCGTCACTGCACATAAATTCATGGAATATTCTTAAATAAATTGCACAGATCTGTATTCAAAGTGCAATTTCAGCTTCTGACAATACTTTAAATTAAGGTGAGATACTACTGAATAAGAATGCTGATATCACTTCGGGAATTTACACAGATGTTCGTACCACAGATTTTTGGCTGCCAAAGAACTTGTAAAGACTAATGTGGGACATGTTGTACTGAACAATCCCAGAGCACAGATATATGTTTGCCCTATATTTAATATCTGAAAAGATCTGAGATATTGATTTTCATTACTATTATTATTTATTATTATTTTACTTTATTTCAGTTATTAAATTCTTTTAATCTCAACCTATAGGTTTTACCTGTTTTCTGCTTCTCCTCCCCATCTCACTGGGGGCAGGGAGGGAAGAAAGTCAGTGAGCAGCTGCATGGTACTTACTTACTACCAGCTGGGGCTAAACCACAACAGAAGCAAACAGCTGCAGCTTACAGTAATAGAGGTCAAAAACGAAAATCTCAGCAACATCTGAAGCTCACGAACCTGTGGGTCAAAGAAAGTTAGCTCAACTTATCTAACAACACAAAGAGCTGCAAAACAAGTTCCTCCAGGTCTTTGATGAGTTCTTCCAGCTAACCAAGGACAAAAAATCCTTCTCAAAACCCCTCTATACCACAAATTACTTTGTTTGTGCTTCATCCTATACTTAGCAGATCCAGTTTAGTCTCCATATTAGCACACACAGTGCCTGGGCTTTTGGTGATCTAACATGTCCAGAACACCAGTAATTTGGAACATGCAACATAAATTAACCATAAATTAATCATGTTGTTAATACAAAGGCTCAAAATCCTCACAGCACTAACAGATCAAAGTGCCTTTTTGGTGTGATAATCAATTAGTGCACCTGCAGGAAAGAAAACTGGGAAATCTACACAGCTGGACAAATATTTTTTGGGGAATATACTCCTTTCTGTATTTCAAGAAGTTCCTATTCATGAACAGCACTTCCACTGTTTTCTTGAAGAAACCAGCAATTCATGTGCCACCTTCACATCCCTACGAGCACAATGACTGTTACCAATTAACACTGCTGCAAACTCCCCTGCCAAAAGAAAGCCTGATTCCCTATCTACTGGACCAGCAGATAGGAGAATAAAGTTGCAGCTGGAGACAGCTCCTGCAAGGCAAAAACCTTCTGACAGGACCAACAAAGTATATGGATGGAGCCCAGGGCTTTTGACATTCATTCCCATCCTTTCTTACCAAATCAGTCACAGGAATCATTTAGTTCCCCTGTGGTATTTCAATGTTATCAACAGATACTTATATTAAACTTTTTCCTTTTTCTTACAGTTAATTTAAACAAGCTTGTCTCTAGCAAGCATATATATATGCTCTCTCTCTATTTATATACCCATAAAGATGTAAGCCATCAATAAGAATGTATTTATTACTCCTAGGCTACCACTGAGAGGTAGTCACAGGGCCAAATCAGAATCTACAAACAGACACAATGCAAAAGAAAATCCCAAAATTTATCACCCCAGGCTGTAACAAGCTGAAATTTCTCAGTGAAGCTCAATGACTAAAACAGACTGGGGGAGACACCTGCTATATTAGAAGCATGGACTGAATTATATTTTCCATGTATTATGGCAGCCTTTCAGTGGCATTTTCTGCTCAGGGGAGCTAGGAGAGAGACCAATTAAAGCAATTATAGAATATGTACCAAGGGACATTTGCTAATGGGACTAAGCTGTGATCCTGCCATTAACTTATTGTAAGCAGATGATTTTATACACAACTTACACTCTCTCCTGGTCAATGAGATGCTGTAATTACACCTAAACCCACTACCCCTGCAAGAACAGGGTTTTCAAAATAAAGAATACGTCTGTGCATACATACACCTGTGTCTACACACACACACATAACTAATATGCTGTGTGTATTAAATAGTAAATTATTGTAGAATGTATTGTAGATACAATTATTATATACTACACCATCTGTATGGATTGTATAAAGTGTAAAAGGAAAGATAGTATTCTACTTAGTATTATAAATCAGAGGAAAAAACCTGCATGCATTTGGCTAAAATATTTAAATACAGCAGCAAACACTAGCCTGTCAGTGACAATATTTTCTTCTTTCTATAAGATCTGGATTTCCCATACCATGCTGCTTTAGAAAAAATGAAATTTTTTTTTCTAACACTAAAGCAGTATACAGGTTGCAGGGATAAACACACTCTAGCTGCCTGCTAACCAGCTCCAACAGAGGAACACCAGACTCTGGCAAGTGTGTTGAGGCTACTGGCTCAGCACAATTCATTTAAAGCTGTTACTGAAGAGAGCTCAGCTCTGCCAGTCCTCACCTGCCCACAGTGGAAGACGAATACTTGATCCTGGGAGTAAACAGCTTTGGTTCATCTGGCATGAAAACTCAGAGCAAAGAAAAGCACAAAAAGACTGACAAAGTTTTTGTTCTGCAAGATGAAATTTGAAACTATAGGCTTAATTTTGAATCATTGTTTGCTTTTTAACACCAAGACTATACTACCCTAAAAAACCACGAAAACAGAGCTCAGCCTCCCTTACCAAATAAAATAAATGAGTGCACAAGCACAGATTTCTTTCTCCACACAGCTAGCACACTCCTCTCTCATCCACATTCTGAGAGGTGCCTCTGTTTTGACAGTGCTGTCCTGGAATAACAAAAAACTGCGCACAAGAAACAGGAGGAAAATTCAGATGAACTTTTTAAGTCTTTAGCCACTTCTCTTGAATCCTTGCCTAAAGGAGGAACTGCAACTGTTTTGAGGAGTCTGTTCAAGAGAATGACTTAAAGGTCTGACCAAGGCTCAGAACTTGGGCTGCTGTGCCAGGAAGCCAAGGGCAGCAGTGGAGTCTGATCCCCACAATGCATTCAGCTGGATTCTCCACAAAGCTCAAAACCAGGGATAAACTACTTCAGAGTATTTTTACTATTAGGCATGTAATTATGGGCAATTATTACAGAGGCAATACCTGTAGTATCACATGTCCAGAATCATTGTCATCCCAAAAGATTATTAGAAGAGCCTGTGTTCATCATCCACTAATTATATTATACCCATTTTAATTCTATCCTCCACTTTTAAGGAAATATTTAAAAACTCTAATAACAAAATTTAGGAAAACAAAGAATCATGCAAGTGTGACAGCATACTGTATAGGAAAACCCCAGTTTGTGGATCCTTGCCTCTGAAAGACTCAAACTATTTACTGCTGTTGGAAACACCTCAGCCACAACCTCCATGTGGGGCTTGAACACATTAATGCCATTCCAAGAAAACAGCAAGTAAAGAAATAATTACTCACAGGATTCTAATTTTTATTTATGTTTTGTAATGCACCAGGAAAAGGGTATGATTTAAGGGTGCCTGGCCAATGGAATTTCATATGGTGTGCATATTTCTTACAATAGTTTTTACCAAGTTGTAAAACTGAAATCATTATTTTAAACCCTTAAAATACTGACATGATGTATTTACAACCAAGTATTAAAAATAATTGGATCATTATCATTAAAAGCTCCTTAACTGTCTGCAACTTGAAAGCACTTGCAATGGTGGAGATATCATGTATAAAATGAGCATGTTTTTAATCTTGTTTTTAATCTCATTTTTAATGCTATGTGATCTAAACAACCAAGACATCAAAGACTAGCATTTTCTAATAGTTTGGGGTTTTTTTTAGTTAAATGACATCCAGTTTTCCTCTGCACTTTCCTCTTTGTCTCATGCCTTTCAATTTTCCCATTTATTTAAAACCACATTAAACCTACAGCAAAGAACAGATGTGCAATCCTAAATGCCTGGGTACATGATTCTCACAGTGGCAACCCCCAGTTGAGAGCAGCCAGCACCACCTCCCTCAGAGGTCACTTTATTTCCTTTTCAAATAAACGCCAGCTTCACAGCACAGGCAAATGAGTCAACATATCCTCTAATTATCAGTAATCCAAAGATGACTTGAAGATGAATGAATGACAACTCTGATGCTCCAACTCTACTGCTGCTTTTGTCCTGATTTCCACTGCTTAACAGAGCTGTCATTGAACTTGTGAGGGCACACCTGACTACGACACTGCCACATACTAATGTATGTCCTTTAAACCCCAAGGTGGCTTAGAGATTATTTGCTTCTACCCTGCTCTGTGTGAAAGCAGCTTCCTGGTGCCACAGGGCTCCTTGGCAAGCACTGCTAGCTGGCTCAGCTGCCCGAGGCACTGCAGCACTCATTCCTTCAGCTCCAGCCATACGTGCAAACTCCCTGTGCAGTCACAGCAGACAATCCCTTGGTTTCTCCACTGCCAGTTGTTTGATGCTACATGAGCTCCAGAGACTGAGGTTTAACCCTGTTTTGCTTGCTGGGACACCTGGAAGCCAGAAGAGGAGGTAGCAGCAATCCACATGTGAAGAGCTGAGGGGGAAGGGGTTCCTGCTCCTGTCTGGGTGAGGAGGAACTTGAAAAGTGAAGAAAACTGCTGGCCAAAGATAGGAAAAACAGAGAGGACTAAGTGCCTTGGAGAAAACTGAGCAGCAGCACTGCAGGTAACGTGAAACCTTGATCGAAGGAAGAATGGAGAGACCTCTCCTCAGTAAAACCTTTCCAAGCCATCCACATCACAGCTTGGGAGACAGAGGAATGCTGTGGACAATCTCCTATGGTTGGACACAGTCCAAGTCATCTGTTGACATAGAGGTCAACAGCTCACTAGAGTTAAACTCACAGGCTGCAGAGGGGAAAAGAGATCTGAATAGTTCAGCACCTTGAACACTTTCAGCCCTGAGAAGTACTGGGTTACAGAGCATCTTCACACGCCACGACAATGTGTGCACAAACTCACCCTCTTCCTTCTCCCGTTCTCCTTATGCTTGCACAATTATTTATTTAAGATGTGAGTTGTTCAGAAGAAGGACCATCTGCTTTCTCACCTCACAGCTGCTCTTCCATTATCAAAAAACATATACAAAAACCAACCAAACCCTGTCTTTACTGTAAAGCACATATAATAGAGATATGTTGGTCACTTCATGGTGGTGTTTTTTTTGTGGTGTTTATTACATGCTTATTACAAAAGACCTTGTCAGGATCAGATCAGGATCCTGCTGAAGTGCTGTTGTCTTGTTATTTTCTCCTGTGGTTTTTCTGTTTTGTTTATTTGTTTGTTTCCTTTTCTCCAGAAGTAAGGTTAGAGCACAGTGTATCCTAGTTTCAGTCTGTTAGGACTGCATGACCACAGCTGTGCAACACAGCCAAATCAGACTGCATAACCCAAAGTGCTCAGCTGCTCTATCTAAATGTCTATATCCAGGAAAAGACACTCCTCTCCTGCAGTTCTGCTAAATAAAATCTGTAAAATTGTTGCAGTGGCAATCTGAATTCTCCTGTTCTGCGCAACTGCAAACAGCAGAAGCCCATGGGAAACATTTGTAAGAGCGCACACAAATCAACACCTGCACTGTCTATTCTGAAAACACTATAAATAGGCAATGACCTGAATGTAACCTGGCTATGGCCCAAACCAGTCAGTTTGAAAGTTGGCAATTAAAATTATACCAACCAAGAAAACTAAGAAACACTACCCCTTCATTCAGATATAAGTCCTTATCCAAGAATGACTCTCATACTTTTTTTTCCAAAGGAACTGGGCAACATGGCAGTATTGATGGCACTAATGAATGCCTGAGTACACATTTTCTTAATAAATGGTTTGAACATGGAAGTGTAAAGTTCCCCATTTCCTTAGAAATGTACACCTTCTTTGTGGTTTAATAAAAGCAATTAAAGAAACTGAAGTCAGGGTTAAACAAACAAGCTTATTAAACTGGAACAATCTTGTTTACAATTTAATTATTTTTAAAGGAGTCCTGTCACCCTGGTTTTTTAAGATTTTCTAAGCCTTCTGATGTTGACATTCTTGTAGTGAACTTTCTCACACACTTTCTGTAAATAACTCATTGTTTTGCATTCCTTTATGGAGGAGGAGAGAGTTGATGGACTGTTGGTTAAACCAGTGCCATTGGAGAGGTGTCACTGTCACCCTCCAATCCACTGTCACCTTTGTAAAACTATAAATGTTGGAGTCAGAAAATAAACTGCCCTTTTCTTCTTCACCTTGAGAGCAGTAGTGTGCGTGTGTTCTTTTGTGTCCTACAGTGACAGAGTCCTGAAGATTTCTTGCTTCCTTCACTGGCCAAGCTTTGAGATTAATGATTGACACCATTCCCTATTTTTTCAATACTTTCAAACTTCATATAGGCACAGGATTATCAGTATAATGTACTGAATTGTTCTGGTCACGAGTAATAAAAACTATTGGATTTTCTTCCCTCCATACTTGATACACATCCTTCAGTGCTATCCAAATCCCCTATGTTTTGTGTCTATAAAAGATGATGTTAGGGTGAGAAAACCACCCTTTATAAGACAGGCAATTGATAGTTTAAGCAATGTTATTGTGGGAAGTATGACATTAAGAACTATATTAATGAAAATAACAACATACTCCTTATAAGAAACGTGCATTTAGACTGTGTACTGGTTAAAGCAGGGATTTACTTTTTATTCTCCATTCAAATGCTCATGGATTCAGAAACTGTAGTGCTATTGCCAATACAAGCAAATTGCAAATGTAGTGAAAGTCTCCCCAAGACTAGAAACCTCTCTAAGCAAGAGATATTTCTGACAATGTGGTGTGAGGAAGGAGTCATTGAGATGCTGAGATACATTGCTTGATCTGGTCAAGAAATCTGCGCTAGAAATCCTTTCTGAGTTATGCAAGTAAACACAAAACCACCCAAGAGCAGCTGAGAGGGACTAATTTTATTCAGGCAATGAATTCATTACCATTGCCAAAAAAGTCACATGAGCTACAGGTGCCACTAGACATCAGAAATGCTCATTTCAGAACTTCCTGTTTGAAATGGATAGCATGTCCTTAAAATGAAAGAGGAAGAAAAAGCAAATAATTCCCCAAAGCTGAAATATTTTTTTCCAGCCAATGCCAGCTTTGATGTCTACAAACAGAATTAGGCATCATGGGCTTCCCTTAAACAACACAGCATAGGGATATCATGGACTCATACTGGATGAGATGCCCTTGGGTTCCCATTCTGAGTTTTTCATGCTCAGGATGTTTGCCCTAGACACTGAAAATCCAGGGGTCACTAAAGCACCTAAGAAAGAATTTGGATATGATATTGACCTTGGAACAAAGGGAGGCTTTCTGCTCTTTGCCACATTCTCTTTAGAAACCCAAAACAATTTCCTTGTGATTTTTGTACTTGCAAAAGATGAAATGGTATCTTACAACCTGCAGCATGGAAAACTTGCCCACAAAGAAAAGCATCATGTCTGTTCACCCAGAAAAAAAAACAACTCAGAAGTGAAATCATTCAATCTTTCCCTAAGTTCCTCTGTTGTTCACAATTAGTTTTAAGGTCATGATAAATCTATTATGACCAAAGGCAATAACTAATTAAAAAAATCAAATTACCAACAAAAAAACTCAATCAATTTTCTTGAATTACCCCAGTGCCTCTATTGACTACAGATCTCTACCACCACATTCCCTTTTTAAAATAAACACTTAGCTGTGCAAAAGTCTTGCTATGTTTCATACATAAAAAAATAATAATAATTTTAAAAATCTCCTGCCAAAGCAACAGATCAGTGGTTTGATGAAAGCCACACTGTCAGACACATACAAAATCCCAATAATCTCAGCAGTATAATGGCTGCTTAGCTCCTATGATGCTGGGAGGAAAGTTTTAAGATGGTGATGGATGACTTTGTTGAAGATGATTAAAATAATTAAATAAATCTGGGGCTGGTGCAGCACAGATTCAGGGAAGACAGAGACACATGCACCACACAGTTTGTGCCCATCTGCCTTGCAGGGTTACGGCCAGCCAAGCAGATGCAGGCTGGGTCTGTGTAGAATATATGGCCACCACAGCTCTGCTTTCCATGCCTCCCACTCCCTAATTCTTCACTGGACAAACGTTTTGACCCTGAGTATGTTCTTCTCCAAAGATAACAAGATAAATCAGACTACAATAAAAGCACTTCTTGCTTACCTCACTGTGGGGATAAAATCTTTTTCTTAAGTGTGTGTCTTTAATTCATCTTCTCCCATCTTATTTGACTCCTCCTTTCTTTCATCCTCTTCATCCTTCTCTCTCATTTTTAACTCATTCCCATACCTTCCATCTCCTTTTCTTAAATCACTGAACTGATATTTGAACTGAGATGCTGGCAGAATTAAAGACCAGCTTAGATGACCAAGAAATATCCACACCAGACAGGTGCACCAGAACAAATTTATTAGGAAAGGAAAAAATACCACTTTGTTTCATATCCCAGGCTTTTTCTGAGCTTTATTGCAAACAAATGAACAAATGTTTTTTGTTTAAATATTTCACATTTCAATGTTGATATCAGAAAAAGTGCCCACATTTTCAGTGCAACACCAGAAGAGAGGAGTTTACTCTCTTTACAAGTTTGCACATGTACAAGGACATAACAAGGGCTAACACACTCTTGTCTGAAATTGTTCTAAACAGAGGTGGGGAAAAGAAAAAAAAAAGAATGGAAACTTTCCCTTATTTCATATTTTCAAATCTCCTCATATCGGCGTGTTCTCCTCATATCAGCGTGGGGTTTTTATCCTTTTCTCATTCCTGTGCACATAATCTTTATCACAGTTTGGCACAGCTTTGCTCTGTGCCTCTGTAAATAGGTATAGCTCATACCAGTGGGAAAATGGCCAGTGACAGAATTGAAGCTGTGAACCTCATAGCTACAGACCTATCTCAATCCCACCAGCAATCTCTAAGCTGACAGAGAAAATACACAGACTGCACACTGGTTTCTGGTTAAACAAAGAAAATTGGATTTTTATCAGTTTCACTGTCACCTTCTACATAGCACTGTTTTGTCAAGAGCCACTAATGAAAGAGATTAGCAGCAGATGAAGAATACACAGTTTTGACTGAATTCATAGATTTATCTAAAACATTTTCCAGCCAGAATTATATTACATTCTTTCAGAGCTGAAATAGGATTACAAAGCATGGAAATGAATGTCTTAAAATATATATCTATATTATTGCTTATGACTGAGAAGCTTCATTAATAAAGATGATTAAAGATTTCAGGTTTGTTCATAGTCTTGGTGAAGGCTTAAATATAGTGATAGTACATGTCAGTAATCTATATTCCTTTCAGCTGGCATTTTGAATGGATGTCCCAGGAAAGAACAGAGGGATTTAGTAGCTCACAGGCTAAGACATAACCCAAGAGTTAACACGCAATTTCCTTTTCCATCTTTGTCTCATGTGCACATGACCAATGGTGTGGTATTTGGCCCACCAAAATTCTTCTCCAAACTAGTTCTGTGTGTTACAGAGGCACTGTGTGGCTGAACTGCACTGGAGATGCCTGGGATGACTACATACTGTGCTTGTGGAGGTCTGTGCAAACACTTAAAATAAACAATGCTAGCTGAAAGATGATGCAGCTGGAAGACCTGGAGGTCTTTCTGAAATGCCCACCCAATCGCTCAGTGGTGCAAGAAGAAGGAAGAAACTTGGGAAACTGAAGAGAAATTCTGAACCAACGCACAGCTTTTAACTGAGACCAATAAAAGAATGTGTTAAAAAAGATAAATTACGGGATGAAAACACAAATCCCAATAGAAGAGCAGTAGAGCAAACTCTCCCCATAAAACTGAAGAGGCAAACTCTTTTCCAGAGTCACATGTGAGGCTACCCCAGGCAAGGCAGCTCCCAGCAGACACCTTCCCATGCATCCAAGGAGTCAGAGCTGACTAAATAACATGGTAAACACATCATTTCTTTGTGCACACAAACTGCAGGAAAATTGTGTGCCTTAAGCATACTCACCAGATGGGATAATTAGGCTCAGACAGATCACCGACCTTCCTAATAAAACTAACCCAGAAATAGAGGTTGACTGAAGAAATCTGTGTCATGTTACCAAACTCCTAAACAGTCCATGGAAAGCCATCCATACTGACTCACCCAGTACCTTGGTGTTCCTACAGATGCATCTTGTGAGGGCACAAATCACTTGGTTTGGGGCATTCTTAAGTATTCCTTGAATTTTCTTTATGGAAAACAGGCACTGAGATTTCACTGCTGAGAACTACTCAGTTGTCCTTCTATGAAAATGATGTAAGCACATAGATATGCATTTATGCTAAGCTATTCTCTCTATAATTATCACTGAAGCTGGTTTCTCACACTAAAACAATTTCGGAGAACTCAAGCCTTTCAAACACCACAAAATGCAAATGCCATTTAACCTTCCATAAATGGAAGGCTGGAACCCATTTAAATAACATCATTTTATCTGGAATTAGAAATGTAAATATTATCAAATAATCTGATGCTTGAAAATAAATTCATTATTTTAGAGTTTCAAAGGCCATATGAGACACCATGCTCTCCCTGAAATTAGGGAGCTTTCCATCCTTTCCCCATCAATTCTGTTTTTCCTTCCTTGATGTGTACCACAAGCCATGTTGATGAATAACCACATTCACACAAGGCTACTCTGTTATTTTCCAGGCATTGTCACGTCATGTAATTCTCTTCCATGTCCTAAACCAGAAAGGATTAGACACAGTGCCAACTATTGCTAGGCACAATCTGCTACGAACAAAGCACACACCACAATCCCCAAGACAAGCAAATTTGCAAGTTCACAGGCAGAAGAGAACTGCAACTCCTCAAGAGGCTCATCACTCCCATGGAGATTAGGCCTGGCTCAGTGAGCTGCAGCAACTGGCAGCATCTTTTCTTGTACATCCATGGCCTGACATTCTTAGGCAGCCAAAAATTTAATATATCCAGAAGCTTTCTATGAACACAGCCTACGAACATGTCCCCAACACAGACAGGCAGCTCCACTTGGCCAAGCACTGGATGCCCTGGCACAGATGGATCCATATTGCTATTTGAGACCTAGATCTGTGTGATTTCCACAAGGAAAAACTAGGCATCAAAGGCTAGTCCTCATTTTATTAAAACACATATATTCCAAAAATCAAACTAACTAAATATTCTAATTCAACTCAGAGCAATACCTGACTTTTACAAACAGGGCTTCTTTAGCTGGAGCATTCAGAGGACATTGAAGGTACCTACACTAAAGGTTAGAGGCAGGGCTTTGGTGAGAAAGTTTTAGGTCTCTGATTCCACACAAGATGCACTCATACACATGTACACCACTTCCTATATATCCTTCTTTATAGGAGCAAGCTGCTGTCTTGCAAAAAACAGTGAATCGCAACAGCATCTGTACATTTAACTTCTGATCCCAACCCCAACTGAAAATTATGTTAACAGCTATTCAATTCAAACTCTGCTAAAAAACTAACCCACACATTTGAAAAGGAACACAGATATTTAATTATAAAGTCGGCAAGTAAGCAAGGAGGGGAAAAGAAAAGATAATAAGTCAAATCATCTTGTTACTTACCTCAAAAGCAACAGTCACTCCACCAAAACAAGAGATAACAAGAATGTATGAAATGACTCAACCCAACTATTTAAGCTCCCTTATTTTATTCATTTCATTCAAGTCCCACCTGTGTCACAACCACCCACAGCTCAAATCTACAGACAATTCACTACGTGGTAAGAACAGATTTGATCTTAAAATTAATGCTGACCTCTAGTGACAACTGATGGGAATATACCTTTCTATGGGCCTGCCCATTTGGGAATACATCTTTTGGCTTCTCTATAATTACAGAGCTTGCTCCAACTCACAGCTACACCCACTGCAAGGAATGTGCAGTGAAGGAGAAACCCTGAACTCACATTTATTACAGTCTCAGGTGAATTAAAGGTGATTCACCACAGTCTGTAGAAATGTTATGATTAAATCCAAACCTCTGATTTCACTTATTAAAAAGAGGAAACAGCAACAAAATACAAACACTGGATTTTGAGCCTCGCAACTGTAAAAAATGCATTACAGAATCAGCTACACACAACTAATGACAGACAACTGCCCACATCTTCAGGCAGACAAGCAAAATGTCATCTTTCATCTCTGGGACCATAATAACAAGGCAACCTCTTGTCCTTTAGAGCTCTACAGCAAAAGCAGCCCTGCAGCTTAAGCAATACTCCTGCAGCTTTCACTGCAAAGCAAGGGTGTGATGGGCCCTTGGGGGACAGGCATTTTCTCTGCACACCCACTGCAACATAGTCCAGATGGAAGGATACTCAGGTTACAGCAAGTCACCAACCACCTGGTCTCATGAAAGCTGGGAGGAAATAACAGCAGCCACTCCAGAATGCAGCCTTGAATGTTTCCAGTGATGGAGCACCAACAACATCAGCATAATAAAAAATTCTTCTCTATATCAAGTCTAAATCTATCTTATTTTAGTTTAAAACCATTACCCCTCGTCCTATCACAAGAAACCCAACCAAAATTTTGCCCCAGTTTCTGAGAGGCAAAGTAAAAGGGTGATGCCCATGGACCCACTGTAAACAACTGTTTCAAGAGGGCTTCCGAAGTGGGAAATGTTTCCATCAAGTATGGTGATTGATGAGCCTTGTGCCATGTGTTTGTGTGTATATACATATCTGTGTACACACACACACACACTGAAAGAATGTCCTTAGCCAGGAGGCTGGAAATCTGCCAGCTGGACCTCAGACAGTGAGAACCACCTTTGAAGGTGATCCTAGCTTAGGGTAAATTTAAGTGGGTTTTTGTTATCTGAATCTCTAATGTTCCCTTTTGCATTGTCCAGGTGTTGTAACCTGTGTATATATCATTTACATGGACATGACTGGCATCAGGGGGGATTTTCACATTCTGTCAACTGTTCACCCCAGATATTTGTCTCTGGTAGAGTCCTCAAAACCAGAGTCAAGACAACTTCTGCCTTCCTAAAAGCTTGCTTAAAGGACAGTGAAAGTTTCCAGACTGCTCCTGCACTTAGCTGATAACACAGGGATTTTTATGGAAGCAGCTTCTGGGGCACAGCGATGGCCAGGTGACAGCACAGACAGCAGCACAGCCAGGGAGAGAGCCCCAGGGCCCTGAGGATGCGTGCACCACAACCGAGTGCGGAGCCAAAGACTAATCAGTCATACCTAGGCACAAACCCATGTATATCAAGATAATTGACTTGACTCTTCAGTCACTCTGACTGGAAAGAATCAGCTGTCACAACAAACAGCTTCAGAAGGACTGGAGATTAAAGACTCAGCTGATGTGAAATTAAAAAGTCCACCCATACTGACAAACACATCACCTTCTCATAATGAAAACTGCACAACGGTTAAAACATCTCGCTGTGGGCAAGAAAATCCAAGGAAATGTTTATTTTTCAGCACCACAGGCATATAAACTGTACACTTGACATACACCTGCTTGCCAGCAAGCCTGTGGCAGCAAACCTGGACCTTCCTTTCCCCAATACTTGGATTTGATGATTCTTCCAATGTCTCAACAGCTTATCTAATCACAGCAAAACACAACAGTCACATGGGAAGGAAAGCAAACCTTATTTAAACTCACTGAAATCAAACTCCAACTTGCAGATTTAATGTCTAGGCTACAAAGTAGGTAAATGAAGCTTCCTCATGTATGCCAGCCGCATGTAGGAGTGCTTAAAGATGTACATATATAATTAGACAATTATCTAAGAGGGTTGGCAGGGAAGAGTGGAGGGGAGAGAGAAAGAGGGGGCAGGAGCTTAATAATGGATACAGAATTACCTCTAAGTTGTCATAATCATCACCTAGCTTCGACATCAGCACAAAGTGGTCTTAATCATTCACTCATGTTAGTGACTGTCGAAGCTCCATCTAATCCATTCATTAACAAAATATCAGGTTAGCAACTGCTGTGGCCAGAAGATAATTAGTTTTCATTGTGGGGTGGCACATTCTGGATCACATTGATATAGTAACTTCATAAACTGCTATAATTTATTTGCTTCTGAGCCCTTTTTATCCCATTAGTTCTTCAGCAGATTGTATTAAACACGCACAAACTGTAAATACAGAGTCCTTTGACCAATCTCAGAAGTCTTAGACAGCCTGGATAGTTATTACACAAGCAGTTCATGGAGTACTTGCCTTTAGGTCATTCAAAGAAAGGTTGATAGAATAGCTGAGAGCAGACCATACCAAAAAAGCATCCTCATTAGGTCCCATCTCCATCATCTACAAGTACAAAGTAAGGTGCTATTGTGGCCCAGCACACAACACAAGGATTGTGCAATGGTTGTGCAGGAAAAGGACTGCTGCTGTTTTAACATCTCTTCATTAGCTCTGTGTTCTTGCCTTCACAAGAAAGTACCCATCCAACACAGGTTTGGCTGGGCTAAAGTCAAGATAGCCCAAGCCTTTTTCTGCAAAGTAATTAAAAAAAAAAAATTTCCTTTCAAAAAGGAAATTGTAAGATGTGGACAGTAGAAAACAATGTTATATTTCTGTTCACGTGAAAATGAGCAGGTTTCTGAGAGGCTCTACAGCATGCCACCCCAGCCAGTTTTATGGCAGCTAGGTGAAAGTATTTTATTCCTTCTATCAAAATCATGATCTTTATTCTAATCCTAGGAAACTGCATTTCAGCACTATCTTCTGCAGTGAGTTCATGGGTTAATTACATGGTGCTTTAAAGACCTCATGTACGATGTCTTTTTGTTTTCTTGCCTCTCCCTTGACTTGTGAGCACAGGGAAGATCTTCATTGGTACTGTCCCTCTCCCCTGGTACCACACTTTATCACATGATTTTTAATTCATGCACTATCACTACTAGAGGCTCATCTGCTCTCACAGGGGAATATTCAGGGGAATTTCTTGCTGCTCTTCTCTGTACTTCTACAGCCTCTTCTTGCTGACTGCTCAGCAAACATGGAAGATTATGCAAAGAAGGTGGGAGGAACCAGTCTTCAAATAATAGTGTACTTCTAATACATGCAAGCTTTTCTTAATGAAGCCTGACAGATGTTTCCATACAATATTTCATACTGATATGTAAATAAAACAACTTCGCAGAAATCTTAACAAAAGGTCATCAAAATACTCAAGCAATTTCTCTAACTCCTTAACATATGGTTTTGCTGAATTTCATTTACCACTGTGCTGCTTTGTTGTTTGGCTTCATGAGATATTATTCAAACCCTTCCTTTTTATGTCTTAAACTGACTTTTATTTGTGTAAAAAAATTGTCTTTAACTGGACTTGTTATTTGTGTATCTCCCCAAAAATTGTCCAGCTTAACCAGTGATCTCCCTTTGGAATTCAAAATGTTTGAGAGGGTATTAGCAGAAAGAAAAGAAATGGGAACCAGCATAACAAGCAAATTTTTCTGGAAAAAGCAATTAACATCACACTTCAGTGAAGCTACCTCTGACAAAGGAAAAAACACTGCAAGTATTTGAAACACAAGAGGCCCAAATGCAACTGTTTGGATAGGGATCTTCTTTATTCAATGCTATTCACCAAATAGTATTTTGAATCCTGTTACAATGCACTGCTTGTTCTCTTCTTGCCACTGTTCCATCTGATCAATTCCACTTGAAAAGCAAAAAAAAATTAAAATTAAATAACATGTTGGGTGAGCACAGAGTGAAGACAGCTGTTTTTCCATGGGTAATAAAGAGTGTGAGACTTGCTACTCCCAAGTACTTCAAAGAAAGATGGTCAGTAACCAGTGTGCAATAGCAGAAGAAATGATGCAGGAGAAAAAGCACTCATTGCCTACAAGACTGTAAGGTAAGTAGAATTTATGCATGCAGTTCTTTAATGGGCCCCTATCCAAGGGCTAGCAGCACAGAAATAACCAAACACAGCTGAAGACTCAGCAAAAGAACAGGGCATTTGGAAGAAAGTGATGTTTACCAGTAGGAAGTCATTCCTCTAATGAAAATTTAACAAGCGCTACTGTAGGCAGAAAAAAAAAATTACTGTTTCCCTAAATGAAAATAGCAATCAAAGTTTTTGATTGCTTATCAGCTTTGAAATGCTAATCATTATGGTAACTGTGTTGGTGAAGGTAAGGAATTACTTAAAGTGTGTTATTTTCTTTTTTTAGTTAGGTTTTTTTTTAATCACTGCTGATCTACAGCTGCACATGCTCAAGGAAACAAAACTGTATGGATGATTACCCCTATGGAAGCAATCCAAAGGTTCACAAAGTAAAAGCTCCTTCCACCTTAAAGATCAAGGTTTTAAATTAGGAAAGTACTTAAGTCTCTAGCTGACAAAGATGTTTGACCTGCCGGGCAAAGGTAATCGCCAGGGACTTAATTCAGGACTCTCACAGCACAGAACACGGGGGGATCCCCAGTGCAGTACTTTGAAACAGTAAGATGCTACTTAGAGCAACAAGAAAAACAAGCACTGCAATTTTACAAATATTAATAAAAAATAAGATAAGCTTTTAGCCTTTTCCCTAAGAACTCCTCATTCCTTTTCCTTCAGCACCCTTTTTCAAACACTGGCAGAGGTGTCCCAGTTAGCCCCTGGTCAACCTCATGTCAGGAAAAGAAACAAGTTTTCCTGTTGTTGATCAGATTCTGACTTCACTTACAAATACAGTTCCATCAGGACTAGAAGAAAAGTTCTGAGACTTCTGTCATGCCAGGGTAGGACCTTCAGCAAAAGAGGAGTTATGCTGAGTTAAGACAAACCTGGCATTAGCAATCCTGCACTTCATGGAGAGGCCACCATGATTGCAAAGCTCAAACACAGAAAAGCAAAGTGGTAAGGAAATGAAATCTAATGAAATCAGCTAATTCCCTATTTCTGTCAACCAGCAAGACAGTTAGATCAATTCACATCTTTCTTAATGCCTAAATCTCAACTTCCTATGAAAATATAAGCAGAGAAAATTACACTGCACTTAGAACTATAGGAGATCCTGATTATATCATTGATCATCAGAGGGCAAGTGTTCTTATATGAGAGAGATGTACCAACATACCACAGCACTTTAATATAAGCCTCTATTTCCCCTCAAAGCCAAGCAAACTCTTGGATGCCTCATTGAACACAATGAAACAGCAATGAAAAAATGCAAAAGAACATAAAGCAAAATGCACAAGGTATCTTTCTTCATTGCTCCTTTTGATCGCACCACAAAATACTACTCAGACATGTAGACCTATTACTGTAGCACCTAGCTAGCTAACAGCTTCTATTTACAAACAGGATTATCTGCAAAGAACACAACTAAGAGCTCACATGGGCAGTACAGTAGCTCAGCTGACCCTGGATAATGAATTAACCTATGGTAACTCAATCTGGATTAAGACAGGGTTTCAGAATCTAAGAGCTCACAATTAAATCAAATAGTGCAGTGTTCTATTCATAGGGAATATTACCCCAAGGATGATGCATACAGCAAGATGCACACAAGTGTTTCAGACCTTGGAAGCCTACAGGCCCCCTAAATGTTTGCCACAATTTCAGCTAGTGACACATACAAAATTAAAATAGACATCCAATAGTAGAATGGGGGAGCAAAATTAGCAGTGGGAATATTTTCTCTAATGAAAAGCATATAAAGAAATACTGGATGTAGGAGAGAAGGCAACCCCCTTAATGTTTGTTTTCTTTGAACAGCAAAGAACTAACTATGGGGGCACTGTATGGAGCAAGGGGAGCCCACAATGTGAGATCTGGGATCTGTTGTTCTCTTTTTACATCTTACCTATCTCCATGTGTGTGGAAATAAAACTGCAATATAAACTTAGAAAACTCTTATATTAAGAACTTAAAAATACAAAACAAACAAGCAAACAAAACCCCCAAAGCAATTGATTACTTCATTTTGGGGAGCATGGGCTAGCTGTTCTGCTAGAAACCAAGGAAATGCCCAAAGTGGCTCTATGTAACAGAGAAAATGTCAGGAAAGACAAATCAAGCCAGAGCACACTGTTTACTTCAATACTGTGATGGGTACTGGCACAAAGGCACTTTCCTGTCTGAACCCTAACCAGCATCCAGAGCTACACGGGATGGCAGATGTGTGAAACTGCCATGACAAGCACTGCAAGCTACATCAGGTACATGAGAGATGCTAGAAAATTTTCTCCTCCCATCCCAGGATTTCAGTGTCTGTTCTTTTTCTATCAGCACAGTAAGCATGTTCAATTTTCTGCTCCTGAGGCTGACACAAAACACACTTTAAGAAACCAGGTAGCTGTGACACATGGAAATTCTGAGCACCATGGGGAACTGCAGCTTGTTTCCCACATTCACCTGGGACCACCACCACTAAATAACAGTTTGGGGCATATCATCATTGGCTTTAGCTTCAACTTACAGTAAAATGACAATCCCTGCAAGCAGCTGTCACAAAAGTGGACTGATACAGCAGAATTTAGCTTTGCTATATGACTGAAACCTGCAGTATCAAGTAAGAGGAAAAAAACTGAATGGTTTTCAGGCTCACTGTAACAGCCTGTAAAGAAAAAATATTGCAAAGTGGTTTCTGAAAACTTTATGGGATACACTGCCTTTATAGTTTAATAGGCTCTTCTACATCCTTCTACTTAAGTATAAAACACCACATTAAATACCAAGGTTAGTATAATTTCTGATTGTCCTCATGTGTCTGAGCAAAATGATGGGACATTATATACTCAGGGGAGTTACAGCTGCCTCTTGACAGCAGAACTCCCAACTGAGAGCATTCTGGCCTCTGGAAGGAAAAAAAATGCACACAATATTTATTTGCAATAAATACACACAGACTATATAAACAGACTTATCCTTGTAACTGATCTAGGCTCAGTATTTGGATACTAATGCCATATCTTCACACAGATCCTCTTCATGGTCTGATGGGTTTCTATACTTAGGAAAACATACATACCCTGGAAGTCAACATAACTTGTACACTAAATAAACAACTTTGGACTCAGAAAAAACACACCTACCACTCCTTAGCCAGCTGAACACGAGCGATGACAACAGTGGATCCTATATCCACATGCACTCATGCACATGGATGTGAGCTGGAAACAACAAGGCCTCTGTGGTTTTGGCACAAGGTTTTGCTCAGCCCACTTTGCAGTGCTGATCCATGCTCATTTTAACAGCTTTGGATCTAAAATATGGCACAAGAATAAAATTCTGTGATTTCTGCACAGGAAGCATACATGGCCCACTCAGCCACCAACTTTCCCACAGTAGAGAGAGAAAGTGAGGGGAGAGATGAAATGAGTTTAAAGGGATTCCTTGAATTAAGACAATACAGACCAAACTTCCTCTCAACTTCATCAACAGCAGAAACCAAGATTAAAAACTGCTGCAACTAGTTTACCAACTTCACCTACCAGATTTGGAAGCCACTTTAAACACCCAATGCAGACTAAAAGAAACAAGGCTGTTGTTTTCAATACATGGCTGCCAAAGTATCTGCTACAGTTTTTCAGCCTACCTGCATAATCTCTAGACAATTTTAATCAGATACAGCTGTTCATGCAACTTAAATAGTGTTTTTCTCCCTGAAACATTCATTCCCCCAGAACATTAATATTTCTTGGTTAGAAGTCCCATATTATAAATAATTTTGTGAAATATGCTCTATTGAAGTGGAGAGTCCATGCAGAAGTTTCTGCTAAGCGATTTATGCACACAGAAACACGGAGCAAATGTTACATTGCATACACAAGCATTCAAATGCCTCAAGTTAGAAGGGAACAAATCACATTGGTGGATACTGTCTGGGTGGAACCAGGATTAGTTTAAAATGATTTCTTGATCATTAGGTAATTACTTTTTAACATTCATCCCATTTAAAAAAAATAAATTCTGTTTCAATATTATCAACTAGAACTTACAATCATTTTATGGTACCTATATTTTACATGTAGAAGAGGCCACCATAACCACCTGATTTGATCCCCTCCTTACAATGTAGACTGAAGAATCCACTCTCAGGCGTTAAAACTTCTGGAAGTCATTTGCTATATATAAATTAGCTGCCAAAGCATGACTGAAAAAGGTATTTAAAGTGACAATAGAAAAAAGAAGGGAGGACAGTCAAAAGCAGAGATTACCTAAATTTTATAGCAGTTACATTCTTGATGTTTGCAATAGTCCTGCCTTGACCTCTACTTGAACACCAGCACGATGATACTTTCTTCATTGCTGAGATTAAGGCATTTATGGTCAAGGTCATACCATATTTTATTTAAACACACTGCAGAAGGACATTAAATTTTACAAGTCAGATTAACCATGGTCCTTGAGCAAAGCTGGGGCTGCAGGGCAGAGCAAACAGCCAGCTCACGTGAGAGCTGCCAAGGTGCAACTTCCCTTCATGGGCCCAGAATAAACATCCTCCCCTTTCTTATGGCCAGACAGGTCTCTCAGCCCAACGTAGCCTCTCTGCACCTGCACCTTAGCGGGATGACATCAGGACTGCATCAACCAGCACCACTGCTTAAACAGACCTGAGTCCTGAGGCGAGGCAAAGCCCTGTTTTACCAACAGTAGCAAAAGGAGACAGCAGCTCTGCCAACTGTTACCAGGATTTTGCTCCCTTGAGAGATCCTTCTCTCAGGTGGAGGTCCCCACTTGCCATCCAGAAGCACTTTTAAGTCACCTTGGGCCTAAACACTGCAATTTTATGAAAAGGTACTAAAGTTTCAGTGAGTCAACCTCAGCACAGGGATACAAAACCATCACCACACACCCTCCCTGGCCCTCCCCGGCCACAGCACATTACACCTGCACCTCACTAGCAACAATCATTTCAACCAAATGATGCATGTACTTCAACCATAACTATGAACACAAATATCAAATTAGGTCCTGAAATGACCTAAGGCACCTGAAAGGACTGTAATCAGTGAAGTCTCCCTATTGCACAGCCAGTAAGAATAGACATCTCCTGCAAATGTTATAGCCCTGAGAGCACACTTGACCTCCAGGTATCAATGTTTTCATTTCTGACTGTACAGCTATGAGCCTTTGCCAAAAGGAGAAGCTCAGCTCTCCCTGCTGTGGACAGAGAAACAACACCGACACACAGAGAGATGAATGTTAGGAGGGCAACAGGATCCACTTCATTTTATCTGGGGCAATCTTTCAGCCATATAATGAAATAAAAATCTCTTGGGGACCTTAGATCAAAATAGTTTTTTGCTCTAGCAACCACGGTTCCCCCTCAGGCTCCACATGGGTTATGGGTTTAATCTCATCTTCTTGCAAGCACACCATCAAGAGCAGGGCCACCCTTGACTCCATCAGCTGCTCCTTGGCTGCAGGCTTAGGCCAAGCAGAATTCACCTGTGTATGCCTACCAGGGCTCTAATGCTGGGAATACAAGTGGAACACACAACCAAGGTAACTTATTCTAGAGAAAGAAAATTCACTACCAGTATTACCCCCACCCCCTTCCACAGCCCCAAATGCATCAGTGACAAGTACCCAGACTTTTCCCGGTGAAAGAGTGACTGTAATCCCATTATCTTTACCCTTAACTCTGCACAAACTGTAGAAAGACTTTTCCCAGTGAAAGAGTGACTGTATGCCCATCATCTTTACCCTGATCTCAGTACAAACTGTAGAAATGTCTGTACCTAAATCTAAGTTTATTGATATCACTGTGAACAGGGATGTCCTCCACAAAAGTAACCACAATGTTAATATTGTATAGCAGGATGGAGATCTGAACTGGGCACCTGTAACCTAATGTAACTTTCTGAAGTCAGATTTAACTTTCTGAATTTTTCCTTGTGGCTGGTGCTGATGGTTACCAAAAGCATGAAGCTTAACCTGTCAATCCACATGAGAAGGAAGCCTCTCCTGCGTCCTCTTCTGTCCTCACCCTCTTTCCTTTCGGGCTATTTATATAAGAAAAAGACAAAATAGTTCCCTCAGTTGCAGTGACTTGACACAAAAAAAGCAGGAAGATTCCCCTAATCCCAAGATCTTCTCAGTGAGGTGTTATCTTTTGTCTCTGTTATATACTACTTTTCAGAGAAAATGTTCTTTTAAAGCATTCCCTGTCCCTGCCCATAAAGGAGAAAATAATATCTTCAGCTATAGAAGTATTCAGGCTTCTTTTTGATAGTCAGGATGTGATATAGAAGATTATTAAATACTACACATACAACTACTTTTTAATTCCACAAGTCTTCCAGTCACCACTGCTTACATCCAAAGCAAGTCTGTAGCTCCACATGTGCACAGTTGTGTAAGCCCAATGTGCAGTTACACATCCGCCCCTCCTCGTAAGGGCTGCCAGCAAATTTGTGAAAATAGAGAAGTCAACAACATACCTGCCTTCCTACAAGAGATAAGGCACAGGGTCTCACACATTAATTTCTAATAATCACGGGCTTTCACTGGATCTCTTCCATTAACTGGGCATTTGTATATGTTCTTACCAGTGACAGAGGCAGTCACTCAGCTCTCATTCTTGGGTCACTGCCAGCAATCTTCCACCAGGCAAGCTGGGAAGGTGTTACATGTTAAGAAGTGGCAGGAAAGGCAGGGAAATCAGTTTGTGTGCATTTTCAACACACAAATGCTAGTAAATGTAAAGAATCCAAATGCTAGTAAAGCATACACCAATGCTAGTAAAGTAGAGAATCCAAACTTCACCTCCCACCCCTTCTTGCTCTACTGCAGACTGTGATGGCAGTTTCCTCACTTGGATGCTCTCTATGGCTCCACCTTTCCCACCATTCAGGTTAAATGGCTGAGCTCCCTGTACATCACCCAGAGCTCTTGTGTGTCACTAACAGGATGTCATTGATGTCATCGCTGTAACAATCAACCCTGAAGCACAATGCAATGATTGTTTCTCCAACCCACATTCACCGCACATTTGTTCCAGCAGGGTTGAAAATGAGAGGATGAGGCAGGCTAGGTTTTCCTGCTCAGTAGGTTTTTGCTCCAATTTAATTAAAAACATTTAGCAATTCACTGAAGTTCCTAGAGAACTGCATACGTACCACACTTCAAGCTCGAAAACCAAACAGTCCTTTTTTTTTTAAATGCACTCCCCCAATGGAGAAGTTTCCTCAGAAGTTTCTTTGTGATATTATATTGAAACTGCTGATCCAGAAAAGCTGAGCTGCTTCTGAGCTATCTTGGTCTTGTTGTTATTGCTAATGGTTTTCTTCTTCATCTAAAAGCTAACAAGGAAAGCCACTGCTGGTTCTCTGACATGCAGAGAAGTGACAGTACAGCTGACTAGAAACGGGCAGCTGTGGTCACCTTGGTCTGAAACTGGGTCAGAGATGCCAGCTCACAGTTTTATCGGAGAAATACACATGTAATATTGGGGATTCAGAGGCTGAGGACAAGCTCATCCTTTTCTTGCTGGTAGAACTCAGGTAATACAGCTTTAACAGATCTGAAAAGGCAGCTTCCTCACAACAAAAGGCATGTTTCATGTACAGTTTTTGCTAACTTTTCCTCATTTCTGGGAAATTATCAGGGAATCTGTGTGAACAGCCAAGCTAAGGCCTGCACTGCCACACCACCTTAATCCAAAAGAGAGCCATCAATGGGAGACTGCCACTACTGTGCATTACATTGCTGCTTGTGGGAGAATGTGTGGAGGCACACATTCAGATGTGTCGATGTCTGATGGACAGTCAACCCAGCTCCAAACACTGTTAAGACCACTGGACAAGTTCAGAGAGAAAGACTACAGAGTCTTAATGTATTCTGCTTGCAACTCCATCCCTGATACTGACAAGAGACCTTTTGCCAGCTAAAGTCACTTTGACCTGGGGAACTGCAGCAGAGCATGTCACGCACAATGTCAGCGACATTCTTGCCATCAAACAAGTGCTAAAGGATGCTTCGGACCAGCTAGCTATGACATCACCAGGTTCCAAATTCAGACTTTCTCAGGAACTGTCGCTAAATGCCTTGAAAAATGCCTGTCCTCATCTCCAGAAACAAGAGTGCCCTTAAGCTGTACAGCCGAGAATAAATTCCTTCAGGGTTGTAACAACCAATTAAGGGATATGAAGCAATTACTTTTATATCCATACAAATGAAACTCCTCCAATGCAATTAACAATCTCTTATCATCTACTGTTGAATTTGTGGAAACCATATGCTGTACACTCTCTTCTTCCCCAACTTTCCCACAATTTTAAGCAGTTTGTTTTAGCTAATGTAATGAAACCTACCTATTCAAGAGAAATAATAGATGTGTGCATATTATCTGAGTATTTTTAAATGTCCTTTTTAATTTTAAATATAATTTCATTTGAGATTATGCAGCTTTCATTTCTATTAATAAATTATCATTTCTTCTTTATAAGTGATGAGCTAGTATGTCATGTAATTTCTTTCGTCTAAATAGACTAAGACTTTGATCTAATACAAGCCCTTGCTGGGAGTAGAGAGACTTTCTGTCTAATTTAGTTACAAAAAAATATTCAATTAAACTTGGGAGTTTAATTCATTTAGTTATGAAAATTAGATGAACGCAATAAGGTACATTTGATTTGCCTTAAGGAAAAAAAAAAAAACAAAAAAAGGAGAAGAATATCTGAAAGGGAAACAAATATGAATGGAGAACAAAAGTAGCTTTTCCTGCTCATGTTGAAAGGTGGATAATATGAAGAGTCTGAGCTCCATGTTGTGTGCCTAGATAAAACACAACCACAATGAGTTCGTGCAAATTATATACCCAAGAGAGACACCAACAGCTGGTATTAACATCCATGTAGGTCATAATTGAGTCCACTTGAATCAAGGGAGATCTGATTCCTCACAACAGGATTACACCATCCACACACAACTCCATCTCCCTTGGAGGAAAAAGACAAATATCTGAATCATTTTTCAAAAGCAGAACAGGGCACCATGGATCTCTGTGACAGAGAGGCTTTGCAGCCGCCACTCACCATTTTTGCAGATGGGGCAGCACTGGTCAGGCTCGTACACGGGATCCACGCACTCGGTCTGGGGACAGGCAGAGACCGTGCACAGCACTTCGCCATTGGCCTCACACCGACACCTCTCGCACGGAGAAACCTGAAACAAACCCAGGCACCTTCAGCTTAATGCACTCCTGGAGTGTGCAGTGCTCCCCTCTCCTCTGCAATGTTCTTTCCTTCACATCTTTTGCCCTCCCCAGTCTAAAACAAATGGGTTTTGTGGCCTAAATAATGCAGAGAGCAAGGCTGGGCTCCTGCAAGATTATAGAACCACAGCAGGAAAAGAAAACCAAAACAAAACAAGTTCTTCTCTGAACCTACACACCAAATGGGAAAGTCAGAGGGATGTTGAAAACAACAACAGTCAAGACTTTAAATACAAATTAAACAAAAATTACCTCACTGAACTTCTAATGAACTTCCTGAAAATTAAGTTCATAATATAGTTTAGTTCTATAAGAGGTTCAAAAATAATTAGGAGAAAAAAATGTATTTTAAGAAGAAAAGTTTTGCTAAATGAAGTTTGAAACTTCTTTTAATGGAAATCCTTACTCCTTAATTTTTTCAGGTTTGAAAGTATTTTGGTAGCAGGAAGTTAACATTTTATTGAAAATTGTATTTTTCAAAGAGAAGTCAGGAAAAAAACCATCCTTTTGAATTTAGGTATTTCCCATTGGTTAATTGTTTTTTTGACAATTCTTCTAATACTTGTAACTTTCTGAAAGAAAGTTGAAATTCAAAGAAAGGGGTGAAGGAAAATATAGGTAATCCTTTATACCTACTGAAATGTTACTGCATTTAAAGAACGCTTACAGAATGGGAACACCATGAGATAGTTATTTGAAAGACCTACTTCAAAGAAATTAATTCCCAGCAACAGAGTAGCAAGACTCTCTTTAGTAAAAAATGGACTTTGAAATGTCTGCATTTGCCACGTGTACAATTCCAACTGTCCTCCTCACCATTCCCAACCAGGCACATCTCACCTGCATTGCTGATATCCTCATACCACACAAGATACAGGGAAGCAAGGATGTGAAGAACAATAAATGCTATACTGTAAATCTCATTGCTGCACTCCAAAAAACCACATGGGTACCCATGCTCAGAACACAGGATGAAAATGCAGCTGAATGTTATTATTAATGATCCTCTAAATCTAAAATCTGTGCAGATTACTGATTTACTTAAGGAGGAGGTTGTTCTTTTTATGGACTGTTTTTCATTCCAGATTCCAGCTGATGCAGACAATCCCCCATTTCACTTCTCCAATAAGAGAAGAAAAAATAAAATCTAAATAAGAAAATAATTATTCGCTTTGAAGAATCACCCAGATGTCTAACTTGCAGATCATCTGCCTCTTCTCCCTATTTTTCAGGCAGCCTATCACATTTTTTCTTCAAATCCATTCTCTGCTTGCTTGCTTCTCACATCCTTCTCACTTCCAAAGTTCAAACATGCTGATGCTTGCAAAGCATCATCCCCAACTAAATGCTCATTCATGCTTTGCTACTTCCCTTCCCACCTGCCAAGGCTGTTATTCACTTATGCATTCAGATATTTTTCACGCCCTTCCCTCTGCTAAGAAAGCCTAAATAGGGTCTCCTGCTGTGTTGCTTTCTGCTTTTATCACTATTATTTATTTCAGGTTTCCTTTGCTGGCTACTCACTTTGCATTCGCTCTCTGCTTTGCACTCTACCAAGGATAACACCATGCATATGTTTAGGGAATCCCACACGGAGGCTGACAGTCCAGTGCAGAAGACCTTTATTGTAGAATTTGGGACAACTTTGTCCTGTAATTGTTTTTAAACAATCACATTCACTTCCAGAACTGGAGTGTCAGCAGAAGAGGAGGTTTCTGATCCAATGCTCAGAGTTGAAAGGCTCAGGTATTTCAAGTAGTCACTTGAACCACATGTGAAGTTTTGAGTTCAGCAAACCTGAGCTCCTAGGTATTAGGTCAATAAGAAGAATCCCTCCTTCTAGAGTTATATCTAGAAACATTACTTACTAAATTATAAAAACACAGTTTTTAAGGAGGACTGATTTTTAAAATATTATCTTTAATATAAAAATATTATACAATATATAATTCTACTTGAAAAAAAATACCACCTCTCAGTTCCAAGGATCAGGATCAACAAGGCAAACCTACAGCTTTTAATCAAATTTTAACACTTTCTGCCATGACTGGGAAAAGATTCAAATTTGCCAACCATCGAAGTTGAATGAGATCAGTAGCTACCACAACAGACATTCCTTAGTCCAAGACACTGCTTAGTAGCTGTGTCATTCAATATTGGAAGTGGTGTAAAAACTAGAGTATCTGGCAACAATCAGGAAACAAGGCAACACACAGATGTTATTCCTGAAATCTCTCCTCTGTAAAATTTAAGCATATTCTAATTACATAGATTTCCCAGATTTCCAAATCTGACAAAGGCTGAAATTCTCAGAAAAACAAGTCATTTTCTATCGATTGAGAAACAAAACTGATCTAATTCTTATCTAATAATGATGATTCATGATATACATTTCCATCCTATACAGCACACACACCTGAAAACTACATCTTTTATGAGCAGAGTGCACTGTTAATGTGATTGCAGTAATGAAGACACTTCTAGTGTAATATATCCTGGGATTTCAGGGGAATATTTACAGTACGCTCTTGGTAAGTACTATCATCTGTACAACCCACAAACCTGAGTAAAGGCAGCAGGAAGGAGGGTCTCCACGAGCTTATTCTACAATAATTTTCAGGCATGCAAGTAAACCACAGTGGCTGCTAAAATGGTATCATTGTCAGCCATTATCTGTTCATCCTTGGACTAAACAATAGCACATTGCTTTTTACTGATCATCAGGATACAGCAGGAACTGTAGAAAATCCCCCACTTTCTGCACCTTAATGGCAGCTTAATACTTGGAGACATAATTATCACTAGAGAGAGAGACAATAAGACAGTCCCTGTATGTAACAGCAGCTAAATAAATCAGAATGAAAAGACACATTTGGTCCTTGATTTCCCCTCTGCACTCATGCAGTGCAAGCGCATTCCCTGCAGCGCAGTTCCCAGTGGCAGTCATTGCAAGGAGCATCCCCTCATGTTCCTGTGGGGAATGACCAGCCCAGCAGCACTCACACTCACCACTTCTGACACAACCAGGCTGGACTGGAAATAATATCAGTCTCTCTCTGACAACCACATCTCCATGGTCTACAGATGGAGCTGTTAACGCTGTAGCAGCGGCAGTTCTACCTATGAAAAAACTGCAGGAAGACAACAAGAGGCAACAGAAGCCTTGTGTATTCACCAGGCAGCCATAAAACCTGTAGAAAATAGACTACAGATGGCAAAAAACCCCGAGCTCTTTAGAATTGTTTAAAGGGAAGTTTATGAGCAGAGGTATAGGAGTTGCAGGCACTGTAAAAGAGCAAATGCACTACTGTGTAAACTGCTTGTAAACTGCTACATTTTCCACTAGTGGGGTGTGAAGAAAGCTGTAGCTTAGTAAGGGTAGTATGCCTATTCAGCAGTTTAATGTAAATTGTCCTAATTAAGAAGTGATGAATCATTTGTAGTCCCAAGTTATTTGAGCTTCCCCTACCAAATATCCAACTTTAATACAAACCAAAAAGACATCAAAACAAAACCAACAAAAAGCTGGATTAATAACAGATATACAATCTACATATGGTTCCTTAAGCCTTGAAAACACCTAAATTAAAAAAAAACCCAACAGTCATAATCCCAAATTTATCTTCTTTTGTCCTGGAATTTTTACTAATATTTTCTTACCATTGACACAACCCAGGAGAACATGAATGGGGTTACACTGACCATAATAAACATACCAGCCATGCTTTTACTCCTCTGTGCCTTCAAAATACCACTGATCTTTCAAAACTCATTTGGGTTTGTTGACTTCCAGATTTCCAAGTAACTTACCCATATAACAAATACCACTTGTGGTAGCAAGGAAATTCTAAAAGACACAAAGCAACAGGTTTCAAAATTATAGCTCTTTTCCAAAACATTGCACTTCTGAAGATAGTTCCTCGGTCTTGTAAGACTTTATACATCAGCCTTCATTTTCAAATTTTACTTGGAAGATTTGGACCATGTGCTTTAGAAATCTTCAGTTTCAGTGTAGAACTTTAACACCCATTGCATTTCACCAAATAAAGATTTTTCTACCAGTTCCACTAATATGGATGTTGTGATCACACTGCTATTCTGCCCCACAATACCCACAGGTGACCAGAGTGGTGCTGATGGAAACAGCTTTATGAGACTCCATCCTTTCCCTACACCCAAGTTGTGTTTTGTGCTGATATCCACGTCCTTTTTGAAAACACAAAAATGCATACATACATACACACGCAAGCAAAGCCTGAAGGACAGACTGCAAATCAAAGAAGAAACACATCAAACCTCAAATTCCCTGGCACACTCAGCTTCTGGCTCCAGTCAGGGCAATTCTTTGCCATGCCAAGCCATATAGGAGTTTTATATAAGCAGACTCACAAAGTTGCATGCATAATTACACATCTATACATAAAGGTTTGTACAAAAAATGCCACTTAAATGTTAGGAGGTCACCTTTTTCTTCCTTCAGTGATTCTGGTACTCTTTGCCACAAATAGTAGGAGCAGATGCAGAGAAAAATCACATCACTATCCATTTATAACTCCTTTCCTGACCTTAATCAAGAGATTGTATATTAGTAACCTAAGACCATCAAGTTTAACTCACAAAATTACCTTTGAAACTGTGCAGTTGCTTGCATTTTGCAATTGCTTCCACTGAGCAGCAGCAACCTGACTACATCTGCACTTTGTGTTGCCAGACAACTCCACTGATTGCAGTGGCCTGGGCAAACAGCTGCACTTACAGCTTATGCTCACAATATTGGAACCAATACTGAATTCAACTAAAAAACAAGGTTCTCACATAGGAAAATAATCAGGCTGCAGTTCCACCGCCTAATTGCATCAATAACTTTCCTTGCTTGTACTGAGCAGACATCCCTTCTCACTTGTGTTTCCAAAGCCAGGTAAAACAAAGCAGTAATGTTTCTTTAGAGGAAGATATGAAGCCAAGAGCTAAAAGCTGAATGGAGTTAAAAACAAAGCTGAAAACCAAAATCTTTTCAGGACATTTATAGAAATGTCCCTGTTCAACACTATTTTTACCAAGGCTGTCAGTCATATTCAAATGTACCAGGGAACATTAAGGTTCTACACTTACTACACATTTAACACAGTATTTTAGGCTTGCTTTACAGCCATTAATACAACACCACTACAGAAAAAGGCTAAGAAACAGAACTCTGTAGAAGAGCGTGAATGAAAAGCAGGGAGAAGCCTTTAAAACACTGACCTATGGAGAAGGTGTGGAGAAGCTTCATCTTTTGGCCACTCCTCAAGAATTAAGTTTGCTGGGAAAAAAAGGATCTCAAAAGCCATCTCTGAAAAGGTCACACTAACTAGCTGCTGTTAAGGTAGCTACTCCCTCTGAAGTGGAAAGCTTCACCCTGAAGTTGAATGTAACCTTTGAGGATTACATGGAAACAGGGAGGATGATACAATGTTTTCTGCCATGCCTTGCAATTCACCAGTGCTCTACGCATTACTGCCTAAGAAGAGCAAATGACAACTTATGGAGAAAGTAGGCTCTGTTATTTATTTTCTCTTAAACTGAAGAACATGGAAAGACATTATGAACCAAAGCTATATTTTCAGGAACGTGCAAACACCAGAGAGCAAAGGTGACAACTTACTTTCAGCATTCAAAAATTCACTTTCTATTCCTCCACCCTGAGAGGGGCTCATCTTCCAGAACCTTGAATTGTATTTCATACTCCCCTCAATATATTCAGCATGAAATTGTCCAGTTTATTCAGAAATGGGATTTGGAACAGCCCTGTACCTAACAGTCACTCACAAGAAATTTCACAAGCCAATCTTAGAGCGTGCTCACAGGTCTCAACCACAATAAAATACTAAATGGAAAAAGACAAGGTAAACAACCAGAAAACTGGCCCCAACTCCAAAACTTTTGAGTGCATTATAACATCCTGAATTATTAATGATAACAACCTTGCACAATAATGCTAAAAAGACCCTAATCTGAAAGGATTTCCCTGGACATGAAGCTTTTCAAGTCCTTTCTTTAGGTATCACTGCAATCAAGACTGCAAACTATGCTATTATTAAAAAGAAGGCCTATAGCCATTCACAGGAGGCAAACATTATGCAACCTTGGCAGCACTACCTAAATAGTTAATAATGAAAAAGAAATGACTGTTAAAAAAGAAGGAATCATCACAAACTGATTACTAGGAATAGAAGTCAGCCCACAAAACCCTGCTTGTTTCCTGCAAGGCAGAAGTTTAACAGTTAATAGTTAAATAAGGAAACAAATGTATTGCTGAAAATTGTCACAAAATCCGTAACACCACTGAGCAGCATCCTTCCAAGTAGCATTTTTTACTGTAAATACCAAAGGAATTAATAAAGATCAGAACCCTCACTTAAAAATGTTAGAGTACCATAGAGCAAGAAAGGTCATGTTTAAGGGGAATATTTTACAGGACTGCACAAGTAATATTAACACAAAAATGTGAAGAGGAGGGGGAGACAGAGAACACTCCCTGAGAGAACAGTTAAAGACCATAATACCACTTTACACAAGACAAAAACCCACAAAAAGACTTTTGGCTTCATTCCTTACCATGAACTCCTCTAGGGTCTGGTAGGTTTTCCCTCGGAACTCGCAGTAGTTCTTCCTCTCCTTGCACTGCGGGCAGCACTGCGTGGTGTCCACATGGATGCAGCGAGGGTGGAGCCTGGGGCACTCGGGCTGGATACACAGCGGGCCCTCCTCAGTGCAGAGGCAGGGGCAGGCGGAGGGGCCCGGCGCGAACTTCTCCCCGATGGCATAGACGAAGCCGCTCTCGTCCACGCAGCCCTTCCCGCGGTAGTCCGGATAGGCGTACTCCTCCGGGGGCTCGGGAGTGACGCTCGCAACAGATGCTGGGAGAGAGGAATCTTCAGCCACCTGAGGGTCCTCAGGAGCAGCATCCCTTTGCTCTTGCACTTGAATGCTCCCAGATTTACTGCTTGTCCCCTGGCTGCTCCAAGCCTGCTTTTGCTTAGTCCAAGACTCCTTGTTCGAGTAGTTCCTGTTTCCTTTGCTCTTCCAGTCCCTGGTACCCTCCTCCCTCCCGCTCCTGCCGATCTCATTCATTTTCCCTGGACCTGTCTGGCTGTCCCTTGTAGACGTGTGATCTCTCTTTTCCTGGCTCGCCTTTATCTCCTGTTTGTCTTGAGCCTTGGCCAGTTTTTGTACGGGAACGGTGGAGCTACAGAGGGCAACCATGAGGCAGCAGGTTACGAGAAGAGAACTAGAGAAAGCTCCAATTGCCATTGCAGTAGAGCTGGGCATCACCTACTGCATCCCACAGGGGACACTGCATTCACATCGGAGGGAAGCGCTTCGTAAAGCCACAGTCCCTAGGAAAAGAAGGATTAGGAATACTTCAGCTTCTGCACTTCTTCCCCCCCGCACCCCGCCTCGCCTCCACCGATGCAACATCTCAAACAATATGCAACCTGCCACGGTAGTTTATGCAAAAGGCAAACAGCCTGCTGCTGCATCCCTCCTCCTCCTCCCCCGCTCTGCCAACTCTCATAAATAGCAGGGCTCTGGACACGGACCGGGCGTCTTCGGCTCCGAGAGAGCACCGCGCAGAACTCCGGGGAGTCAGCGTTGGCAAAGGCGAGTGCAGGCAAAACTCAGAGCGCTTGGGGGGTTATTTTTAACTTTCAAATGACAACATGTGAAGAGGACGGACGCCCGATGAATTAAATGGAGCTCCCCAAAATCCAGCAAGGTCCGGAACAGAAATTACCCAGCTGCGTGCTATTCACTGTCTGCGCACAGGATGATTTTTATTAACCTCTTATTCAGTCTGAAGTACGCTGGTTTGGGTTCTGTTTAAATGCCTACCAGCGAGCACGTTTCTGTAACAGACAACTAAAACCAAACACACTAAAGCGAGCAAAGACAAACTACCTCCCTTCCGAACTACCCAAACCAGCACACAACACCACCTCTTCCTCGCCCGTGTTCGAAAGAGAAGGCAGAGCCGTTCCGAGTTTCCGCAGCCGAGGCTCATTTAATCCACATCCTCCAAGAGTTAGGCAGCGCTCCCGGCTCCTCTCCCTAAAACACTGCACGCCAAATCGGGAGGAAAAAAAAAAACAACAAAAAAACCCCCAAAACCCCAAACCAAAATACGTACACTACTCCGGCCGCGACAAGCAATGCCGCTGCAGCCTCCCGGCACGACCCCAGCTCCGCGATACCGCTCCCCAAAGCCATTTAAAAGCCTCTCTCTCTCTCTCTCTCTACCCGCCTGCCTCGCCGGCCCTCGGCGATGGCATCGCGGGGCACCGCGCTGCGCCCGCCCGGCCCCTGCCCGGCCCGGCCGCTGCAGGAGAACCGGGGCTCCGCGCCGCCCGCCCAAACTTTCCGGAGAGCCGGGCAGCGCCGCCCGACCCCCTCCCGGTGCCGCTGGGAGGGAGCCGGGCCAGCCCCTTCCCCAGCCCGGCCGGCTCCCCCGTGCCCCCGCGCCTCCCTCCCTCCGCCGTACCTGCGCGGCGCCGCGCTCAGCCCCGGCGGCGGCTCGGGCCGGCTCGGGTCTGCCCGCGCCCGGCTCCCATGGCGGGGCTGCGGGCGGCCGGGGCGGTTTGTTGCTGCCCGCTCGGCTCTGCAGAGCTGCCGAGCCCGCAGCGCGGCGCGGCGGCCGCAGGCGGTGCGGCCCCGCCGCCCGGGGACGGGCTCCGCCGCGGGCCCCGCTGCTCTCACATGGCGGCCGGGCGCCCCGGGGCCGGCGGGCAGGACGGGCGCTCCCTGCCGCTCTCCGCGCCGCGGGTGCGGGCGGGCGCAGGGCGGGGACGCGGAGCCCGCCGGGGGCGGCAGAGCAGCGGCCCTGCCCGCCCCTGCCGCCGCCGGGGCTGTGCGGGGCGGGGGCAGCCCGCTCTGCCGCAGGTCCGCCGCGGCCGCGCCCCCGGAGCGGCGCTCGGGACGGAAAGCGGGGCAAGGCGGGCGCGTTGGGGGCCGGTGCCGCCCGCCGGCGGCGGCTGAAACTTTTGGCGGTGTCAGGGGCGTCGGTTCGGGACGCGAGCTGCGCGCTGCAGCCCGGTGCGGCTCTGGGCGCTCTCCCCGCGCTGAGCGGGACGCGGCCCCGCTGCCGGGGCACACCTGCGGAGCCGCCCCGGGCGCGGGCGTTTATTCAGCGTGCCCGCCTGATGCTGCCCGCACCGCAGCATCACGCAGTACTGTGCCTCAGCGCTCCCCTGCTAGCCTGCCCTAGCAGCGAAGTGGTCCGTGGCTCACTAGTTGAAATACCTACTTGTGCTTTTGCATGGCTGATGGACAGTTCTGAAGTTAAATATAGTTGCGTTTTAATCCTTTGTACTTCTTTGATACAAAAAGAAAAAAAAGGACAGCATGGTCTGTTATGAAATGACTGCTGCAGGAGCGTTGGGACAGAAATGCACAAGAAAAGCTGGAGGTACTTTTGTTCAGGATCTAAGCAAGGGCTTGGAGTCCAATAGGTTATTTATTTATGTAGTTATTTATTTTTAAGCTGCATTAGATGACATATCAGCATAATCTTCTTTTCTGAATTTTGCTTTACAGATGTTCCAGAACAGTCCCAGCTGCACTAACCCTCTGCTACAGTAGCACTTCAACATCCACTGTGCCCTACTCATGACCGGGGCTGGATTTTGCAAGATATTTGGCACTGTATCTGAAATCTTTAGGTTAGGTATAATTTTCAGGTTTGTTTTGTTTTAGTTGGTTTTTTTCCCATTGAAATGGCTTCACTGCAATATCGGTACTCAAGGGAGCAATGAAAATCTGCTGGGTACTAATGTATCATAGTTAAGTACCTTCATGAGCACCTGTTAATTGTGAGAACCCAAATACTTAAATTGCTCCCCAGGAGGATGCAGGTGCCAAACTCTTTTGCCTGCTGGGTTGTTGCTATAAAAACTATTGACTCCTATCTAATTAAAAAAAATATTTCTCTTGAAATTGCATCATGTCTTCCAGTCAGATGTTCACCAACTAAATAATTCTCTGAAACTTTAAAATACAATACTTATGTTTTAAAGGATATGAAGGAGTCAAGATTTTTCATAATTTGCACTAATAAAATGAAATTCCATATTGCTAGGGGATTTCTAGACAAATTCCTAAGGAGTTAAGATTTACTTTTCTCATTAACTGACTGCTAATAATTAAGTACTTCCTTTCAAACTACGATCTCATTACCTCTGAGTAAAGAATTTAATCTTTGCCATGTCTAAACCTGAAATATTTTATGCCTTATGTAGTTTAAACCCTGACTTGGGGTGAGCAACCAGTACACCTCATTGCTGATGGCAGAAGAGCAACTTAAAATGAGGGACCTACCTTTGAGTTCAAAAGCCTGTGAGCAGCTGCTTGTGGCTAGAGCAAGGCAGAAGAAAATAAGAGCCTTGGGAAGGCAATGCTGTGTCTGTGGTAAAGAGCAGAGAGAAGCCAATTTATGGTTCTGACTTTTTCATGTGTTCCCAGGTGAAACTCTGGAACAAACTCTGGGATCTTCAGCATGCAGAGCTCCCTTTGTAGGAGCTCTCCCTCTCCCACCCCTGGTTACATAGAACAAGGATCAGCAGCTGGCGCTGGTTGTTCAAGACGCTGCTCTGTAGCAAGAAGGGCAAAGTCTCTTTGCACTTTTGTAACAACAAACTGCAGCTCATCCTAGCCTACTGGGCAAAGTAAAAGTAAACACCCTCCTTTATTTTTTGAAAGGATTTCTCATTGGACTTCAGTCTCTGTTTAGACAGATTTGTAGGTATATCAAGTGATTAGTTGTATCTGACATTAGGACCCTTGCAGAAACTGACACCTGACCACTTCATTAATGTCATAGAATCAAATTGCAATGTGTTACAGTCCAAATGTAGATAGCAGATATGTAAGAAATGTTTGGTGTTTTCTTCAGTGAAGTGAAGTCTGAACTAGAAGAGAGAATAATGAAAATCTGTCATCTGAAGGCAGCTTCTAACAATATTTTTAATGAGAAATTTTATACTGTATGCTGTACCATGTAAGGTCCTGGAGACTGAAATTCTGTTTATTCACAGAAAAAACTCAGCATAAAAATACATCTCCAAGTTTCCCTACTGTGATCCCCCCCAAGTCAACAGTAGCAAGGATAACTCTGTATCTAGATGAGGATCAAATTCTGCATCCCATTCAAGAGTTTCCTTTTTCTCTGGGTCTTGTCTGCATGATGATAACTTTGTATTAGCTTATTATTTAAATAAGTGCTGGCACGTGCACAAAACAGTTCTCTCTGTTTTAGCTTAGTTTTACTAGGAATTAGCCTAATTTTATAGGAGGTAGATGAATGGAAAGCAAAGGAAACTCAGTAGTTGGAATAATAATTGTTCTGGCAAGGAATAAGCTGACCATCTCCATTAGACCAGAGTCAAGACAGTGAGAGTGGACATCCATGCTGAAGATAGCTGGCCATTAGTCAAAAATACTTAATTAGACATCTACTCATGTAGGTTAGGGGGACTGAAATTTTGATGAATTTTTTTTAAGAGTGACCTTTGCATGAACAACAAGAATTGAAGTGTAGGATCTTTTGCCAAGTTAAAATTGGTTCTCTGACTGGGTAATTACAGCATAAACTCTAAACCTCACAGCTAGGCAGACAAGACATCTAAGAGCACTGAGGACAACCACTTTTAGCCCAGTATATGGGTAAAATCTGGGATATGCACACTGGGGTCAGTGTAGACATGCAACCCTGCACTCCAGGGAGTCACCTGAAGCATTCAAGTCCCTGTGTTCTCCTACAGGGACTATTTTATTGAAGAAAGTGTCACCTGCCTCCAGCGAGGAGACAGGGGAAAAAAAGAGGAGGAAACTCCATGGGACCCTGGAAAGCCGGGCAGAGGAAGCAGAAAAGGAGCCCCAGTGCAACTGGGGAGTGAGTGTGGGTGCTGGAAAACCCCACAGAATAGCGAGGCTGGCTTTGGGGACAGCTGTCTGCAGAGCCCAGGGGCAGGACAGGGCGTGCTGGGGGGAGCAGTGCTGCAGCAGCCTGTGTGCTGCAGTGCCCGTGCCGGTGCAGCAGCTCTGAAAGTCTGGAAGGTGACAGGGGAGGAGACGTCCCCAAAGATTGACTCTTCTGGGAAAAGGGATGGTCGTGCCTTTTTATTTTGCTTTGTTTCATTATTCTTCCTAAAAGGAAGAGAGTTGTTATACAAAAGGTATTTTCTATTGTGGTGCTAAAGTGGCAGTTGTTCAGGCAGGTTGAAATCACAGCCTTGAAAAGGTGGCAATTTGTGCAATAGCATTAGTCCAGCCATATGAAATAAGGCCTTCAAATAGCAGTCAATCTGAAGACAGAAAGAGAGAGAGACAAAGCTGAAGTACATATTACTCTAACAAATCATGTGTATTTGAAAGGCTCAATTATAAATAAGCAGTTTAAACAACTCTTAAAAAAAAATAAAGAAAAGCAAGCTTTCATAACTATTTTTAAAGTAGGTTAGCTTTCATCTTTTCATTTTTATTTCTTGTTTCCTTTATGCCACTTGTCAAAGTACTCAAGACATATTCCTGTTCATTCTTTTTTCCACTTTCCTGATGCCTCTTTAGTTCTGATAAGTAATTATTGAAGAAGTATTACACAGTATCGCACAAGTTGTATTTACAATTGTCTTCATTAGTTTTTCACAAATATTGATATGTTATAATATTATTTTTTTCTGTTTTGTGTTCATGAAAACTTAAATCCCCCCTCTGTCATTTAGATGTAGGATCTTCAATACTCTCCTACACTTGTGTAAGTCACACTTCGCCTGCTGGGAAATAAATAATAATGAAATTTTTGTTTAAGTTTTGCTTATACCTCTAATACAAAAAAAAATAAAATAAAAAGCTCTGTAGACCAAGGTGAGATTTGAACTTTAGAAGTCATAGGTTTAGAAAACATATTTTAAACAAGATATTTGCTGCTACTGGTTTATGTTCTAGGAACTCCCCTTTAGCTTATGATTTGTCTCCTTGTTAGGAAAAATAGAAATCTAATGCTGTGCTGGTTTTGACTGGGGTGCAGTAATTTGCTTCACAGTAAGTGGTTTTGATTTCTACTGAAAACTGTTGATAATTCAGGGAAGTTTTCATTGTAGCTGGGCAGTGCTTGCACAGAGCCAAGACCTTTTCTGTCTCACCCCACCAGGAAGGAGGCTGGGGGTTCACAGGAGGCTGGAAGGGGACACAGCCAGATCAGCTGATCCCAGCTGACCCCATACCATGCTAAATGGCATCATGGCTAGGGTGTAAAGCTAGGGGAAAAATAATGAGGAGTGGTAAGGAATAAGTCTGGAGGGATGGTGTTTGTCTTCCCAAGTCAGCATTATGTGTGATGGAGCCATGCTTCCATGGGGATGACTGAACACCTGCCTGCCCATGGGGAGGGGTAAATGAAGTCCTTGTTTTGCTTTGCTTATGTGTGCTGCTTTTGCTTTACCTATTAAATCCATTAATTTTATCACTTTTCTCTTCCAATTCTCCTCACCGCCCCACCAGCGAGTGAAGAAGTGACAGCATGCGTCTGAGATTACATCTGGAGTTAAGCCATGACAAATAGAAATAAAATACTTAATTTAATGCAAAATATCCTAATGAAAGTTATCTATAATGGAAGCTGGTTTCAAAATGTTGGAAAGAAACTGGTTTTGTTTAAAAAAATCTCAGAAAATCTCTCTTTGAAAATATCAATTTCTTTACCCTGCAAGCTCTGCAGAAATTTTGATGCACATATTTTGCCTTAGAGGGAAGTAGAGGTTGCCTTTTTGTAAATGAGATGTCTACAAGTTCCACTACTTTTAATAATTTTCCTATTTTCACATGACTGTTGCATCTCTAATAGAGATTTTGGCAATATAAACTTGAGAAATTTGTTATTACCATGTTAATCATAATAGTTATGTAATATTTAAAATTGCATAGTGAAACCTTTGGAGAGCAAGGAGGATTCAATTCAGGACCTGGGCATATGGGCTAATTCTGAGGAAAAAATAATTTTCATTCAAAGAGCAGTATTTTGTGCTTGTAATTACAGGACATAAGAAACATTGTTAAATGCATTTTGATGCCCCTATTTTCACCATTATTTCAGTAGCCTAGGGTAAATGGATGTTAATCATGGCTCAGAAGTTTTTTTTTTATATTTGTGTGGTTTTGCTCAAAGAAGGATAAAATATTTTTGCATGTATGTACACATGGACATGCACAAAACAATATGAAACATTTAAATACATGATCTTCTGTATAAAGAAGTCTTAATACTTCTTTAAGGATGCACTACCAATGTTTTTAGTTTTTACATTCTCAGTGTTTTGGAAAAGTGAATGAAGTGTTTCTTAGGCTTGTGTTTAGGTTTCTTCACAGATAATCTAAAATTTAGCTAAAAATTACAGATCATTATTACTTTTCCTTTTATTATTTATGATTAAATTCTTGGTTTATTTATTTTTAATATTTAAGTTTCTCTAGATACATTTTTGTTCACAATAAAGTTCTTCAATAAAAGCAATATCAGCTTTCAAAAGGTTTATAAAAAATTTGATTCCTATATTGTTCCACATTTTAAGTTAATAGATCTCATCCTTCCATTGTTCTTTAGTATTATTGGAGAAAAAACAACCCCCTAAAATAAAAAACCCAGCTTTGTTCTCTCTCCAGTTCTCTCAGGATTTCTTGACTTTTATTGTATTAAACATTGACCTAAATTTAATGAACAAATGGAATTGGAAAAAAAAAAACCCAAAACCTCAACTTATGTACCTTACAGGGAGATAGGGCAAAATAGAAGTTATTATTGGCAAAATTGATTTAGCATTGTAACTCACACTAATATTTATTTCCATTCTCTAACTTTCTTTGAAAATTCTGTAGCATGAATTTTGCTTTTTAGTATTTGTTTTCTGTTGAACTATTTGAAAAACAACTTAGGTGTTTTCTGAAATATGTATGTATGTAAAATAAAAATGTGTTTAATCAAATGGTTCTTATTTAAATACTCTGTTAATATTGTTAGTGTAGAGTAAAACCACCAATTATAGGGTTGTTAAACTCTTGTCTCCTACCAAGACAAATCCTTAAAAATAATGAAATTGTTTCCTATTTCAAGAACTGGAAAGATAAGGAATTCACAATATCTGTGCCAAAGCCTCCCTTCTCTCCATAGTTTGTAGGATTAGAGTACAACCTACAGGCACTTGATCCTGTAGTATTAAAAAAAAAATCCAAAATCCTAACAGTCTGCAGACTCAGAGAACCATCATGGAGCTTAAGTGATATTCTCCAAAATTTACCGAGCATAAACCCCTAAACACAAAGGCCTCAGTGATATGCTTTCCAGAAGACATCTTCAAACTTTTCCTACTCTTTGCCCTCTTGTTTTATCATTATTACCATCCAGTTTATAAAAATTGAAGCTTTTGCAATGACACTTCACGCATAATGCATACACATCCTCCTGCCCTCCTTTTTTTTTTTTTGAACCTGCTGTCTAAGCTCAACTGAACTTCAAGAAGGAATTGCTTTCTCAAAGTTTCACAAAAAGAGGTGAATTGATAGCAAAGAGCAACATTACACTGATTGTCCCCAAAGATGTGCATTGCTACACCCACCAGTGACAGGAGATGATGCCCATGGAAGTCCCCAGGACACATTAGGCACACTGAGTTTGCACCTTGGATGCTGGAGTTAGTGGATTGGATTACTAATCTACAACAAAATTCTGCTAATTGCTGTGTTCAAATGCTTTTGCTTTCCTGCCATTATTCGTCCCTACATTACCATAGAAGTCCCTGTGTCCCTTAGCAAGTTACTGTGATATGGCACCAGGCAAGCAGTGGATTATTTTGTTGCTCTTCCTAAATTTCAGGCCCAATGAAGCCTTTAAATTGATACATATGCATTTGATAATGTCATCATTTAAAAAACTGGGTAAATTATGATTTGTAATGTATTGAAAGTTTCATGAATTGCAGATTCCAAGCATTCTGTCCTTAGATCTAATTACTGGAGATGATTACATTCAAGACCTTCTGAAATCACAGGGTCTGGTGATACAGTTTTCTCTCTAATGAGAGAAGTTACATGGTTCAAAATTCATGATTTAGACTTCAAGCTGACAGAGCAGAGCAAAAAAAGCCAGAGAAGACAATATTTGAGCTAGAACTTGAATTAGGAAGCAGACAAACAGAAGGCTTAATAATTGTGTTTATACTGAGGACTGAGACACTCCAGATGAAAACTGGGTGTCCATATATAGGCACTGTACAAATGCTGGAAAAATTGGTTGGGATCCCTAGAATTGTACATCCTTCAGTGACCAAGAAAGAAGGAAAAGGACAGAAATGAATGGCCTAAAGTCATACAGCAGATGTGGACTGAGAAGTTTATATAAACTCCTGCTTCTCTCTCATCTCCTTTTTCCATCTCACCTTTACCAGTCCATGTTGCCTCTCTTCCCTAATGGAGTATTGACCGCACTGCTGCACAGCTGGTGCACTACATCCCTTATATATGTAAAAAAGTTTAGCTCATTTGTGCAAAAATCTTGGTGCTTTGTTTGGTTGTTACCACCAGGCCTTGATGTACTGATGTCCTTAGGTCAAGCGTAGCAAGGAGGGTGCTCCAGCACCATGGTACAAAGTTTAATATTAAATTAATGGAGGTATTCTGTAATTGCAATAATGAATGCAAGCTTTTAGTGCTGGTTGAATGTACTGTTTGTTGGAAGAAGATAACAGGGAAAAACACAATGTCCCTTGCTACTCACAGTACTGTTTGAAAGTTATTACAGATAGGACTTGGTAAGTAACTGACTTTTCAGATTAGGTCCTTGCCAAATCAGTGAAGACACTGACAGCCTAGATGCTCACAAAACCCCCCCTGTGACACACTAGTGACAGTGAATCAGACACCAAAAAACAGATAGAATCACAAGTTTCTTCCATCCCTCACCTGAGGCTATTTAACCCCACAGTCCTACCTTCCCTAACCACCAGGCTACTGGAAATTAATTACTCACTTAATACTACTCTGCTTTGAATAGTTTGCTGGAGAAAGACTGACCAAGATTCAGTCATCCCCACTGTCAAGGCAACCAACTTCAGCATGAAAAGGTGAGCAAACCTTATTTAATGCTCACCTGTAGCTCTGCTCAGAGTTTAGAGACAGATAGATTCAACATGTGATCCTAGAGGTTTCTTCCAAACTTAGTAATTCTGTGATTCTTTGTGTTTTCTTCTAATAATTCTAACCCTAATCAGAAAATATTCTGTAAGCATGATCCAAATAAATTTTCATGTGAACAGGCCTTGTGCTCTAATTTATCAGTCACTACTTTGTCATTGCTTGTTCTTCAGGTTGGTTTTTAGAACAGAAGCCACAGACCAAGAACTGACAAAAAAGTTTGGCTAAAAAAAAAAGAAGTTGAATCTTGCTCTAGGGTTAAAATGGTTGTTGGAGAAATACAAGGCTATTAAATCAGCCATTAATTGGTTTGCCTGAATCAACCATCCCTAACTTGGTAGTCCTCACAGTGTTAAACTCTTGCCTTTAAAGGGTTTCAAAATGCATTCTTCCTTCCGCCATCTTTAAAATTAATGCAGATTTAACACAATTACTGATTTCTAAAGCAGATTCAGGCTGCTGACCCAAAGCAGTAATTCCATACAAAGCTATACCTCAGCTTCTGTCTGAGGTCAGCAGCGGCACTAACAGAAGAAAAGGAGGATCAATGCATGTGGTACCTTCAAGACTCAGGAAGGATTTGGCTGGCTAGGACTTTTGACAGACCAAGCAAATAGCTACAAAAACAAGGAGCCTGATTGTCAAAAATTCTCAGCCTTCTGGACAGCAGCCTGCTCTGAAAAGCCATGAAATCACAGAACAGCCTCACCTTGGAAGGGACCTTAAAGAGCATCTAGTTCCAACACCCCTGCTGTGAACAAGGACATTATCCCAGAGGAAGGAAAACAATAAAATATAACAGTTTTCTTTTATTTCACAGTAGGCTAAAAATATTTTTGCCATTTCTACATTTAAAAATAGTCTCAAAAGTCCATGTAGAAATCACTTCCAAAACATTTTTGTTTAATAGTAGTTTAACTGCTTACATATGCTAATTTTGCAAGTAGTCAAGGTGTATAACTTGGCACATGACAGAAAAAACACTCAAGATATAAATAGTGGAAAACAATATGTCCATACCCTCTTGATAAATCAGAAGTAGTGTGGCAATTAGTTTTACAGAGGAAACAAATAAATGTCCAGGACATCTGAAGATCTAGTCTTTGGCATGCTCTATAAGCACTGCCTTGTTTTTTAACTCAGTTTCTAGCCACCGTTAAGCCCCCATCCTCGTTGTCCCCAAAATAGCGATCTGCTGAGAAAGTAATCTAGGTGTTGACATTGACATAAACTTTGTTTTGCTAGCTGTTTGATTTCTGAAACTTAGGTTCATTTTGCTTCATGTCATCTTTTGCATTTCTTTTCTTCCACTTAAGTTCTTTTTCCCTGATAGATTAAAGAACAGGTGTTTATGTGCACATATACAATTTCCTTTTACTGTTGGAATGAATTCTATATATTTCATTAAAAAAAGTAATTTTTGTTTTACACCAGTAACTACTACATAAAGATCATTCAAGGAACTAGGAGCCTAGGTTATTCCTGAGTGCTAAAGCTGTCAAACTGTTCGTATTATGCCTGACAGTCCATTGGAGTTCTCATTTTCCTCCAGTATCTTTTGGAATCAATCACTTCCAGTTATGAGGTTGTTTTGTTTTGGGGTTTATTTGATTGGTTGGTTGGTTTTTTTAAATTAAGGAGAACAACAATCAATACGGGTTGAAGCCACAAAAGGAGATGCCCTTGCCATTACTCCATCAAACTCTAGCTCGGGTCTTCGGAGAGATCCTTACATAGCAGCTTGCAGCCACCCCAAGCAGTCATATTTCTCCCTGTAAATTAAATTTCTTTAAAAAGTCTCATTTTATCCTGAGGCTGAAATTCTGTTCCAGTAAATTCTGATCTACAGAGACATCTACTTCCCATTGAAGTTGATGAGAGCTGCAGGTGACCGGTGCCTCTATAGCTCAGACCCTTAGGCTGGATTGCTCCCAGAGTACGAATATGTTATTAATAAGAGCTAGCTATCTTTGGCTGAAAGCCTGGTGAAAAACACTTTTGTGCTTTAAACAGAAGTTAGATGGTTGATTATGGTGCAACCTCTCAACTCTCCTCTAAAGTTTTTGCCTGAGTTTATTTTAAAACAATTTTTTTTCAAGCCAAGCCTTAAGTAAGAGGTAAACATAAGAGCAGGCTCCCAGAACTTTTCTACATTTTTAGTTAAACAGAATGGAATGAGATAAATGGGAAAAAAAACAATCTTCTTCTATCGCCAATGCTTTTTTTTTCTTCATTTGGGATTAATTTTTCTTTAGAAAGATAGAGGTTATAACTGATTTTGGAAAAAGAAAATATCAAGCACACCTGAGGTGTTAAACAAACAGTTCCTGCTGTTAAACAAATCCACAGTGATTTGTAGATGGAAGAAAAATCCCTGAAGCAGAGGCAAAAAATCCAGTAGTAGTTCACTGGATCTGTATCTAGGCTCTTGCTTTGGTACTAGTGGGATTTCTTTGATATGTTGACTCAGGCTTTTGATAGAGGCAAGATTTAGTGTGAAAATGTTCACAGCTTCCTTTGCTGCCTTAGTTCATATGTTTGGTTTCCAAGTTTGGTGTTTACATTGCTTTTTAGAGTCTGCCTTGCTCAGCTCACATCTGTAATTTAATTTCTCTGGTTTTTTGTTCTGCAGTGCTCAGAGAAAAAGAGAAAAGAGAAAATGACTCTGTTTTGATATGTACTTGACAGAGATTAATTTGCCAGTAAGTCGGGTTCAAATTAAAGAATAACTTTCCTTATTCTTAGCAACTCAAGTTTGCTGAACACCCCACATGATGAAAGAAAATGCCTGGATAGCTGTTAGTCTTTTCACTTGCTAGCTGGCATCTGGACAATCAGGGGCTCTTGAATTGATAGAAATGTTTTGTTGTTTGTTTGTTGATCTATGGCACATGGTCCCCCAATCCTTCTTCATCTAAAACAGAGGCTTCAGTAGGTGATTTGGGAAGAAACCTGCATCAGATTATGCATTAAGTTCTTGCCTAGCGGGGAGAAATTGAGTGTTGTGCTGGTGTGGGGAACCCTCAGTCCCCAGGGTTAATTGATACAATTGCTGGAAAGGGCTGTCGAAGCCAAACAGTCGATTACATCTAGCCTGCAGGAACCTGATGACCAGCCTCAGGTCAAATCTCTCAGCACAGATACATGCCATATTTTGTCAGTTGCATTGACACTGCATCATGGGGGGAAAGAAGCTGTAATAAAGGCAAAGCTGGAGCATCACAACTTGGATTTTTTTGTACTCAGAATAGAACTAGTATAAAGAAATAATTAATTATTTTACCTCAAGTCATCTAAGAGGAGTTTGGAAAATAGACCTGAAAATGTCATCCCAGAATTGTATATTTTAAGTGTTAAAACTAAACAAAGTCCCACAAGCCCCAAAAAAACAAAACAAAAAATCCTCTGCCTTCCTCTGATCTTTTCCCTCCCTGTACAGTAAAGCATCCCTGGACAGGAAAATAAAGGATGTCTCAACTCAGCCTGTAGGATTGCTCTTGCAATGCAGCAAGTGGCCTGCCTGAGAGGGAGGTGGGAAGTGAGAAGACAACAAAGGACCAGAGGCCAGGTTTCATTGGTAGGGTTGGGCTGGAACATCATCATACTCTGTTTGCAAAATCCTTTGATTTGACAAGTATGTAAATTCAGATGAAAGTACAGTTAGCAAGTTTAATGAAGTAGCCCAATCTTCTGGTTTACTGTCTCTATTTAAAGTTTTCTTTGAGACCATCACACCGTGAAAGGCAGAATATGGAAGGATAGGCTCAGGAGGGAGAATACATCTGAGAAAAATTTCTGTGGTGTTTCTGGATTGCTGATGTATAAAAAATAAAGTGATTTTCAATTCTTTTTAAGAAGTAAGAACTTGTATTGTGATCAAATTAAATAATTCATATTAAATTTTGTTTGATGGTGAAGAGCTACATAGCATTCCAGAATATCTGGTTTTCATTCTCAAAAGCCACAATTCAGTAACACTCTCAATGCTGCATTTTCACATTGTCCAAACCTACATCTATGATTTATAGGTATCAACATTCTCTCTCTCTCTATCAAGGATTATTTACTTAAGTATGGAGAGAGAAATTTATGATTAAAAGTCCATCTAATGGGACTGACTCACTTGCAACTTGTATGGACAGTAAAAGATAAACATGAAGATTTCCTGCATTGTGTGCAATTGCCACAACCCTTGAATGAAAGTTACTTTAGCACCACCCAAATACCTTCTGATGAAAATCCCAGCGAAGCAGCTACAATTCAGGCTATATTCAGTCTGACTTAATCAATCAGAACTATTTGACAAAACATCTCATTAAAAAGTCTTTATCCAGCAGAATGCAGAACGCTATTGCAAGGTTTTCATTTGTGGCAGAAAAGAATTTCCTCAGTTTCTTGCTTAAGACAGACCTTTTCTCCTTCACTGGATGTTTTTCTCTGAGAGTCTGGGTTTAGTTGTAATACTGATTTTATTCAACTGCTTCACCAGATCTACTCCTGTGTGTGTATAAAGTAAGAATAGAATTAAATTTCCCATCTTTCGCATTTTATGTCACACACCCTTCTCCTGCACAGTGTCCCAAATGTAGGTACAAACCACGAGTGCATCTGTATTCTTGGTACTGACCATAGCAGGGTAAACCCCCCCAGTATATTGTATTCCTTGATTCCCCTCACTCAAAAATAATATATTTTTGTTTTGCAGTGGAAATAGAAGCCTAGGCATCTTTTTGAAACAAACTACATCAGAAGCTCTTGGAGGAAATGAGGCCATAACAGAGAACCTAATTTAATTTTTTCTGTGTGTGCTCACTGTGAAGGAAGCTTTTTTTACAGGGGCACATCAGAGGTTGTATCTCAAACAAATCCTTGCTTCAGAACAAAGTTGATATGAAGTACAGCAACCATTTTTCATTCAGCCCCAATTTTTAGCCTAATACTGAACTTTAACAGCAATGAGCAGTTTCTCACATCAGCCTTCATATCAGAAGACTGTAATGCTAACTCTAAGGGTTGCATGGAGTCCCAGAGATATCACTTACCAGAAAAGCCTGACATGATGTGAAAATATGTAGAAGAAAATCTGAATAATGTACTGTCTAAACCAATACTGAAGAACAAAAATGGTAGGCATATAAGAAAAATAATACACTATGGGAGTCAAGCAAGATATTTATGCCCCACAAATCTGTTGGCATTGTTTGAGGAAGCTGAGAAGGGTGTGGATGAATATGATACTAATCTACAGGGGTGAAGGCTTTAAAAGTCATTTCCAAAAGACTTGAATTGACAGGGGTAAAAAGGAAGGCATCCTCATGAACTAATAATGAACTAAAACATGGGGAAAAAAAAAGGCATGAATAAATCATTAGTTTTCAAAATGGAAAGAAATAGATATTTTTGCTGGGGTACCTTAATCTAGTGCATTCAAAAGTGATCTAGAAAGTGATTGGACACAAAGAAAATGGCGTGAAGGGTAAAAAGAGAAGCTGATTGAAAATCATTGCAGAGAAATTTCTTATAATAAAAAAGATTACCACTAAAAAACAGAATAAATTCTGTTTTAGTACAGGAAGGCAATGAGGGGGGAAAAATTCCAGAAGATCCCTATTGATGAGCTGTAAAGCAGCAGCTACCACTCAGGGAAAAGATTTTGGAGTTATAATTGATATATCTATGGCAATATCAGGTTGATGCTAATCGAATGGGGAGTAGGGTGTTAGGCATCCTCTTGAAAAGTATAGAGAGCTTCCATACAGGCAGTTTTGATTCCCATCATCTCCTAATGAATGTGGTTGACTGCGAAAAGGAACAGAAAAATGTGACAAGCAGGAACCATCTGCTCGACCAACAAGGAGAAGCTCTACATACCATCACTCCTCAACTTGTAAAAAACATGACTCCATGAAAACGTGATAGTCAGGAGAGACATAAAGCAGTTGGATATAGAATGATGATTCAATTTTATCATAATATCAGAATTAGAAAGAAGCAAATGTACATATATTTTGACCATACCTTCCATATTGAACAGTGAAATTCATTGTCAAAAGGTCTTGCTGATGGAAATGGGTTCAGGAAATAACCTATCTTAGATGCACAACTATGAAATATGCTGGCTCTACAGTACCCTTGTGGCTAACTGCTGTCCCCTTTCAGAGGCAAAATTCCCAACTTTGGAGTTTTAATGTAGCACACAACAGCAGGTTTTGCAAGTTTTTAATGCACTGTCCAGGAGTTGTGCATCTTCATCTCCTTCAATGTAGGAGATCAAGAAGATCAAGAATTATATCTCCTTCAGAATATCAAGAATTATTCTACATGTTTTGAACTTTTTACCCCAAAAGTACCTAGTTCCTCTGAAGTTAATCTTATGTTCTGAGTGGTGGGAGACTTCTGGTTTCAATCAAATTTCTGGCAAAATTCAGTACTTCACCTCCAATTTTCTTCAATATACAGTCTTGTCATATTTCCCATGATCAATGATTTTAGGATTGTCTCGGACAGGCTTACAGTGTTCAGCCATGTAGTAATGTCTGTCATTGTGCTGGGAGAAAAGGGTGAAAATGGAAAGATTTGTCAAAGAACAGAGTATAGTTTTATTCAAAGTGACCTTGCAGCTGGGAATGCTAAAAATATCAGTATGGGAAAACTCCATTTACTAAGCCTAGTGTCGCCTGGTTTTAGAAGAAGGGTTCCCATGGAGAGATAACACACAACACACTCTCAGGCATGCCCAAAGCCTTTTGTTCCAGTGAACGCCCTGCCTCTGTAGGATGAGCTAAGCCAAGCAGAAGCCTGTGTCCCTGTGTGTCTGTGCCACCCAGCGTTGTTAGTGAGGTCACCAGATAAATCTGCTCTTTGCATTTCAGCCGTGGTTTGGTGGTTGCCCTTGGTTGCCTGGATGTGTCAATTCACACATTTTGCAATTTTTCTAACCCTTTTTGAAAGCTAGACTACTGCTTCTGACCAACTTTGGCCTAGCTAAATCTGGAGAGAGATTATGATAGATGACCAAGAAGAATGATATGCCTTTTAGGACTGGTTTTCCTAAATATAGGAAAGAAAAAATCCCAAAGTGGAATGGAACAAAAGAATACAGTTAAAATATTAGTCAGGAGACTTTGATAATACAGAGTCATTGCATATTAAAATTCCATACTGAGATGCAATCAATATATATTAAATGTGTTACATAAAGGATAATTGACCACTCAATCAGGACAATGATAAAGACTGTGTAGTGCTGAAAACAATTACATATACTGTAAGTATAGGATATTAATGGTAGTAGAACTCAGTGGCAATTTTTTGGATATATTTTAAAAGAAAAAGTGGTGAACCTACTTAAATTTTTGACGTTACAATGGCTTTATGTTAGACTATTTGTTGGAACAATAAGAATTTACAAAGGCAAAATTTAATCCCAAGCAACAAAAACCTGGTAAATTTGTATCTGACAATGATCCACCCTATTACCATAGTTAAAAAACCAAAATATTCCTTACATAATATTTAGGTTCAAAAAAGGGAATTACATAAAAAGCTATGAAACAAGAAAGGGTAAAATAATTTTTACTGTCAGATTAACTGTTTAGAGACCCCTTTTTGATGGGCCAGACTAAGTCAAGATTACCTCTCAAGAAGAAATTGTCCTCTAGAAGGACAAGAAAAAAATGGTATGCTTTTAATAGGAAAGTAAAGGAGGTTAACGGAATTAGTAGATTCTTCAATGTCTGAAAATATGTTCAAATTGAGGGAATATGAAACTGATGGTATAAATATATAACTCCAATAAAATATGAAATAAATTCTGTGCAACACAGAATGTTTTATAGGGATATATTAACAAAATATATTTATATAATATACATACACAGAGGTGTTACAAAATACAAAAATTCAAAACCATCATGTGAAATGTAAACCTAGAACAGGACAGGTCAAAAAAGGATTTTTGAGAAACACTTGAGAAAACAATTCAAATTTCCAGGGATGTTTTTCAAAACATTAGGAAAAAGAAAACTATTAAAATGCCAAACAGAAAATGAGATACAATGGCAGTAGTTGGGGGGCAAATGACCTTAGGTAGATTTCTGTGCCAGATTCCTTTTTTACAGGATGCTAATTTGTGAAACCATGGCCCAAAATGAAGCATCAGAAAAACAGCCTTTGAAACAAATATATAAAATTCTTTAAAATAATTAATTCAGAACAGAGTTCTAAGATTTCCAATGGAATTCCTGAATTCTAAAATAATTTAAATGTGAAATTGCTAGAAGTTAAGTACTGTGTTCATATACCACTTATGTTGGTCTTGCTGTCAGAGAAATAGAAGATATTTTAGAATGCCAGTTACATATTTTTAAAAGGTATCCAGAAGTACTTATGGATCATCACTTTTGTTATTTAAATTAGGTGAGGTCTTAATGCATATATGGATATATGCAAACAGATATATTCTAATGAGGAATAAATCATGCCTCACAAATTTCTTAAAATTCTGAAAAAAAAATTCCATGGGAATATTTTAAAGAATAATCTAGTTAGTGGAGTAGACTAAATTGCAGTTTCCCATAAAAGCTTAGAGCGAGTTCTTCACCAGAAGGTGCTAAAAAATAAAGTGTGGTGCAGGAGAAATATCTGCTTGTGTAGAGGAAATTAGCTAAAAGGCAGGGAGCAACATAGATAGACAGGAGTGGAATCATTCCCTAGGGCCAACTAATTTCTCTTTTTCACCATAATATGAGGCATTTGGAGAAGAGGTGAAAAAAGAAGTGACAAAATTTCATATAATGTGACAAGCAACATTAAAACAAAGAGCAAACAACTGATGGACTCATTTTGGGGTATATTATCACATAAGAAAGACTCCTGAGGCACTGTTGGTAGGTATTCAAAATCTACTCTACAAATCTCACTGGCAGTCAAAAAGAAAAAAGAGAAATATTAGGAACTGTTAGGAAGAAAGAGAAAACAAAGAGACACCATCATTATGACATGGCATAAATTCATACCTCAAATGTCATTAGGGTATAAAAAGTGCCTATAAAGATAAATGTAAGAGCAAAATTATTTTTAGAGTTATTGAATTATTTATATTTCAGATAAAATAAATATCAAAGCCCACAACAGTTTAACACAGAAATTACTTTTGGGCACAGAGAGCAAGAGGAAACAGAAATATGTGGGATAATCTACACAAATCGGAGGACTGGGCAATCAGCAACCAGATTTAATAAGGGTGAGTGTGAATTCTGCACCTGGCATGGGACAACCCTGGATGAATGTACAGACAGGGGAATGAGATGCTGGAAAGGCAGTGCTGAGGAAAGGGACCAGGGGTCCTGGTTGATGGCAAGCTGACCATGAGCCAGCAGTGCCCTGGCAGCCAGGAGGGCCAGGAGTGTCCTGGGGGCCATCAGGCACAGCATCACAGCCAGGCAAGGGAGGGGATTGTCCTGCTGTGCTCTGAGCTGGGGAGTCCTCGAGTGCTGGGGGCAGTTCTGGATGCCACAATATAAAAAAGGCATTAAGCTGTTGGAAAATGTTCAAAGGAGAGCTATGAAGATGGTGAAGGGCCTGGAAAGGAAGACGTATGAGGAGTGTCTGAGGTCACTTGGTCTGTTCAGCCTGGAGAGGAGGAGACTGAGGGGAGACTTCAGCACAATCTACCTTGTGAGGGGAAGAGGAGGAGCAGGCACTGATCTCTTCTTTCTGGTGACCAGGGACAGGACTTGAGGGAATGGCCTGAAGCTGTGCCAGGGGAGGTTAAGGTTGGATGTTAGACAAAGGTTCTTCACCCAGAGGGTGGTTGGGCACTGGAACAGGATCCCAAGGGAAGCGGTCACAGCATCAAGCCTGACAGACTTCAAGAAACATTTGAACAACACACTCTGGCACATGGAGTGACTATTGATTCTGTGATTCTGTGTTTCTGTGATTCTGTGTATCTGTGAACTGCAAAAATAACTAAGGAAGGAGTTAAGGGAATAATTTTTCAGTATTTGCTGTGCTATAGGAAGTAGGGATACCAAATGAAAAGTAAACAAGTTTAAAGCAAAACAAACCCACTGATTTTTAATATTATACATACTTAAATGATGGTTTTTGTTTTGTTTTTTTTTTTTTTTAATCAGAGTATTATCTTTAAAGAACAGTTAAAAATTATAGAAGTAATGTCAGAGACTATTAAATGGGATGGTCCCGATGCAAACTCTGGTTCAGGGTGTCTCTATAAACTGCAGACTGCCAAGAGCAAGAGTCAACACCATGAAAACTTTATTCCATTTTTGGCCTGTTTTTACATTCTCCCCCTAGCAATCCTTTATATGCTACTCTAAGAGACAGAAAAACAAAACTAGAAATGGACCTCTGGCAGTTCTCTTAGGTAAACCTGTCTTGCAGATTTTGGGATTACATGTAGCCTCTCATTTGCTGCAGAGATTTGTTTTTAAATTTTATTTATAAGACATATTCTTCAGTTTTCATAGATTCAATGCAGCTGACTGCCAGTTTATTTTAAAATAAAAAAGGAACAACAGAAGTATCTTGATATTTCTTTCTTTTCACAACTTTGAATTTCTGGATTTTACTCATGTTTTTGTTACAAAATGATAGCTCTAGACTATTGTTCCCCAAAAGGACACTGGCAACTTGTATTAAATAGTTTTAATTCCCTCTAACTACTCCCAATAGCCCAAAAACATTTTCTGAGATCCTGGGAAACACCATTTCTTTCCTCATTGATTTTTTCTTTACTATAAAACAAAGCATTGATTTTCTTCCTTCTGTCTTGTGTTTCTAATGGTACGTAAATTAACAGGGTTCATTTGTATGCCACCTTACCAGGACTCCTTGTCAGACCAGCATCACCAATAATAGAATGTAGGACCCTCCACTTAATCAGCAACCTGATAAATGCTGCACCAGTTGACAAGAACAATGGTTGGATTTGGTCTTCCTCTGTGCCCTTGAGCAAGACACTTAATCTAGCCTGCCTTTTAATTCTATGTGTACAGCATAGGGAAACTGTTTATTTATGCCATACATGTTTGAAGATGATTCAGACCCATTAGTGAATGTTACATGGGCTCAAACACCCCTCACAGAGGCAGAACACACAATCCCATTATTTGGATTCAGAAGGATGAACATATCACAGCTTCACCAGTACAACCTCTCTCGTCGCTGCAGTAATCAATACATTCTTGAAGCTGTACTATTCATCCTCTCTTGCTGAAAAGTCTTCTACTTTACAGGTGCTATTCAGCATCATTAAATCAAATTTGATTTTACAGAATAAGCAGGATTCTTAAACTCAAAAAGAATTTGTTGTCACTTTCTTTGATTCTTATTAATTTCTTGCAGCTCCCTTGCTGTGTAACAGCTGCTAAACAGACCAACATTGCCATTTTGCCTTATTAGATATACTCATGTTTTATTATATAATCATGGCCTCTTTGCTTAACATTTCTGTGACTCCCCAGTACAAACCAATGCTTAACTAGGCTTCATTCATTTGCTCCATTATCTTTATCTTGAGCATGTTGGGGTTTTTTGAAGAGCTTTTTGTTTGTTTTGGTTTGGCACCTTTTTTTGTCCCCTTCCTTAATTTACAGTGACACTGATGTATCCAGATGCAGAGCAAGCCAAAAGGACACAAATGTGAAGGGTTTTGAAACAGTTGTGAAGACTACCCATGGCTCAGGCATTTGGCAATAAAATAAGGGTGTTTTATATCTCAGGACAGTGCTCCTCAAACAAACAAGTCAGAACTGAGAGGTGGAAGAAACATTTCCAATAAACAAAGTTCTGTTCCTGCCGATACGCACCCTGCCAAAAGAAAACATCTGCAGAGCTGGACTTGCCCCCAGCCAGTGCTTAGAATCTGAATGAAGACCTAGTGTTATAGTATTCATTCATTCAGCACAACTCAAAGCCACATGGGAAGTGCATGAAGAAATGAAATCTGTTGACCGTGGCATTGGAGCTCTCCCCTTTAAAAAGAGTAGTTTCTGTGCTGAGGGAAGACAGGTGTAGAACTACACGGTCTAGTTATAACAGCACTTGGAAATACATTGGCAAACAGGACTTCTGTCAAGCACCACTGGCCTGAAAATGTTCCCAAGCAAAATGCCAGGACCAGATTTTACAGACAAGTCTCCAGTAAATAACTTAAAATTATCTGTTCGTAGAGTTAAATGTTTCTAGAGCTGCATTTTCCTTATGCTTATGTTGTGCAATACTGCTAAGGCTGAAGTTCCTAAGCTAAGAGCGAGAAGAGACTCCTATCCCTATGGATGAGAAGTGAAGATAATGAAATGCGCTATGTGATAGAAGAAAGCTTATTATTATTTTTCGTCAATAAACTATGTATCACTTCAAAAAGTAAAATGTTAAAGTGAATATAAGTAAAGTAAACCACATAGAAGAAATCAATGCTAAAAGTAAACTGATCCATTCAGGCAAATTTGCAGCATAATGACTAGCTTGTTTTAAAGACAATTTTGAAGTCTTCAAAGCTGCACTCTGATTGACAGCATATTATCTTCTTTTTCCAAGCAATAAACAAAACACTTAGAGCTCACTAGCCACAAGTACTTATTAAACAGCTTATTAAAAAAGGCAGGCCTAAAAGTGAAAGAATCTTACTTACACACAAATGTTCCACGGAGATGTGTGATCTTCAGCAGTACCTGCCAAAGGAGGTGGGCAGCATGGAGTAAAATTCTTTTCAGGATGAGAACAATTCCATCGGAAAACTATTTATTTGTTCAATTGCTTATGCTTGATACTGAACAGGGAAACTTTTACAGACCTCTTAATTTTTCAAGAGTTGATTCAAACAGATGAAAAACCCCTATTGACAAACTGTTGTGAAAGAGGTTGGCAATTTCCCTCATAGTAATTTAAATTAAATAAACCACCATTCATATAAACCATCACTGACATTAAATGGCATCCCTAATTATATTGCTAGTAAAGCCAGTAGGAATCCAAATGGCACTAAAAACTGAAAAATGTTCATATTTTGTGTACCTCAGCCAGTAGAACAGGAGGAGAGCAATGTAGGCATGTTGATCTGTTATGCAGTTTAAAAGGATTTTTCCATATTAGTCTGAAATATTGTACAAAAACTAAATTCCTAGCAATGTTTAATTAAAGGGAAGCCATATATGACAGCTTTGCTAATGGTTCATGAAGCACCTCTTACAAGTGACTCTGACTGCTGTGCGTAAGCCTGAGGTTTCCAAGTGTTTGTAGCTACATGGAAAGAAGCTGTGTTGATGAAAATCTCTCAGCTATGAATAGTGAAACTGTTTGAAAACATACCACCTTGTGCCCACAATGAACAAAGAAACAGATTTTTGCCTGTTCACAGCAGCAAATTAAATACATTGCAGGATAGCAGTGTACAATCTAGATAGATAGTTTGGGATGTAATATTAAAATGACAGAGGAGAAAAAGCAGATGAGTAAAGAAAGGTATATTCAACAGGTCAGCAAGCTTACCTAAGGAAGTCTCAGTCCTAGGAGTGGAGACAGTTCAGACTAAAAAATCTCCTCTGATCTCTCCCCAGCAAGAAGAGGTTTTCCCCATTCATTTATATGGATAAACAACACACAATCACAACTCCAGTCTGGTTAAAATTGAAAACAGTCAATTCATTTGAAATGAATGAAGTCCACTTGCAACAAACTTCCTGGGCTAAAGTGAGAGAATGATGTAACAGAGAGAAAGGATCAGATTAACATGGTAGAACTTTGTAATAAAAGCAAAGAAGCTAGCAGCTGGGAAGCTAGGCTGTGAAAAAGGGAAGGATCAACACTTTCTCATCTGAACAGAAAGAAAAAAAGAAAAAGAAAAAAAAAAAGTAGTTACATAACACACTGCAGCAGCTTTGATTTTTTCCTCTTCCTGGCCAGAAAATCCCTATGGGGAGGAAAAAAAATCGTAGTGAACTTCATCCTGCTGTCCACAGGTAGGCAGAACAACAGGGCTCTGAAACTGAGATCAGGTCATTAAAATAGGGCATGAAGACTTGTGCATTTCTCTCTGCCTTGGAGGCTGCACAACTCAGAGAGCACTAGAAATGTTTAAACTCCAGTCATCTCCCTGGAGTTGTCCCATGTAAAACAGATTCACTCTGAAACTCTGTAATCTCTGATACCTTTCTCTCAGGTCCTAGAATTAACATTTCCAGATTTAAGTTTGCATGAAATACTCAAACAACAACGCCATGACTGCTGTCTGCTGGGCATGGTCAGAATTGCTCCCCTGTTGTTATTGGCAGGGATATTTGAACATCTTCATACCTTTTTCACTTTGATTTTGTGTAAAGGGGTCAAAGCAAAGCTTTGGATTAGCATGGGAGCTCTAACAGAATGGTGTCTCCTTGAATTAGGTGGAATGCATGTATTTGCATTAATGTTCAGTATAAAAGGCACATGTCTTGCTATGTGAATGTGTTTGCAAAATCAAATAATTTCCATCTGACTGACAAACTCTATCCCAAAGAAAGTGCTCTGAATAATCCATTACATAAAAGAAAACAAAAGTGCAGCATAAAAAAAGTGATGTATTTAAAGCTTGTTCATTTAAGAGACACTGGAACAAGAGCAGGCATCTAATACTCTATCTTTTTACCTAGTCAGAGGCATTTGTGCTTACTGGCAGTAAACAATTTCAGGATGCTTTTGAAATGTCATTGATCTTGGTTTGTACTCCTCAGAACTGCAGCTGTCTTTTACTGCCTAGCTGGTGCTGGGTCCTTGACTTCACTCACTGACATTTTCATTTCAGGTGCCCACCTTGTGAGTTCACTGGGTGGGAATTGTGAGGATACCATGCATGGAACAGCAAGCTGTAGCTATTCACTGGCAAGTCTTGAAGCAGACTAACAAAATACTATTTTCCTCCAATACTCAGACTAAAAATTTGCAAAATTGTGGGATGTATCCTTTATTGAGCTTTAGTTTAACAACAATGGATTTTAAAATACAGTGCTTTCTGCTTCTGATAGCCTTAGAAGCCTCTGGGGAAATGCTGTTTACCCTGATGTTTGTAATGTGTTCTCAGTCAGGAAATTCAGAAGAAAAGAAGAAATTAAATAATAACCCAAGTTTAACCCAACTAGACAATAAGTTTATTCTTTATAATTATTTGCAGGCTTCTGTTCACTTAATAAAGTATGCAACAGCTTAGGGCTGTTTTAGAGATTAGGCTAGGGATTTTTAAATGATGGCCTGATCTTTACCTATCACAGCAAACAGCAAAACTGCCCTTCATTCACTTTTTCAGTGCATAGAGACACTAAATAATACCCTTTTCTTTACTTGCTAAAATTTCCACCTATCAAGTAGAAAATCCCTAGAGCTTCAATAATTTATTTACACTTCTTGCATTCTCAAGTCTGAAAATCCACAATTTCAGCAACTGGTGGGGAAAAGGTGGAAGAGAAAGTATTTTCTTTTGATAAAAAAAAAGATGCTCTTTTTGAGCAGCATGACAGACAAATCATGGCTTGGAGTCCAGGCCTCAAAAAGGTGAACATTTTTATTTCTGCAGAAGACCAATTTTTGACTAGAGAATTAGGATTTTGTGATAATTGCTTGCTAATGGTGCACAACAGATCAATACAGCCCCTTCTGCAGCATGTTTTGAAAGCATATGGCTTCCAAAAAGATGACGACAGTGTTCAGTACCCAAATCCAAGTGCCGTCTTCCCCAGTGAAATATCCAACTCCTTCAGCTTTCTTTGAAGATACCTTTCCTGTGCTAGACACATATGTGTGACTTGCCTGTGTTTTGGGCTGCTCCTCTCCTCGTTACAGCTGACACAGCCCAAGACTCAGAGGTGGATGTTCCAAAGCCATATGCTCATTTCCTGAAAACTCAGTGAAATGCAAGGACTAGGGGATTGTGTGTGTGAACCAAAACATTGTTGTTCTTCTCCCCATGCCCCCAAAAAACTCCAAACAGCCCAGCACTTCAGGCCATATGCAGCATATGAGTTGGCACCATAAGGGTGTTTGGCAAGATTTCTATGGATGCTACTTAAAATAAAATTGGAAAAAACGTACAACCTCAGCAGGCAAAGATTTGCACACAGCCTGGTTGCACAATCTGCTGTAGAGGAACATATACCCTGAAGAAATTTTTATCTATCTATTCACTTTCAAATTATCTTTGTTTCTGAGATAGATATTAACCCTGCGTAATCTTGTTCTCTACAGAGAAGTGAATCTAGATTTATTTTACATCAAACCACCCCCCAGATTTGCCACACAAATCCTGCAGAAAGAGGGCAAAGGAGGCCTTGCTTTGTGGAAAAAATTGCTCTCTAATGTCTGGCCAGAGGTTTGTTAAGCGGAAGCACTGACAAATTATTTTCCCTATCACCAGGGCTCAGAAATCATTAAGGGAGGAACGGTTTCTAACTTTTCTTTCTCTGCTGGGCAGAGGGCAGACAGGAAGCTGTGCTGCCTTCATCAGTACTGCTCCTTGGTGTAGTTCACACAGCTTTTGGTGCAGACTGCATCTCCCTCTCCCTGCACTTGCAGGACAGCCTGGCTGCAGTGTGTGCCAGAGGCATAAATCTCTCCTCTGGTGCCATCAGAGCAAGTTTATCAGATTTGCTCTTCCAGGAATCCCAGTTTGTCTTTATATTTTTTGTCTATCTGTGGTAAGCTACAAAACCAAGCAGATTGGCCAGCATCTTCTCAATACGAGGAGTGGGAGGGTGCCGGGGATATCCTTGTGTGGCTTGGGGACTTGGACTAGAGGAGCAGAAAAAAGCACTGCTTATCTCCTGGCTCCCAGCACAGCAAAGAATGGGCACAAGGAAATCAGAGGGCATCCATTTCTGTACATGCCAAAATCCCTGTGTTCAGTAAAAAAAAAGCACTGTGAAAAGCAGAGTCTTGACTTCTTGATATAAGGAAATGAAAAATATAATAATCTTTAAAATTGTGTGTGTGTGTGTGTGTGTATATAGATACATGTCTCTAATGCATGTATTAATAATATTTTTGTACATAGACATTTCAATTATATGTGCAGATTTTTATCGAAATATTAACAATCTACACGTATAACAGATTTCTAAATACATAAATATTATAAGTGCATGCATTAGAGACATATATATACATACACACAATTTTAAAGATTAATTATTAAGATGTTTAATTTCTTTAGACATACTAAACCTTCTTTCTCTAATGAGTACTTCTGTGCAGGGGAAAGTTTTAAATAATGCAAATGAATAAATATGTCCCAATTCCAAACAAACACAAGACATGGAAATTATTCTATTCAAAGCTAACCGTGTTGTAGCTGCATTTATGTATGTAGATTGGCATCTGTGTAATCTGTTTTAGAAAAAATTGACTGTGATTGTACCTATATTCCATCATCTATTACAAGAACAGTGAGATAGATGACATTTTAGGAGGTGAAAGAAAGCACAGTACAGTACAGAAAGCACATTTATCCACTGATAAAATGTATGTTAGCAAATGTCTTTCAGGACTTCCCAGTCATGATTTCACTAAACTCCAGAAGTTTGATTAAATTTCCTAGAGATGACTGAGCTCCTCTGGTTCTTCGCCTGTGCTCTCAGACTTTGCAAGGAATTAGACTTTGCAAGGAATTAGAATAAAGGATTTCTGTCTCAGCTGCAAGCTCAGAGCAGACATGTATATTTCCCAACTCTGTTCAGCAGTGTTCAGTGCATGAATCATAGAACCACGGAACCATTAAGGTTGGGAAAGACCTCTAAGATCACCGAGTCCAGCTATTAACCCAGCACCACTGTTTTCACCACGAAACCCTGTTGCCAAATGTCACATCCACAAATGTTTTGAACACTATTCCAGAGCATGACCATCCTTTCAGAGGACAAATTTTTCCTCCTATCTAATCAAAACCTCCCCTGGTGTAACCTGAGGCCATATCCTATACCTTGACCATGGCATTCCTTTGGTTTCCGCTGCTTTACCTTTCCCCTTCCACAGATTCTCACAGCTGCTCTTGTGACCCCCGGCAATAAGGAATCTTAGCTCTGCATCCATGGGAGAAAGTTTCCCCTCGTGGGGCTTTCTACCTAGGAAACACAGCTACTTGATATATCTAGAATGGCTTCGCATCAGACATCCCACAGCATAGAATATGTCACTGCAGAGGTGTGTACCATGGGATTAAGGGGGGTCTAAGTTGAGACTTTAAAATGTTGATAATTGAGCTGGTCATGCCAGGTGACAGCAGGGCAGTCATTTTGCGAGTGTTCAAAAAATGAAGAAAAGGACATTTATGGATGTTTGGTCTGTAGCTGTCTCTGGGGCGATCTGGCAAGGAACACAGAGCTATCAGTTATATTTATTTTCTTTCTTCATTTTGTGATTGAAATTTTATGAACAAATGGTTGATTCCAATTAACAATTGTCTGTAATAAAAAAAGATACCAGTGTTAACTGAGGCCACTGCTCTGCTGTATCACCTGGAAGAACCTGCTTAGAGCTCATCATACTGCCATACCTATGGCAGTAATCAGTAGTCATTAGATAGTCTCTAATGACTATTGACAGAATGAATACAAAGAGGAGACAAATTCAAACACAATAACCTATTCATTTTCAAGGGCTGCAGTATTATCAAGACCTTCAAGTGAATGGCAATAAATAGGTCTAACTGGGAACTCCAAATATATCACGCTTTATTTATTTAGAGGCTGAGGTGCTTTATATGTGCACACTCAAAGGGAAACTCAACATCACAGAGCAAAACCAAGGTGATGAGTTGCTGCAGGATGCATTACCTAAGGCTGGCAGGGCTGGGTAATTCTGATCTTTGTGCACAAGCCTCAGCTCTTGGGCTGTGCAGCTTGGATGCTCTGAGCTGCACGAGCTCTTGCTCTACCATCTCCATCCTTCTTCAAATAACCCCACCTTGTCCCCTCTCTTTTCACCCCTCCTGAACTGGAAGTGAGCTGCACCACACTGTACCAATACCAAGGCAGAGACAGCCCCCTCACTTGGGCCTAGCCTGCAAGGAATGAGGGAAGGAAGGAGATTTTATCCTGATGATCTGTGAACCAGGGAAGCAAGCCAAGGTTTAAAGCAACAGCTGTCATGGCTGACCTGCCAGCCCAGAGCAGCCATCTGTGACTGACCAGCTGCCACATGCCCTGAGAACATGAACACAAAAACATGCTTCCCTACTTTTTCTATACTGTATCTTTTGCTATTGTGACTATTTTGTCAAATGTGAGAAAATTATCTCTGTTCTCACAGCATTCAACTTGAAAAGTCAATAACACAGCCTTCTTTCTAGCTTTATTTTTCAGCCTAGGAGACTCTCTGGCAGCCACTTTGGGCCAAAGGGGCTTGCAAAAATGCTAGTAGCTGGTCTTGCATTACTACTCAGCTCCAGTTTCAGAATTAATTGTGACTTGATTTTGGCTTTGCCTTTCTTGTATGTTGTACTTTAAATAGTTCCAAAAGGCAATGTGTGTTTTATAGCCTCTTCTGGTAGAAAAAGTAAATTGAAAAATTTATACTCAAAGGTTGAACCTTGTTGATTAATACTTTAGGAAAAACAAGATTTCATGATTTTACCCCTCTACATCTTGTTTTTTGTTTTAAATTAATTCCTGATTAGTTTCTACAGTATCAAGGAATTGTCTGTTATGGGAGATGAAGTTTCTACTTGCAGAAACACAGGAACTAGTTATATGAAAAATAAACACCACCACTTACCAGAAAAACTTTAGCAGCCATTAATGCCTTCATTCCTCTTTGCAGTTTGGGTTTTAGGAGGTAAACATCTACTTGCCATATCATATGCCTTTTGCCTTGTCTGATGATGTCTGCTATCATGTCTCCACCAACAGGTAAATCTGGCACAGCTGCTCAGGAAAGGAGACTTGCTCTACAAAGCTCACTGCCCTGGAATAAAGCAGATGCAAATCTATGGTATGCCCTGTGTGTGGGTAGGAAAGGTATGAAATCAAGCACAGAAAGAGAGGTCCATAGAGAGGTACTGATGAAAGGCAGAGAGCTTTTTCTTCTTACTTTTAAGCAACTAATCAGTGCATTCAGCTGGCCTCTTTGTGTTCTCCAGGACCACAATAGCCTGCCCTCCAGATCTCAGGTCCCTTCAGGCCAAACTGTCTCCAGTCCCTAGGCTATTCCAGAACTCATTGTTCCTTCATTCTTTACTAGCCATTTAGGGAACACTGTCCTTGAATATTGGGACAAAAAGACCAATTTGTATTGCATGGTGTTGAATGTTATCGCACAGAGGCGTCAGCTTCATGTGAGTTCTCATTTAAGGATAGATGAACCAGTGCAGGAGGTATTGCTGGGAGTGTATTTCCTGCCAAAAATGGGTTTCTTGTTTTGCACATCTTGTATATACCCAACTGTCATGGGAGAATTGTGGGTAGAAACCTCAGGCAAATTAAAGTTTTTATTTTTTTTAAGCTCAGCATTTCCTTTTCCAGTATCAGAGAATGCCATTATTGCCTTGTCTGTGGAGAGTCAGTTTTTCTGGAGTATTAAGTGAATATTTTGAGTACTTAAAGCAGCTCTGTTGTTGCTCTTTCCTTTTTGGCTGGCATCGCAGAGCAACTAGACCCACGCAGAGGGATTTGCTGAAGCTCAATAGTACATCACTTTATTTCATGGCTTTTCTTTCCTTCCCCCCACACTTTTTTTTAATAAGCAAACATAACTTATAAAATGTGTGAGGGACTGATGTTAATTTAAGCTATGGGGATTAATACAACTACATGAAAAGTCCTTTCAGTTTGTTTTTTTTTTGTTAATGGGTGCATATTCAGTGCTGCCCTGGACAGTCTCGTCCTCATTTTTCCCCCACTGAGCTCCTTTACTCCATCAACCAATGCTAGATGTTTAAGAAGTCAAAGGCCTGCAGTACTATCAATATGGAAAAGCCCATAGCACTTTCAGAAGAGTTCTTGCCTGGGGAAATGTTTTATGGCTAGCAGAGACCAGAGACTGGATTCCCTATAAATGTAGCCCTCTTGCAGTAAGGCTGCTGCAGATTTTATGTTTTGCAATCATGGTTAAATGGAAATAAAGATCCAGACAGACTCTATATCTGAAACTTTTATTTTGCTCTAATATAATTACAGGCTCTTTTTTCTTCAGTATTTTCATACTGCCTGGAGCAAACTGATGAAATAGCTATAAAATGACAACATTTTACCATATACTATGGTATGTTTGTCAGATAGGAGACCAAACCCATCCTAATCTGGTTTTAAGATCTGGTTCTTAGATCTTTTGAACTAGAGTTGCCCCAAAAGACTGTTTCCCATACTGACATCTACAACAGCTCCACTAACAGGAATTCATCTGTCTGCTATGTCACGTCAATTTTGGTCCAAGCAGATTTGGCTGATCCTGATTAGTTTTTATTATAGGATTCATTAGTTATTTGATAATAATTTGCACAACTAAGAAAAAAGTTACAGTGTATTAATTCCATTATTAATGAAGGTTTTGACTGAAGTTTTAGGTGAATTTGTTAGTCATTACTTATGTTGCATATCTTTTCCTGTTCATTGCAAATAAAGTATTTCTAGAGGAGCGTGGTGACTCAGAGAGATCCTGTTTCTGGTTCATCTTAATTGTCGTTCTTCCGTAATCCCGTGTGTTTTCTCTGATATACCTTAAACGAGACAGTTTGCACTTTGCACCACAGAGTCACCAGAGAGTCTAGTCAGGCTATTTTTCAAACTCCAATGTTTATGCATTTCAAAAAAGAGTGAATTAAAATAGAAAATAAAAATAAAAATACTTATTTTGATAAAGCCTTAATAGAAAGCTAAAAAAAACCGCAAAACAAATGAGATGTGTTAGAAATGAATTATTAAACCCCTCAAGCTGAAAAGTCAGTCAGCTAGGATATGGGGACATGGTTTCAAATAACTGCTTATTTCATTTTCCTAGTGACTGTTCATATTAAAGCAATAATAGAAATGGCACTGGAGGTTGATTGATAAGACATCTGAGAAGGTGAAAGCTCACATTCAAGTCCCTATTTTTAAACTATAAATTGCTTTTTTTTTTTGTTCCACAGATTGAATTAAAACAAAACTATTTCCTATAAGTTGGAATTGTTACTCCAAATTAACTGAAAATATTGAAATAAGTAGCTTATATCTCCATCTTAAAATGTGTGTCTGAGAATTTGGATTGTTTATTGTACATATTTTTAACATTTATAACCATATCTGGGCCCAATATCAGTGCTGACTCCACCAGTGCAGATGGCCATAACCAATTTGTTTTCCCTTCCAGTTTTGATACAAACTTCATAATTCTAAAGTTCTGGGAAAACTGAGGATAAGAGACACTGTTTTATATTTACAGTAATTGCATTGCAAGTGTTTGCTGAAAATCTGAGAATTCAGCATATCATCAAGGTAGAATATATAAGGAAAAAATATGGCCATAATCATCTAGATAATAAAATAAATGTGTTCTGACAAGAGGAATGGCCTATGGCACTATGCTTGTTAGAAACACCAGCTAAAGAATGACCCAGCTAAAGCCATTTGCAAACCCTCTGAATACAAGCAATCCAATTGTTGTAAAGTGAAAATAGAAATATGCCTGGAAGTGTGCTTAGCATTTTTATAGGATTTAATCAAGGTATAAACATTTAACAGAGAAGGTTTCTTCATAAATACTATAATACTCTCATACAAATATTATGCTATTTTCTCATATATCATGTTCTACATATTTTATCTTCATGGCCTTCAGTAGCTACTGCTATTCCAAATCATACTGTTTTCCTCTGTGGGAATGCACTAATAGGATTTTCTTCTTCTTGCCTGAGAGTCATGATTGTAACACTGGTAATTTCAGGAAACTGTAAATACACTTTATGCACTAAAATTAGATGTGTGTTTATGTAATAACCAAGACATACTATTTTATCACTGCACTAAATCACAGTCCTCACTCAATATTACTGTCTGAGGACTCCGTCAAACTGAACGTATATGCATTTCTGTAATTTTCTTTTGATATAAATTCAGGCCTGTACCCTTCTGACAACAATTTCCAAAAGTGTATAACTTTTAGAGGAAGTTCATAGCTATAGAAGAATATGAGAACCCTAAGGAAGACCTAGACATGTGTTAAAATGAGATTAACATGTTCCAGCACATATACTATTTATTAGGCAGCTGTATAGCAAAGGCTTTAATTGATCTGTTCAGAAAAAACATTTATAGAATGTGAGAGTGAGCTGGGACACTTGTCTCTCTGGCTCAGGTGCAAGGCTTCATTTAAATTTTATTTAATGCAGAGGCATTCTCTTGTAGCTTCATAAATAACCTGTATTACACATATTCTTTCCCTCCTTTGTTAATTATTGCAGTTTTGAGGCTGCCTCCTGTGCCTGAAATTTTTTGCTTTGGAGTTCATGGCTCCCATATTCCCTTGTGCTGGGATTATGCTGTTTCACTGTGCAGCCGTGATGAGCAGAACTATTAATAGCTCTCTCCCTCATGCTGCACTTGCTGGGAACTTGTGAGCAGCCAGAAGAGATGCAGCGGCGCAGCGCTACGTGTCCTTCTGCTACGGCCTTTTATCTTCCCTCTGTACTCAACAGACTTGATTACACACTGCAAAGCACATTTACTCTGCTCTTCCACATGCCTGGTGGGCCCTCACAAGAAGAGGCATGCCACTCAGAAGAGCACCTGTGAGAATTCAAAGCTCTGGCCGCACGTTTAGTTGCCATGCCTAGTGGTATCAAACTGCTTTGTTTACAAAAGAATTATTTACTTTTTCTTGCCTGCAACCAGGGCTGCTTCCAAGCACATTCAGAGCTGGCAGCATGCTCTCAGAAGTGGCTAAACATGCAGGACCTTCTTCTCCACAGTGGTCATGCCCCTTACAAAGCCAGAGTGACTGCTGCTTTGCTCAGATAAGGGATAGAAGCAGGATGGGGAATAAGATGGCAGCCTCACTCCGGAGCTTCCCAGCAACAATCACAATCTGTCTCCTACCCTCATGCTGTCAGGAAACACAGGAGGCTTATCTGCTCTGGAGTTACCCCAAACCTGATTGTCCTGAGCAGTCTTAGCCTGCTGCCATAGGAACCACCCAACCTTGGCCATCCCACCCAGCCCACCCTCTTCCCGCTCAAGTGATGGTTGAATCTATTCTGCAGCTAGAACCCCATGTTGCCTACCTGCCTAAAAACACCTGAGCCATACCTGCTGCTGACCTAGGTCCCTCTGGGTCTTCCCTCTTTGTTGTGCCAGCTCTGACTTCACAGGCCAATGTGCACACATAGAGAAACATGCTGAAATCCACTTTCTTTCAGCCATCGTGTTTAAGGAAAAAGGATGCGGTTAAGCTCTTGCTAATTAACCTACTGGGAGTATCAGAATTCAGTTAACTATCCATTCCTCTCAAGATCTTTTTGCTGCAAAGCTGAAATTCAACTATAGGTCACCTGATAAGAGAACAGGTGATTTTTTTAAATGGTACTGGGGGATGAGTGACCTTTAGATTGCTCTCAGTAGGAGAGATGCCTCCCTTCAGCAGTCTTCTTGCCTCACATGTACCTGGATAACAGGGAAATGGATTCACCAGTTTGCCTCCTAAAGTGGGGAAAATACGTGGAAAAAGCTGCTAAAGGCTGTATAATCCTGGAGGTGGGACAGCAGGAGCAGAGTGTAGAGACTGCCCTCCCTTAATGGGGTATAGCAGGCCTAAACTGGAGAGTGGGAAAACCTCTGGATTTCTCAGCCTGCTGAGTTGGTGCATTGAAGGATTACAAGGAATAATTTTACAAGACTGTTTCCACAAGCATCTGAAGAACAAAGCCCCCTTTAAAACAGAAGGAAAAAGAAATCCATGATGGCATAGAGACTGAAAAACAGGGATGCAGAGAGAAGAGTTTCCCTTCAGCCATTTTAAGTCCTTCCCATGGTTATCTGTCAGCTGTGATTCCCTTGTTTTTCATATGTCCTCACCACCCATTTTACTATTTATTTGTTCATTTAGTTGGTTTGTATGCAAAGAGGTAGGGAGCATCCTGAAACTCAGGAAACACTTAGCTGAGGAATACCAGGGAGCAAGACACCAGACCCTCAGTTTTCTAGGAAAGTGTGCCATGCTTTGAAGAATCCAGGTGTGCACAGCAGCCTCATTCAGCAGCTTCATCGACAAGCTTCTCTTTTTTTTCTCCTTTTTTTTTTCACAGACAAGCCAGGCAGGTTCCACTTTCAATAGCTGACTTTAAAGCTGTGGGGTTTTTGTGCTTCATTCTCTACGGGATGCAGCAAAGGCACCTGAGGAGTGACTTTTGATGAGCAAGTATGAAACTTGAGCTTTCACAGTAGCCATCATGGTTGGGGTAAGGACTTGGCAGACAAAGTTTTCATCTGTCTCAAGCCAAAGCATCATTTCCCACACACATTGAGACCTGAAGTACAAGTTTTTTGTCCTTTCTCAAGGGAAACTGAGCATACAGCCTGCTGCTGCTTTAGCAGAAACAATAGTGCCAGGAAAGAGAGTTTACAAATCATCTTTCAATGAATTCAAAGTCCTACACCATGCACCAAGACATGGACAGAATTTGTTCAAGCCAGGTCTCAATGCAGGTAGTAAATGATTCCTTGTTTTTGACTCACAAATATGAGAAATGAGGCACCAGTGAATCTAACCAAACCAGACACCTTTTATAACTTATTTTGAATTAATATCTTTCTATCCTTCCCCTCCTCCTCAAGTTAGATTCTTACTGCAGTTCATTTACAATTTTCAGTGTATGATAAATGTGATTAGCTTCAGGAAAAGAGCTGATGCTTCTCAATGAAGAAGACTATACTTCACTTTGGGGAGAGAAAGGGAGTTTGTGTGTGGGACTGTGGTGGAATATTTAGGGGTGGTTTCAAGACTGTAAATAATTTTTTCCTCTTCTTATTCAAAGCTTTTCTTTTCACAGGGGTAATATTCAATTAGGAAACTCCTATGGAGCAGAGGGGGAAACCAGCAGGCAAGGAGTCAAAATCTTTGCAATCAGCACTGATAAAGGGCTGTTATTTTGACAAATGGGATAAAAATAAAAAGCATAAAAGGCTGCAGCAGGAGGCCTGAAACAGACGCTGAGCACTCTCCTCACTCAGCAAGGATGTGTTTGCCATGGTAAGTCATGCATGATTGTTGGAGGCGATATTCTTTGATTTGTTACTGCCTTTTATCTTATTAGCAGTTTCTGTAGTTTGAAATGTGTTAAGCAGAGCAATGCTCTGTGCATGTAATGCTTTCAAGGGTTTGACTGCAGTATTCTGTATCATTTCACAGGCCTTCTATGTTGAAAGAGTGGCAAATGGCTCAGTGGTTTGTGTTTTGATGTCTGCGCTGGTCTAAAAGAACATAAAAACCGGGTACAAAAGGCTCAGTTCAGCATATATTGACCGATGTTTCATGGGCCACATATTTATTTACAGGGCATCACATCTGACACTTGGCTCTCTACTCTTTAACACATTTCAGAGCCTCTAGGATGGCCAACAGGTTGCCCAAAGCAGTTTCCTGTGGCTCCTTGAAGCACGGTGACTGGTGAAGCACACCTTTGGAATGTTACCTGTCTAGCACAATCACTTTGCAGCACTGGCCTGCAATATACAAACCTAGCACCATTTGCCACAGAAGAGGAATTGTACATGCCCTAGGAGCTTTTATAAGGCAGCCCAAACTAACACTGCATGCACACAGAGAGCAGCGGAGAAAAGCCAGGAGGGTGGGTGTAGTGAGCTACATCTGAGACACTTGCAGCTATTAGCATGCTGAAATAAACTGGATTAATTTTGCAGCCACAAGTTCTCAAAAGTTGAGTCTGGACAACTAGATAAAATGCAGATGCATCCTTATCCAGATTTTCTAGGAAAGCTGTATACTTCTAATGGTTAGGACATCAGAGTGTCCTATAGCTTCATTTCTTGCTTCACTTGTCCTGTGCTGCAATGTCTGATAAACCTGTTCAGCTCTCATTGTTGAGGCTTTTTATCTGTAAAGCAGGATTAAAATACTTACTACCATCCCCTGAAGGACATGATGGATGCATGCACCTCAGGATGGAGACAATGATGAATTGTCTTTGTGAGCCAATTTAGAACTGAAACAGCTTTCCATGGTCTTACTATGTCCAGTAATATCACATACAATCAAAGACTGGCCTAATCTACAGAATCAAATTGTTTGGAAAACACTGAATTTTTCCACTCAATGTGAATGCCTTTTTAAACTTTTCACATACATTTTAATCCTAAAGAAGTAGTAGCATGCTGATACTAGTCTACATAGCAGACTGTGATATAATATTCATTACAAAATGATCAAAACCAATCATACAGATATAATCTACTGAGGAGACAAAAGCTCTGAAAAAAGTAAGAGATTAGCAGCTCTGCTATATATGGAGTATGATGATGACAAAAGCCAGCTAATTATTGCAGTTATGCCTCAATAATTTATAAAGTCAGCCATTTCCCCAAAAGATCTATAGGTCTCTTTTGACTCCTCAAAGGAAGAATAAATGTATCACAAATAAAAGTCTAGGTTTTCCACAAAGGGGTTTGAATGCATGGTTAATGCTGATGTCCTGTCCTTTGAGAGAGTAAAATTTACTGAAAATTTACATGGCGGTTTGAATGAGCAACCTGAATTTGGGGCTATGCCACTGGTCTCCAAAAAGGCTGACTATGGAAAATAGAAAGCTTTGTGTCCCAGAATAGTTTTCTACAACCCACTTCTAGACCCTAAACAAAAATGATAATACCCTAATATTATACCCATAAAAATATGTCCTGAATTTTTCAGAACTGTTTAAATGTCCAGATGTCAAGGTTTAGCCTTTCAGAAGGTTCTAACCCTTTGCTCCTGAAAAACTTCTGTCCTTATCTGGTATCTCCAGTTCTATATAAAACTATAAAATTATTACTAACATCTTTTTCCTTTTCTCTCTCTCTTTTTTTTTTTTTTTTTTTTTTTAGCTAAAGGAAATCACAGCCTAATTTGAAGGGTAATATAGAGATAAGGCAGTCTATGAAGTCTCAAGGTTTAATATGGGTGCACAATTTCATTTCATACTAATCAGTCATCTTTTCTATCTTGGAACACAGGTAAGAGAGTTCACTGAGCAGTTACCTGCTTCAGCTTTTAGGAGAATATTGAAACAATTAAAATCATATACCAGTGAAATGTGTGTGCAGAGATTCAGGTGAATGTGGTTTAGGAAATTAAAGTGTTATAAAACCCCAAGAGACAAAGGCATTAGTTTTCAACAGACTTGCCTCCAGGCTTCACCTGGTGCCATATTCGGCCTTTTGTGTCCCATGCCACTTGGGTGCAGTGGGCTGATATCTGTACATGTGTATGATGCTCCAAAAAGGCATCGGGAATGCAAAGACTGAGAATTTAGATAATTTTCTGTGTGCAGGTAAGGGCTGCCTTGCAGCAGTGTGTGGTTTGTTGTGATGCTCCCTTCCTCTCTCCCATCATTGCACTTCAGTGTGATAAGGAAAGGCCTCTTTGACCAGTTTACACTTCTCCTCACCCTAGTGGGATCACAGGTTCATGTTGGAAAAAACCTTCAAGATCTCTAAGTCCAACTGTTAATCCAGTCCAACTGTTTCTTTCCAAGTCCACCACTAAACCACGTACCCCACTACTGCATCTGCGTGTCTGACACCACCACTTCCCTGGGCAGCCTGTTCCAATTTTTAGACAATCCTTTCAGTGAAGAAATTTTTCTTAATGTCCAATCTAAATATCATCATTACAGCCTATTTACCACTGGGAAGAGATTTATTAGGTTTGGATGAAGAAAATTTCTTCAAAGCCAAGGCTGAAATTTCACTGATTTTGTTGAAAAAAACCCACTATTTTGGAGTCATATAATTGGGGAACACTATCAGTTTCAAGTGGCCCTTTTCCAGCTAAAATGTCCTTTAATAGATGGTGCTTAGGAATTGTACTTCCTAATTTAGCATTCCCACTGAAACTACAGTGAACCTCAGGCCACTTTCTCACTCCCTGCCTCCTCCTCCCCCAACCCTGCATTGGGCTAGAGAGGAGAGCTGGGTGAAGATCAAAAGGTGCACAAGAGGTGAAGATCATGGATTAACATAAGAACAATTTACTGGAACAGCAATGAGACAAGGAAAGAAACAGTGATAGCCACAATACCAATGACAGAGGGCACATGAAAAAATTATGATTGCTCACCATGGAAACCCCTGACAACAAACACCCAAGTACAGCCACACTATCCTGACAGCTCCCTCTGGTTTGGGACCAGTACCATGCAAGCAACCCCTTCTTCCCAGAAGAGAGTCCTTTCCCACCCCTCCTCCCACTCCTCTCCCCACCTCCCCTCCCAGCAGTGATGTGATCTTGTACACAACAACCTCTGGGTCCCTGTCAGGGCCCTCCCACAGCTACTGCAAAAATTAACCCTGGCCAGAACCTCTCATGGAAGCCTACTCTTCCTTTTTGACAGCAGGGAGTAAGAATTCAGTTTCCTCTTTCAATGGTTGCAGCTAAGAAGTTATAAGAAATTATCCTGTTTTATTCTGTATTCGAGGAATACTCTATTTACATGAAATAAAGTAAGACTTATAATTGTAGCTCTAGTTTCATACAATGTAAGAGTATGTAAATTATTGTTTGCTCAAAGAATTCAAGTTACAAAAAAATTTTCATGATGGCTATGAGGTAAAATACAAACTAATAAAATATGTGTGATGGGTGGCAAAATATAGACACGAAGGCAGACAGCCTGAAAATTCAAAATTCTTAGCAAATGCAGCAATACATCCTATTAGTAACAGAACTCACTAGGAGAAGGACTTCAGGTTATGGAAAGCACCCTCAGGTGAAATGAACATCCACAGATTTCCTTTTTTTCAGCTCTGCTACAGCTCTCCTTTGATAATTTATTCCCACCCAGTCTCCAGCACATTGTGCCCAGTCATCCATACAAACATAAAGCAAACAAAAACCTGTAATAAATTAATCACACCATTTCTCCTGTCTCCAAGGAAGAAGAAAAGGGACTAGCTGTTATCTCTATTTCAAAACACTTGGGTGACAGCCACATAAGTGTTTTAAGGTAAATAAGTGAAGAGCAGCTTCATTAAAGGAAGGTAAGTCTATTGAAATGCATGGGTGCAGTCCAGAGCTTTGACTGCACACTAGGAAGAGTTTTATTCCAAGTTTGCTATCAGGAGCTTTTGCAGCAGCTAGCACAGGCATTACTTCTCTTCTGTCACATTTAGCTGTCTCCTTCCTACTGAGCACCATTAATCGCACTGATGTTCCACCAGTAAATAAAAGAGGGCAAGATGCTGGTCCCTAAGGATGCCACACCATCCCATAACTTGAAAATCAGCCTGAAGAAGCAGAAAATGCAATCAGCACAAAATAGTTTATGTTTTTGGCTTTATTGTGCTGCAAAAAACCAAACATCCAAACCAAAAACCCAAACAAACTCAAAAAGAGCCCCAAAAAAACAACCAGCAAGAAAGGGAGGTATAAAAGGCTCCAAATAATATTTGTCACAAACTTTCAACCAAGCAAAGTTTTCCTTGTGGCACTAATGAGAGGACAAGTACAGTCAGGGTTGTGTCTTCACCTGGTTCTCAGGCATACAAAAGCTGTCTGTTTTATGACTGCAGCCTGCTTAGCCCCTGCAGAGGGAGCAGGAACACCTCATTATCAGAGATGGGAGATTTGCAACCAGGAATCTTGGATGAGATGCACCTAATTAGACAAGACTCTTCTCCCTGTCATCAGAAAATGAGAATGGACTCAAGGATTTTTACCATTGGCAATGTGTTCTGAATGAAAAGGGCCTAATGTGTATTTTATTGTAGCATATTCTGTAGGAAATGCATATGAAAGCCATTGCTGCCAGCCAGTCCTGCCTGTGCAGACATTGCATAATCAAGGCCAGAAGCCCTAGGGGCCTGACAGCCAGTCGCTTTAAAAAAATCCTGCTGTTTCACCGCACTTTAGAGAAGATTTTTGTAACTTTTGCTTTGATTACTTTCCTAAGGAAAATCCCCTATCATTTTCCATTGTTCCTGATCTTGCTGGTTTTTTTTTTCCACTGAACAGGGTTTCGAAAGCAGACATTCATTTTAAATAATTCAATTACTCCTACTGCTGCGCAGTTTGCCTTAAACTCCATTTCTATGCCCAGAGCTATGCTCAGGGCAAGAGAAAACTTCTAATTATTTGGACAGTTTTGCTCTTTAATTATAGAAGATCTTTGGCTAGGATGACATTTTCAAGAAACGAGGAGAGTCTCGTTAAAGAAAGATAACAAAAGAACCCACAAAACCCAAAAGGCTGAAATCTTTATGTATTCCTAGTTTTGATATGCTACCCATTATGATAGTGTTGAAGCAGGTCTAAAGCCCGGGGTGTTGGAGGGAGAATAGATAACATGGTATGTTGGAGAGTGTGAGAAGTACTGCTACTGTCAACACTGATTTTTCTGTTCTCTGAGCTCAGTGTTAGGATACCCTAAGAACTGTTCCCAGTGTGTTTTATGTCCTTGCAGGTTTGGCTAAATCCTTAAAAAAATAGAATGATAGAGATCTGTGGAAATGTGATGGTGACTAACATATTTTATGTCTCCTATTTCTCATGCAAGGGGCTTTCATTTCCTGGTAAGATTCCCTGCTGACTTACACTCTCCTTCTAATTAGTGTTTGGGCATCCTTCCCTTCTTCTTCCTCCTCACTCTCTTCAGTTTAGCTCCCAGTGGCCTGTCATTGTCCATACTGCCCCACCTTTCCAGTGTCCTGCCTGCTATAATTTTTTCCATATTGTGTCCATCCCAGGTTCTTTGCTCTTCCTCAGTTTGTTTCACAGGATGACATCACCATGCCTAAAAAAAATGTTTCATTCCTTTTCGAATACAGATGCAGGAAGTGCTTCCAACCTAAGCTCAGCACTTCCAGAATCACATCATCTTCCTACTTCTTGAACTGAAGATAGCACTGGAGAGGCAAACTCATCCTATGAAACAATGAATTATCTCATCAAGTTCAGAATGAGTCAGATGTACTGGAAATACTCACTCCAGATTGCAGCTTGCAGCAGTTACTCCCCACAAGTTAACTGTGTGCTGCTGGGAATGTGGCAGCAGTTCCTGGCACTTGGAAAAGGTTTCAGACAGAAGCAGTATCATGCAGACACACACAGGTGTTATGTGGAAGCTTCCAAGCCAGAGCAGCTTTGGCACTGATCCTGATGCTACTTTTCATGACACTGTAGGCACTAGAAAAGGACTGAGGTTCATGGAGCACATATCTCTGAAAAGTTAACACAAGATGATACCTGACATGAAAGGATTATCAAGCTCAGTCACCGCAAAAATATGAGTGTATTCTGCCACAAACATGTTCACATAAGGAAAAAGATATTCCACTCACTGAATTAAGTAGACTGCAATTGAATATTGCCAGATTGTATCAGTTGTTAAGTGTTTAACATTCTCCAAGTACTTACGCACGCTGAATTGAAGCCTGCCTTGTAACACATAGCGCCATCTCTAAAGACAATATTAAAGCAGCTGCACAGCTTTGGAGTTATTACCTCCAAGAGCTCAATAATTTCTTACTGTGTAGCATTTTGTGCAGGTTTGTGAGAAGCAGGTCTGTTAGTGAGTCCAGAAGCTCACTGCATTCAGTCCAGCTGCTATCAGCATCGTGCTGCTGCACCCACTTCTGAGATGGTCCTGGGAGGGACATGTCTGCCTGCAGGCTCTGGAGAGGATGATGCTATCTGCAGCTACTGCCTAGGACATGCAACCATCCCATGCTGTCTGTCCTTTGGGGTTTTGCTTGCAATCTCTTTTTGGCTGATATTTATCAAGTTATAATCTCTACCCCTCTAAATCAAAGACTGTCATCAGTTTAGAGAGTCTGTAACTTCTCTTACTCCACAGACATATCCTTTTCTCATCTATAAACTTTTCCTCCCAGATCTTGCACACTTACCTTCCTAATCACTTGCTGACTTTATTGTCTATACCCAGGGACTATGCTGATCCCCAAATGCATCACTTTGCTGACATTAGGCATGGCTGGATTTTTTCCCAAATACATGTCATGGATCTTTCACTGATATTTTTGCCACAGCATATGCTACCAGCTGATTATATTAAACATAGGCAACCACCAAACAAGTAGAGTAGAAGTAGAGTAGAAGCAGTAGTTCTGCAGAGGCTGCCTTCTGAATCTTCAGCTGAGTGTTAAATTCCAAGAGTAAATAATAATGAACTGAAAGTACTTAATGTAATAAAACTGCTGCAAATGGTACAATTTCATATCTGTGTAAGCATCCCGTGCTTGATCTGGCACTCCCCTCCTGGTACCATGATGGATATACAGCCCCAAGATCAAAGCATATATATTTACTTCTAGTTTAAAGCTTCAATTTGAAAGGAAAAGTTTTTAAAAGTTTGTTTTGCAATTTAAAAAATTAATACAAATAATTACCTGTAGCTAGAACCAAGAAAAGCTGACATCATACACAAAACTATAAATGTAGCCAAACAAGTTTTCTTCTCACGCAAAACTTAGCTCAGGAATTTAGTTCTTAACTTAATAGAAGGTCATATCTTTCCAAAGGTTTTTCTGCTGAGATTCTGAAGCTTTTAAATATAAGATAATCTTCTAAGCAGAGACTAAGAAAAATAATAAGGAATGGGATACAGTAAGGCAATTATGCAGAGATTCAGGATTAAAGAGGCTTTATTACCATTTCTCTCCTACATCCTCCCCTTCATCATCAGGTGGATAAAGGGCTGTAAAAGATGCATGCAAGGGAAGAAGAGAAGGAAGAAGATAGTTTCTTTGCTCCTCCAGCCAAATCAGTACTTGTTAGTACACTCCTTGGGGATTACAACTGGATCAACTTCTCTGTTTGCTTATTTTATAGTCAGCTTTTGCCAAACTGCTGTGCTGCTTTCCCATTTTGCTGTTCTCCATAGAATCCTCGCATTTTCCTTTCTCAGAGAACTGCTTCTGAAAAATCATGACTCAGCCAAAATGCTTTAGAAAATTAAAAATTAAGGTCTTTGGAGTACTTTTACTAAGCCAAATGGGTCATTATGGAGCACCCTGCCCCAGCATGGTAGACCCCTGCTCCCCCTCTTCTCTTCCCTGCATCCCTCATTTTAGTGTTGTTCACAGACTTGCAAAATTAGACTGGTTATTAGTAAAGAAATTAAACAATGCTGGCCTCACTGTTTGTCCCTGAGGGATGTCACTTTTACAGGGCACCAGCTGAGTTTTGGGACATTAATGAACACTGTTTGAGCCTGATGGTTCAGCCAGTTTTCCATCCACCTCATTGTTCAGTTACCCAGAACAAAATTCATTACTTGGGCTACAGTGACCCTATGAAAGACCACAGCCTTCCTAAAGTCAAGTTATACAATATCTAGGCAACTTTTGATATTGCTCCTGGTAGTCTGCCCTGTCTTTCCACCTTCTATATACTTTCATTTTGTATAAGAATTCAGTAAGGTGTTCCCTATTTCAAGCCATAAAGTTTCTGGTTGAGAAAGGATGAGTTAACCACATAACAAAGAGATTAAATTAGCCTCATAAGCATGGCAGAAGCACTCATACATTTCTCATAGGGCTAAAGGTACTACAGTTCCATTTACAGAACTGAAAATAAGCCAATGCCTCTTGAACTACTGGAAGAGTAAATGGTCTGTGAGACTTGAATTTCGACACTTGGCCTGGATGTTTTGTTGCAGAAAGGCTGTATACTGATTTTGTGTACCATAGGAGTTTATGTATCATATCTAGTTCTGGATGTCAAGCTACTTTTAGGGAGTATGACTTCCTTTTAAAATATCCCTTCAGTTTTGTCTGCTTTGCTTCAGGCCTCTGGAATCAGCCTCACCTGGTTGGTGCATGACAGATCTGCTAACCAGACCTTCACCAGCTTATGAAGACCTGGAGCAAGAAGGAGCAGAGACAGTGCCCCAGAAGCCTCACAGTTTGGGAGGACAAGGCAACAGGTGGAAGAGTGAGTTTCCTGCTTAAAACCCAAGACACAGCTTTGCTCTGGAGTTCAAGACTCCTGCTGCACCTAGCAAAGAGAAAACCTCAAGAACTGCAGCCACTGCTATTGCAGTAGACCACAGGTATTTGAAGAGAGTTGATATACAAATAGAAGGGATGGTGAAAGGTAAAAAACAATCTGAAAATGGACCATGAGAGATGGAAGACAAGATCTACCTGCTCATTAAGAAAACTCATGTGAGATGATTAAGACTCTACTAAATTCCTTAGAGAACATCTGCATGAGAGCATGGTTTTCCATTAAATTGTTTTTCTGGAAGAGTTCAGCAGACCAGAACACCAAAACAAGAGCACTTTCTTGTCAGCTTCAGAGGTGACTAAATGTAGGAGAGAGCATTCTATTGAAAGTAATGAACTTGGACAGTGAAATACTCACATGAATGAAAAGTGGAAGAGATCAACTCACTCTTTATAGTTTTTATGCAATATTGTTCCTTGTTGACAACCATGAAGGGTCTGAACCTGCAACTTACCTGCCTGTCAAGGTAAGTCACAAGAATGTGAAATTTTTCTACTGTCTTTGACAAGCAGACAATGTATGGAGGTGGAGCTTCCTTATAGATACATCACTCATTTTTATAAAATAAGAGGAAGGCTCATAATACCATGAGGAACCTGAGAATTTACAGAGGTTAATGAGATTAAATCAGTGCTGCTGTTCAGATCCTCTTCTGATTTCCTTTTGACTTTCCCAGTGCTCTCTGGTTCTATAAAGGCCAGCCTCTCTTTGAGAGATACAAAATTATAAACAAGGTCGGGTGCAGAGAAGTACAATATATTTATTTTGTTATGCCCTAAAATACATTTGGGATTGATTTCTGTTTCACCTCAAATATTTTAGCAGTGCTAATGTAAAAGACAAAATCATTCAATCATATCCAGAGAGACTTAAGAAAGAGCATGACTTGCTGGAAGGAGTTAATCCACTGTAATCATAACTGTGGGGTCAGAATTACACCCATCAATTTAAGACTCCACATTTACCATTTTCAAGAAGTAAAATTTCATATTAAAAGACCTGTTCATTCAATTACTAAGGATCCAGTGATCCTCAAATATCATCCTGACTCACTGTTAAATTTTACCCACTAATATGATTCTTTCATGGGTGTGATGGCCTGAAATAGAGTACTGCCAGTTCTTGCAAGAACTCAGGACTGAAGCTTGTTATGTCTGTCTTGTGGGAAGATTTCTTAGCCTGAAAGTGGCTTTGTTTTACTTGTTTTAGCTCTGACAACATTTTGTTTTTCATAGACCAGGTGTTTCTGGCTAATTTGGTTTACTTTTGTTTTTCTTGCTCTGTTATAGCCATCGTTATATTTAGGTAGCAGTAACAAGCAGTTACTCTATGCAGAATGAGATATTTATAATTCTGCAGTGGAATTCCCTTGCTCAGTTTACATCCATTACAGGTGATTACTTCATAATGCATGGATCCTTGGGATTCTTGGTTAGCAGCAACATCTGCTATAAAGGCTTTTTAAAAGCCTTGTTTTTCTGAATATAAAATCTCTATCTCAAGCATGTAGAGGGGGAAGGATTTTTTTTATTGTTAAAAAAGAAAATTTTAATTATAATAATATATTCTGTCTATAATCTTGAAGCAAAGGACCCTATTCAGAATCTTGAATGTTTGTACAGAGGCTCTACTAAATTCCTCAGAGAACATTTGCATGAGAGCATGGTTTTCCATTTAGACTGGGTATTAGTAAAGAAATTAAACAATGCTGGCCTCACTGTTTGTCCCTGAGGGATGTCACTTTTACAGGGCACCAGCTGAGTTTTGGGACATTAATGAACACTGTTTGAGCCTGATGGTTCAGCCAGTTTTCCATCCACCTCATTGTTCACTTACCCAGAACAAAATTCATTACTTGGCTACAGTGACCCTATGAAAGACCACAGCCTTCCTAAAGTCAAGTTATACAATATCTAGGCAACTTTTGATATTGCTTGGTAGTTGCCCTGTCTTTCCACCTTCTATATACTTTCATTTTTGTATAAGAATTCAGTAAGGTGTTCCCTATTTCAAGCCATAAAGTTTTGGTTGAGAAAGGATGAGTTAACCACATAACAAAGAGATTAAATTAGCCTCATAAGCATAGAAGCACTCATACATTTCTCATAGGGATACTACAGTTCCATTTACAGAACTGAAAATAAGCCAATGCCTCTTGAACTACTGGAAGAGTAAATGGTCTGTGAGACTTGAATTTCGACACTTGGCCTGGATGTTTTGTTGCAGAAAATATGATTTTTGTACCATAGTTTTGTATCATATCTAGTTCTGGATGTCAAGCTACTTTTAGGAATGACTTCCTTTAAAATATCCCTTCCTTTGCTTCAGGCCTCTGGAATCAGCCTCACCTGGTTGGTGCATGACAGATCTGCTAACCAGACCTTCACCCAGCTTATGAAGACCTGGAGCAAGAAGGAGCAGAGACAGTGCCCCAGAAGCCTCACAGTTTGGGAGGACAAGGCAACAGGTGGAAGAGTGAGTTTCCTGCTTAAAACCCAAGATGCAGCATGTTTTGCTCTGGAGTTCAAGACTCCTGCTGCACTAGCAAAGAGAAAACCTCAAGAACTGGAGCCACTGCTATTGCAGTAGACCACAGGTATTTGAAGAGAGTTGATATACAAATAGAAGGGATGGTGAAAGGTAAAAACAATCTGAAAATGGACCATGAGAGATGGAAGACAAGATCTACCTGCTCATTAAGAAAACTCATGTGAGATGATTAAGACTCTACTAAATTCCTTAGAGAACATCTGCATGAGAGCATGGTTTTCCATTAAATTGTTTCTCTGGAAGAGTTCAGCAGACCACAGAACACCAAAACAAGAGCACTTTCTTGTCAGCTTCAGAGGTGACTAAATGTAGGAGAGAGAATTCTATTGAAAGTAATGAACTTGGACAGTGAAATACCCACATGAATGAAAAGTGGAAGAGACCAACTCACTCTTTATAGTTTTTATGTAATATTGTTCCTTGTTGACAACCATGAAGGGTCTGAACCTGCAACTTACCTGCATGTCAAGGTAAGTCACAAGAATGTGAAATCTTTCTACTGTCTTTGACAAGCAGACAATGTATGGAGGTGGAGCTTCCTTATAGATATGTCACTCATTTTTATAGAATAAGAGGAAGGCTCATAATACCATGAGGAACCTGAGAATTTACAGAGGTTAATGAGATTAAACCAGTGCTGCTGTTCAGATCCTCTTCTGATTTCCTTTTGACTTTCCCAGTGCTCTCTGGTTCTATAAAGGCCAGCCTCTCTTTGAGAGATACAAAATTATAAACAAGGTCGGGTGCAGAGAAGTACAATATATTTATTTTGTTATGCCCTAAAATACATTTGGGATTGATTTCTGTTTCACCTCAAATATTTTAGCAGTGCTAATGTAAAAGACAAAATCATTCAATCATATCCAGAGAGACTTAAGAAAGAGCATGACTTGCTGGAAGGAGTTAATCCACTGTAATCATAACTGTGGGGTCAGAATTACACCCATCAATTTAAGACTCCACATTTACCATTTTCAAGAAGTAAAATTTCATATTAAAAGACCTGTTCATTCAAATACTAAGGATCCAGTGATCCTCAAATATCATCCTGACTCACTGTTAAATTTTACCCACTAATATGATTCTTTCATGGGTCTGATGGCCTGAAATAGAGTACTGCCAGTTCTTGCAAGAACTCAGGACTGAAGCTTGTTATGTCTGTCTTGTGGGAAGATTTCTTAGCCTGAAAGTGGCTTTGTTTTACTTGTTTTAGCTCTGACAACATTTTGTTTTTCATAGACCAGGTGTTTCTGGCTAATTTGGTTTACTTTTGTTTTTCTTTCTCTGTTATAGCCATCGTTATATTTAGGTAGCAGTAACAAGCAGTTACTCTATGCAGAATGAGATATTTATAATTCTGCAGTGGAATTCCCTTGCTCAGTTTACATCCATTACAGGTGATTACTTCATAATGCATGGATCCTTGGGATTCTTGGTTAACAGCAACATCTGCTATAAAGGCTTTTTAAAAGCCTTGTTTTTCTGAATATAAAATCTCTATCTCAAGCATGTAGAGAGGGAAGGATTTTTTTTATTGTTAAATAAGAAAATTTTAATTATAATAATATATTCTGTCTATAATCTTGAAGCAAAGGACCCTATTCAGAATCTTGAATGTTTGTACAGAGGCTCTACTAAATTCCTCAGAGAACATTTGCATGAGAGCATGGTTTTCCATTAAATTAATATTGATCATGTTCACAGTCTGGAATTAAGTGGATAATTCTTTTCCATGCTTTTACAACTCCCATCTGTACAAGAAAATCTGATAACTGTATTCAAAGAATGAAAGTAAATAATACATGTAATCAGTATGAGGTCAAATCAACGTTAAGCTATGGGCACTCCATTCCATTTCCCAATCTGTAATGTTTCAAATAAGGAGGGTGTGTGGAAATGGATTCTTCTCTGAGCTCTTGTCTTAATAGCATCATCAATGATGATAATACCAATGACCATCTTGTAATCACTGCACTTTGAATGGTTCGGTTTATATGGTTGGTACAAGAAATCTCTATTTAGCTTCATTCATGCTCTAAGGACTACATTTCAGCAGATCACTTCTACTAGACTCAGGGTGTCTGCAAACTGATATAGAAATAAAGTGTACATATAGATAACTATATATGCCTTTGTGAGAAGAATCATTGATTAAAACTGATTGATAAATTAAGATTTGCTAGTTTCTTTTGATCCAGCCTCATACCTTTCAAGTATCAATGATTCTGTATGCATTTACTGTGCTATTTGCCCTACTTTTCAGTGTGGCTGTATTAAAAAGAAGACAAATGTGCAGTGCCATAGAGACAGTATAGCATGCTAACTTTTGAAGCCATAACCATAGATATCACTTTCACCATTTCTACAAGATAAGTGGAAAATTATTTACTGTCATTGGTTTTATGCTATAATGTAATTGACTATGAGAAAGGGAAATACCTATGTACATATGTATATAAAGAAAATCAGGAACATTAAAAATGGTTTAATGTGCAGTAAATAAAAAATTAAAACTATGAAAGTACAGTTAAGATGTGGTTTTTCAAAACAATATCAAAAATAAGGGTTAGACTCTATTGTCTTAGAGGCATTTTCCAACCTAAATGATTCTATGATTCTGTGAAAGGCTGCCCCTTAGCTAACAAAAGCAACACACAGAATGCTAGAGAATAACTGCATTTTTATGCTAGAGCCATCAGCAGGCCCTGTAATGCCAGTAAGAGTGAGCTGGGAGACCATGGCATAGAAGAAAACTATGCAGTTTTTACCCTCTATGACCATACACAAAATGTAGCTTAAAAAATTCATGCTGACAGCACCTTCACTATAAGCACAGACAGAAGTATGTTCTTCCTGCAAGATTAAAAGAAAAAAATCTCTGGTTACAAAAGTGGTCACAGAAACCTACAGATCTGCTTCTGTGTGTCACGATATGTTGTGTTGCCATCAGTTACTGTCATAAGGTAATGGCTCTTGTTACACCTAAGATTAAATACTGACCATGTAGCACATGCAATCCATAATGAGGCTTTCTTAGGTTGTTTGGGTTTTGGAAATAGCCTATTAAATCTCGTGTGTGTATTTCCATCCATGCATCATAGACCATAAATCACTCAAACACAGCATTGTAACTGAAAAAATTTAACTCACTGGGGATTTTCATGTGTAGTGAACAGACAGGGCTTTTTGTTCTTATATAGCTCCAAAGTAGAAGAGAAAGCAAGAACATTTGAATGTATGGAATGAGTATATGGAGTTTTATACTACTGTAGGGTGCTTGAAATATGTTTTTCCAAAGTGATGAAACCAAAACAACTCAAAAACTGGGGAGAGGAATGGGACTATGATTTAGAAAGTGAATAGATATTCAAATACCTGAAAAGATTTTCAAAGGAAGAATGCTTGTAATTTGCAAAGAATTTAGAACTAAAATTCAATTATACTCATTTTGAGAAGGATAAACATAGTGAGCAGAGACAGTGTTATCTCAAAATAGATTTCCAAATACAATAAGAATATACAATCTTCATTTTTGTAGTGGAATTTCACAGTAATGTTAGCTGTACTTTTGTAGACCCTCTCTTTATTGGGACTGTTAAATTTAGTTTGGTTTATCGTGAGACAAAACTGACAGGGTCAGAAATCACTCAGATTAATGAAATTACGTAAAGCACTGCCTTCTAGGTCACAAGCAAAATCAGCCTGCGGGCTTGGGAAATACAGTGTGCTACATCAAGATTTCCCATTTTATTTCTCTGCAAGAGAAATTGCTTCTTGGCTAAGTGCTGTTTGTTTTCATGTTTACGTGGATCTGTACAAAGAAGCTTAGTCACATCTGTGAGGCAGTGGAATCAGCGCATAACACAGCACAGACCATGGAAGCACTGGGTTAAATGCTGTCTTTTGGAGGTTCAGGTTTAAGGCTGGCAGAGACTAGTGCCTAAAGGAGCTTAGTCACAGCCACTGTGTCCTGCAGATTCTTCTCTGTATTCCCACGTGCCAGAGCTGGCATTCATGCAGCCACACTTCTTCAGAAATCACAGTCTTCTTCTGCAATCTTCTTCAGGAGCTGAATTCACCCTGAACAACTTGCCCCTGCTTAGCTTTCACCTTACACCATTTTAATCAGTTCACTCTGAAGCCACATGAACATTGGCTCCAGCATAAAAGGAAGAGTAGAAGTGACCTGTTCAGCAACAGCACAAACATATGCCAGATTAATCTGACTGGAGTTTAAGTCAGTTCTTCTGACATTTTCCAATTATTTGTAGTGGCTGAATAAATATATAATTCTCAATCCAAAAAGACTGTAACTGGGTCTGTCCTAAGATAGTAAGAATAACTCTGCCAAATAAAATTCCAAGTTACACGTGCCTTGAAAATCAAGATTCATGCTCATTTCAATAATAAAGTTACACTGGATTTCATAAAACCCCACATCCTACTTATAGAGTCTGTTACCAAAAGATTTATAAAATAGCCTTTTTCTACACATTTAGCACATGGGGAAAATAGAGGGCATATGTGTACTTTTTACCATCCATGTTGCTGACTTTCTTGTTCTACATCCTTCTGACAATCATATTGTACATATTACAGGGTATTTGTGAAGTAAAAAGCCCAACACTATAATGTTATATTAGGACAGTGAGAAACTGCCAGATCAAGACAAACCTCGGCAATTAGATCCAAGCCAATCTGGCAAATCCTACTAAACTGAAAGATAAAATACTAAGGAGATGCAGTCAATGGAAGGAAATAATCATGTCAACTACATCTCATTTAATTCTACCATTACTTTTGTCTGGCATCTACCCAGCTCAAAAATAAATATTCAGCCATCAGACTATCAAACCTTCTAGAGCTTGCTGAGAGCCACTTCTTTAGAACAGATAGAGTTTATGTCCTTAATTTGAAGTTGTAGAAAGTCCCACAATGGCCTGTGGGCAGTGAAATACAGCCCCTCTAGAGGCATGGGGATCATGAGCTATAAGATCATGAGCTAACATGGGATTTCCTTTACCAATGGTAAATTGTACACATCATAAAATAAAGAGCAAACATCCAACTGCCCTGAGAAAAACAGCATTACATCCACAGGTCAGGAGTCCCTGCTCCTGAGGTAGCAGAGGCAAAGCAAGGCTTGGGGAAAAGGTCTTTCTCAAACTTACCCCAAACACACAGGAGTACCAAAGGCCTCAAAACACCTGAGTGAAAAATTAATCCTTTTCCAAAGTATTCAAACAACTACATCAAGACAAAAGTAGTTAACAGCATTTAAGGAGGAAAGAACCAAGAAAAAGCAACCAACAACAGCAGAAGTCCAAACATTTAGTGGTTTTGGAGAAAAGAAATGGCAGTCTCCACCACTAAATTGCAGTAACACATAGCAGCTCCCTGGGGCTGCAGGTAGTTGGCTTTTCCAGGCTTAAAGACCTAGCACATGTAACTAAAAGAAGAGGTGGAAAAGAAAGAGCCAGTGGTAATCTGTCAAAGGAAAGTGAGTGCTTTTTTTAAAGCACTTTAATACCTGCTTGTGAAGAGAGTTAGTATACTATTACCATGAAAAACTACCAAATATGCTTGCTTTAACTTGGGTTGTGCTTATCCACTGTCTTGTAGGAGACATAGTTTGAGTTGCATCAAATTCATCAAAGCAACACTGAAAATCTATCCCAGATGTCTTAATATAATTTAAAATAGTATTGCACACATGCTTGCATAGTTTGGACCAGATTTCTGCGCTGCACCCCTTCAGTTCATGTAAATACACAGATATTAACTATAAATTTGGTTAGCTGTGCTTTTACAGAAAACAGAGATGAGTGTTTACTATTCACCTGAGATTCCTTTTAGGTTTTACAAAAGGATTTTATGAATGATCCAAAGCCCCAGAATTCCATCATTGAACTGCTGACATCACCTGTGCTATCCTGTGCTATCTATTTCTGCCCACTTTACAGGTTTACCTCTATTGGCCTTTCTTGCTAAAATGCTCAAGGGAACTATGTGACCAGAACCTTGCTTTTAGGTGCACTTATGAAAAAGTGTATTTAGTGCAAAGTACATTAAGGAAATGTTGTTGTTGTAGTTTTTCCTGCAGGCATTTATAGTTACTATTCTCAGTAATCTAATTCAATTGAGCTCAATCGGTGCATTCGCATTTTTAAAAGCTGTATCTTTGAAGAATTTGGTCTTATATAATAAAAAAAAATCTTCTCTTAAAATAGATTATCTAAATAAAGTAGGCAGACAGGTTTAAAACTTGGTATTTTTGGAGTATACTAAAAAAGTCCTTAAACTTTCAAGGAACTTTAGGCTTCCATCTTGTAACAGTTTTGCAGGGGGTCTAACAGAATTCAAGGCATTATTTCAGAACGCTGCTCTAAAAACAATAAAAGGGTTCCTCTTCAAGTCTGGTTCTCAGTATTGTGTGAAAAGACTGTAAACAACTGGTAGCAGGAGTGTGTATGAACTACAATGGCATGAGTATTATCATATACCCAAGCTACCAATTTCTTTTCTTTAGAGCACTATGCATCTCAATAATTTCCACATAATGTAGATCTGTATTAGAAATGCTCGGGGGGTTTATTTTGCTTTTCTAAACTGGTAAACTCAAAAGAGATCAAACATTAACATTTTAAAGAGGTAGCTCTACTGGGTGAAGGCTTTGTTTGAACAGTTGCATTCTCCTAATGAGTCTGTTCTAAGGTTTTTTCACTTGCTGGAAAAAGTATTATGTACTTAAATAGTTTGTAGCTATGGTAAGTTACAAGGCCTATCAGGTTTTAAGGATTCTACAGAGGTTGGCAATGCTGCATCCTTTACATTACTTAGTCAATGCAACAATTTTTTCCCTCTATTTTTTTTTTCATTAAACACCGTGATGCCTTTTATTCAGATGAGCTGACCATATTATTATCTGTTCCATGGCTCTGGAAAGCTTTCTTTCCTATTTGCATGTCACATTGTGTGTCTGTCTCATTATTTCAGTGGTACACAAATGACCAAACATTGTAAATGCTACACTCTGTAAAACAACACAATGACTGCATCTGCACTGAAAATCTTTTTTGGTTGCCACAGTAAAGGACTCATTTTGATCTCACTAGGGAGAAACATATTTTAAAACGGACTATTAGAAATCTTGTAAAAAAGGAAAAACACCTATTTAGTGAAGCAAATGAAAACACTCCTATTGATTTAATTAAAATTGAAGTGGACCCTCTTTTCTCATTATCCATTGGTAGTAGACCCTGTTGTTTGCATTGAATACTACTGCAAACCACAAGTACTTTATTGGGATCTCTGTAGGACCATTTATGTTGTGCAATGATCTACTCCACATGAATAAAGGCATCAAAATTACCTTGATCATTTGATCAAAGGCAGTGTATACTTAGGGACATTCACAGAAGTTCAGGAACAAAGAAATGTTCATATTATTTTGAACCCAGTGACTGAAATTTAGGACTTCTTAGAACTTTGCAAACACTAATTACCAAAATGCCCTTTCATCCTCTCTCAAAAAAACTTTTTACTTCTATAAAGTGATTAAAAGTATGCCAGTCTTAATAACTTAGACAGAAAACAAACAGAACTGTTGGGAGCTGGGTATTCTTAGAGTCTGTGCAAGTTACAGATAATGAGCATTTCTAGGCTGGCTGCATTTCCCTGAAATATACAGTCATATATATGTCACTGTACCAGAGTTGTCTATGGTAACTCACTGTCTTCGTGGTCATTCTCTTTCTGTCACCAGAAGCCTCATGGACTGCTCAATGAAGATCTTACAACAACAGTGTTCATCCTACAGTGCTGAAACCAGCAGCTGTGCATCTTAGTGGCTGCTGTATGGGCAAAACTTGAACGGAATAACCTTCCCTCGTTATACTGATCATTACATTAGGGACGAGTTGTTGATTCAACATTTTACCAGAAATGTCTGAGAGATGTGGAACCAAATCTCTTATTTCTAGATATGCCACAGCATCCCTATCTCCCAGGTACCCACTGATAACTCTTGGATTTTGCATGTCCTTCTTAAATACTGTGATACAGTGGGGCAAGAAGCCTGCATATAACTGATAAAATTCTTCTTGTCACCTACCTTTAGAATTCTGATCTTTTTCTCCAGCTACAGATAAAAGTATTCAGTTTTTTTTTTGAAATCAGACTCAAACATCACAATGAAAATCTGAGACAGATATAAAAATTTGAGGCTTCTTTTTAAAAAATTTATTATGTTACCAAACCACATGGAACAGTTCTGCACCAGAGAATAGGTTAGTACACAATGTGTTTTATTATCTTTGCTGATGATAATAAACAAGATCCAGAGAATACAACCAGTGAAAGAATATGTGTGTGCAGATGCATGTGAATGTTTGTGTGTGTCTATGTATACATGTTTTATACCTATGTATCTTCTGCTATGACATTAAAGATACTTTAAGTATTTAACTTTTTATTTCCTTCTTTTTTTTTCTTGATGACTCTTATATCTAAATCCCTGTATCCATTATTCGATTTTATGGCCGAAACCAATTGTTCTGGTTTTTTTTTGTTTTGTTTTTTTTGGTTTTTTTTTTTTTAATAGGCAGTATTTCTAATACAAATTCTTTGATCAGTTTCACTTTCTGTGGGCAGGTTTCTAAAACAGTTGTTCCTGGAAATCAACCAGAGCTATAACTAATATATGAGAAATGCCCCAGGATACTGTCTCATTTTTCTGCACTGCAAACAAAGTGTTTGATAGGGTTTTTTAAAATATTCATGTATCTGCAATCAGAATAGAATATGGGCATAAGACAAGAGGCTGCAGTGGTTAATTTTGGGTGAGAAAAATGTAATACAAAAGAAACCTAAACCTAAAAGGGAAAGGAATTTGTAAAGTTTGGGGTTTGAATATTCTAGGAAAAAAAAAAAAAAAGTATCTTTTCACTTTATTATTTGGTTAACCATTCTATGTCATATACTGAGAAAATATGTTTCTAGATGGCCATGAGATATTTCTCACACTATGTAAAATTCACAATGATATTTTATTAAATTACTATTTAAAGTCAGAAATCAAGCAAAAGAGTAAAAAAATTTTAAAAAATCTGTAAAGATCCAATTATGTTTGCTCTCTTCCAAGTGTGTTGGGTTGACCCTGGCTGGACAAAAGCCATCTCTGTAGCCTGCTCTGCTACCAAAGCTTGGCCAGACAACACAATATACCAAGAATGACTACAAGAGATCAGAGACAGCATTTTCACAATCCAGTCACAAATCTCTGGTGCTAAAGCTTAGCTGATATTTTGGAAGAAGATTAAAAAATCCCTCAGTAATCAGTTACAAAAAAATATGCCTTGAGGTTACAATATTTCTATCTTTGAAGGTGTTTCTCAAAAATATCTTCAAAATTAAATTAATCAAACTCCAAATCTGATTCTGAAAGACATATTTGACATATTAGCCATCTGATCTAACATCAGGTTAAATGTCCATTTAAAATGAGCATAACATCAACAACACCATTGTTTAGTGTTCTGTTAAGCTTCTGATATAATTTATATTTTGAGAATGAGTTGAACAAGCAATGGTATTTTCAAATATTTAGTACACATCTATGACTATTCATAACATTTCATAGTTACTGGAGCTTGAAAATGAATTCTTAGGAAATCCATAGCTTCTGGTAAGGTCTTTTTTATCACAGACAGGAATAAACAAAGACTCAGTAAGCAGGAATTCTTACATAAATTTATTTTCACCTTACCTGCCCATGCATGCCACTCCTGTTCACATGGGATTGCAGGATGAAGGCAAATGCATGTGTATATATATCTATAGGACTGTAGCTACATCTTCATCTGTAGCTGTATATACATCTTGATATGCATATGCACACCCCTCTTTTTCACATTGAGGGTGGTCAAATACTGTAACAGATTACCTGAAACCATTGTGGAGTCTCTGTGGATATATTTATAATTTAACTGGACATGGTCCTGGAAAACCTGCTCTAGCTGACCCCACTTGAGAAGGTGACTTGACTGATTTCCAAAGATCCCTTCAGTTTAAACTTCTTTGATTCTCTGTGATATATGTAAATGGATAGCTTCTATGAATCCACTTGCCAAATTATTCAATCTTGATGCCATAATTTTGCTTCATAGAGCAGTTTACTGAAAGCCTCACATCTTATAGTTGTCACTGCTTGCTTCTGAACACTCCTTGTTTCCTTATCCTTTTCCACATTGACTCTGAGGAGAGTGTTCCATTGATTTCCAATGGGATACCTGTATGCTTTATATCCTATTCATTATCCATCTTACCAAGTTTGCTTTCCTTAATTGCTGCTGTGAAGTGCAGAGTTTTTTCAGTTTGAGCTGTCTGCAATGATAATTACTATTTATTCTTTCCATGAATCTTTACATGCAAAAACCTTAAAGCAATTTACATGGAAATATGTCATAAGCATCAGCTTTTCCAATTTGAAGGTTTCAACCTAGAAGGAAAAGAGATTAAATAATTTTATCATTTTGATTATGATGGCAAATATGGTAGCACATCTCTAAAGCATGTCAGGATCTTTTATTTTAAACTATTTATTTGATTTTGTTCATTTCTGCTTCAATAAAAAAGCAGGAAAATCTTAGAAACATAGGGTTAAAGTATTACTTCATTTACACTATATTTTATCCTTTTATACTGTATTTTATCCTCATGTTATTGTCCTCAAACCTGCTGAAATTCATGCATCTCAGTTAGTTTCTAGACTGTCTGATTTGATTGTCTACTTATGAAGCAAGGAAAGAAGAGACTCTGATTAACAAAACTTTGATGCCAAACAAAGCCATCATTATACAAATGAAAATGTTTCTTGATATCTCAAAAGGGGCATTTGTAACATGCCATCAGAAATTTCACACACTAATTGAGGGTAATATGAATCTACAACATGAAAAATTCTTTTCAATCAAATTATACAGGAGGTTAGTACAGGATAATGTTTGGCTTTGAGCTCTTTTGCACTTTTTCTATTCGCACAAGGGTCACTTTGTGAATGGGGCAGAGGCCTTAGCCTTCTTTGCCAAAGTCATTACTCAGGGCCTGTATTGAAGACTAATCACCTCTGAAACGATAGAAGGCAGGACGAATATATCCAAATTGATGCCAAAAGAGTATAAGCAGCCACATGTATACATTGGCTCTAATGGTAAAATAATGGAACCTTACAATATCCTTTATTCTGCAGAAGCCTTGTTGCCTAATGGACTGATTCTGCTCTGATGCCAAGTGCAACACAGACCTTAACAACAGCTGTGGGAATGCCTCCTACATGATAGAATTGCACTGTAAATTTTATTGTCTTTTCTGTGCTGCAAAAAAAAAAAAAAAAGCTGTATTTCTTTTTCTAAACCATTTCTAACATCAGTAAATTGGTTTGAATGCCTCCTGCAAAATAATAAAACTTAATCACTTTTATGTGGATTCACTGAAGGGTTGAACAAAAATGTTCAGAAATGGCTATCTTAGCCCCTAGTCATCAGCTAGTAAGGATGATAGGGCTGCTAAAAGTTGACAAGTTCAGAGTGATTGAACAATACCATAGAAAATTCCATGGAGGGTTATTAAACAGACAGTTAAGGTGTCTAGCTGAAGAAATTCCTAAGTACAAATTTTTGAAGGCTGCAGAGTATTTTCAAGAAGTATCCCTGTTTACTTGTCCTGTTCTTATACTTAACCTTATATATCTTTTATTGACCATGGTCTTGACTGTTCAGCTGAATAGATATTTGGTGAGATCTATTCTAATTTTAGTAAAAAGGTATTGACAGTTTTCAAGAAAATTATTTGTATTGTCCTTCTTTTCTTCTTCTTCTTCAAAAAAAAACCCCATAAAAACATTTCAATTGGTGGAAATCTCATGGCATGTCTATTTAAAGAAATGCCAGAGACAACAGGACCTGAGTTAGTGAAGTTACTAGCACAGAGCACTCTCTAGTTTAATTAGTCTTCTTCTACTGTGAATTAAAGCCAAAGCATGGATACTACTCATTAAGAATAACTAAATGTTGGTATACTGGTAGAGTGTCTTTTTAAAATTAGAATTCTCAGCTGTCTTACCTAGTTCATAGTAAGAATTTTACTCTTAAAAGAGCATTTAGAGATTTAAGGTTTATGTCTGTACCTAGCATATTAGTTGAAATGATGGTTACCAAGGGTAAAAACTGAAGTGTCTAGGATATCATGAAGCAGAATAAAAACAACGTGGCTTCTGCAAAGGAAAATCTCATTTCTTAGTTTTTTATTTAAGTTCTTTGAATAGATCTATAAAATGGTAGATGAAGAAAAAATATTTCACATAATTTAGTAAAACTACTTAAGAGCCTTTGGCATGGTCCTGATTAGGATTCTATAAAACAAGAAGACCAAAAGGACAAACTACATCCCATGGAGCATCAAGAACTCCCACTAGCTGGTTGAGGAGGTGATTGTCCCACTCTACATGCGCTGGCCCAGCCTCAGGCATTGTGCGCAGTTTTGGGTGCCTCAGTAGAAGAAGGACATCAAGTTATAGTAATGTGTCCAGAGCAGGTCAACCAAGATGATAAACAACCTCAAGGGCAAGAGTTAAAAAGAGATGCTGAGATCTCTTGGTTTGTTCAGCTTGAAGAAGAGGAGGCTGAGGGTGACCTCATTGCAGCCCTCAAGGGGGGCCAGTGGCAGGGCAGGTGCTGATCTCCTTTCTCAGTGACCAGTGGTAGGACCCAAAAAAATAGAATGTGGCTCAGGGGCGGTTCATATGTGACATTAGGAAAAGGTTCTTTTCTGAGAGGGGTGTCTGCCACTGGAACAGGCTCACCAGTGAAGTGGTCATGGCACTGGGTCTGTCAGAGTTCAAGAAGTGTCTGGGTGATGCTCACAGTCATATCTTTTAGTTTTAGGGCAGTTCAGCAAGGAGCAGGGAGTTGGTGATCCTTATGGGTCCTCTCCAGTTTGAGATATTCTGTGACTCTATGAGATGAAATAATCTCAAGAGGAATTGTCATGAGGAAGACATTGTTGTGAAGAAAAGTTCAAAGAGCACAGTGAAACAACCAGTTAAAACCCAAACCAAAGCAACTAACTGAGCACAACAAAGACTTTACTGCATTCAAACTTTTATTGTTCAATGCTGATCAATAGTTTTAAAAGAACTGTAGAACAGGATTGGTTCTCTACTTACTGAAGATTGCAGACACTACAAAGTCATCTAAGTCAGGAAAGGTCACAGAGATTTAAAGAAATTTTGGACATACTTAATTCAAGTCATCTATTCATCAACGTAAAAAATATTTGATTTCATATTAAAAAGGAAACTTCACATTTTTCCCTCACCTCAGAGGGCTTTAAATTTGTGGAAGCAACTCCTACAGCAGACCTGAAAATTGCAATAGATTCCTTGATGCAGCTGTAGCTGGGAGCCTAACAATAGGTTATGTTACCCTATTATTAGGGTAATTAACGTTGCCATATGATGAGTTTCTGTAATTAATGATCTTATCTCATTTGGAGTGCACAGTGCTGATCACTTATTCCAAAAGGGACCTGACAGAACTGTGGTTAGTTTGTAGGTTATTTAAATGTATGAAAAGTGGACTGGAAGTGTTTGCATATAAAAAGAAACTGAGCAGTTAGGACTGATCACTGAAAAAAAAACAGAAACCAGAGATGTGATAAAAGTAGATTATATAAGAAAATAATAAAAAATTAGAAATTCTGTTACTTGCCTCATATTGTAAATGCAAAGAAACATGGTGACATGAAAAAGTTTTGATTAAAAGCTGATTCAAGGAATTTTCCATTCATTAACTGTAAACTCCTGTACTTATTTTCACATGAAATTGCCAAAATCAAAAGTACAGAAAGAATTGAAAAAAAAAAGTTAAAAAATCAATTCATTTAATGGTTGTCAGCAACAAATTTGATAAAATATCAGCTTTCATGGTTGCTAGATATAGGGGAATGATAAATTCACTGAATTTGGAAGTCTCTTTTGCTTTATTTTCCTATCTCATTCTTACCAACACCCTGGAGTACAAAGCCCCCTAATATTTACAGCACATATCACCTTCAAATACCTAGTAGGTGTAGCATTACCTTTAACCAGCTGAGGGGGACATGCCCCACTTTATGAAAGGAATAAACTAGGTTAATCCAGAAAATGAAGTTTGATTCCATATTGTGCCCTACTAATCCCAGAAAACACTAAGGCTATGTAAGACCTAGATATTCTACACTGGAAATCATAATTTTGAAAACATTACCTATTACTTTAGTTTCCTATTTATTTTCAACCTTCTTTCTAACATGCAAATTATATTCTCATTTTATAAGGTAGTGATATAAAGTCTTGCTCAGTAGAAAAAGGACAATTGAGTGCATGAAATAAAGAATAGGTATTGCATGAGCTGAGACTAGCTGGTCACCTCAAGGCTTTCAACCAAATTTGACTGCAAGTCAACGTGGGTTTTGCTGTAACATGCCCTGAACCAATGTTTTCATTAAAAGAAGTCTCAGAGGATGGGAACTCCTTTTCTCTGTTTACAGTAGCAAATATGGCATGTCCAAAACCATTCCTTGCTGTTGAGGTTAATTGGCACAGTGCAGCTGATAACTCACCCTATAGTCTACTAAACTCATTATTTCCTGGAGTAACTGGCCTGTTGTACCTCTGCTAATTGTCATTGGCCTTAGAACCTGCTTTCTACACATTTTAAGGGCATATGTGTTTCTTTCCTGTTTTTCCCATTCAAGACACCTCTACCTGCCTGTAAAGTTTAGAAAGCTCACCTTTGAGAACCCTGCTCACTGCGACTGCCAACACACCTCAGAACACCTCTGAATTCCTACTGTTCCAGATACCCACTGGGAACATTGAAAGGGCTGTTCTGTTGGTAACTGTGAACATCATGATCCACTAGCTCACGCCTGTGCCAGCTTCAAAAGCACATCTTCTGAAAGAGGGAGTCACTTGTTTTCTTCAAACAAACAGATAAGTAAATATTAAACTTTGACAAAACTGTATAGTTGTAAATCTCACAATGGAAAACCTACTTTCAATAAATTCATTACAAAATAAACAACAAGCCTACTTAATGCTGTCATGACAAGATTTCATCTCAAATATTTACTATGCTCATTTTAAGTAATTCAGAAGGAGCTTACATAATGAAAAATGTTAGAAGTTATTGGGTTTTTTTTCAATAGTAAGACTAACTGCCTAATTTATTCTGTAGCTGAATATTAATTCTAACAGTGAAAAAATTTCATCAGTTATACTATGATTTTTGAAAGCTTAGGTGAGCTGCATATTATCTGCAGATTGCCATTGGCAATTGAACTTGCTAAATAAGCAGAACTGGAGTGAATTACTTTTTTTTAAAATATATCATAAGACAAAAAAACCAAATAAATAAATTAAAAAGTGATTTATATTGCACTTGAGAGATTTGACCAATGAATGAGAAGGAAGAACTGAAGTATTTGTACTAATCAGGGAAGAATTGAACTTAACTAACTCACATAGAGCATTTGCAATTTTCAGTGAGTGACTTTCAAATCTGTAGTACACTTGACTGCATCTTGCTGGATTTTGTGCTTAAAATGTTTTGCTAACAGTCCACTGAGTTGTGAAAGTACAATAAGTTCTTTCTGTGGGAGAAAAGGTGCATTTCTTAAGAGTACAGCAGAACTAAAATTAGATTGCTATTTCTCCCACATGAAATATGCTACTCCATGCAACAGGACTGAATTTATTTCTAGGTACCAAGGTCCTATCAATGTTTGTTCATATCAGCTGTGCCAAGCCTTTATCACAAATGTAGTTTATAAAAGAAACCCAAAGAATGGTTACCTCTCACTGTCAGATATATTTCAAGCAATAATTCTGTTTAAGATTTAATACACAATCTAAAATAAATAAGGAAGTAATCATCAACTATAGCTCTCATCTATTTATTTTTTCCAATTTTCATTTCAGTCACTTTTCAGTCACTTTGAGGACTGATCATCTTCTGAGGTATGGCTTCATAATTATGATTATAAATTCTTTCCTTCTTTTTGCTTCTATTCAATTGCTTTTCAGGCTCTATTCAATTTTAAGCTAATAGTGTTGTGCATTAGGAATACCCATAACAAATAATTTGCCTTTGTTTAGGTCAATGAAAGATTTCATGGATTGTTGACAAACACATGATGCTGGATTGCACATCATTTCAGTATTTTCTGTTTTCAGAGAGGAAAGCAATATAAAAGTTCACATCAAATTATGAAAACCAGCAAAATCTGGAGCTTTTTATTTTATGTTCCATATTTCAAAGGTTATTGTGAATAGCAGATATTTGGATCTGCTTAAGTAATGGAAATAAGTGAGCTTATATGTATTTTTGAATCATGAGATACCATGCATGGAATCAATGGAATTTTTCCTATCAATTCTTACCAGCATCAGGCCATCTGGTTCAATGGAGTGATTTTCAAAAACAAAGTACATTTTGCTGAATAAATAAGGTTTCTGCAACTTCAGATAAGTAACACATTGGAAATGAATACATTTTTTTGTTGTCTCAATCAGAGCTCAGAGAACTTGTAGGAAGCCTAGATAAGACCAAAACTGTCTGAGTGGCTTTAGCTGATTATCTGAAACTAATAGTAACAGATATATTAAGAAACCACCATTAACCTTCTTTCAATTGCTTGTAACCTAAAGAACACTACACTTGCTTAATTTTAATTTTGAAATATGGTCTTTATGTGTTGTTCTCAAACCCAAGAAAGTTTGATGAAAGCCTGCTGTTTTTCCTAAACAAAGCTGAGAGTTTACTTAATAGTGATAAAATGTGTTTCTAGCAATTTCAGGAATATCTGTCTTTTTTTGCCTTTTTAAAAATAATTCCTCAGTTTTGCAACACTGGTGATACTGTGTGTACTTCAACTCTTCCCTGACTTGCAGACAGTATATGTACAACATCACACTATTTAAATATTGAGGCTACATTCATCTTGAATTTCCAGCACTAATATATCGCGGAGCCACCAGGTAGATAGTCCAAAGTCTGAAATACAAGGGAGCCCTGTGATTGGTCAGGATCTGCAGGAAACCCTACAGAAGTTCCCCTAGTTTTGGTGAAAAAAACAAAAAAAAAGTATATTCTCATTGGTGAATACACAGAAGAATCTGAACAGCACTGTGAATTTTCTGGCAAAACCTAAAATTACATCAGGATATGTACATAAACTCTAAAGAGTGCAGCTCCCTGTGTTCCCTTGTAATACCCAAACCACATACAACTTTGAGCAGCAGGATTCATCCTCCTTCTCTGGGCTTTCTGCAGCAACATCCCATTGAGACTGGGAAACTAAGACTTAATGAGTGGGATACTCTTTTTTTTTTTACTTTTTGAAGACCCCCCTGAAAGCCTTTTTAATGCACCTTAGGACCAGTTGCAGAGCAAGTACCATGTTCTTGTGTGCACATTCTGGGTAGATGCACAGTGGTACAGGTGCACCCAGGTAGCTGTACTGGGTTGATGCTTGCTCCTACTACCTGCAGATTGAACAGTTCCTGCATCCTGTCTGCAAAGCAGATGCACCAACAAGATACACAAAACACAAAACATTAAATAGTCAGGAATCCATATCCACAGGTCTGATATTACCAGTGGTCCTGATCTACATGACTCAGGAACCATGTTGCAGAAAGCCCTATCAACGTGTGCAGTCTGCTTTTCCAGACAGCCTACCACAAAAGTAGTGTAATCACATGCCCAGAAAAAAATTTCTATAGGCTGTCAGTCAGAATATCAGATGTGAGAGGAGACAGCACAGCCATAGCAAGGGCTGGATGAGCAGAGAAGAATATATTTTCTATTGCCAGGACTCAGTTTTGACTCTACATATTCTTTGTTGTGTCAGCTGTCTAGTTTCAGTTCACTCCTTCAAGGTCCCTTGTCCTTGCATGAAGCCACTGACCAGTTACTGCACTTTTCCTCTGGTTTCTGCTGAAAGTAAAAAAATCCCCAAACTATCAAGTATAATGATATTTGAGATTTGCAGAACACATGATTTTATGCTCTGTTCATGTCTTAAACACCTTTCTCAAAACACATGCAATGCTTTTCTGTTCAACTCCTATGAACGAAAACAGTCAGTTCAAGTTTATGAACCCAAAGTGCCTGAAACCAGTGATATTGTAACACAACTGGAGCTTGCTGGTAGTACAAAATAAAAATAATGACAAAGTCACAATAATAAGATAGTAATATAACTATAGTTTTTTAGCTATATTTTATAATGTTTCTTTGGAAGGTTAGAGAAGAATACAAAGCAGTAGAACAATATCTTGCATGGAGAGAACTCATATAGCAAAGTCTGTATGTCATCAACTCACTAAATTTCTCATTGATCTCCTTTGGTCTAGGCCTCCTGCAAAGGAGCTTCATTAATTTATACCCATCAAGAATCAGTTCTGTGCATCCCTCCTTTTCCTTGGTTTCATCTCACAGTGACAAGTTTCAGATTACATGACTAATTCTTCCACTGGATTGATTCTTTCACTGAATTGAAAGTTCCCTTTTCACTTGTTGTGAGTAATTTCCAGAAGATGGATTTCACATATTATTTTAGTTGACATTAAAGAAAATAGTCATTGATTTTTTTGAGTATTCACACTCTTTCCCTAGTTGATGCTTTGTAAGGTTTGCATGCATATATGCCAGACCAAGTGAAAATAAAAGAAGGATCACAAAGTTTAGGGGGATTTTTGCTTATTCTGGACTTAATTGGAAGAGCACTGAGAAATGGTATAATTTTGTTTTAGCAGAGGGTGTTTATGATTTCATTTTAGCAGACAGTGTAGTTTTCTCTTGTCTAGGTGATGCTCTGAAACCTATGGAAATGTACTGTTTCAGAACAAAAACTTTTACAGAACATAGGCATAAACAAAGCCTAAATCTGTCTCAATACCATAAGATAAAAAACCATCTAAGAAGAGGTAAATAAATAAATCTTATTCAAAATTGCAAACTACCAATAAGAACAAAATCACTTATGCAACCAAATCAGTTAATATATTTACATAAAGAAAGTGGTCAAATATCTTCCCAACATATTTGTGGTGATGGTGATTTAGCAGAGCCACTGCCATTTCATGATGTAGTATCCTTTTAAGTGCTCTGCTTCCAACTAAATTATAGGTAAAATGTTGCATGCTCATTTCTATTTATGCCAAAGTGCCACAGGTTATGTACAAAGAAGGTAAGCTATGCCATCATCTGTGCTGTTATATTCAGTAGGGGTATTTTTCTACTACTTTTATTATTTAGAATTATGAAGTCATATTTATGTCCTTATAATCAATATTTCTCTTATTAGCAGCACTTTTCTTGTTCTAACATTATTTTTTATAACTTGGTAACTACTGAGAGGGAGAAATCTTTGTCATTTTTAGTCATCAGATAGCGGAGAGACAGCACCCATTAGGGTCCAAGTCTAAATTCAAGTATGCTGCTGCTGCTGAGAGCAGAACTTGACCTTTTCAAAGTACATGTCTGTGGTTTTCTCTTTCTGGTCTTAGTTTAAGAGTGAGAGAGGAGGACAGGAGCATACTGAACACTTGTCAAGAAGCTGGTGTGATTTTGGATAGACAGAGAAGGTGTCAGATTAGAGAATGATAAAATTACACTTGAAATAGGAAATGGATTGACTAGAGTGCATGCAATAATTCTGTAACAAAGACTTAATATGAAAGTGAATTAGCATTAGGATAATTTCAGGGAAATGTTTCCACAAAGCACACTGATGTAGCTATGCATATAGCTAGCACACAAATTGATGAAAAAATGTAAATTCTTAAGTTTATCACAGAGTTGTTGCCACATTTTGGGAACCCACTAAACATGGACAAAGAATCATGTTTATGGAAGGGATGTTTTTTATTCAAGGTCCAAAGTAGAAGTTTTCCATAAATCAAGCATACCAGGGAGCTAAAGGAAGAGAATTTGTAAATTGAAATTTACATAAACCCACCTATCTAATGGTTATCTTCCACCTAATGCATTGACATTTAGCTTGTGCAACCTTATGCAATTCTGCTCCTATGTGGGCCTCTTCTGGTGGTCTCAGGACATCAGATGGTGCAGCAAATTGCCAAACAGGATGTAAAATACAATTGCCAAGCAGGATATAAAATACAAAAGCTTCCATAAGCATGAAGCACCACATGCTGAACATACCTGGTAATATCTACTTGCATTCAAAAGAGGGGATGAAGGTGTGAAAGACACCATCAACTTCCACTTACAAAAAAGGTCGATGGAAGGGATAAAGAATTCTGCTTATAGACGTAAGGATGAATCCAAAAGATAGACAGATCATAGGTGGATTCATGCAAAAAGGAAATCTGTTAAACAAAACAAAGACAGCGGATTTTCTATCTCACTGACTTCAAAACAAGTGGATTATTAAATAATAAGGTAATAAACAGTCAACTCTGGTTGTTTGCTGTGGGTTGGTTTTTTCTTTTGTTTGTTTGTTTGTTTCTTTGGAGGTCTTGTTTGTTTCTTTGGGGTTTTTGTTGGTTTTCACTTTTAATTACCACAGAACTTTCAACCATTTCCTCAGAATATGAAAACTTTCTTGAGATTAATTGGTTTGGTGAGCACCAGTTGTTAAATGAGAGGCATATTATTTCCTCCCCCTTTGAGAAAATCGCATCTAGGTGGCATATTTCTAGATTGAAAAGAATCCAGTTCACTCCTTCAGTGTTAAAAAAAAAAATCAGAAATCAGCAGTAGAATTTAGGTTTATTGAAAGAAATTATTCTCCATAAACCTTAAAGGCAGGTTTGTGCTTTGGATGCATCTGAGAGAAAAAAATCCAGCTGCTAAATGGTCATCACAAATTGCCTTCAATGGTATTAAGGCCACAAAATTTCATATTTTTTCTGCCCTTCTCTCTCACACAGAAGCCATTATTATTTCATATTTTCAGCTTTACATTTGGATTTGCCTTCACATGTGCTGGACTGAGCCTACTTAATGACTTTAATGAAGTTGTTCTAAATTTCTGATCACATGGGTGAGAACAGACTCTAAACCAGCCTGGACTTTTGATACAGCAAACATGCTACCTGTAGAAGAACTTGTGGCCCTTAGGTATAAAGTAGGTGAATTATACCTTCTATCTATGTAAGGTATTAGTGAAAGTGGGACATTTATAATCACTGCACAATTTTTTACAAGCCTGCTTTTCTTGATAAGAAATTATCGGGAAGAACGCACCTGATAACCAAACCTCAAATGAAATATTGAGCATGGGAGTAAAGTGTAATCCATCCTAAATTCCCATTGCTGCCCTTCTCCATTATTTTGCACTTGCTATAACCCCACATCCGTGCTTGTCGTCTGTTTCTTTTGCCTCCATGGAGCAGACATCATAGTGGGACTATTTCACTGAAGCTGAATTTAAAAATCATTTAACATCTTAGGCCTCAAGATATATTTGATCCAGAATTTTCCAGTTAACCTGTGGGTCACACAAAAAGCCTACAGGATGGGTCCTTTGAGTAATGTATTATTCAAGTTGCATATCCCTTCCAGAAATGCTGCAAGTCTTAATTAATTACTGATTATTAACTGCTCAGGGTCTTCAGATGAACAATACTGTATAATTGCATGGATTTACCATTGTGTTTATTGATGATAACTATGTTTTCCTTCTATCTTATGGGAGAGAAAACACAACTAATGATTTCAAACTTGAATTTCTGGAGATGGAGATGGAGAATTTTTTTTTTTTTTTCATTTTCTCCTATCTAGTGCCAAGTTTCAAAATACTTTTTTCTTCACTAGAGACATATGAAAGATTTGATTTACAGGACCAGGGGATTGGGCCCAGCCAGCATGGGGTTAGGAAAGGCAGGTCCCACTTTACTACCATATCTTCTTTTATGACCAAGTGACCTGCCCTGGTGGATGAGGGAAAGGTTGTGTATGTAGTCTTCCTGAACTTCAGCAAAGCCTTTTACACTGTCTCCCACAGCATTCTCCTGGAGAACCTGTGAGTGCACAGCTTGCACTGGTGTGCTCTTTGCTGGGTTAAAAACTGGCTGGATGGCTGAGCCTGGAGAGTGGTGAGGAATGGTAACACCTCCATTTGGCATCTGCTTTCTAGTGGGGTTCCTCAAGGTTGAGTACTGAGATCAGTCTTGTTTAACACCATTATCCATGATCAAGATGAGGGGACTGAGTATTCCCTCAGTAAATGCATGGATGACTACGTTGTGTGGAAGTGTTGAGCTGCTGGAGGGTAGGAAAGCTCTGCAGAGAGAGAGAGACCTAGGCAGACTGGATCAATGGGGCTGTGACTAATTAAATTAAGTTCAACAAGGGCAAGTGCCAGGTCCTGCATTTCAGTCACAATAACCCCATGCAGCACTTACAGGTTGGGGAAAGGGTGGCCAGAAAATTGCGTGAGAGAAGGGACTGGGGGTTCTGGTCAACAGCAGCTAAGCATGAGCCAGCATGTGCCCAGGTGGCAAAGAAGGCTGGGGGCATCCCAGCTTGCATCAGGAATAACGTGGACAGCAGTACTAGGACAGTGATTGTCCTCCTGTACTTGACACTGATGAGGCTTCATCTCCAGTCCCATGTTCAGTCTGGGGCCTCTCAGTATAAGACATTGAGCAACAGGACAGGAAGAAATAGTCAATAGTCCTAAGCTGTGCTAGGAGGGGCTCAGGCTGGACATCAGGAAAAATTTCCTCACTGAACGGGTGGTTAAGCCTCGGAACAAATTGTCCAGGGAAGTGGTTGAATCACAATGCCTGGAAGCGTTCAAGAAAGACTGGATGTGGCACTTAGTGGTATGGTTTAGTTGACATGGTGACATTTGGTCAAAGGTTAGACTTGATGATCTTGCAGGTCTTTTCCAACCTTAATGCTTCTGTTACTACTGATAGCTGACACACAGTAGTTTTCCTTTAATCATCTGAGCTGTCTATGCACAGTGGCAGCAAATACCCCAAAGTGGGCTGTCAAGGGTGCAGCTGTATCAAAACCTGGTAACATAGCAACCTTGGCAGCTGAAAATGTAGAGACGTGTCTCCATCACAAGTCTGTAAATTATGACTGCACTCCAACAGAACTGAGATCAGGGGTGATCTCATATAAGAGGCTAATGATTTGGAAGTTGTAACCTGGAAATCATATTTCATTTTTATTGAGGTAAAGTTAAATTTTGTTTTATCACTGTGGTGGGTTGACCCTGGGTGAATGCCAGGTGCCCACCAAAGCTGCTCTACCATTCCATTCCTCAGTTTGGCAGGGGAGAAAAAATGTTACAAAAGGCTCATGGGTTAAGGTAAGGGCAGGGAGAGGTCATTCACTAGGCAGCATCATGATCAAAAGACACTTCACCTGGGAGATTAGTTTACTTTTTTACTAATCAAATCAGAGCAGTAATATGAGAAATAAAACTAAATCTTAAAAAGATCTTCCCCCCATCCCTACTTTCTTCCTGGGCTCATCTTTCTATTTGCTCTCCCTCCTTCCCCCAGATGGCACAACAGAATGGCGGATGGGGGCTGCAGCTGGTTCATCACTTGTTGTCTCTGATGCGCCTTCCTCCTCAGTGGGAGGACTTCTCACATCCTCCTCTGCTCCTGGTGGGGTGTCTTCCAGAGGATGCAGTCTTCAGGAACAGGCTGCTCCAGTGTAGGTCCCCTGTGAGGTCACAAGCCCTGCCAGCAAACTTGTTACTCCCTGGTCTACAGATCTTGCCATGAGTCTGCTCCAGCTCAGGCTTCCCATCGTGTTACATCCATCTTCAAGCACCCACCTTCTCCAGCGTGGTTTCCTCCAAGCTGCAGGTGTATCTCTGCTCTACCATGGACATCCCTGGACTGCAGGGGCACAGCTCCCCCACTTTGGGCTGCAGAGGAATCTGCTCTGGTGCCTAGGGCACTTTCTTCCTCTCCTTCACTAACCTTGCTGTCCTTTTAAAATTCAGCACTGTATTCCTTGCCTCTAAATATTGCCTCAAATAAAAGAAAAAAAATTATTTGAGACACAAAAAAAGGATTCCTTAGATGGAAGTAAGTATCCTTGTTAGCCAGTTTGAGCTGAACAATATATTTAATTCATGCTTTGTGATATATATGTAGTTTACCAGTTTTTTCCCAATGGTCCAAACTGATTTGAGAAAACACAATGAAAGAGATCATATTTTAAAGTACCTGTTCTGCCTATAAATGGACCTTAAACTCTTTACATAAGACTTTATATTTTATTTGCATGAAGTAGAACTTCATATTAAAAGTCCTTTTTTTCTCTAAATATTTAATGCATTAGCTAACTAATCTGCTTATTGCAGGATTCTGTGGCTAGTAATATTTATATGGTTTCAAATTGAATGCTCAAGTTCATGAAAAAAATCCACTAAGAACTATTAAATATAAAGATACCACCTTTGGCTCAAATATGCACTGCAAATTGATGGAGGCTGGGAGAATATCAGCACGTAGTTTGCTTAATTTTATACTCTTCCCCAGACGTCTCATGTTGGGTGCTGCCAGAGACTGTGAACTCTACTGGATTTTTCTTCCATAAGGCCAAGTTTTTAATTCTGGACTTATGGTCAATCCAGGCAGAGTCCATATGGTTACTTGCCTTGCTACAGGAGAGAAAAGCTTAAGTCTAGTGCTCAGCATTGTTTAGAAGACCTCTTCCAACCTATTTTCAACACAACCTTTAAGCTATCTGAACTGCCTGTCTCTAGCTTAGCCTGAACACAGCTATTCCCAAAATGGCATCTTACCCCTCCTACTTTCTTTTCTGAAAAGGAACATGAGGTCATCTTAATTTGCTGGCTTCCACCTTGTGTAATGCTGTGCAAGCAGGTTTTGTGAAGTACTGTGCCATAGCTAGGAGTGGATGTAAAATAACAATATTTCAATGTTAGCTCCTGGAGTATATATACTTAAGTCTGAAAGAAGGAAATTTGAAAATCAATGTGCCATTTAATTGCTTTTATTTCCTCAAATGACTGACCAATGAAAAAGCCATTTTGTTTTTAATGTGGGTTTTGGTGAACCATATCCTGAAACAGAAAGAAAGAAAAAAAATCACAGGATTGTAATTTTCTCTCCCTCTGGCTTTGCATTGCTCTGGGATGACTGAGTTTTGTAGCATCCAAATTGTTGAAGTGATTGTATGAAATACAACATTTGAAACCTCTTAACTAGCAGTAAATCGAAGCTGTCCCATATTTTACAGTGTATCTATTTAAGAAAATCATATGAATATAGTATCTTTCAACCTAAATGATATAATAGAATTTTAGAAAATGGATTTGTTTCCATCAACATTGAGATTCAGTCATCTCTGAGAGGTTAAGAAGCTGGCAAAACAGCAACTTCAGCTATCACAGGAGCAAACTCACACACTGGCTAGGACTGTTAAGGCAAATGTCTCCATCAGAGTAACTGTCACATCATTTTCATCCACTGAGAATGTTTGGGCTTTTTTTGATATCTTGGCTCTTTTTCTTTCCTTATACTGTAACATTATGTCATACAATCTGTGTTATTTATCTAAACCAGATAAAGTGATGATCTCCTTTCAAGCAAGTGAATTTGCCAAAGTGTTTTGTGACCTAGTGGCAAAGGAAAATCTTGGACAAATGCATGCCTCAGTCTTCTGCATATCCTACTCCTTCCTGCCGCTGGATTTTTCTGAGATTTGAGGAATTATTTGAGGCTCTTTCTGTGCACGTGCAGGGACTGGAATTCATGTCTCATCTCTGTCTCTTCTCCCCTCTTTGGGGTAAACAGAGCCAAATAACAACACACAACACACAGACCAAAAGTGCCCCTTTTTACAACATCCATTAAATGGTATAATTGTAGGCACAGACCAAGCACTTGCAAAGCTTGCAACAAAGAGCAGGCATAGACATGTCAGGCAGTTCATTCATCTTATTCTTTGATGTGAAAAAATTGAGTGGTTGTAAAGAATGAACTGTGATTAAAATGAAATAAAACTTGAGTTTACTAGATCTGAACAGTCACATAAGTGCTTCCTCTTGTTTAAATGCCCTCAGTCAGCAGCATTGATTTGTACAAGCTCTACAAGAAAATACATTACATTTGACATGAGTTTTCCAATATTTTAAAAAAATTCTCTAAAAAGGTGTTGCAGACAGCATACAGTGATTTTGCCTTGCTAAGTCCAGAATTTTTCAAGGTTAATAGCACAAATAATTTTTCATCCATTAAATTTAGTGTTAAAGAAGAGAATTGCATTGTCTGATACTTGTCATTCAATATTTGTTGTTCTCCTGTTTAAGATATTTCAGTCTCTCTAACAGGAGCACAAACAAACTACCAGATTCAGAGGATCACACCATGCATAGCAATTAGTGGAAATACAATATATAATAAATTCATGGGCAGGCATAGCTTGTATGAATTGTCTAACAAATGCAGTAACAGAAATGTGTGAATTTTCTCCTTGTTTTAACAATTCATGAATTGTTAAAGATGACAAAATTACTCATACAATGGACCGCTGGAAAAGTTAGCCCAAAACCTATGGTCAGGCATAATTTCAAATGAGGTTGTCTATAATCCATATGATTGTAGGAATGTTTCAGATACAGTATAAGCTAGTAAGGTAATCATACATTTCATCTAGTTTCTATGCATATACACCTGCACACCACTAAGCTAACATTTAATTCTGTCTCCTGATACTGCTGGGGGATTGTGTCAATTTAGTAAAGCTTATAGTATGCAGAACTGTTGAAAAGCTGCTTTATGAATAGGCCAGGTATGTATTAGGAGATATTTAACACTACAGCTGAGAGGTGACTTTGAAAAATTTTCTTGGCCTGGAGAACCAGTGGATGCAGGCTTTTCAATTAAACCTTGTTTTTCTTTGTGTTTATCAATATAAGTTTGCTTGGCAATTCCTCAGTTGGAATTGAAGGACTCTGGACATGACTTTCCTACAAGATGTTTGGGTGGCAAATGCTTCCACGTTCTACTGAATCCTCACCATCTTCTCTGGGTTGGAACTCATGACTTCTGCATCCTCCACAACATCCTGACAGCCTCAGTAACTTACTCCCCTGCATCCAACTTTTAGGAGCTGAAATTTAGCATGATCTGCAAGCTGCTGTTATGGATGAACGAGTCCAGACTTTCTTCAGAGGAAAAAAATGGCTCTTGTTTATTTAAAAAGAGCTACAAGAGACAGAAGGCCCGAGATAGGCTCACAACAAGTCAAAAAAATTAACAGTGTGTCTACCTCACATACACACTGGACTCTCCAAGTAAGCGAGTTCCTCAAAAGAATGTCAAACTCAACTGAATTCTCTTTTTTATAACCCCGCTTTGGGTCCAGGATTGGTGGGTTTTGGATCCACGTGGTGATTGGCTTGTTTCTGATGTTCCTATTGGTCTTTGTTGTCGTTCATTCCTGACCAATCCTGTCCTGATTGGACGAAAGACCTAACCAATCATTCAATGCCTGACCAATTTCCTCGGGGCATTGAATGATTGGTTAGGTCTTTCATCCAATCACCTTCCATGGCGCTGGTCCCACTGCACTGACTCTGTCTCTGGATGCCACCCGGCCCCCCTGGACCACCCCCCCTCCACATCCCGGACCCCCCAGAACCTGCAAAGAACACCGACCAACACCCCAAAACAACAACTCCCCTTCCCAAGGTCACAGCAATCAACTCAACCCCAACTCAACACAAACTGATCTCACTTATAACACTGCCACTGCATGAGGTAGTGTCGGCTTCCCTTCTCCGAAATAATTCGTAGGACTTCAATCTCAGCTCTACAGCTTCTTTGAGTAAAATTTTAACAGAGGAATTACTTTGTTGTGGGTGGTACCTTGATGACTTTTAAACTTTTAGGCCACTGTCTGAAAGCTCAGGCTGCTTATGGTTACAAAAAATATCTGTTTACTATTTTATGTAACCTAACATTTATATGCCATATAACATCTCCCCTGTCATGCATTGTAGGGTTCATTCTGTCTTTTAGAATAAATGTAAATAAAATGACTAAGTTCATATACTTTCCTATTTCAAATGAGTATGGATTTATGAAATATTCTAGTGGAAGGCAACCCTTCCAGTAGCAGGGGGCTGGAATTAGGACCTTCAAGGTCCTTTCCAACACAAATCATTCTGTGATTCTTCATTTTCTACCAAAAATTTTCATTTTCTGTCAAAAGTGCAATGCTTTTTCTCAGCACTTACACATTCAGGTTATTTTTTTCTATTACTCTTAGCATGTTCTTATTCCTTGAGATGGTTGAATTTTCTAACAACACACATTTCTTAAAAATATTAATCCAGAGATGAACCCTTAGTGGTTAGGATTGCTGTATCATTTGTAGTTGTGTACTTGCTCAGATTTCTTATGGACTTGCTGTGAGTTTTTCTCTGGGATCTCATCCATATTTTCATATTTTCATCTGTTATCACTTTATAGTTTTGTGTGTCTTTTACCTGATTTTTTCTATTGATTTTCTAAATCAGAGCTCTCTTGAGGTCGCAGTCTTGCTTTCTGTCTGATGTTTGCTTGAATAAATTCTGTACATGCAGTGAAGAATATTTCTTTCAACATAGCAATGTTTTTGATACCCTTGAGGATGTTTTCAAGTGTGGATCTTGTGATTAAACATGTGAGCACAGGAACCTAAATTTTTCAAACAAAGCATATTGTGAATATTTCAAGTGATGGATAAAATATTTTCCAGTGCTTATGATATTATAATTGAATGCATTTATAATTTAGAGAAAAAAAATGTGTAAAAAAATACACAGAAAGAGGTTTAAATTCATGAAAGAATTTAATAAGTAAGTGAAAGTTACACTATACAATTTTAATTTGTTATGAGAGGGATTTTCAGGCTGTTTTGTTTGCAGAAACCTAAATATCTTTTTGAAAAGCATTTTTCATTATAAGGCTTATCATTTTTATATCAAAGATCTGATGGTTTTCAACATCAGTTCACAACAACTTTATTTTCCTTCCAGGGTGGCTTAACTTTTCTTCCTAAATATACTTCTAATTCTTTTTTAAGGGAATAGTGCTGAGCATATTGACATTTCTCATCCTATGCCCTCAGTTTTAGTTTCTCTGACATATTCCTCTCTTTGTGCTGTGTCCAATGAATCAGTCACAGTGTTGATGCTCAGCAGGAGAGAGGCTGACTTTGTGATGTGGGGCAGGGGAGTGCTGACATTGTGAACACAAGGAAGCCCTGTGGGCCACTGTTGTCACAAGGTTCTCTATTTCCTTGAGTCCATCTCCATGATGGGAGGATTTGCATGGAGAGACAGCTTCATTTTATTTGGATTTTTCAAAGTGGATTTTTTTTGTGTTCACAGATTATGTCAGGTAAAAAAAGAAAGGGTCTGAAGTTCAGCCTCTTGCTGCAGTTGTAATCCTTTGTCTCTCTGTTGAAAATGCCGTCCAGGATGTCAGCTATGACAAGGGTATCTGTCTGCAAGGTAGTTGGAAACCATCAAATGAGATTTGAGGCAGAGACCTTCAAAATGTCAGATTCTCTACCTTACCAGAATGCAAACAGACCTCTGTGCATCCAGTTGTATGTGACTTATGTCACAGAGTGTCACAGGTTAGCATCAATGTGGATGGATGTGGATATCAAAAACAGTTGACCATAATGTCCCCGAGGAAAAAAAAAAAAAGGCATTGAAAATATAATAAAAATCCTATTCCATACATCAGGGAGAACAGCAGACTACGTGCAGTCAGGTGTGTGGTCCTTGAACTGGTGGCTAAGAAAATAATGAAATCTGTCCTTTTGATTAATATTGCATATGGAACAATATATTGGAGTCAAAAGCACAGCAGCTTTCTTCATTACTTAACATTTTTATGTGTGTTTATTTCTGGCATATGGTACTAATCTGACAGTTTTTAGAAGATGAAACCTTGTTCAGGATCTATCTGGTATCACCTCTAGCCTTTGAGAAAACAGTCACCACATGCATCCTGTAATCCTTACCTTCTCAAATATGCAGGCATTTCACCAGGAGAGAGTTATTGGAAAAAAAGCATGACATAAAAGAAAATAAGCAATTTTTGTATCTTGTGTGTTTTATGTTATTCATCCAGTGATTTATGAAGTGCTACACTTGATCTATCCCCGTTCAATACAAAGAAGAATTAGCCTTTCACTCTCCGACCTCACTTTCAGACTTCAGCCTTGCTCCTAAACCCAGCATAGTAACCAAGGTGGTGAATCTTTCTGTGAGGAGGCTGAACACGGTGCTGTGTGCTGTGCCAGCTTTCAGTCTTGATTACCTGAGTAGGTCTATTGGCTCAACATGTCTCTGTGTTTTCCAATTTCATCACAACTTGACAGTAACATCATCCCTGCAATCCCCTGATCCTCTAGCATTTTGTGATAAGCCTTAAGTCCTGCATAGTACATGAGCTCATTGACAAAATGAGAGAAGAATGAGGAGGATTATTCATTGTTCCTCTTAAATGTAAATCCTTTCAACAATAGCCTAGCAGAAAAGCAATGTTACTTCACAGGGAAGTTTACTTTGGACAGATGTCCTTAAAAAGGCTGCACTTTAGTCTTTAACTATGCTGAATAATCCCATTCCCTTATTTCCTCCTCTATTTTGCTCATGCTTAAGAATCCTGTTTATCCTAAGGAAAGCAGTAGTACTATGCTGGTTTTGCACTGTGGTGACTAAAACTATCCCAACTGCCAAGGCTTTGCATCAGGAGAGGCAACTGAGAGGCTTGGAAAAGTATGGGGATTGTGTGACACCGACACAGGTACCAGTAACACTACAGCCACAGTGTGATGGGCTGCTCCCACAAGGAATGCCCCCAGGAAGAAATCAAACCTTGTGGTCCTGCTCTCTAAGTATGACAAGAATTCTGACCATTCAATTTGAAGTCATACTCTGGGAAGCACTTTAAAATCAATTTCCTACTGGTCTTCAAAGCCCCCAAAATAAACCTGGTAGGAAAAGTATATCATACCTGAAGAAAAGATGATTTCTCCCTCACACTGGAAAATCATGCACACATTAGCTAGAAAATGAGGGCAGAATTTTAGATAGGGATCCTACAAACCTTTGAAATTACCTTCATTATAGCTAGGAAAGAGTCACTACAGAATGCTACATATGGACTTTGGTTACAGTTTTCTTCTCATTCTTCCTGACTATTTATAGAGAGAGGTGGGTTCTTTTTATTAGCCTTTCCTCTTGACATGAGTTGGACTGAGTGATCAAATAGTTTGTTTCCATTTACAACTGATTCCATAACTAACAATTTTTTGGGGTTGGAAAGTAAGGAGAACATAAAAATGTACCTCCACAGAAAATTATAATGCAATTTTATATTATAATAGTCATGTATAAAATGTAACAACGGAAGATTTTCAATAAATTTCTACTAGTGTATTTCAGAAAGAAAACTTGCTGGTTGATTGCAATTTAAAGCAGACCCAAATACTGGCTGAGATGTAATGCTGCACTTTCATTAGCAGGTGGGAGAGGAGGTTAATGGTAGCTGGTGCACTGAGCTTGATTTCCTGACTCAGCTAAAGACTTCCTCTCTTGCTATTTTACATAACCTCTCATCCTTATTTCCGACATTCTTTTAAAAAGTGGGCCAAAGGAACACGTAATAAAAGCAGTAATTTCCTCTCTATTCAATGAGATTGACAGCTTTTGCAAAACTCTGTAATTATCAATATTTTGCTGTACCATGCTTGCTACCAAAGTTAAAACATTCTCTGCCATCACCATATGTTTCCAAATCTGTTTCAAATCCCCATGTGAATCTATGGTTAAAAATGGAAGTTCTAGTAGCTCTTACCTAAAGAAGGTTTTGCAAAATATTTCCCGCAAAAACCTAGAAATAGACCCATGCTTGAATAATTTTCCAGGTTTGAAATACAGGGTGGAACAATCACAAATGACTCCTTCAGTTTATAAGTTTCACAACTTTCCCATTATTTGGGGCTTATTAAGGTGAACAACTACAACTTTCCAGTTAATTTGCATACAGGAATATGTGAGAGTCGGATGTCAGCAATGAAACATGAAGCTGTGTAAACCTCCTTGTATCACAGGTTTGAAACTCGAGCCTATAGTTATATTAATGAAAAAAATTGCTTTCCTTGTTTCTTTGTGTGACCTTTTTCAAGTGGGATGATTCTCTACCATGCATCAAATGTCACAGTGTTTTGAAAGACCAAAAATAATTGTCATTCACAAAGGTACTTAAGAAAACATCTTTAATGGGACTGTGCACCTGTTTCAGACTGTACGTGTGCCTAAATGAAGTGAATCCAGGCCCTGAGGGGGAAAATAAATCCCAGCTGCTCAGACCCTAATTTTCTTCCTTTATTTTGAAAGTTGAGCAATAGGGAATTGATAAAGTAGCATTTAAAGAGAAAAGGCCTGCGTATGATTTATAAGGTTTTCTAGAAGATACATTAGAAAGCATTATGGGATGCAATTAATCAGTGCCTGGATTACTCAACATACTGAATGCTTTTCTCTTTTCTACTTTCAGCAGTAAGAGGATAGATCAGGTATAAGTATGGCACATTTTTCTAACTGATGGCACAATTTTCTAGCACCTTTCCTTGATTTATATTCCTGTGTTTATCCAATTTCCTTTATAACATCATCCAAAGCAGAAACATTAGGTACTTGCTATTTAACCTCTATGATACCTTCAGAAATTGGCAGAACAAAGTGGACTCATATTCTTATTGTTGCTTTAAATGACAATTTGGCAGAACTGAAGGACTGCAACATTCAATTTATTCACTGTTGTTACCATAAAGATATGGACAGTACATTTTTTGCTTTAGAAGAAATATTTTCCTTGCTAGCAAGAAAGGTCACCTAAAAAAAGGCCTCCTGTTTCCAGTAAGATAAATAGGAGTTTTGATACTGCTAGGCAATGCAAAGAACACTAGTTCCTAGTTCATGAATTTCCTGGTATTGGACTGAACTGTGCAAGAGTCTGGGAACTGCTGGCCAATGCAGATCATAATTTATTTAGCAAACTATGGAAATTTATACTGGAGAAAGCAAATTCTATTCCCTAGCTGAAGCATTTCTGGTTATCTCACAGTCAGCTCAGAGATTTCTCTGTAGTCTGTCTCTCACAACTTCAGTTTTCAATAAAAACAAATAACCAACTGACAAAAAGATCACTGTGAGCACTAAAGAGCTGGGGTTTCCACAGGATCAGCCAAATGCTCATGCTTGTTTCACAAACTAATTTTTCTCTTTCCTATCAGTGAAATATGTTTGATGGCAACATCACATAACAAATAGAATGTCAGAAATACCTTGCAAAGATTGATCCATACCCCCAACCTGTCCAGTTTCAAGTCTTTGTTTTAAAGATGACTCAAGTTACAGGCTGGAGATGGGTCCTAGCTGTGATGCATGCACCCTTGAAAATACATCTCTTGTTGTGTTGTTCTGTCCAGGGACTTAAGATGAATTTTCATCTCACCATAGTTTAAAAAAGCCACAGTAAATGTCAATGCAGACAAAAGTTATCAAATTCTATTAAACTCTTAATGCCTTCTTGCAACTCCCAAGTGTATCCAACAGGACAGAAAATTTTTGAACTGTCCCAGCACAAAGAAATTTCTAATGTAGAATGTATTGTTGCAACAATAAAGATGATGAGCTCTGTCAGGTCTTACATCTGTGAGCTAATGACACTGCTTTTTACCTCTTAGTTCAAGTACTGTCTCACTCAGACAAGTTACTTCGAGAACAAAAGCAGAAAACACAGAGCCTCAGAGACATATTTGGAGAAGTTAGAATATGTTGAACCTTGCTGTCACATTTTACAGCAGTAGTGACTCTACAGCAACAGTACATAGGAACACAGCTGTGTTAAACCTAGGCTGTACCTGACAGAGCCACAATGTAGGAATGATACAAAATTGTTATCTCTCACTGCCAATACCCTTTATACACATCTCCCTGAGCCTAAGCCAAACACCACAGAAGTCAGAGAGTTACTTTGTTGCATGGGAGATGTGCATTGGGTCCAAAAGAACAATTTCTGGGAATCCAATGTGATTGATATCTATTAGTTTTGAATATATTATTCTTTTCTATTATATTCACAACTGGAATAAATGTTACATGATATTAAAAAAAATAAAAATGCAATATTTTTTTTTGCCTTTGGTGCTTTGGGTATATCTAGACTTTTTCTTCTGACTATGAGGGCTAAATCCACCAATATTTGTAAGACCCCCAATAAAACTGACAACACTTGAACAGAAAATCTCCAGTGAGAGTTACTCAAAGAAAATAACGGAGGTTTGGTTAGTTAGTACAGGTGGCCAGCATTTTGGACTGACCTATGAGAAATTCAGTTTTCTATTATTACTAAATACAGTGGAGGCAATCTTCTGGCTCTCAGAGTTAAGTAGTGCTACTGCTAGGGAATCCATAAAGTGTCTTTTAAACTTGTTCCCAGAATCAAATTTGCAATAGCAGTTAAATGTAATTTACTCAAGAACATGAATAAAACTTCAATAAGAAAAATGTAATATACCACACTCTGTACTATTGGTGAGGAGGCTCACTAGGACAAGACATATGGAAAGGAATAGTAAGGTCATACACACTGGATAAGGTGTCATTCTCACCTAATGAATAATTTTAGCAAATAGAAACTACTTGCTGACATGACATGGCTGCCCTTCACGGCAGGAAAACTTTCAGGAATATATCTTTGGTTTGTTTTTTTTCCATCCCTCCATGAGCTGGTAATTGCAGCCTGAAAATTTTCTAATCTCAGTCCCAAAAGGATATCAAATAATTTAAAGGATTTATGCAAGTTAAGCCTGGCACAACAGTAAATAGCCTTGCAGGTATGGGAGAAAAATAATAGATTTGTCCCCTCAAAGCTCTTGCTTCCTCATGAGAAAATTTAGGATCATGGAAAAAAACTCATGCCAGATCTTTCCAATCATTCACAAAATTCTAAATAAAGGAATATATCAGTCTTCTCTGAAAGATATGAGCATTACCAGAGAAATCCATAGCACACTTCCAGAAGCAGGCCAATTCTTAGGTTCTGACAGACTTTGTTTCTCTGCTTCACTAATCCAGGGATGAAATGAGAAAGGTTCATTCTCTGTGTGCCTGGGCTTGTCCAAGCTCTAGAAGCCGCTGAGCATAACAGTAGCAGCAGCATATGATAATGTACATTTTTGTAATAGACTGTCTTTTGTCATGTTCTGCATAATGCAGAGCAGAAAGGCACCCTGCCTGGTTTATCTGCATCTGTGCCAGATTTGCTGGTAGAGCTCGTGCAGCCAGGGGATGCAATTTTGCTCCTTTCCCAGTCTTATAGTGAGGGCAGCAATATCTTGTAATATATTTAACTTCAGGGAGTGTTTTTAATTTCCTGTTTTAGTATTTGGCTCTTTTCTGGGGTCAGAATGAAAGATATCACTACCTCATTACTGTATTTTTTTGCAGAAAGAAAATAGCTCTCCTAGCAGGGATTACAAATACCCCTATAAAATGTAGTCCAGTGTTGTGAACAGGTTTTGTAAAGCAAAAGTTACTGAAAATTTCAGGTTACTGTGGTACAACAAAAACTCATATTGCATGAACACTCAATAAATTATTTCATCTCTAATAGTACTTCTGTGATCATGATAAGCTATTTGTCTTACAATAACCTTCAAGTCATGCTGTGCTTATAGCACTCTGTTATCAGAAGCCCAGAGTTTGGATTGATGTAATTTGACATGGTTCTGATGAGATTCTGGGAATCTAATGTGACAAATAGACATGAACAACACAACCCTTCCAGCTAAGTTGGTTTGAAAAGGACTAACTAGAGAAAATAAATATATTGGAACATAAATGATACATTCAAAAAAGAAATAAGTAGCCCAGCTGAAAATCATCTCTATTAAATAATGTATAAAAAAGTCAAAATTCAAAAATGCTATTGAGATATATGAATCCTGTGTCTATATGTTAGATACCTGCTAATGAATATCAGTATAAGAATTAACACCAAGTTAAAATACAAAGCTAACAATATACTAGCTATGTATGGATGCAGAAATCCAGAATATTAACTCTGTTTTGGACAATAATACCAAACTTTGAAACTGCCATTTTCTTTAAAATAAATAAACATGTTATAAACTGTTTAGTATAATAAATATCTACCCTTAGATGGAATCGCTTTGCCAACTTTGAAAAGATTTTCTAAAGAGATCTCTTGAGGGAAACGGAGAAGCTACAATTCTGCAGATATACACAGTAACATTACCCTTATTTAAATTACCGCTTGTAAACCTAGTGACAGAGTGAATTTCTATGCCTCTAATCTCCAGAAAAGTAAATATTATTGTATTAAGGGTGTCCTAGAAACTCTTCTTTCACTGAAGTAAAAATATTCTTATTGCTTATGATGACATAGAAAACCTTAAAAATATGAACCTTAAGAATACAACATTTTCCAGCAGAAAGAATCCATTCATATCAAGAAGTGGTTAACTCTGCAGATATATTGGTGGCAGTTTAGATGTCTTTATTTTTAATTAAATATTGAAGGATTAAAATATAATGTGTTATTTTCTATCTACTAATATTTGTGTGCTTTCCAAATAAACTTTTGCATACTCACACATGATGAATGACTCCATTGTTCTCAAATTCACTCTCTTAACATCTTTTGTATTGGTGTTATGAATTGCTAAAGCGTATCTTCAATACTTTGAAAATGGGAGACACCAGAATAAGAATGAAATAAAATATAGCAAAGGACAGAATTCTGGTCCTTATATCTCCCACTATTTGAAGTCCTATGCAGATTATGTACATATATATTCACATCTTTCACATCTACAGCTATTGACGCATACATATATATGTGCATATATGTATGTGTGAATATATACTTATGTTTATATATATATATATATATATATATATATATATATATATAAACATAAGTATATATAGATAGTTTCAAGCAATGCTGTGTTAAGGTTAAGAGATACTTCTGCCAAATTAAGGTGCAAACAACACCATATGGCAAAGTCAACAGTACGGATTTTATTTAACAGTATGTATGAGGTCAAGAGATAGAAACAAACAGGAAGAGAGTGGCAACGGGGAAGAGAGGGAGAAAAAGAGAGGGAGAGATCAAGCAAAAGATATAACCAGCACATGGATTTCTGTGGCACCCTGCTGGTCCTTCTTCACCCTGGTCTTCTTTGTGGTGGGGGTCCCTGAATCATTCTTCTGGAGGTACCACTTTTATACACTCCAAGTCCTGGGTATCCACAGGGCATAGATGCTGTTCCCATGGTTTGAGATGGTGTGTGCATAAACACTTGCTTCGTTCCCACTTCCCACTGCCTGCCATGGTGGGAATTCTTGTCCAGGTGCTAATCAAACCTTTACCTCCATTAGGTCAAGTATTAGCTCCTTTCTGCTGTGGCATCTGTGCTCATGTCAAGTTCCATTGTGGTGACTTATCTTATGGGAACAGTGTTTTGAGACAAAAGAAAGCTAAAGAAACTTGCACAGAAGATGCACTGTTTGGCAGCATAGCATGCCTAGGACAAGGTTTAGACCTCAATTTAATTCAGTCAAAAGGATAAGGAACATGTAGCTCAATATACTTTCTGAAGGGCTCTTTATCTTCCTCTTCACTGGTGACTGCACATACTCTTGTAAGAGGATGTATCCGGGTCTGGCTGGGCCGGAGTTCCTTTTCCCAGAGCAGCCCTCCCAGAGCTGTGTTTGGCATTGATGTCTATAAAGGTGTTGATGACACCCCAGTGTTTGGGCTCCTGCTGAGCAGGGCTGGCACAGCAGCGGGGATGTCTCTCAAATGTTCTGCCCTTCCATCCATAGGCTGGGGCAGGACAAGATCTAGGGAGGGGACACTGCTAGGCCAGCTATGGCTGTCACCCAAAGTGACCAAAGGGACATTCCATACCATGTGACATCTGCTCAGATATAAGCTAAAGAAAGGAGGAGGAAAAAGAGGGGCATCTGTTATTTACCATGTTTGCCTTCCAGAGCAACCACTACACATGTTGAAGCCCTGCTTGCTGGGAGGTGGCTGGACATTGCTTAATGATGGGAAGTAGAAAGTAAACTCAGCCTACAAGTAATTTTTCACCTTACTTTCTCTCCACTGCCTAGCTAAGAAGGGGGGTGATAGAGCATCTTTGTGGATACCTGGCATCTAGCCAGGGGCAATCTGCCACAGGGAGACATGAGTATCTTATTTTAAACAAATGATGTGCAGACTTTTGTGGCTTCACAGAACCATTCATCCTCTGAACAGCTAAGGAAATGAGCAAAAAAAAATTATTTATTGCACATGAAATTAATTTTCTCATTTGGAATAGAACTGATTTTTTTCAGGATTAAAGTTGTATTGACAGGACAAGCAAAAACATAGTGACATGGCTGAAAAAGTAAATGGAAAACAATATTTATCTCCTCCAATAATCAGTTATTCATTTGATGGGATGAGGTAAAAGAATGAGAAATAATGGAGGAAAATCAAAGACATGACTGTGAAAGACAAAGTCCAAGTGAATCTTATAATAAGTGACACTACCATGTCTCTATAAACTATAAAACATTTACCACAAGATTACAGATTTAACGTTCTATTTTCTTGTATGTCACTTTTTCACAACTGACCATTTTTATTAAATTTTGGAGTTTTATTCTCAAACAATTCTTCATATAAGACACCAAAAAGAACCAATGGCACATGTTCAATACTTACAGACTGACGAAGATTCTGAAATTTTCATATTTGAAATCATGCACAATCATGCTTTCAATTCTCCTTTCCTACTTTAGTTAGTAACAACCACTGGCAAAAAGAAGAAAAGGTGTGGCTAACATTAAACTGTAGCTCAAATACTGTTGGATATTTTTGGAGGGTTCAGAGTCAAGAAATTTCAAGATGTAAAAGTTCCAATTGTTTTTATGCCAATAAATAACTGCCTAATATCAAGTTAAAGAAGGACTGTAGGTAGATTTAGAGGGAGGTGGGTTGTTTGTTTGTTTTTGTGTTTTTTTCTGAGTGGCATCAAATGCTAATTTTAAGATAGACTTTTTTCTCCCCACCACTTTTTCTTTAAATGCTTTTGCCACAGTACTTGGTATAGATGGCTATGCTTACAAAGATGAAATGACAGTGGTCATCAGAATGTATAGTGTGACAGGCAGAGGTCTAACAGGAATACTCTGCTGTAGAAGTAAAAATTGAGATATTTCCAGTTGGTAAGCAGTGGCTTTCTTCGATACATTTTAAATAAGTCTGAAATGAGTTACCTTCTCTCAAGAGAACCTTGCACACAGTAAAATTCCAAAACTTCCCTGACTGTAGCACCTACAGCAAAAACATTTATTCAGAAATAAGAGAAAAATGTATGCAACCTTTAGAAGAAACATAGTAAAAACATTATGAATTTATAACATGCATTATTCAAAAAAAATTCCAGCTCTCCAAATGGTAAAAATCTCCAGTCCACTCTGCGGCTGAAACATATTTAATTTGTAGGGTTAGAGAAGTCGTTAAAATATCTGGTTCTCTTATCAAAATTATATACTTCAGGTTAAAACATTTTCAAAAATTATTTTTAGAATACAGAATGTAAGTTCTAAACTTGGGAATACTGCATACCTGTTGATAATAGAACAATTTGACAAAAAATCTAAAGTGTTGATCAGATTATTCTAGCTTTTTTTTATCTTGTGTGTGCACTAGTGGATTGAGAGACAATGCAGGCTTCAAGATTATGAGATTGAATATAGTCTGTTAGAAGGATCCCACAAGCATCCTCCCTTTTTTCATTTTAATGATTCATACATTTCAATGCATGAACATGGAAGCAAATATTTCAAGGAAAAATACTTAATTATAAGGTGTTATGTGCTTACAGAAACTTGTCAGGCTGCTTGACTTCAATATTACAATTGTCCTGCCCTGGCACACTTTTAGTCCACTCTCTGATGGGGTGTTTCATGTTTATGATGCTCTCTTTAGGCAACTCCCAGCCTGAGCTTAGACCAAAGCACCTATTCAATTCCATCTTCCTGGAAGATTTTGCCTCAGGATGCAAATGGCTAGAGCTCAGGGTTGGATTACTATGTGGGAACAAGAGAATATTCCTTGTTCAGGTCATCTGTGCCTTGATATCTGAGATAAAGTGATGGGTTAGTACAGCACATGTCAAGGTATTTAAACACAGGTACATTTCTAAAGCTGCTGGTCAAATACAGTTCACCTCATAAATAACATATTGATACCAGTAAGAATGATTTTGGAGTCAGTAGAAAATCACACATGCAAAAAATACTAATCCAAATCTGGCTCTTCAAAGCAGTGTTCCATCACAAATTACCTGTCTTAAATATGAAAATTACTTAAGTGTTCAGTTCACAGCATAATACTACAAAACACTCTGAAATTAGGAAATCTGAAAGGGAAAGACAAATCACATGGAACTACATAAATATTCACCAGCAAAAAACCATGGCATGTATTTGATTTCTAGAGTTGAGGAGTAAAGCAAAACAGAATAAGGGACTGCTGGGTAGCTGATGGAGCGAAGAAACAGATCAGAGCCAAAACTGATCAATAATGGTGTTAGTAAAATTGCTTTATACTTTTCTAATGTTCCTCATAAGTCTTTGTTGCCATCAATTATATTTTTGACAAAATTAGAGCCATAAACACAAACATTTCTTGTGATAGACATCTCCTTTTGACTAGTGTTGTGAGATATATAACATTGTTATATAAAATGTGTGTCTTAATAGCATTATTATATATGCTATTACATACATAAATGGAGTAGGCTAGTAGAACTTAAATGGAAAGTATTCAAGAACTGAAAATAATTATACAACCTCAGGAGTAAAAGAACCCAAGCAAACAACCCACAATGTTTTTGTTTATGCCTATACATTTAATTTTAAAATCAAAATTAGAAGAAACAATTTAGTTACATCTGTTGGGGAAGTCTTTCAGAAAACTAATCAAAGATGAATTCTGGATTAAGAAAGCCTCATTCACTCACCTGTTGAAGACCTGGACTTTTCTTGCAGATCACACATCTATCAGTGGCCATAACAGATACCTCTTTCAATTTGATTTTTCCTGCTGTCTTGGAAGACAATGTAAAAGTCCATGAGATGGAATGCATAAGCAATATTTATTAGAATTTTCAGCATTGAAAACCCATGCCTAGACATAGAGAACAAGGAGAAAGTCTGGCTAAGTAAACTGGAGTGGATGAACCTTCAGAATGAGGTGAAGGCTGTCTATCATGCAATTAAAGACAGCCTCTTTTAGTATATGTATAAGGACACAAATTTATATTGCTCTAAAAATCTTAATTATATCACTGCCAAACTCAAATACTTATCCTCTGTTTGAGTTTTTAGTCTTATTGTTAAATGAAGAGTCTGAGTAAACTAAACTGTTATTTTTCTTGCCTGCAGTTCACTGCTCTCTGCACAGACAAAAACCTAAAACCTTTGGTTAAGGGGCTGAAGGTGCCAAGTTAGCTGCTGATAACTGAACTTACAGGGGGCTGTGGAAATTGTCACTGATGCCAAGAAAGCCCAGAGTAACAGCATGCTGCTGAACTTTCTGACAAGAGCTGCAATGAAATGACTGCACATCAATGAGTTTATAACAATAAAATGAACCACAACAAGAAACATTTTTCAGAAAGGAAAACTACTTTTCATTTAGGAATGTCTAAAATGGCACTGTTTGAAAACACATCCTGGGTTTTTAGTATGGAAATTTTATTGATAACAAATTTCTTTTTGCTGACACCTTCATTTGCTTTAAAAGCTGGCAGTTCTTTGGCAGTTCTTATTTTTTATGCCAAGCTATTTCAGAAAAACAAAGAATTCAGCTCAAGGCATTTTTAAAAATTTGACAGCTCTTCCAGATTTTATTTCTTTGACAATTTATAAACTAGTGACCCAATAATAAAAGGTACTATGAAACAAGGCAGCTCTGACAAAGTACACATGATATTTGAGTCTTCTGTAAAAGATATTTTGAAATATTATATTTCTGCTGCATTTCATTTTGAAGCATTTTATTAGTTTCCCTACAAATGCAAACCTACTTCATCTGACTTGAACAATCATATATGGTGGACTACATAAATAAAGTTTCTCCATTTTCTTATCATTTGCTTGCTCATAAATTTGATATTACAGAATGAGATGTGAATACACTTTATATTGAAACAAATGATTTTTTTCTTATTTCTTATTTTGAAATTGAAATAAATAAGATACAAGTTTTCATTTGACCATTTTTCTCTTTGTCTTTCTCTTAAAAAAGTATTTTTTAGCTCTAATAAGGGTCATGAGATGACTGAGTTTTTTTTTTAAACATATGATTCTGCACCTGAGTTCTCATTTCTGTGAAGAGGCACATGAAAGACTCTAATTTAACAGGCTGCTCATCTTGGGGTAATCACTCTTTCTGCCATTTCACCTTACGAATTGCGTGTCAATTGCCTTGATTGAAGTATGTGTTGCCAATGTATGAACTTGTATTTTATATATTCTCAAAGCACAGGAATCCATTCTGTGGAATCCATTCAAAGCACATTGAATCCATTCAATCCATCAATCTTGGTATATAGACCTTGGATGCAGTTAAGATGCTCTTCAGTCTTTCTTGGAACCTACAGGTGTCGTATAAGGGCAGGTAAAGAATAAACACATTAACAGATGAAGAATGTGAGGTAAAAAGTGAGGAAAAGTTACAGGAAAATGGATGAAATTGCTTTCCAAATAAGCAATCTTTGGCAAAATGACTATGGGAATTTATAACCCAGATCTTGCAAAGAAGCTCAAACTAGTGCAGTGCTGCTAAAGCATCATGAGCCAATCTGTTCTATTTTTCTAAAAATACAAATTTTGATAGAATTCTAGAAACAATGAATCATATTATTTGGAAAAGACTCTTAAGATCATTGAGTCCAACTGCTAAACCAGCACTGCCAAGTTCCCCAGTAAATGATGTCCCCAGTGGCCACACACACACATCTTCTATGTGTGACTTTCCTGGACAGCCCATTCCAAAGCTTAGCAACCCTTGCGATGAAGAAACTCATAGTGATGTACACACTGAACCTCCCCCAGCACAGCCTGAGGCCGTTTCCTCTCCTCCTGTCACTGACTGCCTGGGAAAAGAGACCCAGCTTCACCTTGTGACAACCTTTTTTCAGGCAGTTGTAGTGAGTGATAAGGTCTCCCCTGAGCCTCCTTTCTTCAGGCTAAACAATCCCTGCTCATCTTCCTCACCAGTCTTCACAAGACTTGTGCTCAAGACCCTTCACCAGCTTCATTTCCCTTCTCTGGTCTCGCTCCAGCACCTCAATGTCTTTCTTGTTGTGAGGGCCCCAAAACTGGACACAGGATTTGAGGTGTGACCCCACCAGTGCTGAGTACAACAGGACAATCACTGCCCTGGTCCTGCTGGCCACAGTATTTTTAAAACAGACCAGACTACATTTGACTTTTTGGCCACCTGGGCACATGCTGTCTCATGTTCAACCGCTGTCGATCAGCATCCCCAGGTTCTTTTCCACTGGGCCAATTTCCAGCCCCTCTGCCCCCAGCCTGCAGTGCTGCATGGGGCTGCTGTGGCCCAAGGGAAGGACCTTGTGGAAGCTCATACAGTTGGCCTTGGCCCGTGGATCCAACCTGTCCAGATCCATCTGCAGAGCCTTCCTACCCTTCAGCAGATCAACACTCCCACCCAGTTTGGTGCTGTCTGTGAATTTTTAAAGAGCATGCTTGATGCTCCTGCTCGGGTGGTCGGTAAAGGTATTGAGCTGAGCCCAGCACTGATCCCTGGGGAAACCTGCTAGTTCCTGACACCAAGTGGATTCAGCACCATTCACCAACACTGTCCAGGCTCAGCCATCCAGACAATTCTAACAGGGAAGAGTGTGCCTGTCCAAGCCACAAGCAGCCGCTTTCTCCAGGTGAAAGTTGTGGGAAATGGAGTCCAACCTTTACTAAGGTCCAACCTTTTCTGACTTTACAGGCAGAAAACAACCACAGCCTTTCCCTCATCCACTAGCTGGGCCATCTGATCATAAAAAGAAATCATACTGGTCAAGCAGGGCCAGCCTTTTTTAAGCCAATGCTGGCTGAGCCCAATGCCGGACATCCCCAAAGGCATCACTTGATTCTTTAATGTCCTTCCTTTACAACAATTGAAAACAAGGCATTAGGCCTAAAACAAAATCAACAGGACTACTGCTCTTCAACTAGAGACCCTCTTTAGCCTCCTAAATGTCTTTTATGTCCCTTCCAATGAGGATAAACAAATCCGACAATGGTCTGTGCTGTATTTGCTTGTATCCCCAAAAATGATAAAAGCCTCAAGAAATGAAAAAACTTACCTTGATATTTTCAACAGTTGAAGGAATCTGGAAATCCTTAGCTTTGGAGTCTTTTTTCACTGAGATTCTCAGTATTTTTATTTTGTACTCTGAGATAGCCTTATGGCTGTTGCTTGTTTTCAAACTTCTAGACTCATGACCATGTAATCCTCAAAGTTATCCTATTTAATGGAAGGCAATTGCTGTATTTCCCTTAAACGCTGATTTGCCTTTTCATGAGAGACACAGGTATACACAGTCCTTTAGGTTACACTGGATATGTTAGCCTTGGACATGTAAAAAGATACAATGGAACACCAATATTTTTTTAAATGTCATAGTTCATGTTATACCCTTTCCAGACAAATAATATTTATCCTGTGCCAGGAAAAATTTTGACAATTTTGACAATTTTTTAGAACATCACTTGGTTTCTGTGAAGGTTTTCATCTGTCTGTTCATTTATGTACACTAGTATGATCTTTTTCCTTCATTTGGTGTACTTGAACAAAAGGTGAAAGGATTTTAGAGATACAGAAGAAATAAGAGATCAGGACTCTTGCATAAAGGGATCAAATGTATCTGCTTTCCAACAGTGGGGTGTCAGTACTATTTAGTCTATCTATTTCAGTGGTTTTTGTAACTTTTTTTGTTGTTTTGTTTTTAAAAATATCACTCTCGTCCTTGGACATCTAGGAAAAAAAAAACAAAACAAAACAAAACCAGTGTTTTACGAACATATCACTTGTACCTGAGAAGCAGTTCTGATGGAGCCTAAAACTGATTCCATGTGAGGGATCAGCATTCACTCAATAACCACTTTTTGGATGGCTTTCACAATGTTTTCCTGAAGATTTTTTATTAAAATGAATAGATGGGAGGCAACAAGAAAGTCTTCTGTGGGAAGACTATGTTGGTATTAACAAACTATTATTTGCAAAAGAACATTCTGCAACCTCCCTGCTGTCTCTCTGCACTTCACATTTGGATGTTAAATATTTCTGAATACTAATATTTGTTTCTTATGTGACCCTTAACTGACAGGACTTCCTACCATTTTGCATTTATTGTAGCTCATCTGCCAAACTAAGAGTAACTTACATTCTCAGTAATTCTAATGAACAAAATAATTTCATTTTAGGAGAGACAGCGTGACAACAACATAGTTGCTAACAATCTCTGTTGAATAAGAAGTCTGATTTCATACATGTACAAGAACAAATAATGGAAAACACCAACACCAAGAAAAAAGTCCAATGCACCATAAAGTCAACAGATATGAGATATCAGTATTAAAGGATTTCTTCCTTTATTCCTGCAAAGGACTTAAAGTAAATAAATTATTACAATAATCAATCTCAATAAATCCTCTCACACTTCAGAAGATAAAAATGATTCTATTATATTCCCCATTGTGAATTCTTATAACTATGAATTTGGAATTTTAATTCCATAACTTCATGATTTCTTCTTAGGCATAGGTTGTTTTACAAAGCAGAATAAGAAACAAAAATATTTGCTAATATATCTCTAATAAATGACTACCTTAGAAGCAACAGGAGGCTGACTGAAACTGAGTTTGATTTCCTTAAAATTACTCCTGAATATTCACAGCAAACATCTTGCAGTGTGTACCCAGCTCTCAAGATGATAATAAAGTTTTCCTATTGTCATTCCTGTAGCAAACATTATTTTGTATTGAGCTAGCATGAAAAACAATAGTTTCTCTTTTTTAATACTTTAAAATGAAGCAGCAGTGCTAATAGTTGTTTCTTATGTTTTGGGGTTTTTTTTTTAAGTAAGAAGAAAACAAAAGTAAATCTCAGATCTGAATGGACTTTCTTTTTGTCAGCTTAATTTTAACTTCAGAATTAGCTGGCTACAGACTTCAGATACCTGCTCCAGCTTTAAGTAGAACTAGAAGAAAAACATATTAAAGGGACCAAATATGATACCCATAGTGAAAAAAATTATATGAGGAGAAAATCAACACTGAGATTCTTCTTTCTGGAAATAAACGAGCTGGCAAGCAATATTATAAGGGTCTGTAAATCAAGGTTGGCCCAGGAATTGCCTCTGATATCATGTATCACTGTGACTCATGAGAAGTTGGAAGCACCCTGGCCTTCTTACCAAGTTCAGGATATGTATTTAACAGCAAAAGGATATATATTTTGTTCAGTTTGTACTGTGTAACCCAGTATCACAGAACATTTTAGAGGTAAAACAAAACAAAACAAAAGGCTTCAAAGGCTGGAAAAAAAAAATTAAATTAGAATTTATTGATGTTTTTAAATGCAGCAATTCAGTAGTGTTTTTTGATTCAGAGGTACTCATATTGATGCATCATAGAAGCTAGAAATATGTTACATTGGGGAAGGCCTGAATATTAAACTCCTCAAACATCTGCTTCTCACTGCTGTTAGAGGAAACCTACTGACATTGGTGGGCCTGGGGTCCCATCTCTCAGAAAGGGTAGAACATGGTTAGACTTCAACTTTGAAAGCAGCATACTCTTTTCCTGGCATAGGAATGTGTTTTAGGGTGGTTAAGAATCTTTTCTTAACAGGACCTAAGAATTTTTACCTTCCCTTGTGACAGGAGAGAGCCAAACAACTTGAAAAGATTTTGCTTTTTATTAGGCAATTTATATTCTTAATCCTTATCTAAAACTGTGACAGCAGCTGTACAAGGAATTTTGCTTCTTAGGCCACCCAAGTCAATTATTAATTCCTCGAGAAGCCATTCATATAACCAATTCCTGTTCCAAGAACACAAAAAACACCGCAAATTTATTTTTGCACCTCTTTTCATGTTGAAATCACTTGAGGAAGGACAGTGATGATACACGAGCTTTAAACTGCTTTTCATATCAGTTCAGTGGTTTTTCTTTGCCTGATGATAGAATTTCATTATATTACAATAAAGCTTTAGTGCTGGTACAACTTGCTCTTCCTGTAATTTGCTTGTTTCAGTTTTGCTGCTTCTTTTAAGAGTGTCAAAAAAGCAATTTTTAAGGCTAGACAGCATAACCAACTACATGGTGTAGGAAAACACATCCAGGCAAGAGGAAGGGTGTGTGTGATTACTGACTAGCATTCCTGAGAGGTGGAGTAAAGAGGGAAAATATAGTGTTGCTGCCTGGTGCAAGAAAAATCAGGAAAATCATGGTGGGGCAAAAATGACATTTCAAGCAACCTGCAAGAGTTATAAAATGTGCCTGATCTCACTGTATTATTATTAATATCATGTACACATGTAACAAAAGGAAATTTGTACAGACATGTCTGAGCATGGCATGGTTCCTGCTTTTTAATGGTTTGGAATTTTTATCAGCTGGTGAGCTTTAGATCTATAGGGATTTCAGCAGAATAATGATTCCAAGTCAAGTGAGGGGACTCCAAAATAACCTCTCACAGGGTTGTGTAAGCACCTATAGCACATCACTGAGATGCTCTGGGTTATTGTGTGTGTGGTCAGTCAGCTGGCTGTGAGCACTGTAACTCCACTGGCAAAACAAGGGCTGGTCAAATCTTCCTTCATCCAAATGCCTCTTACCACTTCCCTGATAGGTTTAAGGTTTATATTTATACCTTATACCACTGGATAAGTATTTATGCCTTAAATTAAATATTCAAAGAAAAACACAAAGAAGTATTCCACTTCTGTTATCATGAGTTTGTTCTATGGCCTCAGAATCCCACAGTAATTTTTCCACTTTGCTGAAAAACTGACCAGCACCTAATTTTGGAGGCAAAACCAGCTCTCCACAGCACATTGGTTTTTGAAACCCCCAGGGCTCATTTGACTTATTTTAATACCATACATATTGCAAATTACCTTATTAGAGTACACAGCTGGGACAAAAACTGAATTAAGTGGTCCTTTTCAAGTTGTGGCTCCTGTCTTTAATATACAGCCATGGTCTTTCTTTTTGCAAGATATCAGCTTATTAGTGATGGAATTAGAATCAGGGGAGCTCAAGTCAGTAAAAATGCCAAAAGAAATGTCTTAAAGCATTGAATAAAAAGCTTAATTTCATAAAAGCCAATAGGAAACCATCCTCCAGATTTTATATTCACTAATGTTATTAAAAAGATTATGCTTCTCAAAACAAAACTGAAGTTTTATAAACAAAAGATAATAATTTTCATGTTCCTAACAGATAGTTATGTCTTCCTTCATAAGCACACTTCCATTTGCTCCTTTATATCAGTTAAAACTAAACTCAAGTAGCAGAGGAGCAAGTATTTTCAAGAACCTACAGTCCAAGGTGAGTGGCTGCTGAGAATGTAAACCAAAATGGAAAAATACTTACCAGCTCATCCCTCACATTAATTATATTAAAATAGGACTTCTCATGACCACTATTTATTTTCCAGTTGCTAAAACATAAGTAAATGTCACAATCACAATTAACTCCCAATTGAGGTAAATTACCACAATTCCTGAGCACTTGTGGTATGGCTGTATGTGTCTTTCTCAGCATATATATATATATATCACACTGAGAAATTCATCTTCAGCATTAAGTACAGGTTCCCTTTGAGTTCATAGATTGTTTTGCTTGACATAAAAGCACAAACATGGCTAGGTAAGGCTTAATTTGGAATACAGTACTGAGTATCTTTTTTCCTCTTGTTGTTTTCCCTTGCTGCATGTAAATGTTTTGCTATGTCAGAGATACTGACAAAGTTCTCTTCAGATAACCTAGCCTTCTTTCTTTTTTCCTGGTGGAAGGGTGGCAGGGAGGATTCTGCACTGTTTGAACAAAGTCCAGCTGGTGCATATCAACAGCAGATCTCCTGTTTCAATGTTTTGGTTAGAGAAACCTGAAAACAAAGAGATTAATTAGATGCAAGGCCACAGAGACCATGCATTGAAAGCCAAGCTGCCACAGAGGACTGGACTTTTCTCCCTAAGCAATTTTTCATAATGTTTTCATCATTTAAAAAAAAAAACAAACAAACCAACCAACCCGCAAGAGACATTGCCACAGAATTTGATTATTGGTGGAGGTTCAAGCAAGGAGAAAAAGCTGCCTGGCACCTTGCAATAGTAAAAAGATAATTCAAAATAAGCATTGTTGTTAAAAAAATGCAGGACTCTGCAGCAGCATGTTATAAGAAGCAAAAAAAATGAGTTTGTGTGCAAGAACAGGAATGGAGTTAAATGCATAGTGTGAGAAATTTGACGACAATGAACAGAAAGCCAAAAATGGTTATGAACATAGTGCAAAGAACAAATAAAAGGCAACCCAAACTGTAATGATATAATTAAAAAATCACTGGAGAACTATGGGCTTTTCTCCTCCAGCTGTCCAGGTTCATCTTATCAACCATATCAATCACAGCATTTATGAAGTGTCATTAACATGAGTGATCAGAGCTGGTTCTTATCCCCAAGTCATTAAAATTACCTGAAAGAAAAGTTTTGTTTAACGGTACCTGATTTATGGAAGGAAAAGGGAGATTATTGTCTCAACAGTAAGCAATTTAGGAGAGAAAGAAAATTGTTGAAAGAAATGTTACTTAACTCATAAATAGTTAAACGTCTAGTTTGGCTAACATCACTCAAATGAAAAAAATCATCCATCTGCCATCAACTTACATTTTTGGATTAGTGGAGTGTGATGATTGGTAGAATTGATATGCAAACAACAACAAAAAATTAATATTTTACCCAAAAGCTAAATTTGTGTGGGTTGATTTTAGGTGCCATATATTATTTGCTCAGTGCCCAAACTCTGTAATTGGGATTTTAAAATTGCACATCTACACTTAAATATCTCCCAAAGTTCTGTCCATTCTTAATGATGTTAGTTCATTTTGGTAATGCTTTCCTCTGCAAGGAACATTACTGGGGAAGCACAGCACATCTTTAATAAAGAACTGCAACATTAAAAGGTGCAACTGTTTAAACATGTGCCAAAAAATAGTCTCAAATACTAAGGAGATAGGGACATTTCAGTTCTCTGTGGAAGAGCAGAATAACATGGATGGCTACTGTGACCAACACATGAAAAGCAGATTCTAAAGTGCTATTACTAGCTTCTCCCTTTGTAGAAGAAAGATCAAGGACTGTTAGACCTCAGCCACAGATGCCTTTGATTCATCCTGCTTAACTTAAGGTACTTCAAGAGTGCCTTTGTCTGTGGTTTCATTTATAATCAATGGTGAGAATCCAATACCTCCAGAGTAAAATGTTGTCCAATTAAAGACTTAAATAATCTTTTGAAGGCATCTGTTCTTTTTCATTGACTAAGGGAACTAAAATTCTGAGTAAGATGCCTCAATTAAGTACTTGAAGTTGAGTAAATCTAGGTGGTAAGAGATCACAAAAAGCTTTTCCACTGTGTTTTGTACAACAAGTGCAAGAAATACTTCTGTTCATATTACTGATGCTCTTAGGAAGACATAAGCTTTATCTTCCTGCAAAGATATTTGCAGGAGCATCTGTCAAACCCTCTAGGGTGGATTGACCTTGGCTAGCTGCTGGACACCTACTCCGACTCTCACTTCTTCACCTTCCTCAAACATGGGAGGGGGAGAAAATAACATGGGTGAAGAGAAAGGTAGGAAGATTGCTTGACCAGTTTTTGTCATAAACAAAACAGACTTGATTTGGTCTGTTGAAGCATCCTGAGGGGAGACCTCATTGCAGTTTACAGATTCTTCATAAGGGAAAGAGGAGGGGCAGACGCTGATCTCTTCTCTCTGGTGACCAGTGACAGGACCTGAGGGAAGCTGAGTCAGGGAAGGTTTAGGTTGGATATTAGACAAAGATTCTTCCCCCAGAGGGTGGTTGGGCACTGAAACAGGGAAGTGGCCAGAACACCAGCCTGAGAGAGCTCAAGAAGAATTTGGGCAATACTCTTGGACACATGGTATGACTCTTGGGGATGGTCCTGGGCAGGGTTGGGATTTGGAATCCATGATCCCTGTGCCTCCTTTCTAACTCAGCATATTCTGTGATTCTGTGACTCGGGGAAAATTAGTTCAATTTATTGCCATTTAAAATTATGTAGATGTTGAAAAACAAAAAGACACTTCACCTTCCCCTAGTTTTCCCAGATTCAACATCATTCCTGCATTCCTGACTTCTCGTCCTCTCCCCACCCTGCCCAGCATTGCAGAGGCAATGGGGAACTGGGGGTTGCAACCATGACAGTTCGTCTATGCCGGTCCTTCCTCCTCACCTTTTCCTCAGCTCCAGTGTGGGCTTTCCATGGGTTGCCATTTTTGTCCAGACATGTATACGTGCTGCAGCCTTGGGTCCTTCATGGAGCTGCAGAGTGGATATCTGCTCCAGCATGGAGTATTTCCTCCTTTTCCTCTGACCCTGGTGTTCCACCTGCTGTTTCTCACTATTTTTGTTCCTTCATTTTCTGTCTGTGCAGAATTTCCTCCCTTTCCTTAGAGGTGTTTTCATTGAGGGACCTAGCTATGGCTAGGGCCTCAGCTATCCCCTGCAGTGTGGTCTCACAGTGCTGACAGGAACTGGTTGTTTCTGACATGGGACAGCCCTGGCTGCTCCTCTTGGAGGACACTGCTTCCCACAGTCCTTGCCTTGGCATGCAAATCCATTATGTGCCCTTTTCCCAGGCAGACACCATTATAATTTGTGAGTCATTATGAGGATGCAGATAAAAACTTTGTATTATTCTGGAAAGGAAATTAACAAGAGAGGTGTAATACTTTCCCATTAATTTTCTCGTGGAAATTTCAGTTTATTGTAAAGGTAAGAGTGTTCATTCTTGCAGGTGGGAGTTTTTAGTTCTGGATGAAATAACTATCTAATGTCCCCAAAGGACAGCTCTCAGGATGAAGCACTGAGCTGAGGATATTCTCTGTGCTGTTAAACAGGTAATTACTTTCATCCCCTGCTTCCAGAACTGGTGAGCTTGTTTCTTTCAAAGGGCAGCTCAGATACTCCAGGGATTCAGTCAGATGTGGATACTGAATGACAACTCTGCCTAAACCTGCCATGTTCATGTTCGAGTGTTTTTGACTACAGAACTACCAAGTTTAATCTGGTCTGGAGTGTGTCTGAAGTCCAGTCTAGGAAAGAAGGAGATGCTGTATGAACTTCTGCATCTATAGATATGAAGTGCAAGTAAAATGACTGAAAAACATTTCAGGAAATGAACTATCTCATGAAATTCATTTATATGAGGGAAAACCAGGATAGGTAAGTTCCTCTCCAAAATAAAGTACGCAGCTATGCAGGTGGAATGTCAGTAAATAAGTATATATTCCACAAATAAGTAATGCTTTTGTTGTGGTTTTCTTTTAGATTTTTTTAATTTTTGGGCGGAAGGGTTGAAACAAGTCCCTTACTCCTCCTTCCTATTGAAAGAAATAAATCAGTCCAACCTTTTGCTGCTTCTCCAGAGTGTCTGTTGGTATAAAGACTTTTGGAAGAATCTAAAACTCAATATGTTTCTTCCTGATGATATGGACAAACTCTAGGTTCTTTTCCTATTGCCCTTTTCAGTTTTCATGGTGCTTCTGAAGTTTCACAAGTCTCATTTTATCACACTAGAAAACATCTCTGATAATGTCTGAGCTACATACCCCGAAGCCCAGACCAACTGTAAAAGTGGTTATCAAAAGCCTTATACTCTTAAACTACAATTCTGCTAATACTGACAAGAAGACTTGACCTTTTTTTGCATTTGTGTGTTAACTCAGTCAGAAGAGTGAGATGAGACAAATGGAACCTAATTTCAAAAATGCTGATAGTTTAATTTATCCCTAGTTGTTACATAATATGCAGTTAATGAAGCATAATCAAAGAAATACTTCTAGGAAAGATCCAGTTCTGGTTTGACATGTGAAGTTTTTTGTGATCCTTAGCTTATTACAAATAAATTCCCCCATCTAAAATGAATTAATGCAGATGCAGATGCATGGATTTCACAAAATAAGAAAACACTGTTCCCAAACATGCTATGGTAATGACTGAGCCTCTTTTACAAGAGCTAACTGCTATCAAGTGCCTCAGCTGAAATATTTTGCTGTTAAGCTCCTGCTTTTAGGTGTTAAATATGGTATGTTCTTAAGATTTGGAACTGATAGAAACAAGGGGAAAATACACATGTAAAAATGACTATATGACTTTTTTTTTCAAGTTTTCAAAAAAAACATGTTGATGTGGGACTTAGGGACATGGTTTAGTGGTGGACCTGTCAGTGTTAGATTAATGGTTGAACTTGATGACCTTAAAGGTATTTTCCAACCTCTACAATTTTCTATGATTATCTAAGTAAACTACACCTTTGGTTCTCTGACTTTTACCTTCTTCAGGCTGGTCCTTGATTCTTCTAGTTTTTAACAGATGCAGTGGGAACTGCCAGGAATTTTCTATTTCTGAAAACATTCAAATCTGACTTCTTTAGAGATCATAGATGGGATTAGAAGAATAATTAAGACTTTCTGTCTATCTAGTTTGCTGTTCATCTGACTATCATTATCAGTTACATCAATGTTAAATTCTTGATAAAATTGATTTGATTTTACTCTTCTCTGAGTGTTTATGTTAAGCATTGTGGTTTATTATTCACTTTTTTTTGCTATGGCTCTTTTGTGAGGTTTTTTCAGCATCCTGCAGAAGTCACTAGACACCTAATGGTGATCCAAGGAAATTTTCTTCACACATGTTCATTCTAACTACCAGGTCTTTGAAGCACCAGACTGGGATAGAAAACAGATCTGTTTGGCATGCATTTCAGAAACCTGTGTAATGATGATGACAGAAAAATATAGATGGCAGAGCTCACTCCAAAGCTCATCCTCTGCCAGCTGGGCTGGTAAACAGGTTGCAGACTTCTTGAATAAACAATGTTGAGAAAATCTGTGAACCAAATGTCCAAATAACCTGAGGCTCAGTTTGACCAATGACCAAAGATAAGTTCTGAAGCTCTGTTCTCAGTTGAAAGATGCAATGAAACAATTTTCCTGTGTCTTTATCCACCTGTGAGCATAAAATAAGCTTGTATTAATTCCATTGACTGAAACAGAGTAATATCAAATTTATTAATGCTGTTCCTAAGAAAACAAATGAGAAAAATAGTTGACAAGTGACTAAATCACTCAAGAGTTGTGAAAAGTTTTTCTCAATTAATCAGTTACTAGTCAGTTGTTAAAATAAGACTGTATAGAGTGTGTTTTTTGTAGGTATGCTCAACCAGCTAAAAAAACTTTATGAGGGCTCTTTGATTGCTTACTTACTTATCTTCTGAAATAAGATGCACCAGCAAGAGTATTGATGGATTATTTTTAAACCTTAGTTACCCAGAGAAAAATAATTTTATATATCTTTGTCACAGAGGGGTGGGGAAAGGGGAAAAAATCCCCCCCAACAACAAAAAAAAAAAAAACAAAAAAAACAACCAAACCAACAAAAACAACCCTTAAACTAAATAAGGAAAAATCAAAGTACCAAATGAAAAAACAATGACAAAAAGTACAATAAAACCTGGGCTTTGTAATTTAATGTACCCTGGGTTATTTCTCATGTTGCCAGAAACAATAACAATGAACAGTTTAGCAAGAATGATTATTCTCTGATTTATGGTTCTTGGGAGGGGAAGAGCAGACAGATGGAATGTACATGCTACCTCAAAGGAAATGACTGATTAAAGTATTCAAAATTTCACTGGTCTCTGATGAGGATTCCCTTAGGCAGATATTCTAAAGAGAAACAGTATTTTTCCTTAAAAAAGGCCTCACTTTGGGAAGCTAAGCCTCAACCTTATTCTATTGTCTTGAGTGTAATTTTCAAATTAAAACCCTAGTAAGAAAAAAATTATTTTCATCTTGGATGTCTGAGTGATGATATTTCCCACTGTCCCACAAAAATACACTCTTCTGCAGCCTGAAGTCAGACCAAAGTAAAATTTGCATGCCATAGTGACCTATTTTCTTGAAGGCAGGATTCCTGACAATTGTGTACTCAATGCTTGTTACTGTGCCTTGTATTTTGTGCTTCAAGACATTGCTGAGTGCCTTAACAATGCCTCATGTCTTCACCAAATGAACAGTGCTTTCCCTCTTGGTTTGCTTTTGACAGGGCAATATTTCTATATTTGATATTGAATAATAAAAAAGAGAGAGCATTTGTTTCCCAGCCTCCTCTATCCATGATGGTATTTGTTTTAAGTGTTTTAATTACTACATGGCTGTCCTAAGACAAGAACAAAACCAGAACAACAAAACCACCAACTTTTTGTATCTCAGGTCTTGTGGTTTTCATGTGTGTGTTTGCTTGGGTTTTGAAGTTTTTTAAATGTAACTTCTAAGCTTTTGAAATCTTAAAGAGCTTTTCTGAAAAGCTAGAGGCTCAGGAACAGTTAGGAGAAAACAAGACAAAATCAGCAATGTTAGAATAAGAAGTTAAGCAGATTCCATGCAATGTACCAGAGTAGATGGCATTTGATTTTTGCTTATAGAAAAAATCTTCACAAAGCATTGCTTCATGTTGGAAAAAATGCTACTGCTCTGAAATACAAGTTTGTTCTGAGTAAAAAGTCTATCTAGAATTTGAACACGGGGTAGATTCCTAGATGGGATATCCATGATAAGGGAGAGAAAAAGAAAAAAAAATCTTTAAGAGACTGGAAAATTCTCATTTCAACAGAAATATGAGCTCTTGAGCTTATAAATTGCAGTCATTCTTGCAGACAAAGATGTTTCAATTTAGGTCAGTAGGTGTTTTAATCAATGTACATTCTTCTAAATTTTTTTTTCTTTTCTTACTATTCATATTTTGTGGTGCCCCCAGAACAAGATTTGCTCTTGGACTGATGCTGCTCAGATGCAATAATGCTTTTGCCTTTGAACAGGGACACTGCTAGCCTTAGAACAGAGATAATTTTTCTTACTAAATGAGAACTCAACACAAAGATCTGACATGCCAGATTCTCTCATATCAATTCTCAAGGTCAAAAATGAGGAGCGAGGAAGTTTTTTTAATTATTGCTCAGCTTCTCAGGCATTATGCAAAATGCTGAACTGTAAATTACAGCAGATTTTGTGATGTTTGCATATCAGAAAAATTATTCTGGGAAATCAGATTATGAATATTATTGATCCCAAGGTCCCTAGAATATGTCAGTGTTAAAATCACAGTGCAGTGAACTGAATTTGTCACACAACGATTTCCATTCTATCTTTTTCCCAGCAGAATATTCATTTCCCTGTTTACTAAAATATGTCATTATCTGCAACACACTTTCTTGCACGTGTTATAAGCAACTTCTTATAATGTGACACTCAAGTTTTCCCTAAGAAAGAAATAATAATAACTCATGTGATTTTAACTAAAATTGTAAATGTCAATCATGTAAGAATTTGGCAAACATATTTATATCCTGGAAATTTTAGGGATAGAAGGGAAGAAGAATTGCTGAGAAATCCTCTCAGCAGTGTGTTCTCAGTATATTGTGCATTGAAGAAACTGCAGAAAGGTATTTTCTTCAGTTCCATCCAGAAGCAGGTGGGGAAAACACAAGTAATCTGAAGTTACATATATAATAAAAATATTTCATCCACTTTCCTGAAGCAATCACCAGTCACAGCTTATCCTGTTCTCATTTACACTGCATAATTGATTGGTTTAATGTTAAAACTCTTGCCAAATCACTATCAAAATATTTGTATTTTCTTTCTACAAAACTGTCTGTGAAGTATATTTCAGCAGTTTAGTGGAGATTGTCTGTTCAAAAATGAGAACATGGAGCACTAATAGAAAAGATGGATCCAGCTCTAATTACTTTGTCTTGTTGTTATTCAAGAATTATGCTGGTCTTACGACAAAATAAAGAGTAGAGCATAAAAAATTGGTATTTCTATTTTCAAGCTGTGAACGGAATGCTTTCTCACTTGCATTTTTCAGCATGCCATCACAAATGCTGCCTCTTTTCCTGAGGATAAAGAAAGAACATCTTATTCCAACCAGGACATCCAAACTAAGAGAAGGGAGACTATTTAACCGAGAGTATAATTCAAAGAAAGGTAAAAAGCCTTGCTACAGGTTCTGGGGCAGTCTGAATTCAGTAATAAAAGAGAATTAGAGTCATAAATTCCAAGTAAACAGATGTTAGCTTCCCATGGGATTTTCATTGCTGAATATACCCAATGGATAACAGCCTCAGCTCCCAATGTAATTATTTTGTAAATATTTTTCATATGGACAGGATAGAGTAGGGTTATTCACTGCTGATGATCTTTCTCTCATATCTTGGAAGAAAGCCAGATTTCAATTTAATGTTTCAGGTAATAGAAAGGTAGGTATGGGTGTAGTATTGCATAATCTAAATTCTCATCTTAATCTAGCAAATTTACCTGCTATCCATGGAGGTAGTGCCTTACTATGAAGGAAAAAAAGCCCTTCAGAAATACTTTAAACAGGTGTAGAAGACTATTCAAAATGGTGTACAAGCAACTGAGCTTAAATTTTAAGGAGGCATGATATCTGAAAGTGCTACCTTAAATCCCCTTTCATAAAATGTTTTTTCAACCAAACCAGACATGCAATTCTATGCATAGGCATTAAATAATTTTGTATCCATAGCCCTATACCATCATTGTGTTAATTTATCAAATATATTTTTGATTATTCAGATACCACATAGCCACTATGCTAAAAAAACTACCCCCAATACATTAATGGAAAAGATAATTGATAAACAAACTGTTCATCCCAGAGAATTAATGATGCTAAAACTTACTACTTAAGCATTTAGATTTTCTCAAGACTTCATTGAAAAAATGGAGGTAGTGCCTTACTATGAAGGAAAAAAAAAAGGTGTAGAAGACTATTCAAAATGGTGTACAAGCAACTGAGCTTAAATTTTAAGGAGGCATGATATCTGAAAGTGCTACCTTAAATCCCCTTTCATAAAATGTTTTTTCAACCAAACCAGACATGCAATTCTATGCATAGACATTAAATAATTTTGTATCCATAGCCCTATACCATCATTGTGTTAATTTATCAAATATATTTTTGATTATTCAGATACCACTTGTAAAGAATATTATTATAGTAGACAGCCACTATGCTAAAAAAACTACAACCCCCCCAATACATTAATGGAAAAGATAATTCCTTGATAAACAAACTGTTCATCCCAGAGATATTAATGATGCTAATTTCCTTGCTCTATGTACTTACTGCACTTAAGCATCTGTAGATTTTCTCAAGACTTCATTGAAAAAAATAAAGCAAAAAAATAAAAGCCAAGGTACTTAACTAAAGAGAAATCTTTACCCCTGACATACTTGACATTGAGATTATTTCAGGAGTATGTGCAGTACCTGTGCACTCATTCTTAAGCCAAACCTTTTCCAACAGATCTGTGTCTGCACACACTGCAGTCTGTGGCACAGGGGCTGAGCTGTCTGTAGCCCATGGCCCAGTTTTGTAAGGCACAGTTATAGTCCTTGGCTCAGCTTTGCTGAAAAATTCTTGAGCTGTGAGAGGATACAGGCTATAGCCAAGATTTTATTGAGGAAAAAAGAAACAAAGGCAAAAGTGAAAATTTTGAAGTGGTCGTACCAACTTGAGGAATCAGAAAAAAACAGTGACATGTAAAGGGATGAAATGATGAAAAGAGCCAGTGAGTCAAAAAATGAGAACTCAGAAGGATTAAGAACAAGCCTGTTCCAAGGACCATGGAGGATCTGACACTTTTCCACATCAATAATAATTATCTGGGCAGCCAAGACTCATCAAATGCCCACACTGGAGATGCTGAGCATACTCATGTTTAGTCTAGCTGCTCCTAGCTACCTGCTCTGTGTATCTTGCCAGTGAAAAATTGCTGTAACTTTAAAATCTGTAAATGTACAAATTCTACTTAGAGAGCCTTTGCACATGCTTAAAGAGAGACAATAAATTAAGGGTTATATTTGCATGGTACTTGAATTCTCCATGAATATTGTGACTAGAAGAAGTACACCCAATACTGGAAGAAAACAGCTGTTTTTTTGTTAACAAATAGTGACAAAGTCAGAGCATTAATGTTAAATGCAATGAAAATTCTAATTTTATACTCTAAACCTTGGTCTCTAAGCACTTCATTTTAAGTGTCTATATTGATATACAATATCCATTAGTTGTAAGAATTTTATTGACTTACATAAATCTCAAAAGAAAATCAATTAATATTAAAAATTAATAAATTTAGGGGGAAAAAAGCACCAAACCCAAACCAATGCAACTATGACTGTATATTGAGTTACACAAAACTAAATTCCTACAGATCAAATGGTTGATACTCAAAAATATCAACTAATCCCTTCCAGGGAGGCTCCAGCAAGTATTCAATAAGACATAAATTGATGTAAGCAAAGGTCATTTTAAAACAGAGGAATGTCAAATAAATACACAGTAATAGAGTGAAGATTGCCTGGACCTTTCAGAAGCCATTGTTAAGATGGCATGATAACAGGTGTAAGAGCTGCTAGTCTTAGTCCCAACACAGTTGAGTATCTTTGAGGTAGGAGTTCTAGAGTCCTGAATGTATTTTTCTTGGCTATCTAATCATTAGAAACTGTAATGGAAGGCACAAAAGTACATCTGCCACCTATTCCAGTCTTTGAACCAGTCTTTACAGGGTTTTGAATGTTATGTGAAAGTAAGAGGGTTTTTCCCATTATTTTTCTATGTAAAGTCACCTATCATTTACTACTAAACTCAGCAGCATTTAAAAACCCCAAGGACTCCCAAAAAGAATGTGACCCCTTGTTAGCAATGGTTTCGAGGTGGAAGAGGATTGCGTTGTTGGGATTTTTGGTATTGTGACCTGAGGTCTGAAAGCTGGAGGGAAAGAGATTCATTTTAATGAAACACAAATCTTTGTCGTCTTTATCTATACTGATGTTCAAGAAAGACATACAAGCAAAGAAAGATACATGTTAAGTAGCTGATTCTTTGCTGGTCAGAGAGCAACAGTTTTATCATTATTTTTTCAAATACAGGGACAAAGGTGTTGAGTTCTGAGACTTTACTTCCCCCGAATTAATACACCAAATATGTTTTTTCTAATTTTTGGGGCATAATTTTATGAACAGCTATTATTAATACACAGATGCTATCAAGTTTTTTTCCTTTGACATTTATCAGTCCACAATAACCAGATAGGCCCAGAACAAGGCTGTACAACTAAAAGGTTCCTGGACCACCCTTGGCCTGTGTGTTGTCTTCACCTTGGGCCCAGTAGGATACCATTATTTTGGTAGCTTCATTTCCATGCTAGGATCTTTCCTCATTTTAAATACTGTTATTTTTTTCAAGAAATTCAATCTTGCAGCTAGACCTTCAGAACCATTGCCAGTTTCCCTTTCTCCAAGATTCCTAGAGACAAAAATACTAGTTCCCAGGTTTCAATTATAAATTTCTGGTTCCTTGTCTCAAAGACAGACAGTCTTTGAAGCTGAACAGGTACCTAGACCTAGGAAGATTTTGGGAAAATTCACTTTGTGATCTATAATGCATTTCTCTTCATTAGGTTCCTCACTGTTCCTAAGTACCCTGAGTCTTGGTAAGGTTGCCTGAAGTCAAAATTAATTCGGGGCAGTTTCTTCCCTCCTTAAGAGACCAGAATGAAGTTTAATGACTGTCTAAATTTACTCCTAAAAGTCTCCCAAGACATTCTTTTTTTAACACCAGGCAGAATACCCAGTAAAAAAATTGAGGACTACTGAAATTTCTCATGAGCCATGTAAAAGATACAGTCTAGCCTTTTAACACTGTTCCAATTCAGCCTATTTCCTAAGACTCTGTACTAGCAGCTGTTGATCTATTTATTGAACATTTAAAAATATAATTAGTATGAAGAATATGCCTATTTCAGGAGAGGAGAAAAAAGCAGTATCTTTTATTATGAGCCTCCAGGGCTTTGCTGGAAATCTAAGGCTTCTTTGATACTGTCAGATCAAAACCTTTTCATCTTGTGTACATCAATATTTTTTTTTTAATTGAAATGAGAGTCTGAACTCTCCAGCATCACTGGTCTAAAATTTATATCATGGATTATGTTATCTTCTATTTGGATTTTTTTTGTGACATATGAAGTAGACTGGTCTGTCTAGGCTGAGAAATCATAAAGTGACAAAAAAAAAAAAATACAGCAATTTTTTTTTGGTGAACAAATGGAAAAACAAAGGAAATCATACCTGATCTTTCTGAGAGAAAAAGTTGCTAGGTTAAATTCATACACATTCATACAGCATTCCCATTTACAATCATATCTTCATGTGGCATAATCAATCCTCAATCACCAGAGTGTGGAAATGCTTACCAGACAATCTAAGTGAGAAAAACAGACAGAGTAAGAATGTTATTTTGGTTTCTGTGAGTGTGGTGGGGAACATGGAAACATAATAAGAGTTATGAATAAATATTTTTCCTTGAGGCTAAACAGACCAAAATTCATCATTATTGCTTTTTCCACATGTGGTTGTGTTTCTTGGTAAACAAGATTTATTGCTTCATAACCTTTCTCTGAGATTGTGTCTTCTAACCTGTGATAACATATATAGGCAGCTTTTTTTTTAAATGTTTTAATTGATACCCCTATCTCCATAAAGTATTTTGTCACATCCAAAACCTCAGAGTTTTAGGTCTTCAGGGAGAAACCATCTGTCACAAAAGCAACAGCAGTGTGCCAAGACCTAAAGTTGCAAGAACGGTAACTCCAGTTAAATGCTTATATTAAGATGTATTTGCCTATAAAGACCTCATTCTTTAAAAAAATGCTGAGTAGCTACAATTCCCTTTCAAAATGCAATATAAATGGATAGCATTAACTACTCTTTGTGGGAAACTAATCCTTAACAGAAATGTGTTCTTGAATCATATCCATATTATGGAACTATTCATGCCACACTGGAAAGAGAGGGGTGCAAGGCTGTATGTGATACCTCATGACACAGTAAAACACAAACCATAGAGCTGGCAGCAGTCCTAACTAATTTATGTTGACTGAGCTGTACCTGTACAACAGAGATCAGAACTTCACCAATAACTAGCAGAAACGTAAGAAGATACATTCATGTATGAATATAAAACAAACAACAGGTTTCCTGAAGTTAGCCATAAATTGTCCTTTTCAATCTTCCCACATTTACTTGTATCTGAATTCACATCTGACAAACAATTAGTCCAACACAGCAAGCTGAGGAACGTTCTCATTAATAACTGCAGAGCGCAGCTGGCCTTAAGAATTCAGACAACACTGCTCACGTAGACTTTAGGTCATTTGGGATGAGCAGATTTGTACACCCTACTATGTTCCACAAGCTTACAATTATGTATTCAGAATCTAAATCAATTAGGTACTCAGATACTGGCAAATAGGAGATCATGAGACCTATTCACTCAGTTTTCCTCATTGCCACTTAGTGAGGAAATGACTCAAATCCTGTTCACATTGAAAATACTGGGAAAACTCTCACTCATATGAGAACAAATCCTGTTCTTATTAAAGAACATTTCATTTAAAAGCTCTACAGGAAGCAAGTTGCTGTTGCCATACTACTCCTTCTGGGTCATGTGGAAAAAGTTTGAATGCATCTGGCAAATTTGCCTTCTTCTTCCCATTTCCATCCCAAACATGGAAACCTCTTTTATTCAAAAAAAACCCAAAAAAACAAAAAAAAATTCCAAAAAAAACCGCCCCAAAAACCAAAAAAAACCCAAACCAAAACAAACCAGCAAAAGATTAAATATGCACTTTATTCTGCTAATACTTCTTCCAGTGAAACACAAGCATAACCTACCCTGAAGCATGGGTCGAGCATGACAAGATACTTCCAAACCCAAAACAGGCTGACTTTTATTGTCAATAACTTAAAGGTTTTTTTAGACCTTGCTCTGCTCTTGCCCACCACAGTGTGTTCAATGTACATGAAAAATATTCACCCCTTCAAATTTTTATTGGGTCACAAAGACTAAAAGACTAGCTGATAAATTACATATCTACTTTTGCTAAATTTTATGTGCAAGTTGGGTGCTCTGTGATGACCTCTCTCTACATTTAGTGCTCCCCCATGTATAATTTTAAAGGCTCTTAATTTTCTTTTTTTTTTTAATATAAGAAACCATATCTGGTACCACCACAGGCTGGGGGATGAACAGACCAAGGGCAACCTTGACCAGAAGGACTTGGGGATGCTGGTGGATGACAGGCTGGACATGGCCCAGCCATGGGCACTCACAGCCTAGAAACCAAACGTCCTGGGCTGCATCCAAAACCAGCAGGGAGAGGGAGGGGATTCTGCCCCTCTGCTCTGCTCTGGTGAGACCCCACCTGCAGTGCTGCATCAGCTCTGGGGCCCCAGCACAGGAAGGACAGGGAACCATTGGAGCAAGTCCAGAGGAGGCCACCAAGAAGATTAGAGAGATGAAACACCTCCCCTATGAGTAAAAGCTGAGAGAACTGGGATTGCTTAGGCTGGAAAAGAGAAGGCTTTGGGGTGACCTAATTGCAGAATTCCAGTACATAAAGAAGCCTACAAGAAAAATGGAGAGGGACTTTTTTCAAGAGCGTGTAGTGATGGGACAAGGGGGGGATAATTTCCAACTGAAAGAAAGGGTTATGTTACATATTAGGAAGAAATTCTTTAATTCTTTACTGTGAGAGTGGTGAGCCACTATAAAAGGCTGCCTAGAGAACGTGTGGATGCCTTGTTCTTGGAACTGTTGGTGGAAGGTTGGATGGAGCTCTGAGGAAACTGATCTAGTGGAAGGTGCCCTCACCTGAAGCAGAGGGATTTGGATTAGATGATTCAAGTTCCCTTTCAACCCAAGCCACTCTACAGTATGAAAACTGACTTGAAACCTGTCATGACTCAATAATAGAGGGTGTAAAGTTTCTATAAATTCTTGTCAGGCTGAACAAAGACTCTGGACACGTCAGGCAGCTCTTAAGTTTTAGTGCATGGTCTTCTATAACTCCAGCAACCAGCCCAATGTTTTGATTCAAAAGGTATTAGCTAACATTCCCTTAAATTCCTACAATACACTACTACAAGAGTAGAGGATAAGAAAAATTTAATTTTGTACAGTACACTTCACAAGTCCAGCAACAAACTTCTAAATTGTGCTTGCTGATTCACCAAAACACCTCCACAAGCTCTCCACTCCCACAGCAAATTTCAATAAGGATTAGGGGATAGAATATGATAGCCATGTTTTGGCCATTTTCCCAGGCAAAGCAAGGGAAGAAAACAAGAAATATCACCAGTCCCTGGATCCCATGTTGGTGCTGCCATGTGGATGGTCTAGAGCTGGCGTTGCAAGACAAAGAAAACAGAAGAGAAAAGAGGAGAGGAGATGAGAAGAGAGGAAAAGATGGAGTGAGAAGGCCCAATCTCTGTCCAAGAGAGAGGGAGGGGGACAAATTAATTTCGTTTTATAATTAACCTGGTGTATGTTTCCCAAGTAAATTAAAATTTTGCACATTTTTTTCCATGCATGCAGAGGCAGACCTTCTCCAGGAAGTGAGCTGTGGGGAGGCTGAGCCCAATTCTCAAGGTGGAGCAGGAAGCTGGCTCAGCACAGCGCATCCCCACCTCTGTGGGGCCTTCTCTTCCAATCCCACATTTCCTGTAGCCATGCTCAGAATGTTTGAGACAAAGCAGGCTTAGGTGTCCTCCTCTACAATACCCTCTTCTGTATTTATTCTGACAGATCTCTTAGTAAGTAAGATCCAGCAGCAAAACTTAATAAGCACTTTTAAAGAGAATATGAGAGAATACAAGGTGTATGGTTCACATAAGTCATAAGGGAAATGCACAGATAGATAAGGGTGTTTTAATCTTAATTAACCTTTTAGGTCTGGTCATGACATTTAAAGCATCCTAGTAGTTCAGCCAGGTTACTTAAAATGAACTGATTTTGTACTTTCAGAAACTGTTAGCAGTACCATTACAATAATTATTTTAAAAATTTTCAATACAGTTTTAAAATTCAAACAGCTAAATTAAAATACCTAATTTTGCCGACATTAATTTATTGATTTTTCAGCAACAAAAAAAATGCTGTATTTTTTGAGTAGATGAGACAGCTGCTGAACAATGGTACAGAAAGTATTCATGTGATGGGCCTTGAAAAATCATAAAACTTTTTTCAAGGTCTCCCTCAGCTCATAATGTAGACAAATGTAGACTGCTTTCACATGGGCTGTGAAGAAATGCCTTATGAAGCAAAACACTAGTGTTTTATGAAGTGAAGTACTTTATGGAGGAGTTCAATGTGAAATTGTTACATTCATAATGATGCATTATTTCACAGATGCAAGAGGATTCTAGAAGTGCTTATTATGGTCATTTGTATGGGGTGTGGAGAACTATTTAATGATGCAAATTTAGATCTTGCTAACACTCAGGGGAAGGTAACAATCTGGATATTGTTCTGAGCATCTCTTTCAGCAAGTCACAATAAACTCAGCCACTACTATATTAATTTATCTTTACAATCAAGATTGCTCCAAAAAATGTCAACAAATACTAAAAGATTTCTGAAGCAATGTTACAATTCATAATGTTAAACTGACTGAAGAGATACTTCTGCAATTGTTAATAAAACAAAACAATGCTATTAGAGGATTACAGAACAATCCTGAAAAAATATATTACCTGTCTGTTGATTGAAAAAAAAAAAAAAAAATAAAAATAAAACCCCTAGAATTTTAACAGTACATTGACATAATAAAACAATTTCCTTTTGTCATGCTTCTAGCGTGTGGATTTTGGGGGAATGAATGTCACAGAACTGCACAAATGTGCAAAGCAGATGAATGTTTTGTCACAAAGATTAAAATAGAAGCAGTCCCCCAGCAAAGTGCTGGTCATAAGATTGATCTTATCTAAATTAAGCCAACAAGAAGAAAAGCATCTTCAAGGTTACTGTGGAGTCTTGATTTTGTTAAATATACCTGAATTTTAAGAATTGTGTTTGTACATATGTACTTTCTCCTCCAGCTCCCCATATTTGGACTGACATTGCAGCACTGACCCAGAGTGAGCAGATGCAGGATAGGATGGATATAATTAAAGCAAGTTCAGCCATGTGATATTTTTCACTGAGAATGTAACATCTGTTAGGCAAATGAGATGGATCAGCATTATTGAATTTAGCAACCTTTATGCAAATGAGATGGATCAGCATTATTTTCTTACTGGCCCTGCATTCAGAGTAATTCTATTGAAGGACATAGGCTTGAGGGTCTCTTTTGCAGTGCCATGAGACAGCATGCAAAGCTGTTTATAATATCCAGTTTAAATAGGGCCCTGCAAGTGTACTGTGGAAATACTCAATGTTTCCATCACTGCAGTGATAAGAGGCACATCCACCACACTGAAACAATGAAGATGTCTCAGTGAGTACTCCCTCATGGCTGCTTCCCAATATTTGTGCACAATCCCAGCAAGAGCATCTTGGAATTATGTGAAGCATATAGGTGCCACAGGATGCTTAATGAAGAGGTAATTGCAGCCTGTCTAAGCAAACACCTTCTGCTTGAATTCTACAAATGCTTTACCAATGCAAATTTTGTCATTGTTTGCATAAGATCTATGTATTTTTCTTCCCCAAATAACATACCGGATGACAACAGACAATAGAGAATTTATCGAAGTCACTGATTTGTTGTGCTTTATTAGTGGCCTGTTCAGACAAAAAGGCAATGCTGCAGCAGTTGTGTCAAAGCTGCAATGAAGATAAATCAGAAATAGCTTTAGTTTCAATGAAATTACAGCTCACCTATAGTAAGGTAACTAAATTTAAGAGTGTCTGCTGCTAAAGATCTTTACTATTACATGATAATTTCAACAAATGAAATACATCTTTGGATGATCAGTCTAGGATTGTTTTAACCAGAGAAAGTAAAAATAGGCTTCCTTCTCATCAGGACCCAGTTACTTGTGCTTGTGGATGAGACAGAGTAAAGGATCCAGGGCTGTCAAGCAATGACAGTTTGTATGAAACATTTCAAAGAAACAGGAATGTGGAAAAATGTCTCAGGGAGAGAGATAACTAAGTTATTTAAGAAACAACTTCAAATTCATGCAAAAATAAAAGCTTCTCCTGCCAAATGAGTGAAACTTGTCAAGTCTACTAGATCTCTTAATTAACTGGGAACATGAAAGAATCTTCCTTCAAGGTATTTGAGCTTGCAGGCATCATGGCTAGTTCTTTTTGCAGAGTATAAAATGAACAATGCATTTATTAGGCTCATAAAGCAACTTGGATGAGTTGAAAATATAGATGACTAATCAGGGGAGAAATTAAATTATTCATAATCTGGAAACACTCATACTGGAAGGAGGGAAGGGTTAAAAATAGCTGGCAAATTCACATTTTGAATATACTGGAGGGCAAAGAAGGACTTGGATATGTACTATCCAACCCTCCCTAAAATCCCTTTCTTTCAAAATTCACAAGCCTATACTATCTCTAACAGACCTTTGTAAGCATTTTTCATATGAATCAGAAACCTAGGAATCTCATTAATAAAAAAACAAACCTAACAGTTCTGCAGTTGATTTGGCTCTCTTATTGTAGACCAATGCCATTCCATACAGCATTGAATTGGAAAACAATGACAGAAGGAAAACACTTCTAGAAGCATTAGTTTGTAATCTGTTGCAATTTGAGGGGATTATGTTGGATAAACACATACAAACAAAAAAGCACAACTCCCTCACTAGGACATTTATTTCTTCTCTCTTCTGCACCTGACAGAGACTGCTGGCCAAAAAAAATTGACTTTAAAATAACAAACAACCTCCCCTCCCCCAAACAAGTTAGCAGCAATTCCACCTGCCATAATTTTGGCAACACATTTTTGTCCTTGAAAAAATCCCCAGGGTTCACATTTTCAGAACTTTCTGAAAAATGGGCTTCTTTTAAACCATTGATCTGAACACCAGAACTGCTAATCCCATCAAAATTACTGAGCTTGAAACATTCAATTCTCAGTGAGTGAAGGATTGGAAAGTAAGTCTGTCCTCAGATGAGATGCTTCTCCCAGTGGCAAGCACACAAGTAATCCTCAGTGTATTGCTGTTCCTTAGAGGAACAAATGACAATATCAATGTGAGCAAGGACTGTTAAGAACAGACTCAATCAAGAGCAGACTCAAACAGGAGCAGAGGATGCATGTTAACAACAGAGGCAATCAACAGAGTCAATCAAGGACAGAAGGTGCATGATAACAAGGTTTGTTTTGCTCTTTATTTATCTTTCCTTTTTTTTTCCTTTTTTTCCCCCCAGTTAATCTCAATTCCCATGCACACCAACTGTTAAATATTAAGTGAAATATATTTACTAAAGCAAATGTTGCTCTGGGTCTTCTGTTCATGCTCTCCTGCCCCCACCCCCCCCCGCCCATACCCCCCAAAAAATAACCCCAAAAATTGTAATTCAGGAAGTTTATACTGATATTTTAATTATATTTGTGTGCTTTAAAGACATAGAGCTGAAATCTACTTTTCTCTCATCCCTGAAGTACAGCATTTTATGTCACTGCAGGGAACCTAATTCTAGATGTCAAAAACTTTGTCATAGTTCTTCTAATCCCTCTTTTCTTTCCAAATGAAAAGAAAGACCTTGGAGAGCTTGTGAAGGCCCAACGAGAGCAAAACACTTCCAATAAAGTTAAATAAAATGTTATTTATTGAACAACATCCTCAGACACATGGTGTGATTTTGGGGTTTGTCCTGTGCAGGGGCAGGAGTTGGAATGGAGGGTCCTTGTGGGTCCCTTATAACTCAGGATATTCTATGATTCTGTTGTCAATTATGAAGTAGCAATTTCCAGCAAGGAAAGGGCCCTAGTCCAGAAGGCCATACTAAGTGTAGCTCTTAGCTTCAGTGTAATTCCCAATGTTTGTGTATATTACATACAGATAAACTGCATCAATTTACTATCAGATAAAAATCTGTGGAACAGCTAATGCTCTTGAAAATGACTATAATCTGCTTCAGGACTTTTATTGCTAGTGAAAAGTGAGACAGCAATTGACTTACAGAGAAAACTAAAAATTTGAATGTCACTATGTTGGTTTGGCTTTGTGCAAATGCTGCATCCACATTTGGGTCTGATCCAGCCTAGCCAGACAGCCTGGTGTGATTAACTCAAACAGAGTTGGTTTTTTTTTCTCCACAACTATAAGACTACTGCTATAGATTTATTAAATGCCACCTCTGTATTGCAGTAGAGAGGACGAGCAGCACACATATATGCAACACATCCCTGCGCTGGCTCACTCACTAACATCACTTCAATTCACCTCTTTCTACATCAGGACAGCAGAGGCCATCAAAGAGCAATTAAACACAGCAGTTCCTGATCTGAATGTGGTTTGAAGCCTAAACTCCTATAAGTATAATAAACTCCTATAAGTATCAAGTCTAGTAGGAGTTTCAATAGAATGAAAATGAAATAATGTGAATTATTTATACTTGGGATATTTAGGCACGCATACAAAAATTTCACAGCATTTAGTAACTGGACACAAGTGAATGAACAAATGAAAAAAGTGAGAAGCAAATGAACAAATGAGAAGAATCTCACTTCACAAATTACAGAAGACTCATTGAATAAAATGCCCATAAACTGCATGAATAGATGTAGTCTTTATAATAAGGAAAAATTGATTGATTATCTAGATATGGGGGATTTTAGGGACTTCTATACATTTATGTATTATACTGATGTGGAAGTTTTAGATTTTATATTACATTATCATTTATCAATGTTGTCTCTGCTTTTCCTCAGGACCCTTAAAAAATTTATCTGCTAAAGACAGTTTGACCTGAGCAAAATTCCACAAGAATTTTCCAGCTTATTTTTTATCAAAAAATTTCTTACCTTTAAAAAAATCCCTTAGCTCCATAGAAAAGCAGCTCAAGCAGGATAAAGTCAGATAGATGTCACACTAGCAACTGCATATTTGCCTCTGCTGCCTCAGTGACTGCTCTTGCATGCAACAAACCCACAGGTGTCAGGGAAGGCTTGGTAACCTGGACTCCCTGCTCCACACAGACTGAGTCACCTGCAAGTCTTGATATCCTTGACTTGTGAGTTGTTGTGACCTCCAGTATGGGCTAAAGTAACAAAGAATGGTTTCAGGTTTGACAGAAACTCCAAGTCCTTCACACTAATTTTTCCCCCCTTGTTTTTACTTCCTTCCTTCAAGAACACATGATATATTCCACACACCTATTTAAGTGGAAAAAGAAATTTTTTATGATATCTTTATTAAAATAGAAACTAGATAACCCCTGCTCAGTGCTTGAATATCTGAGACTTAGGAACAACATAGGAATTAATATATCACATGGTAAGAGCAGAGAGATTTAGAAGAAGATTCAATAAGTGTTCAAAGATGTCCATATCCCACAAGGAACCTAGGGACATGGCAAAGGACTAAGAGAAACAAACAGAACCTGATTATACATAAAATTTGAAGCATCATTATCTGAAGACTCTCAGATTTTTTCTCATTTCTCTCATACCTTAAAAATACAAAACCCTTACCCTCCATTTTCTCCATTTGCTTACGTATTATATATGCATTTAAAATATAGTAGAAAAATTTGTATTTGGTCAAGATTTCAGAAAACATATCAGGACTAACAGCTTTTATTCAATTCAGTGACCAGGGTAGGAAATTCCTACCAACCAATTCAGGCATTTGAGAAAGTGGAAATTTTGGTCATTTTCTTTAGGTTTATGTCCCTTCAAAATTTTGTCTTTCCCAAATTGTGCTGTGACTTTAGGCCCCAATTCCTAAGGAAGTGGGAACTCTGTACCACTCAGGAGAAAGCCAGAATGTTACAGAGTCTTGTTTCAGCAAGAGAAATTTTCATTAAAGAGTGCTTCTTGCTGGAATCAGCTTAGCTCAGAGGAATGGCTTCAAGCATTCTTCTTTGGAATTGCAAAAGAGCAAGCCAACAAGAGATTCCCTATTCATAATCACGGAATTTAAACTTGAATGGGTGTCCAAAAGCTTCTAGGGGCTTCTGCAAATTGAAATCATTTAGTCCTTGTATATTATTAAAGCTCATATTTTAGAACTATTTTAATTACACATCATTTAGAACTACTGCAATTACATATATTTAATTCAAATAAACAAGATAATGCTATATTTTGCAGATGTTTAAAGATCTTTCAAATCTTATGAAATAAAGGATCAACAGTATTAGCAAGTCCTTGGGTGTCCCAAAGTACAAGCATATCAGATTCAGTAATAAGAAAGCATTTGATAGAAAAAAAAAAAAGATTCAAGTTTGATATCAAAATATGTTATCACCCTGGTAATGGTGATAACATGAATGGAAATTCTTGAATCAAAACAGAATAGCCCTTCCTGTATTCATTTCTGCAATTCATGTGTCTATGGTGTTCATGTTATTAAAAAATCTAACAAAACAGACAGAAATTGTTTGATATGACAGATGCATGAGATTTTGCAGATCTGAAAGGATTTTTGCAGATTAAAGTATGGGGTGAAAAACATAGATAAAAATGGAAGTGTGTAGTTTTCACTTATGTACAAGAAAAATAAAGACAATGATATTGCCTAGAATACACTGAAGTAATAAACAAACTGGCAAGAGAGTTATTGAAAAATTGACTCCTATAAAATGGTAGAGAAATCATACACTTTTAAGCAAGGAGACAAAGATTTTTGCTGTGGTTTTAATACTGCAGGTCCATAAAAATTCTTCTCAGATTCCTGGGTTGGGTCTGATCAAGGATGGAAAATCATAGGTTAATGCAGTAAAGTGCTAATATGCTTCATGGAACCAAATGTGGGTTTATAAAACTTCCTAACAGAAGCAATGGGCCAAATGGATGTAAGATAAGGGAGTTGGGCTTATGAAGGTAGTGTAATAACACGCATCTCTGGGATTACTATTTTCTCAATATGGGTCAAAGGTTCTACCACTAAAGACAAATCAGCAATGAGACAGAATCTGGCCATAAGGTAAAATAATTCACATGCAATAACCCTTCAATATGAAATGTCCCTGGGGATATAAAGACATGCAAGCAATACCAATACATATATCTAAAAATATAAAGGTTAGAGGATAAACAATAAAACAAATTATGTTGATATTGTGCCATTTCTGGAGGGCATGCTCCAAGCAAAAAAAATCACAGGGAATGACAGAACCCTAAGATTTTTTGATCACATGCAAGATTCACAACAACCTGAAAAGTTAAGAGACTTGTCTGTAGATTACAGCTGGCAAAAAATCTTGTAAGATGGGCACAAGTCATTTAATTTCAGTATTTGTAGATGTTAATAAATGGGTGATGATATAAACTACTGAAACACACAGTATAATGTAATTTATTTTTTTAACCAGAAATATGGTAACTTGCCATCCATTTTGCGGGACGTTAGGTTTGCTTCATAGGGTGATTCTGCTCTTACTGCAAAATTGTGAAGTTGAGATCTGGTACAATACGAATCCTAAAATGATTTGTTTTGCAAGATATAATGATAAACAGTTATAAGAAAAACTTAAATCCCTCAGTTCTGTTCCCTTTTTCCTACTTTTTCAAGCTTCAAATCTACCATCTATTCTTTCTGTATTCATTATCTCCTTAAACTCCAAGTTAATAACACCTTCCTCTTCTTTCAAAATCCAGCTCATGGGGGATGAACCAATTATAACCTCTTATCATGTAACTTCTGTTAGAAATCAGGAGGCAAACAGTACATAGGAAGAATTTGAAATCATACATGGAAAATGGGTAAAATTATGGGCAAGAAGTAGTACATAATTTAAATCCTGCTCAACTCATTTGAGGACTAGTGGCAGAATCTCTTCAGCTCTTCCACCTGCAGGTCACATTACCATGGTATTACTTTATCTTGTATTTTACATATTTATTTATTTATTATTGTCATATTAGTACCCTTTTCTTTCTAGCTCCTTGAACCACATGAGTTTCATTAGAGGTATTTGGAGGAAACTTCCATACCAAATTGTGCTTAGCATTCTGCTACTAACAGCATGGGAGAAAAGCACAGAACACCATACCAAATCAACCAGTGGTTTTTATCCATTTCCACTTTCCCACTCTGTCTACTGCTTTGGTTTGGTATTTCACAATGAGGAGACCTAGCAAACATCCCTCGGGGAAAAATAATTTGAATGAATTACCTTTAAATATATCTTTCTTTTCAGTCATTAATTTTCCATGCATTTTATTAACTGTATTTAGTAATATACAATTGTGCATGCATTTGGACCATCATCTTTTACACCAACCATATTATTCATTTGACCTAAGTGAAATCTACCTTAGTTACACTTTTATTACAGTTTAATTGAATTCATCCTTCTCAAAAAATTGATTTTGAATAAAATTTTAGTATGCATTTTCTACTCACTATCACATTTTTTCTTCTCACACTGAATACAAGGTCACTATTAGGAAGTAGCTATTAAATATCAGCATATCCAAACATTATATAGTTCAGTGAAGGGAAAATCCTCAGGGCCTGACTCTCCTTGCCTGTACATTTTACAAAACAAAAATTCTCTTGATATGCGTAAGGGTGACTAAAAATAATTGCCAGCTTGAAGAGAAGGAGCTGTACCTTGCAGTGCTGATAAAACTAGTTTCAAACATCATTTTATTACATACTCCCATTTACATGGAAAATCCATACTGGGGAGCACAGAAATTACTTGAATACCCATCCTGAAAACATTTACACATTTATATATATATATATATGCTCATTCAGTGAAACAATGAAGTGATTTTATCAATAAAATTTAAGCTAAAAGTTGGTTTCCAGATATGAGTGGTTGTTTTCTTACTCCATTCATGATATCTGTCCCTATTTTACTTACTCTTCTAAAAGGAAGACTGAAAAGAGCAAATTTTAATTACCTTAAAGGTACTATTTCTTTACAAGCTCCTGTTGTCTATGACAGAGATGTTTTTATAGATTATAGGCTATAGGCTATGCAATAGATTATAAATTATGCAATAAAATTGATATTATAAACTTAAAAAACTGTTCAAAGACTACTTGTTGTATATTGATCGGCATATTTAGTGGAAGTAAGGGAGAGAGTTACATTATGAATTCCTCCACATCCATTTTGATATGATAAAAGCACTAAAAATCTGGTGATGAAAACACTGAGATTACATTCTTCATTGTACCTGGAACACTTACTGTAAAACAGTAAGTAAGGGTTACTCTGACTGCTTGCATCCTTCACCCATGTACCGTGGAGTATCACTCATGCAAAGGCTTTGAAATCAGCCTGAGGAGTTCTTTCAGCTCTTTCATTGAGATGTAAATTTTCAGGAACTGCATATTTCCAGGAACTACCCTTCAATTTATGCTTTCCTTTATACTTTTTTTTTTTCAGAGAAACCTTGTTCAAAGTTGGAGCAGCTTTATCAAAGCATATAAAATTTAACAACAAAATCTAACTAAAAATCCATACCTCCTATCTGCTTCCTAGGTACTCTCCTGAAAGCTAATGATCAAGACATTTTTAAACAAATGTTTTAAAATATTTTTTCAAGATGCACAATTATCTCAGATTAAACAAGAATTAGCAGGTTTTAAATTTAATATTTTGCATGAAGAATACCTTTGAGAGCACGCTAACGATGCATTAGCTAACTTTTCTATTGCTATCAGCTGAAATAAGAAAAGGTATTGGTAAGAGGTATATGCATCCTGCTGCACCCAAGAGGAATAAGGCTGATGGCACTCTGTGTGCCCAGATCTACCAGCACTGATGCTGAAGAGGTGTTCCCAGGAGACACACACACACAAGCCCACATATCCCCTACATGTACACATCTCAGTGTGGCCGTCACACAGATCACAGAGACAAACTTGCAGTACCCACAGGCACACAGACAGCACCAGTGGCCTTATCCTGCTTTCCTCTGGGGCTAGGCAGGATGGAGGTCCACTTGCTACATTATGTACATTCACACACACATCTACATATCTATTTCTGTGTCTATACCTGCCTATATATACAGGCATCCACTCCCTTCACTTAGTCTGAAAGATGACTGGACTGCTGCTTGCCATGACTCATGGGGACTGGTTTCCCACCTGGTTTCTGGAGATGATGTCTCCCCTGAGACTGATCAGGGAGGTGCCTGGACAAGGTACAATTCTCTGGGAGGCCTTCATTTGGGCTCTCTGTGTATTCTCATGCTCTTCTCAGCTTCTGCAGGTGGGCTGATGGCCCCTGTGTGGTCTGCCTGGGAATGGCTTGGCAGGGGATTATTTGGGCTTTCCCTCCTACCATTGTCTGTGTTCCTCTGTGAGTGTGCAGATAAGCTTTATCACATAATCCTACAGTACTGGACTATATCCAAATGAAGAGCTCAGTGGAAATCTACTTTTTTGATGTTTTTCTCCCTCTTGTGCTAGCAACTATAAACGTTTCTTACATGTTTTGCCGGTTTTGACTGGGGTAGAGTTAATTTTCTTCACAGTGGCTGGTATGGGGCTGTGTTATGGATTTGTGGTGAACATAGAATTGGTAATAAAGAGATGATGTTTTTTGTTATTGCTGATCAGGGCTTACACAGAACCAAAACCTTTTCTGCTTTTTGTATGGCCATGGTGGCAAGGAAGTTGGGGATAGATGGGAGGTTGGGAAGGGACACAAGCAGGACAGATGACCCCAACTGACCAAAGAGATATTCCAGATGATATAAAATCATGCTCAGTGTATAAGGTGGGGAGAGGAAGGAGAAAGTGGGGAACATTTGGAGTGATGATGTTTGTCTTCCCAAATAACCCTCTGCGTGATGGGGTCCTGCTCTCCTGGAGACAGCTGAACAGCTGCCTGCCCATGGGAAGCAGTGAATGAATTCCTTGTTTTGATTTGCTTGGATGTGTGGCTTTTTCTTGCCCTACTAAACTGTCTTTATATCAGCTCATGAGTTTTCTATTCTTACCCTTTGATTCTCTCCCTGATCCTGACCGAGCAAGCAGCTGCCTGGGGCTTGGCTCTTGGCTGGTGAAAAACATGACACCTGTCCATAACATTCTGTAGCTAGTGCTATATGATTGATTTCAGTCCTTTCTTTAATTGTAACATGTCCTTTTTGATTTTTTTCCCCACTGTTACCCACTGTTTTTCATTGAAGCTACCCACTGTTTTTCATTTTTTTTCTGTATCCAAAATTTTAGAGTTCCTTCTGTCAGGTACTCCAATTTCCTTCTATCCATGTTTTATCATGACTTGCTGGGGAGGAGAGGCAAACTTCCTTTCAGCAATGAAGATTTCTCTAAAGCTGGTCATTGCTGCTTCAGTAAACAATGAGACCAGAGCATCAAATAAGGGGAGTAGCTGCTGACCCCCTGTGTGCTGCCAGCTGGAGCAGTCAAAACAGCTTAGTGGATTCAGGAGAGAGAAGAGAGCAACAACAGTGAATCTGGAGCAGGATCTCTGGGGAGGAGTCATGCTTTAACCAGCATTCCTTCACAGCTTTAGGAAGGGATTATGTCGGAGATGTGATTAAGATCCAGTATTGCTAGAAGATTTGGAGTTATGACAGAGTAATAGGAAATAAGTTCTTCAAGTTCATTAGATACTGACAAAGCCCACTGAATTTCAAAAATAATCTTTGATAGTTGGAACTCTTAATAATGCAAGATAGCAAATAAATTCCATGCATTTTTTCAAGGCATTGACTAATAAATTCTCATATTTGACCTGGCAAGGGAAACTTAACGTGCAAATTTAGGTTATCTCAGATAGTTTCACACAAGATGCATAAGTTATTACATCACGACTTAGGCAGAGTCTAATTTATGCAAATTTTTGCCTAATCCATTTCCTCTCTTAAGGTAAAACACTATTTTGTATAATGAATTGTAAATATTTTTGCTGGTAAGTTTTTTCCTAGGGAAATTCAAATTCTGCTCTTCACTGATATGAAAAGCAGAAACATGGAAACATATAGACAGTATGTATACCCAATCAGAGAAATCAGAGAGTGGTGAGGTGTATATATATATAGGGCAAATATCAATAAACTACTGGCTCTCTCAAATTTCTCATTCCTTAAGCACAGCAAGCAAGGAGCAATTGGTAAACTGGATTCAAAAGTAAGCTCCTGATCTGAGTTAAAATGTTAATATGAACACATCCTGTAGCATGCAAATCCCAGCTCTAAGAAAAAAAAAATTGCACTGTCAGGATTAGAATGTACAAACTGGATAATGATCCACAGGGAGAAAACAAGTACATGATGGTCTCTACTCTCAGAGTTTATCTGGTTATAAAAATTTACCAAAGCCAGTATTTCATGGAAGTTTGTTTTTCTTCTCTGTATTTCCATCTGTCTTCCATTACACTCACACAGGTCTTTCTGGTAAATGCATAAGATTTAAGGTGGAGACCTCTCCATCTTAAACCCAAAATGACAAGAAAAGGTTTAATGATTTGGCAAAAACAATCTTACAATGGATTTCAAATGGGTTTTCTTGTAACGACACTTAGATTAGTGTCTACAGAAAACAGAATAAAAGAAAAACAGGTCTAAAGATAGCTTTAGAAGAAATGTGATTGCTCTGCAGTTATTGTAGAGATATTTTTATATGGATGTTTTAAAATATGCTGGTAAAAGGTTAAGTTACGTATAACTCACATAATATGCCAAAGGCTCCAGATTCTTAACTAGGACAGCTCTGTCTTTTGTGAGTATCGGCAAATCTTGGGGCAATAGATGTTCCTTTACAAGTCACCTTATTTAAATCATGAAGTAGCTAAAACAGTACTTCCTGAGGGCCTATTTTTCAAAACTAATTTTGGAAAATGTTCTGTTTTGAGGCACAGTTGCCTCCAGCTAAATGCTTGTTGACTGGAATACCTCAGCTATAACTGCACATTTAAGATACAGCTTTTCAGCTGGCTGGATTATGTCTTGTAATTGCTCTACTTGCATTATTTGAATTAATGTATGCATAATGTGAAACCTAATGTGAAATCTAGCTCCTTTGTGATGTCCCTGTTTTTTAGTACAGCCTTCAAAAACCCAGGAGCAATTTTGTTCATCACATGCTGTCCTGCTGCAAAATCAACTGAGGCAACACTAAATGTTGGGGTTGGTGTTTGTAAGAAGCAATGTCTGCCCTCTCATCACCACTGTCACACTACCCTGTTGTGACCTTCTGTATCTCCTTGTTAAAATCAGAACTTTCCCTTTTTCCATATATGCTTTAGGACAAGTGATATTTCCTTTAGGAAGGAGCATGTTATTTAGAACAACAGCTTCTAGATGCAAAAAGCTATCGGGGTAAGAGTTGGAATTAGAAGCATTTAAGGGTTGTCTTAATTCCAAAACATGGGATTAATTTTTTTTTCTTTAAAGACTTATGCTCTATTTGAGTTCAGTCTACACATGTGTTCTCCTTGCTTCTCTTGAATTAGACTCCCACAGACACAACCTTCCATATGGAGGACACTTGAGTATTTGAAGTAACACTGTTTGACACTTTAGTCTGTGGAAATAACACTCATGAAATAACCTGCAAGCCTTCAGCATAGTTCCTCGTGAAGTAGAATTAGGCACATTTGTAAATCTTTAAGGCTGTTTCCTAGATAACATGACCAATAAGATGCAAATATGTATTTCTATGTAAGTAAATATATAATTGCATTAATGTCAACTTAAAGAGAAAGGAGAGCTTTCAGGAATACTTATCATTTGGAAGTCTGGCTGATAGAAGTGTGCATACATTTCTGTACAGGTAACTTAACCTTGAGCCAGTTCAGAATTTACAAATAGTTAAAATATAGTTTTTTGTTTAACATCTCTAATACATCATTTGATTAGACAATAATGGTTTTCCACCTTGCTTTCTAAGAAAGCCTTCTTTCACATCTTCTTTCTCACATCATGGTCTTTTTCCCAGCTTCTGGAGTTCTTGGGCTCTAGGCTCCACAAACTTGCTGACACTTTGAGGTGCTTACCTGATACTTCACATCTTCCATTCAATTTCTCATTTCCATTATTCACAAATGAGTCTTAAAGAAAACACTTAATGTTTAAGTTTGTACCTGATTTATTTTGGATCTTGATTCAATTTGAAATCCTGCATGTATTCTTTTCCTTTTGTTTCCTCTTTCATAGGCTGAGGGCAGTTATTATTGCACATACCCTACACGGTGTAGTTTGACATCCTCATCAGATGGCTTTGTGTAAGTAGGTACTATGAGCTTGGTGGAGCTCTGGGCCTATCAGTTCAGGTCTAATTAGAACCCTGTCTGCAGTTTTGCTTAAATAAAGTATCAAGGAAGAGAACATAAAGCATAAATCAAATGCTTTTAACATAAACAAACACATGTTTGATGTCAAGGAAAGACATTGGTAAGGTCTCAGATGCGTCAAAAAGAAATCCATGAGATGCTGGACCTCAGTAGCCATAATGGTTTTGTAGAACCAATAGAAAAGATTGCCTGGGGAAATGTTCCTGTCTCCATCTCTGGAAGTCTTTAAAAAAATATTAGAAAAGCACATCAGGAATGACACATCTATGAACAGTTGCTCTAGGCAGGAGAAGGGACTTGAAATTTTCTTTAAGATCCCATCTAACTGGGAGAGCAAATAGACTTTTAACTCCTTCCTGACCTGATCAAGGACATTGTAATATGACGTAAATGGGAATATTCCATTTATAAGGGTATTCAACGTCACAGTGCATTAGACTTTATGCTGATGAACATGTAAGATTGAAACATGTGGGAAAGAAGCAGGAAAAGACAAGCACAAATGGACTTTTCATGGCATCTGCTCTGGTATTCTAGTCTGGCAAGTTTTGTTTACATTTATAAATATGAATATTAGCATTTTTGTGCAACATCATATTTCCACCACATTTATGACAGTAGGTCTGTTAGCCTCAAACCAATCCCATCCTCATGGCAAAGAACACAAACAGTGCCTTGGGCTGCATTAGGAAGCACATTTCTAACAGTTTCAGGGAGGTGATTCACCTTCTCTGCTCAGTACTGGTGAGGCCACACACAGGATGCAGGGTCTGGGCTCCTCAGAACAGGAGACAAGGCCCAAGACATGGAGCAAGTCCAGCAAAGGGCCACAATGATTATTATTGGACTGAAGCATCTGCTGCATGAAAAAAGATTGAGAGAGCTGGGAATGTTTTGCCTGGACAAAAGCAGACTCAAGGGGACCTTATCGATCTGTACACATGAAAGTTGGGAATGATTTTTCTCAATGGTGCCCGGTGACAGTACAAGAGGCACAGATTTTTTAGAAAACCCATCAAAATAGAAACACAGGAAATTCCATCTGAACACAATTCACCCACTCTTCTTACTCTGAGGGCAAACACAGGAACAAGTTTCCCAGAGAGGCTATGGAATCTCCATTCATGGAGATATTTAAAACCCCAATGGATTTCCCCAAAACCTGGACTAACCCAACAGTCCTGGGCAACCTACTCTAGCTGACCTGCTTTAAAAAAGCACTAGGTGACTTCCAGATATCCCCTCCATGCTAAAATGCCCCATAATTCAGGTAGTAGTTATTATTGGTAACTATCTCCTGGGCAGGGCTAGTGGTGCACATTTGCTGTCAAATACCTGAGAGCAGGACTGGGTCAGTGGCTCAATGTCCAGAGGCTGGATAGAGGCACTAACCCAGCCCTCCTCTCAGTGGCTCAAGTCCAGAGGCCTCCTCTGTTCAGTGCTCCCTCAGTGCAGTGTTGGTAGAGCCCTGAAGTTCAGTGCTGCTGCAGAGCCCTTTGCAGTTTAAACCACCCCAGGAAAAGAAGGAAGAGCATCTGCTCATATCCAAGGAAGAGCATCTGCTTAGATGAAGCTACAGCCATCCTTGCACCCATAAACACTCTTCTTCACAGTTTACCACATGATTGAAAATATATTTGCAGGAACAGGTAAAGAGAAAGCATTACAAATACTGCAGCACTGACAGATATTTCCTTTATACTATGTGTTGGCACTATAAACAGCACCATAAAGCAACAAAATAGATGTTAAGGCAAAGAGGAAAGAGTTGTAGGAATTAGGCCTAAAAATAACTAAAATTTGTAATTTCAGTATTTTCTATGAAAGATTACCTGTACAGCAAGAAAAATAATTAATCTCCAGACACACGCAGATTAGTATCTGAGAAATGCTTTGTGAGACGTCTGCTCAAAATTCTAAATGTTAATTGGAAACATGGTGTTCTGCAGGTACTGTTATAAAAAAGCAGTGGTTTAACGAGGAATAACAAGGCTGAATTGATGAACTGTTTTATTTTCACATGAACACACAGAATTTTCAAGAGTAGTCGTGCTGCAGGTGGCTTGTTTCGACTTAAAGCTAATTCTAGATAATAAGACCTCAAAGAGCGTGACTTTTTCCTCAAATAGAACTCTCTCAGGGTGTCACTTATGATTGGAGCAGGTAAAAAACTATGGCTATAAAAATGAGCACAGTGTAAGCATCCTTGATTTCAACAGTTTAGTGTCTGGACCACTGTGTTTTCCCTTGCAGCTGAATGTCAAATCAACTTTACTCCAATGTTCAATGCAGTGGCTTCATGCAATTCAGAACTCCAAGCATTGTGAAAAAAGAGAGTATTTTTACCCATAAGACTTTGGCAGATTTAAGAGGAAAAAGATTTCCTTATGTCTCAAAGATAGGCACTATTTCTATACTTATCTGCATAGAAGTTCAAGTTCACATTATATCCACCAAGATGGAAGCATCTTGGTAAACCTGAATTAAAGCCACATAATTTTGTTAAATGGGAAGAGAAATTGCATAAAGTCAGACATGCTTCCCTGAAGTTTAAGATTCACCAAACTGTTCATGTCTGGTCACAAATAATCATATACTGTGTTATATAGAGACAGAAGCCTTTGGACTGACTGGAAATATGTAGTGGGCCTGCCTAAGATTTTCCCATTGTAAGTCCTCCAAAGAAAAACCTTTTAAACTTAAATTCCAAGTCTTATTAGAATATGAAGGGAAAATTTAAATTTGGGAGGGGTGGTGGGGCGAGAAAGCCAGTAAGACTAAAGACAACAGAAATAAATAAAATCTATAACCATCTTTCTTGCACACTGAAGCAAGACTGCTTCTTTCTCTCAGCAGCTGCCAACTCAGCAGCTGGTTTGGAGAAATATCTGCTGTGCTCTCCACTTTTCAGGAAATTTCCTCAGTACTGAGGCCATCACTCCCTGCTGCTGCATTTTGGGGATTACAGATTTTCCTCTCCTGGACATACAAACACAAGAGTTCACCTGACGTGTTCCCTCTCATGCTTAGAGGAGCATGTCCAGCATACACACTGTCACTGCACACACAGCTTCTCAAAGAAAGCAAACAGAGATCCAGCCTCTTCCCTAATCCATGGCTTTGCCAACACACCACAGACTGTGAACTCCCAATATTATGCCCACAATCTCACTGATCCCATCTTAAATGCAGGAGTCTGGAGGAAGATAAACACGAGAAATGTGATTATTCCTTCCTCTTTCAACTTTGAAATTTGCTCTTTGAGATAGCTGGATAAACTACCAAATAAAAGTATTTAATTCCAAATGGATGGCCACATCTAATGTTTAAATTTTGTTTGTTACAATGGGTAAAAAAGGCTCCTCAATAGATCACAATCTTTATTAAGAACTGTGAATACAAGGATGTGAATACGAGTATACTGTTATTTGTGTAACTGACCTACTTCTGTTTGAAAACTTAATTTAGACAACAGAACTCCTCCAAGGTCAAAAGTGTCATCTCCTGCAGCTTGCTAGCTATTTTCTTTCAGGGAAAACAGCTCAGGCCTCAACTTCTGTAGCATGTGAAATCTTTTACTTTATAAGCAGTGGTGGCAAATCATCCAGGAACAAAGCAGGCAGGAAACAAAAGAAGCAAAAGTACTATTCTCATGAATGTATTTATTAGTTACTATCTTACAAAAAAATAAAGAAATCCCACTGTCAATCATTGGTTCAACAAGAAAAGCACTGGAAAATACTGATTACTTAATCCTTGCTTATAAGCTTTTAACAAATATTTCAATGTAAATTGATGTTGCTATAGAAGCAGCATAGTCAGAATCCCAGAATGGGTCAGACTGGAAAGGACCACAGAGGGTCGTCTAGTCCAGCCTCCCTGTTCAGGCAGTCATCCTATAGCACATGACACAGGATTGTGTCCCCATGGTTCTTTAATATCTCCAGTAAGGGAGAGAAAAGACCAAAACTTGCCAAAATTATACTCATAGAAATCTTGAAAACAGGGAAAGAAGTCATATGAAGAGAAAGGAGAAAAAATTTATGAAATGCTAATGCTAATGAAAGGCAAGGTTCGGAAAAGAAAAGTTCGGAAAGGTTTGGAAACGTTTGGGAAAACAGTAAAATTGCATGGCATGACATGAAGTGCAGGAAAATGGATGAAACCTTGTCAAATTGATCCTCATTGAAACCACAAGACTTCATTTCCTTCCATGAAAGGAATAATTTCATTTTGCAAAAGAGAATGAAATCTTGAAATCAGAGAAGACAGTGTGTCAAACACGCTGGAAAGGAAATATGATAAATAAATACAAGTGGAAAAAAGAAGAAGAAAAAAATTGGAAATGGAGTGAATTCTACAAAATTGATTGGGATGACATGAGGTGCAGTCAAAAACACTGAAACTTGCCAAAATTATACACATTGAAATCTTGAAACCAGGAAATTAAGTCAAAGAGACAGGAGGTGAAGCTGGAAATTAAATGAAATGTAATGAAATGAAACACAAAAAAGTTTCTTCATTCCATGGAAGGAAATGAAGTCTTGGATTTCAATGAGGATCAACTTGGCAAAGTTTGGTCCATTTCTCTGCGCTTCATGTCCATTCTGGTTTTTTTTGTTTTCACATCATTTTAGAAAACCACAATAAACCTTCATCTCAGAAACCACAAAGCCTGGAGCTCCAAGGGCACTGCAACTACAGAAGGCATGCCAAGTGGAGCATGGCACAGCCCCAACAGTGCCCCCTCCACACCTTGCTTCTTGGCACCACTCATGCATGGAGGGAGTAATTCAATTTTTATCTATGCCTTTATTAACATACATGAGGAGGAATGCATGAGGTGGAAACTTACTCTAGGAGCTGCACATGTGATGGAAGAGATCCCAGTCCCTGGGGAGACTTTGTCTGACAGCCCATCAGGGCAGAGACAATTCCCACGATTGGGCTGCGAGGCTGCCCCTCGCAGGTGGCGTTCATCATGGGTTGTCCAGGAAAAAATGCCCCGTAAATTGGGCCATGGGAGGAGCCTGAGCCCACCAAAGCAGAGTTACCTGTGGCACATGCCTGAGTACGCTATTTTCTGGTTGTCTTGCACGGAGCAAAGGCTCCCCAGGAGGGTCAGGTCTGCCCACCCTTCGTCTTTTTCTCCCTGTGATGCTGCTTCTTCGCTGGCTGTCTGTCCTGTCCGCACCTGTCCTGCCCTGCTTCACCGCTTCCACGAGGAGCTGGCCGCCATGAAAACCTAGGGCTGCGTTGTTTTCCCAACGGGACAGACGCCACCGTGATGCCAGCGCCGCAGTCAGGCCGCTCGCCATTGCCTGGATGGAGAATGTGCCAGGGCCATGGATGCCCTGTGGGTCATGGATGCCGCAGCGCGGGCTGCTGGCTCTCACAGCATGCACCCTCCATCTGCAGCACCAAGAAACACGGGCCGCCCTCAGGGGAGGCGGAAATGTCAGCCTTGTCTTCCAGCTTTTTCTCCGTCTCTGGTTTTCATTCTCTGCGCACTGTTCTATGCCCCTTCAATAGGAACACTGATATTTATCAAGGAGCTTCGTGAAAAACACCAATCGCTTGTTTTTAAAATTTTAAAAGTTAATTAGTAATAAAATGGTTATAAAAATAGTAATACAATTAGAGTAATAATAATTTGGACTATTTGAATTAGGACAATATGAGACAATAGAAAGAAAGAGTTACAGACGTTCAGGTACCTTTTCTGGGCAGCATGAGCCCGAAAAAGGAGACACATTAACAGAGGATTAACCCTTAAAAACAATACCTGTTGCATAGTCATACATCTCATACATGATGCATAAATTCCATTCAAACTCAGGATTCTTTCTGGTCATTGTCAGCTTCTTCCTCACAATCCTAACAGCGTCATCCTGCCTGAGCGAGGTGGGAAGAAGTCCGTGTCTCCCAATAATGGGACAATAAATTCTCTGTCTCTGATAAATTTAGTTGTCCTGTCACTGCTATCAGTGGGAGTCCTTTCTTTAGAAAAAAAAGTATCCCACATAGCATAGTTTCTAATTTTAACATTTTGTTATAACCTAAAACTATATTTAACACACTACTTAAGAGAATTAATACAACATTACTTTCTAACACAACACATATAATATTAATTTTAATATTTGCAAAAAGCCAATCATAAAATATGCATTTTTCACAACTTCATTCCACTTCATGTCATCCCATTCCACTTCATTCTTCTCACTTTATACTTCTCTTTTTTTTTAATTTAATAGCATTTAATATCAAATTTTGTTTTTAAATGGCATTTAATTACATCAATGTCTTCTTCCGTCTCTTAGTTTCACTTTGTTCCCTGATTTGGGGATTTCAATGAGAATCGTTTCAGCAAGGTTGGGTCCGTTTTGCTGCAAGAAAATACACCCCGCTACCCAAAGATTGCTCCTTCTAAGCCTTTCTTCTTGGCCCAACATGCTGGGCACCTCAGCTAAAAGCTGCTTTTACTGCTTTGCTTAGGTTTAGGCTTGAAAAAACCACAAAGCCCAGAGCTCCAAGGACACTACAACTACAAATGGCATGCCAAGGGAAGTGCAGCACTTCCACGCCTCGCTCCTTTGGAACTACCCATGTGTAGGGCACCTCAGCTGCAGCAAAAGGCTGCTTTATTGCTCAGGTTAGGTTAGGGTTATGCATAAGTTTTGGGTTGAGAAAACCACAAAGCCCAGAGCTCCAGGCACCCTGACACTAAAAAAGACCTGCCAAGAGGAGCATTGCTCCCTCCACATTTTTCTCCTTGGCACCAGCCTCAGCAAAAGGCTGATTTCACTGTTCCCTTAGAGTTAGGGTTATGCTCAGGATTAAAGTTGAGAAAACCAAAAAGCTGAGAGCTCCAGGGATGCTACAGGTGCAAAAGGCATGCCAAGGGGAGCACAGCCCTATGTCAACATTGTTCCTTACACTCCTTTCTGCTCAGCACCTGCTTCAGCAAAAGGCAGCTTTTAGTGCTCTGCTCAGTGTTGGGGTTCCTCCCAGGGCTTGGGTTGAAAAAAGCGCAAAGCCCAGAGCTCAAGGCACACTGACACTACAGTATGCATGCCAAAGGGAGCACGGCACTGCCCCAGCATGGTTTCCTCCACACCTTTCTGCTCCACACCACCCATGGGCTTGGCACCTCAGCAAATTGCAGCTTTTATTGGTCTGCCTTAGGGTCAGGCATTGGAAAAACTACAAACCTTCAATGTGGATCCGACCTCCAGGGACTTGTCTTTTTTTTTAAAAACTACAAAAGCTGTGCAGAAGGGGAGCACTTCATGTCATCTAATTACACGTTTGATTACAATCACTTCATTTCTGAATTTTCTTTCCATTTCTTTCATATGGAATTTTAATTTTTTTTTTTTGAAGTGCACTTTGTTCTTATTTAGTTTGTTTCACCTTTTTGTTCTGATATCAAGATTTCACTTCCTTTCATGAGATGAAAAATTTAATCTTTCATGAAAGGGAAATGAAATCTTGCAATTTCAATGCGGATCAATTCAAGGTTTGGTCCATTTCCTGCAAAATTTCCCATGCCTGCACTTCATGGCATCCCATGTTTTCTTGTTTTCACAAAAAGGGGATTTTGTCTTTTTTTTTAAAATCATTTCACTTTACCAGGTTTTTTGCTTGCCTCTTTGTTTTGCTTTGTTTGTGTGTTTCCAGAGTTCAATTTGTATAATTTTAGCAAGAGTAGGTTCTGTTCACTGCTCCTTATTTCATCTCAATCCTTTTGGTTGTAGTCAATCCGTTTCCCAATTTTCAGTTTTTTCCACTTGCATTTGATTTTATCATATCTCCTTTCCAGTGTGTTTGTAACGCTTTCTTCTCTGATTTCAAAATTTCATTTCATTTCATGAAAGCAAATTCTTCATTTCATGAGAGGAAATGAAGTCTTGCAATTTCAGTGAGGATCAATTCAGTGAGGTTTTTGTCCATTTTCCTGTACTTCATGTCATCCCATGCCATTTTATTATTTTCACCTCAAAGCAGAATTTTCTCTTATTTTTTTTTTTTTTATTAATTTCAGCAATTACTTCTGTTGTGTCTTTGTTTGACTTTTGTTCTCTTATTGGGGATTTTCAGCAAGTATAATTTTGGCAAGATTCGATCCTTTTCGCTACACCTCATTTTATCCGAATCCAGTAGCTTATAGTCACTTTATTTCCTAATTTTCAGAGTTTTTCCATGAATTTGATTTAACATATCTCCTTTCCAGAGTGCTTTTTACACTTTGTCCTCTGATTTCAAAATTTTATATCCTTTCATGGAAGGAAATTCTTCCTCATTTTATCCGAATCCAGTAGCTTATAGTCACTTTTATTTCCCAATTTTCAGAGTTTTTCCATGTGAATTTGATTTAACATATCTCCTTTTCCAGAGTGCTTTTTACACTTTGTCCTCTGATTTCAAAATTTTATATCCTTTTTCATGGAAGGAAATTCTTTTCATTTCATGGAGGGAAATGAATCTTGCAATTTCTGTGAGGATCAATTCGATACATTTTGGTCCATTTCCAATGCACTTTATGTTATTTCATTCCATTTTATTATTTTCATTTTGTTTTGTGAAATTTTTTTGCTTGGCCTTTTTATTTCATCAGTTTGTTCTTCTGTCTCTCTTTCATTTCATTTTGTTCCTTAGTGTCAAGATTTCTGTATGTATAGTTTTCACAAGTTTCAGTGTTTTTCACTGAACTTCATGTCATTCCTACCCATTTCATTGTATTCACTCCCTTCTCCAAATTTTCTTTTCTTTTTCCTAATTGCATTTTTTTGTGATCACATGGAGGGAGTAATTCAAATTTTTATCTATGCCTTTATTAACATACATGAGGAGGAATGCATGAGGTGGAAACTTACTCTAGGAGCTGTACATGTGATGGAAGAGATCCCAGTCCCTGGGGGAGACTTTGTCTGACAGCCCATCAGGGCAGAGACAATTCCACGATTGGGCTGCGAGGCTGCCCCTCGCAGGTGGCGTTCATCATGGGTTGTCCAGGAAAAAATGCCCCGTAAATTGGGCCATGGGAGGAGCCTGAGCCCACCAAAGCAGAGTTACCTGCGGCACATGCCTGAGTACGCTATTTTCTGGTTGTCTTGCACGGAGCAAAGGCTCCCCAGGAGGGTCAGGTCTGCCCACCCTTCGTCTTTTTCTCCCTGTGATGCTGCTTCTTCGCCGGCTGTCTGTCCTGTCCGCACCTGTCCTGCCCTGCTTCACCGCTTCCCCGAGGAGCTGGCCGCCATGAAAACCTAGGGCTGCGTTGTTTTCCCAACGGGACAGATGCCACCGTGATGCCAGCGCTGCAGTCAGGCCGCTTGCCATTGCCTGGATGGAGAATGTGCCCTGTGGGTCACAGATGCCGCAGCGCGGGCTGCTGGCTCTCACAGCATGCACCCTCCATCTGCAGCACCGACAAACACGGGCCGCCCTCAGGGGAGGCGGAAATGTCAGCCTTGTCTTCCAGCTTTTTCTCCGTCTCTGGTTTTCCTTCTCTGCGCACTGTTCTATGCCCCTTCAATAGGAACACTGATATTTATCAAGGCGCTTCGTGAAAAACACCAATCGCTTGTTTTCAAAATTGTAAAAGTTAATTAGTAATAAAATGGTTATAAAAATAGTAATACAATTAGAGTAATAATAATTTGGACTATTTGAATTAGGACAATATGAGACAATAGAAATAAAGAGTTACAGACGTTCAGGTACCTTTTTCTGGGCAGCATGAGCCCAAAAAAGGACACACATTAACAGAGGATTAACCCTTAAAAACAATACCTGTTGCATATTTATACATCTCATACATGATGCATAAATTCCATTCAAATGCAGGATTCTGTCTGGTCATCATCAACTTCTTCCTCATAATCCTAACAGCGTCATCCTGCCTGAGCGAGGTGGGAAGAAGTCCGTTTCTCCCAATAATGGGACAATAAATTCCCTGTCTCTGAAAGACTTAGGTGTCCTGTAACCACTATTGGTGCGAGTCCTTTCTTTAGAAAAAAAAAGTATCCTACATAGCATAGTTTCTAATTTTAACATTTTGTTATAACCTAAAACTATATTTTACACACTACTTAAGAGAATTAATACAGCATTAATTTCTAACACAACACATATAATATTAATTTTAATATTTGCAAAAAGTCAATCATAAAATATACATTTTTCACAACTTCATTCCACTTCATGTCATCCCATTCCACTTCATTCTCCTCACTTTATACTTCTCTTTTTTTTTAAATTTAATAGCATTTAATATCAAATTTTGTTTTTTAAATGGCATTTAATTACATCAATGTCTTCTTCCGTCTCTTAGTTTCACTTTGTTCCCTGATTTGGGGATTTCAATGAGAATCGTTTCAGCAAGGTTGGGTCCATTTTGCTGCAAGAAAATACACCCTGCTGCCCAAAGATTGCTCCTTCTAAGCCTTTCTTCTTGGCCCAACCCACATGCTGGGCACCTCAGCTAAAAGCTGCTTTTACTGCTTTGCTTAGGTTTAGGCTTGAAAAAACCACAAAGCCCAGAGCTCCAAGGACACTACAACTACAAATGGCATGCCAAGGGAAGCGCAGCACTGTCCCATCATTACTCCTTCCACACCTCGCTCCTTTGGAACCACCCATGTGTAGGGCACCTCAGCTGCAGCAAAAGGCTGCTTTATTGCTCAGGTTAGGTTAGGGTTATGCATAAGTTTTGGGTTGAGAAAACCACAAAGCCCAGAGCTCCAGGCACCCTGACACTAAAAAAGACCTGCCAAGGGGAGCATTGCTCCCTCCACATTTTTCTCCTTGGCACCAGCCTCAGCAAAAGGCTGATTTCACTGTTCCCTTAGAGTTAGGGTTATGCTCAGGATTAAAGTTGAGAAAACCAAAAAGCTGAGAGCTCCAGGGATGCTACAAGTACAAAAGGCATGCCAAGGGGAGCACAGCCCTACGTCAACATTGTTCCTTACACTCCTTTCTGCTCAGCACCTGCTTCAGCAAAAGGCAGCTTTTAGTGCTCTGCTCAGTGTTGGGGTTCCTCCCAGGGCTTGGGTTGAAAAAAGCGCAAAGCCCAGAGCTCAAGGCATGCTGACACTACAGTATGCATGCCAAAGGGAGCACGGCACTGCCCCAGCATGGTTTCCTCCACACCTTTCTGCTCCACACCACCCATGGGCTTGGCACCTCAGCAAATTGCAGCTTTTATTGGTCTGCCTTAGGGTCAGGCATTGGAAAACTACAAACCCTAGACCTCCAGGGACTTGGAAACTACAAAAGCTGTGCAGAAGGGGAGCACTTCATGTCATCTAATTACACGTGATTACAATCACTTCATTTCTGAATTTTCTTTTATTTCTTTCTATGGAATTTAATTTCATTGGAAGTGCATTCTTATAGTTTGTTTCACTTTGTTCTGATATCAAGATTTCACTTCCTTTCATGAGATGAAGAATTTAATCTTATGAAAGGAAATGAAATCTTGCAATTTCAATGCGGATCAATTCAGCAAGGTTTGGTCCATTTCCCTGCACTTCATGGCATCCCATGCCCTTTTCTTGTTTTCACTTCAAAAGGGGATTTTGTCTTTTTTTTAAAATCATTTCACTTTACCAGGTTTTTTGCTTGCCTCTTTGTTTTGCTTTGTTTGTGTGTTTCCAGAGTTCAATTTGTATAATTTTAGCAAGAGTAGGTTCTGTTCACTGCTCCTTATTTCATCTCAATCCTTTTGGTTGTAGTCAATCCGTTTCCCAATTTTCAGTTTTTTCCACTTGCATTTGATTTTATCATATCTCCTTTCCAGTGTGTTTGTAACGTTTTCTTCTCTGATTTCAAAATTTCATTTCATTTCATGAAAGCAAATTCTTCATTTCATGAGAGGAAATGAAGTCTTGCAATTTCAGTGAGGATCAATTCAGTGAGGTTTTTGTCCATTTTCCTGTACTTCATGTCATCCCATGCCATTTTATTATTTTCACCTCAAAGCAGAATTTTCTCTTTTTTTTTTTTTTTAGCTATTAATTTCAGCAATTACTTCTGTTGTGTCTTTGTTTGACTTTGTTCTCTTATTGGGGGATTTCAGCAAGTATAATTTTGGCAAGATTCGATCCTTTTCGCTACACCTCATTTTATCCGAATCCAGTAGCTTATAGTCACTTTATTTCCTAATTTTCAGAGTTTTTCCATGTGAATTTGATTTAACATATCTCCTTTCCAGAGTGCTTTTTACACTTTGTCCTCTGATTTCAAAATTTTATATCCTTTCATGGAAGGAAATTCTTCATTTCATGGAGGGAAATGAATCTTGCAATTTCTGTGAGGATCAATTCGACAAGGTTTGGTCCATTTCCAATGCACTTTATGTTATTTCATTCCATTTTATTATTTTCATTTTGTTTCAGAAATTTTTTTGCTTAGCCTTTTATTTCATCAGTTTGTTCTTCTGTCTCTTCATTTCATTTTGTTCCTTAGTGTCAAGATTTCTGTATGTATAGTTTTCACAAGTTTCAGTGTTTTTCACTGAACTTCATGTCATTCCTACCCATTTCATTGTATTCACTCCTTCTCCAAATTTTCTTTTTCTTTTTCCTAATTGCATTTTTTGTGATCATATGCCCTTTTCAGAGTGTTTGTTACACTTCTCTGATTTCAAGATTATTTTTCCTTTCATGGAATGTAATTGTTCATTTCAAGAGCTAGACAACTTAAAAATTTTCCAGATTTCGTGATACTCTCTAGGAATGAATTTAGTTGTCTTGCATACTTATGCAACTTTGAAAACAAATAGTATATACAGGAAAATATTAGAATGCATTAGGTAAAGATGCATCTGAACTGTAACTCTACCTATTTTCTGTTCCATATACCTACACCATATTCATTCTGTTAATGGTAGTGATTACTATTAGGCTTTGCCTGGAAACCTTGAAGTTATCTGCTGAAACAAGCTTTTGAAATTTATGTTCAAATATTTTCTCTTCCACTGAGCAGTTTTATTTCTAGGAAATCTCCCTCCACACTTTTTTGTGTTACACACACATCTGTTGCTTAGATGGAGCATATATTAAATCTGTCATTTCTCAAAGGAGGTGGTAAAACTGTGATTCACACATATAAGAGGCAAGCAGAGATGGAACTTTTTTTTTAATACAGCTTCTAGAAGTTTGTTTCTCTGATGGCTCCCTAGATGGTTTTCATTATCTCCTTCATGAAACATTATCCCCCTTTCCCAAGATGAAACAGAAAGTGATAAAAAATTCAATCACTTCAGAAAAGTAAACGCACTGCAGGGACAACTACTTCCCTAGTGACCAAATGCCACTTGCCCTAAATGGGAGCTTTGTATCAGCATTTTATTGCACCTGCAACTTTACATTATGTCTCTCAGGGTAATAGCTGAGCCCCTAGCTAAGGGTTTGTTGTGACCTATGTGTTTTCAATCCTTCATGCCATCAGCTTTGTTCACACTGACAAAGGAAACATTTTTCAAGCACAGGGTGCCCTCGACAAGCACTTACACCCCTTTTAAGACAATTTTTGTATTCTGCTCATATGAAAGAGCTAAGAACATGGCCAGTTACATTAATTTAAAGTGTCTGCCATAATGGTCCCAAGTTGCAGTTTCATAATCTTTACTTTTAGAAGGATTTAGGTGAGAATTTAAACGTACTTCCAGAAACTAGGATGTTCCACATTACTGGAATTCACTGTGAGGGTGAAACAAAATGAATTCCCTTCAACCTCTCCCTTAGCACAAAACTTGTGCAACTGTACAAGAATATGAATCAAATATTAGTGACATGGAAATAGGGTCGCTTTTACCTGTCTTTTGTCCTGGTGCTGCACAATGGGATCAGATCATATCAATAGACCAGGTTAAGTTGGGTTCTGGCTAATGTTGCTCTTCTGTGGACAAAATCATACTTGGCAGGTTTCAATGGAATGGAAAGCACATCTAAAAGTGCTGTCTGAACCTGAAAAAAAGAGAAGAGTTGTTAGGTAAAAATTATGGGATTTTTTATCACTACCAGTAACTCTAAGAAGAGAGAAGCAGTATGTTCTTAACATGGAAATAATACCTTTTGCAGTTGCTTTATTATAATCATAACATTATTTATGCTGGAAGTGATCTTCAGAGCTCATGTTGTCCAACACCACCAATCAGAGCAGATCTGGTTGCTGAGACCTTGAACACATCTAAGCAAAGAGCAGTCAAAAAAATGAATATATGAACTCTACTTTTCTGCAGGCTTTTTATTCTCTGACCTCCATTCCTTTTGTCTAGACTCCCACTCTCCTCCTACCCCTTGGGTCTTTTTATGCCTTTTTGCTGCAATCATAAATCAAATATGACAACACTGATCCTTGTGTTCCTCTCATAGTCCCTCTCCCACATTACTTCCATCACCAAAATTCATCTGTTTTGGTTTTTTTATTTTCCTAATATGCAAATGTAGAGGACAGAAGGATATTGCAAATCTTATTCTTATGACAGAATAGACATGATTTACCTGTATGAATATGATTTGTAGGTACTTGCTCTCTTGCAAGGTTTCCCCATTTTTCTTGTCCAGGTTATTATTCCCTGAATGTTGTTCAAAAGTCTAGAGACAGAAGGATATTGCAAATTCAACTGAGCAATTATGGCTCAGTAGAACATTCTGGAGTACAGACTGATACAGGCAGAGAAACTGCAGCTATTATGAAGAGTGGGAGAAGTCTAGAAAAAAAAGCTAAAAAAAGCAAAACTTATCTTCTCAATTCATCATCATTTATTTCCAAGAGAGTGCCACTTCCATTCCTCTCTGTCAGGTGGACAATTGTGTTGTCTTTGATGAGTGTCTGGGCCTGTTTATCTTTGCTTGTTTGTCCCACACCTCCGTATTGCCAATCTCCTTCTAAGGCCCACAAATATTGTTGCACATTGTGAAAGACCCTTCCTTCCTTCCTGCCAAATCCATTTGCACCACTAAAGCCTTCTACTGCTTTTGTTCTCTATCCAACTGGGGGAATGAATTCAGTCTTTGTTTTGCAGGGGAAAAGCAATGAATACTCCCCAGATTTTAAATTTATGACTTGTTTATAATATTCAAAGTTTCTGCAAAACAAATAAAGACACCAGTAATATTTTTTTTTTTTTTTTCCCCTCTCCAAATACTGAAAGGGACACCCCAGATTTTCCCTACAATTTTTACAAGTTGGCTTCTGCTGTAAGGTAGAGGTAAGGTTGTAGCCTTTAGTATTTATTGGCTGGAAGAAGCACAAAGAAAAGGGAAGACATAAAAACCAGGTCCAAGGAATCTCAATTGTTCAGCAAGTCCATTCTAGGACAACATCATTTTTGTCAGAATTCTGCATAAACTGCTCTTAGAGACCTTGAGTGGCAGGAGCTCTGCAATCTCCCATAGAAGTAGTTCCTTGGACTTCATTGTCCACATTTTAGGAGGATCCCACCTAGCCAGTGCCTTACCTGCACGTCTTGGTGTGGCCAAAGTCCATTGTTTCTTGTGTGATCTACAACTTATAAAAGGGAGGCTGATTTTCACTTCTTTGCAGCAATCTTTCTGCAGTACTTCCCTCCTTCAGTCGTCTCCTTTTTGTGCCAAAAATGCCCTGACTGAACAATGATAATGACTAAGCGATGCCAGGTAGAAGTAAAAGATGAGTTTGCTCTTCTTGAGGTGCTATTCCCATGCAAAATAACGTCAACCCACCCCAAAACACTTTCTTCTCACTGCTTTTCTTGAACACATGCTTGTATAAATATTCATAACTATACATCTTATAATAGTTTTATTTATTATAGTAATTTTCAAAGATGTTTATTACATTATTCCTTGAAACATGATTTCAAGTTTGTTTCTTAATGAGAGGATTAAACTTGCATGTTTTGCTTTACCATCATAAAAAGGGAGTTATTTACAGCTAAGTAGCACAGTCAGGTGTGGAAGTCAATATTCAGTCAAGCTCAGTTTTTTTCCTCAGAAATATTGACCTATTTTACTATTTAGGTTTATTTGCCTAAGGTGTACTAAAAGAATCAAAGTACAAAGGGAAACTGAGTCAAGACAGTATTTATGTTACTTAGGGAAAGGACAGTCCTATATAACTCCAGCATTAAAGAAATGCCTTTCCACAAATCTTACAAGAAGAAAAACTAAAAAAATTCTACCAAAAGAATGCTGAATTACTCCTTGGAAAGTTGAAGATTTCTTGGACTTGCTCATGAGGAGCCTAAATTCCAGAAACTGTTAAAAAATAGATTACAAATCCCATGAAGTTGACACTTTTGATTTCACAGAATAAGGCTTCATTCTAAAAGTACAAATCCATTTGGTTTCTGTATTTACTATTGTTGCCTTTTTTTCCTCTGAATAGAAGCAACATTCTAAAATCTACTGTGGAATTGCAAGTTGGACTGCTTGAGGCACAAAGATCAGCATGTATCGTATCTGGATTGCGTGGCAATGTTTGTAGAGAAAATTTGAGCTAAATGCTTACTGATCCACTGCATGATGCTTTCAGGCAACTGTGCTTTAGCTAGTTCAACAAGGTAAGTCTGTTTTTACGCTTTTCTCTGGAGCCTGTATCCCATGAGATCCCGAGTGCTTTCAAGATATTGAAAAGTCAACAAAAATTCAAACCATTTTGTAACCAGTGGGATGTGTTGAGAACATCACAGAGAAAAGCCCAAGGAGAAACAACCATAAATAAGGCCATAATTTGTAAAGAAGGAGGGAAATACAGTCTCATGAATATAGGCATCACAGAAGCTAATGATACATCCTAATTATCTGCCTCTCTGACAATATTTTGCATCATGTCCAATTAGCATCAAGGAACCTGAACCTGTTACACTAGAAAATTACTAGTTATTAGTATAATGACATGAGAGGGTATAAAAAATTCTAATAAAAAAAGCAAAAAAACTGGAACAAATAGCCTGTAGGTACAGCTCAGGCTTCATAGAATCACACAATCATAGAATGGCCTGGGTTGGAAGGGACCTTAAAGATCATCTAGTTCCAATCTCCTTGATGTGAGCAGGGACACCTTTCATTAGATTAGGTTGCTCACAGCTCTGTCCAGCATGGCCTTGAGACTTACTGGGAGTTGGATTTTCAGTGATAAGAGATGTTCTACACACTTTGTGGGGTTTGTGGTGGGTAAAACAACCTGAAACCAGCAACCCAACGCAGCTCTGAACTTGAAAGCTCTTTTGGCTTCCAAGTTTCAGATTAACAGCTTTCCAAACCTCATAGAATTGGATTAGTACTGAACTCAATCCTCATTAACATTTATAATTTTTCATTAAGAGAATCAGTTTCATTAGCTGTCACATATTAGAGATAGATACCATAATTTGTTTCATTTTAGAGTTTGCAGTAAAAAAAAAAAGGAAAAGTAATTTTGTCAAGAGACTTAACTGCTATGAACCTACCTTTCTTCATAGGATCTCATGAGTAACAATTAGTTTAAACTCATGCAAGAAGTAGGTTTTTCATCCTAAATTTGCCAATAACTTCCCATTGAGGCCATTTAAGTATACAAGGTTGAGATTAGAGGTTTTGATAGTCTCAGACAGATGTAAGGTTTACATGGGGCAATCTAAAACCTTGACTGGTATTTTAACACAATGCTGTTATCTAGGATCAGTGAATTGTCTTCCTGCCATGTGCTCCCTGTCACCCTACTCCTGTCAACCATCTCTTTGGTGCTTGTATGCCTTGCTCCTAGGAGAACTGCTAAAGGTATCATCTATTTAATGGGAGACATTTGACTTTCTGCCAGTGCAGAGTACAGTAACTTGGAGAAGGGGCTACATATTCTGAGCTACACAGAAAGAGCCTATCTTACACAGAATAAATTAGACCCTATTTTAGACAGAAGATGCAATCATGAGACAGGCATGAGGCAAGGCATCACACTCATTAAAGTCATGCCTGCAAAGGACTGAAATTTCTTTGAACTCTCTTCAGTTTTTACACATTCAGTGCAACCTCACCACTTCTGCTCTATCCATGACTCTGCAAAGAAAGGACAATTAAACAGGAAAAACATGTTTAAAAAAAGCTTTAAAAAAATCAAGAATTATTCAGTTCACTTCAAGCTTTTAAGATTTTATTGTTTTTCCTACTGTGTTTATGTCAACAAATAAACTCTCTCCTCTCCCTTAAATTTCTGCAGTCCCTTTTTGCTGTTGTGTTTGAAGCCAGTAGAAGAATCTTCTGATGGTAGCAAAAACAAGATCAAGGACATACTTGTTTCTCTTTATCCTCTATTTTTTCTCCATTTGTCTCTGCTTCATGAAAAATATGCATTTCAGAGAACCCCTCAGTGCCGCAAATGAACACTTTTACACAATGCTGCAGAATGACAAGGCACAGACTTGTGTGTTTGCTCTCATTTCTTCAGTAGCCAGAACAGGAGAGGTCTCTGTCCTTCAGCAATCTTTGCACAGCAGCTCTGCGTTCACCACAGCTCTCATCCTTTTGCTGCTAAGGTGAAAAGTGCCCTAAAGGGGGCGAGACAGGATTGTTTAGGCAATTTTGGCAAACATTTGAAGGAGAAACCATGCCTCAGTAGTTACACACACCAGCCTGTAAACTGTAACACCTTAGTGCCATGATATACACGCTAAATTATACTGCTAATACGAAACTTCTATTGTGTATATTTACATATATGCAGATATGCACAGGCTGAAGCACAGTTATATTATTAATTAAATTTCCTTGCATTTAAAAACAGAATAATTGTATGCAATGGATAGGACAGAAAAATAGTGAGCTTGAAATGGGAGAAGAAACAAAAGCGTAGGAAGATAAGAGAATAGGGTGGTGACAGAAAAAAGTGCTGAAGAAAAAGAACACGAGGGAGAAGGGTGAGGGGGGATATAAAAGCAATGAAGCAAAAAAAAGGGATTAAATAGGATATCCAGACAACCACAATGCTATCAAGATGGAAAAAGAAAGAAACCTAACAAAAATCCAAGCCTTCTCCTTATGGGAAACATCACCAAAGTTGGATTCAAGGAAAGTAACAGTCCTCAAGAAACTTGTAAACAGCACTGAAGACAGGCTGTGCTGCCTATTAAGAAGATTAGTAAGCTGTCCCCTTATCTTCCATGGTTTTTATCTCTAAAAAAAAAAAAAAAAAGAAAAAAAAGGACATAAAACATCCCAGATTTTTTTTTCTTCTGAGATGCACATCCTGAATAGCACAGATCCAAAAACATTCAAAAAGAAGTCACACTGGAAAATGAAGCTTTCCTGTTACCAGGGGCAGGTGCTTACCTGTAGTAGGGCAAGAACCTCAGTTTCAGCAAATATCCTGTCTTCCCTAAGACAGACAAGAAAGAAGAAATTTCAGCCAATTATTACCCTGATATCTTAAGTTCTCCTCAGTATCTTTATCTAACAGTGACTTGTCAAATAAAATAAAGTGTTAGAGAAGGCTTCAGAGTCTACAAAAGTCTACCTTGCAAGCAGGTGTTTGTTGATACTTTTGTCCTTGCTTAGAGTTAATGTAAGAAGGAGTTGCTCTTTTCCTCAGATTCAAAGGATCTTTGAGTCTCTATTTTTGAAATGACCATACCCACCTGTGGAACAAGAGGTCTTCAGTGCTCATAGAAGGAGGACTTAAAAGGGTAATCAATTTAAAGCAAATAAAATGACAATCCAGAGCAGTGGTTTTGAATAAAAGCAGTAAAAAAGTCATATAAAACTTACATATAGCAGTGATGAGATTAACAAGCTCACATTGTAGAAGACAAGAAATACATTGTGCTAAAGCTTCTTGCTGTGGCCAGGGTTAATTCTTTCTGACAGAAGCAGTGAGAGATAGTCCAAAGCCCTGTGTTAAATGAAAAATGGGTGGCAAACTATGAGTAGAGATTTTAATGACTGTTTTTATTAGTGCTGTTAAGGCCTACTGTATAATCTGTCCCTGGAATAATTTTCCTGTGAGCTTTCTGGGAATTAGACATGCAGAAGACCCCTTGGTTTGAATAGAAATTGTGCAGTGAAATCTTGGGTAACTCTGGAAAACATATGTATTCTTGCTATACAGAACAGAACACTTTCTATCAGACCACCTCATTTGCTTTACATATTATGGAATAAATACATTTTTACTAGCCTTCTGCATTTAAAGCTGTTTGCTGATATGAAATAAAACTACTGTGTGCCTGAGACAATCATATAATGTCCTTTCTGTTATCTGGGCAGAAAAGACAGTTCACCAACACTGCAAAACATATCCCAAGCCTTCATTAAAAACTGAACCTTTTCTCCTATGGATGCAAATCCCTTCTCAATTTTATTCTAGCATGCAAAATTCATTGCCTCTATCTAAATGCATAACTCTCCATTTTGGCAGTACCAGTTTTTAAGGGGTTATAAAATTACTTGTTGAAATACCCATGAACCTAAAGCTAAATATAAAAGTAATTTAAAGACCAACACAGAATTTTTTGAAGGCCAGGTGTCTCAGGGCTCAGTTATCTCATAAATTAGGTGAGCCAAGTAAATCTGATCAGAGAGAAAAGCTGCGGACAAGGGCAGGAGTCAGACTCCTGCTGCTCAAATGCTCTGTGACACCTGCACACTGGACAGTCACATTTTAGACCGTGGAGTTTCCATGTAGCTGACAAAGAGAACTGAGTGTCTCTCCTCGTCTCCATCCAGCATAAAGACATTGCAATCAACATATCCTGAGCCACATTGTAGAAAATCAAAAGTGATAAAAATCACTTGAGAAAATATTTTTACATAGACATTCTAGTTAGCACAAACAAAATAATGTCAAAAATCTGTTTTCTTTAAGAAATAATAAAAAAATTCTACTATATCTCATATTTTAAGATGCTGTCATCTTCTATTAACAAAATTATTCTCCTACACTCTTCCACTGAAAATGTAAAAAGAAAAGAAATAGTGAAGAAAAATAATATGTCACATTCACTAATTATTTTTCCCTCTCTAAAAAGAAAAATCTGAATGGATTTTAAATTAAATGAAATTATTAACTTTGTCTTCCTAAACTTTTTCTTACTCTCTTCTTCTACAGGAATAAAAACATTCAGAGTATTCAGAGAAATGGGGAAAAAAGGACAAAAAAATCAACATTTTCAGGACTTCATACTATGTATATAAGCTCTTAATTCATCATTATTTGTTTTCATAAAAAATGTTGAATTGCCTTCCAAGGTAGTGGAGCAGCTCTTATAAATATGAAAATGTTGTTTTGAAACTGAGGTGCAGGCAGGTTTATTAACCCTACATTCTTAATTATTAGTAAACTATTGCACACCTTATTTTTAATTCAAGCAGCTCTTATACACAGGTGCAATACGTTATAAAATATATGCTTAACAGAGCTCATAGCTAAAAAATAGTAATGTAACTTAATATCACATTGACTTAATATATAAATGTTAGCACATCTGGAACTTCAATGGAAAGAAACAGTGAATGTAAATTTTTAAAAGAAATGTTTTTTGAAGAATATATCATTTTAATTAAGCTAACTTTGTCTTACAACATCTAATCAGATGTTTACCTACTAATTAGGAACAGAACATCAGGAAAATAGCCTCTTTCTGCCTGAAAAAACTGTTTAAAAATTACTTTTGTGTTCATGGACAACATTTCTGAATGTCGGGTTTTAACAAAAGGACTTGAAGTCTCTGCAAAGATATTTTTATTAAAAAGAGACTAAAAAGTTGGACTTCTTTTCATCAGCAGGAAGGAAGAAGAAAGTGGTTGATTTTTCCATCTAACTCAACTTATATAAACAGGTTCAAGCCGTGAATTTCAGATTTAAGGTGCTTTCAAATGTAGTTCAAAAAACCTTGTAGCTGTGAAGCCATGTTCCTTGTTATAGGCTTAGACTGATTTTGCCATGCACAGGACTTAAGTCTGTTGTTTCAGGTCATGCTCCCTATTATTTAATATACTGTGCCTTACAGAAAAACAGGTCACAAGCATCTCAGAGACCCATGCATTTGCTGGGTTTTGTTCTTTCTGACTCTCTTCCTGTCTATCCATTTTTCTCCCAAGGTACATCATTACACTTAGAGCTGAACACTCCTAGAATTTCTTTTTCAGCATCTCTATATGAATATATACATGTATAAATATCAATGTATATCTATATATCAGTGTATGGATGTGCCCTCATCCCGAGAAATTAGCTGTTGATTTAGATGGTTTTCTGGGCAATGTAAATTTCTCACAAAAGAAGGATATTTTCCCTCTCTTCAAATAGAAGAACAAGAGTCAGCACCTTGAAAAAGGTGTTGAAAAAGAGCTGAGTGGTTATTGCATGTGAGAGCAGCAAGATTTTGATATGCACATGTAGTAAGTCACAGTGATTGGAAAGGCTGGCCACCTGGATTTTGAAACTGGGGCACAGTGACACATCCTGGATGACAGGCCAAGCTGTGGTTCTGCTCATTTCTGTACAGACCATGTTTCAAAATGGTATAAAATTTCCTCTTCAAAAATTGTTCTAATATGTTGCCTAATTGTATAGCTTTACACAAGTTCAGGACTTTTGAAATTGTGCTGCAGTTGAGAAAAGTTCTAAAAGTAAAGAGCAACAGCCAGAAGGTTTGGATGACTGTAGATGGTGAATCACTGTGTTTTAACTCAATAACCTGATCAATTTATCAACAACCATTTTTAAAAGTATTTCACTATGGCAAATTCCTGTAATAGTCTGGCTGGTTTCTACAGTTGATACTGTATTTTTGTTTTGGCTGGGTTTGTTTTATGGTTTGGTTGGGTTTTGTTTCATAGAACAGTCAGGATTTACCTAAAGCATGGCTGCAACTGGCATTGCAGGTAGGCTTTTAGCTCATGTGATAAGAGTAGCTGTTCCGACTACACCATCAGATCATTGTAAAACCATTAATTTTATTTTTTTCATTAGCAAGCATGATTTTCTTCAAAGTCATGAGGTTTATATTAAAACTATTGTTTGTGGGGGTAATGAAAGGATGAGAAAATTGAAATGAGAGCAGTAGTAAGTGGATGAGGAAGTGCAATGAATATTTTTCTCCTGTGGAAGCAGTTGAGTTGATATACCCTATAAATTAGTAAAGTCTGTTTAATGTGAAATTTTACCCTGTTGTTCCTATTAGCAGATCTGATTTGTATGGGGGACTATGCCAAGAACTGTCCAGCCTACAAAACCTTTAACATTTTACATTAGTACCTTAAAAAGGCATCACTGTGCTGCTGGAAATAGCAAAACATTGACATTTCAAACTAGAATAAGCATCTTAACCTTGTAAGGGCTGTAATACACTATTTACTGTTTTATTACTAGCCCTGGGGCAAACTCTAAAAGAAAGCCTAAAAAGCAGAAGCCTCAATTACCTTCCTGCAAGATACAAGTAAATTGTTTGACCTGATTAAAAACAAAAATATAGGTAGCTGTAAATGGGTAGGAAGGACCTTTAAAGCACCACCTTTATAGCATTTCACTGAGAAAACATCATTCTCCCAAGAGCAAATGAAAGAAAGGATGCATTTCAGGGAAGTAGAATGCTTGGTACGTGTCTAGCAAATGCGAGACACACACCGTAACAGACATGACTCTTGACCAAATGGCAGAAGCACAGAAGGGAGCACTTATCCCACAGCTTCTACTCTGGAAGAGACAATATTTTCTTTTCTACTTACTCTAGATTTGTGCTTGAAGAGGAGTAAATAGAGAGGGAAGAAGGGCAAAGACAAGAAAAGTCAGTTTTTAGCTCCCAAATGCAGCAGTATGCAACAGTAACAGCAAGCTTAATCCTCTCCCCTTCTGTGGTAATACAAGGAATTGGTGAACTGCAAGGAAGAGAAAACCATCTGCAAGGGATTAGAGACAGCAGAACTATTTTCTCCAGCTGGTCTCAACAGGAAAAAAAGGTCTGGTTTAGGTGTGGGGGCAGAGAACCCACACCAGCACACACACTAGTTCTGATCTCAGCTGTAAAAAATGCCTATGTTGGACTGCATTTAAGAAGTCCAAAACATTTGCTGCTGAAATTAAACTCTGGGAAGAGGCTGAGGAGTCACCATGGATTATTCTCTGGACTGAGCATGTCCATATGCAGCAGTAGCCAACAGAGGATTACAAAATGTTGAGCATTGCCAGGAAAAATCTTGAGAACAAGGCAGAGGTCTTTTGCCTCTGTAAAACCCATGGCATTCGTGCCTTGAATATTTGCTACTGTCCTGGTCCCCACATCCCAAGACTGATATAGCAGACTTGGAAGCAGAGAAGGGCAGCAAACACAATCAAGGGATGAAGCATCCCACATGTTTGAAGGTTTTGAACAGCCTGGGAAATTAAATTCGGTGAGGAGAAGACTCATTGGCATGTTGACTGGGGCTTACAAGATGATGAATAAAGTGGATTGGGTGATTGCAGGATGGTTTTCCACCCCACCATGCAGTATTAGGGGTACTTGTTAAAACTAGTGGGATGTCACTTTAAAACTGATGAATAAAATACCTTTTTGCAGAGAAGTTGATCAACTTTAGGAGCTGCTGCAACAGGATTTTGTGGAGGTACAAGAATGAGTGGTTGGAAAAGATTCTGAACAAACTCCAGAACAGATTTATGAGCTGATACTAAAGGGAATTTGTACTGTCTGATGTGCTTAATAAAAAGGCTGTGGAAGTTGGGAAGAACAAGTTAATGGATCTGAAAAACAATCCAGACTCATATGTTTCCCTTTGCTGATGAACTTCTCTTTTTGCCACTGTCATGGTGGAATGCCTGGCCAGATGAATCATTGTAGTACTAACCAGCAGAGATTTTCTTGCTGATTTTAACAAATACAAAATTAATGATGTTTTTTAATTCAAGTAATTGCTTCAGGCATAAATTTGAAAGTTCAACTAATTTCAAAATTCTAATAATCTTTCCTTTGTTAGTATTTTCCTCTTTTAGCTAATTCACATAGTAAAGGAAAAGCTTTTTTTTTTGTTTTTAACTATAGACATGTCCTTCAAAATAGAGACAAGACAGAATTAGTCCATGTCTCTGGCATCTCATATATACACTCATCTCCGTAAGTAAATTCACGAGCACATACTTTCTTAAAGAGCAACTTTGGAGGTGACAAGCTGGTCACTGAAAAGCAGGAGAGTCTGTGAATTTCATGTCTGCCACAATTCCCTCTCTCTCTTTTGCCCAGTGTTTAACACCCCAGTCATGCTTGAATAGTTGCCTCTGTGCAACTCCAGAATGATGGAACTGGATCTTCCTCATAGGAACTACCACCTCTGCAGGGCTCCCCTGTGGCCTCTGCCTCTTCAGAAAACTTGAGTGTCAAAGACATAATGCGCAGAACAAGAGAATTCTTGCAGTCCTTTCATATTGTGCCCTGCTCAAAGAGAAGCCTGACTTCCACAATGTCACAATTTTTATTTCTAGAAACCATGGTCATTAATAGATAAAATGAAAACACAATAGAACTAGTGATAGGATGTTAATAACATTTTGTTCTTATTATCTTTCCTGAAAGTTACAGCTTATGTGGTGCTTCAAAACTGTTCTGTGAGATAAAGAGGAGGGATATTCATATTCTCATTTTACATGCAAATACACTACCACTAATTGTCTTGGGGCTGTATCATCTATCTAGATTGCAAAAGAGCTGATTGGATGAACTGGAACCTCAATTTACCAATTCTCTATACTCTTTTCTATCCCCTGGTGAGTGTTGTTTTCAGTGGAAATTATGATAAAATAAGAAATTTCTTATGCTGAAACAGTACTCCTATTTGCTTTATGACTGCACCCTGGCTATCTTTCTACTGTCCTCCCTCGTTATCATGTGAACATCTGTTTTAATTTCTTTTGCCGTGAATGTATCTGCCTGGAAATTTCCATTCAGCTTGCTATAAAAACAAAGAGAACATTGTTCCCAGGAAATATGTTCTCTACACTGTTGAAAAAAGATTTCCCTTGGTGTTAACGTGTCTGTATACTCCACTTCCCACTTCTTTTTCAGCTTGATTGTATTCTATGCAGGTTCTAACACTGCAGCCAAGATGGTGGTGTCTGAATAGTCATACAGCTAGGCACCCATCAAAGTGAGCTATGGTGACCAAGTTTCCACTCCATTCCCTCTCCTCACATAAAAGGATGTTATATTGGATCTGGGTGAACATATTCTACAGCTGCTAATTGGTTTTGAGCTTCTGCAAACAAAAGTAAGGTCAAAGAAAGAAGCATTACAGTAATACTTGAGTGCTGATATTTTTAGTCATTCTTAATCCTAGTTTAAATGTTTCAGGCTCACAGATGAAAACAGAGGTAATATTATGCAACCTGAGCCCAGGAGCAGCACCTCTAAAATGAAAGAGTGCTCAAAAAGCATTGCTGTCCAGATAGAAATTGAAAATTCCCAAAGATGTGGCAGTTCTTGATCTTATTGTATTGAATAATTATTTTCAAAAACTTATAATAAATAATGATTATTATTATTTAATTCTGTGTCTGAAGTAGGTAAATTTCTGTTATCATAAGAATGTATCAACTTTGGCTTTCTATCCACAGAAGCACTACTTGGCACTGCTCTTTGGATAATATTTCTCCAATGAAGTTTGGAGGCAATGGCCTGCAAGTAGATTTTATTATTTGTGGCCACATAATGTAACTTTTTTTTGCAGGAGACTTCACAGTTGTGAAATGTAATTGGGGGAATTCAGCAACGCACATTGTCAGACAAATGTCAGCCAGCAGGTCCTTACCAGGTTTACTGCAAACTGCTGGAGAAATGCTTTACTGCAGCCTGCTTACTGTGATATTGAGAAAAGATACTGTCATTTATGATGTCTGAAGAGCTGTGTCTTCTCCTGTAGCTTTAGTTGCCAGTGCTGCTGCACAAACAAAGTTGATGGAGCACATTATGGATTTTTCACTTGCCTGGAAGAGGAAAATCAATTTCCATCTAATAGAGCAGGAGGTCACTAAATACTACTAGCTGCTCTGTGACACTGTAGACTTAAGCAGACATCCTATGAGACAGAAAAAAGTAGGGAATGGGATCCTGGAGTGCATTAGTACACAGATAAATAGAGAGGAAAATTAGACACTGAAAAAGAATTATCTGAGAAAAGAGAGTAAGCTGCAATTTTTTAAAGAATATCATGACATAAACTCTGCACACACGGAAGTTGGGACAACTCCATTTGGGTCAAAATTGTTACATAATTGTCTTATGATGGAGAATTTGAACTTGCATGCACAAATCTACCACAGGTGAGTCTGTAGGTCATTCACTAAAAGAGTGCTGCATCTCTGAGTGATGTATAAAGTTCTGCAGTTGAAACAAAGTTTAAAATTATGTAGGCAGATCACTGCTGGAAGATATTTAGGAGACATAAGTATGAATAAATAAGGAAATAAAAGGAACCCAGAAGATATTTAGGAGACATAGATATGAATAAATAAACAAATAAATAAAAGGAATCCAAATAATATCCTAGAAGAGAACTGAACAAAGTCATGCTATTATCCTTCTGTTATATATTAATTTTCTTATTGGGGAATGGCCAAGACAGTTGGTGGCACACAAAATACCTGCATACATCAGTGAATAAATGCTGAATATACTTTCAAACTGTGATAAAATAATCAGTTTATATTTCTGTAAAAAGAGATTTTGGCTTTTTTAGTATGAGAACATGGTTGAATATCCTGCCCTTGATTGTAACTGCCAGGTGACAAAATCAGTATGTGGAAAAGCACACACCTGAGTTTTGGTGTTCAGACTGCTGGTCAAAGCTGGTAAGCTTTGTGCAGACAGGTAGGTGTGTGTAAAGTCCTTTATAAGGCTGCAAACAGAGAGGAGGTCAGGCTGAAGCAACGTGCTGAGCCTGATCACACAGGTTTTCCCATGTGTGTTCAGTAGCTGAAAGAGGAGAGACCCAAACCCAAATTGACTCAATGAGGAAATCTCAATGCCTTAGGAAGTGTCCCAGTATGATTTGTACCATCTAGAAGAGCAACACTACATTGGGAATTGCAGAAAAATGCAGGAACACAATAAGGAGAAACTGGAGGGCTTTTATTTTGAAGATGTAGGACAAGCAGTTAGTGCAGCGAGGCAGCTAAGTAAGGCCAGACAGTTGAGAAGAAGTGAGATTAGGGAGGTCGAAAAAACAAACTGTAAGAAGCCATCACTCTCATCTCTCATTTATTTTTCAGATATCCACAGTGAAAAAAGTGTGGATCACTACACTCCACAGAAAGGCATGTAAGAAAGAAAAATATACATAAACCTGAGATACCTTCTCAATCCAAACATTCCCTTTTGTGCAAATTGCTCAGTTGACTTTAGGAAGGATATCACTTTCAGTGAATGATGTCAGAGTAAAGTTTTAAACAGATCATCAGTGAATAAAACAGAGTTCTAGTGCTGTCATTCCAGCTCGGGATCAATTAGAACATGTCGCAGTTTTACTTGAAGGAGTTTACTCATTACCAGCACTTGCAGCAGTAGATTGTCAGGGAAGAGAACACTTGCCAAAGCAGAGTCAGTAAATCAAAGAGGGATGTTCTTCAGGAAACAGGCTTGGTTTTTTTCTTTGTGGGTAGAAATATCGCACAGTAACAAAAAAACTATTAAAAAAGAAATGGGAAAAAGAAAAAAAAATACTCCCTTAATTTAATTGCATTTGCTCAGTACTTTAGAGAATTTATGAGAATGAGACATATATGTCTACTAAGCATCTAGTCCATATTGAATTATATTCTCTTGGGTCAAGTTTTTGGAGCGTCACTGCACAGGCAATGAAGCAAAGAATGGATCCAAATTGGTTTTAAATTAATCAAACTCACAGTTAAAAAGCAGAGCATCATCACTTAGGTTAAATGTCAGTTGTTCATCTTCACTTTCATGTATTTTTTTGAACTTACCATAATTGACCTTTTCAAGTGTAGCACCCAGTTAAAACCTGAAGAAAATGGCAATATGATAAGAGAAGGACAATTTCAGTTATGACAAAGTCATTATATAGAAGATGAGATATGAAGGTATTAATTAATCTCTTCTACCAATTTTCCACAGTGGGGCAGTTACACTTTCAGATTGATGCTAGTTGTAATGGATATCATATCACAGCTGAATTAAAGGTGGGCAAAGAAGGTACAAAAAGGACTTTAGAAGGAGTGAGAAAAGCTCCGTTCAAAGCTATGTAAGTGAGTGGAAAGATTATGATGGATTTCTGTGAGTTTTATATTGGGCCTTTAGAGCAAAATTGGAAATTTCAGATTTTGATAACTTGAATGAGATAGCTAACCTTTTGCCTACTGAATTGCCTTTGAATTTCCCACTTTGATCCTCTTTTTTTCCAGTCACAGACTGTTCCTTGTTAAAATAGCGCAAACATTCTTTGGGAAGAAGAATGAAAGCACCTTGTTCGGAGCATCCCTGAATAACTATGCCAGCCCAGGAAATTTCTTTTATGCCCCTCCTTGTCCATGCCACTGCAGTCTGACTCTCCTTGCTACACTACAGAATACAATTAACATCTGGCAGCAAGCACATTTTTATCTCTGATTATGAGAAAATTCAGTTTTTGAAGTAAGCTCTGAATGTTTAGGACTCAATAATAGCTTTTCTTGCTTGAGTGCACCAGAGCAGGTTGGAAAGTAAACTGGGGGCTGTGAGTCAGGAAGTCCATGCATGGGCAAGGTTTGTGCCAAGAAGGAATTGTTTCTCTTAATATTTGGCACATGAACAATATCAGTAAGTCAGGGGGGGTCTATCCACAAAATTACACACTTTGGCAATTTGGGGACAGTCTCCTCAGCTGCTGAGCTGCAGCAACAGAGCTTTCACCTGCTTCAGTTAAACCAAGTTACAATAACCTCACTGGTTTTAGAGGGGACACAACACAAATGAAAGATGCTAGATTGTCACAGTGAATAAAGTGTTGATCAGAAGTCTTATTTCCAAAAATCTGTTGTTGTCTTAGGGCCATACAAGTTATTATGGGGTGTTTCCAGCATAGACAAATCTCCCATTGACTTGATACCCCATTTTGCTGAAAGTAATGTTGATTGAATATAGGTTTTGTCTGAATCATTATTCCAGTTTTCCCCAGTGAGCTATGTTATTGTTTTTCAACTGGCTTCGTGTTTGTCAATCTTTTAGTCACATCTGCTACTGAACATGTCTTCCTAAGTCATTCCTCATTTGTTCGTGAATCTTCAATAGTTAATAAAATACTTTTGCCATTAGCACTACAAATAAACTGAGTTGTTTCATTACACTTCACATGTTTTATTTTGGCTTTTATTGTTATGAGAACCAAGCAGCTTGGTACATGTGGGAGACAAAACCAGTTTTGTCTGGAAATCTATTTAATGTTTTATGAAAGTGAGTCTGTGCTTAATAACGTGTGGACTCGAAATGAAACTACTCAATTCTTCTTAGGGGTTAGAATACAGGCATTTTCAACAGAGAAAAACAGATTTAAGAAAAAAACTCCTAGTTTTAAACAAATCACAGTTTGAAATCTCCTGTGTAATACAACATTTACAAATCAAGGTATACAATGCAGAACCATCCAAAGCCTACTAAGGGTGATGGAAATCTGTCTAATGATTTCAAATGAGTGCTGACTCAATGCTTTTGAAGACAACTGATAATTTCACAAGAATATGTTGCCCACAAAACTGGGTTTAATCCCTTCCCATGACCAGAAACATGACCTTCGTCAACACAGTCCTTCGCTCCGTATCCATAGTTATTCACATGGAGAACAGGAGAGACTTGGGCCTGTAACCATTCTGAAACATGGCGCGGGGCCCAGATAGTCTTCCAAAATTTTATCATGTGCCTTTATTGCATTTCACCTTTAATAAGGAGATTGCAGGCAACTTTTGGTTGCAGATATAGCGCCATGCATTTAGGCTACGAGAGAACTTACTATGCAAGAGGCTGTGTGTGGGAAGTTCTGAGGGGCCAGAACTACAGGCCAGTGCCACCTCCATTGGGTACTCCCAAATTCTCTTAGATGCCAGAGTTTAAGAGAAATGCTATTGAGTTGGAAACATGAGGGGCAGAATGTGACAAAAAAAGGAAGAACATTTGGCAGTTGGTCCAGATCAGCTCATTTTTGTTGGAATAAAGAGAAACACAACTTTTTTCTCACTTTGCAACTGTTAGAACTTATTTCAGTCATGGCAGAAATAACTTGGCAATGAAGAAATAACAATGGATAAAGGAAAACAGCAAAACCTCCATACACATGCCAGAAAGCAAGATGTATTTTGTATTCTCCAGATTAATGAAAAAAGACAGGAAGAGCATGAAAACACCACATGAGAGTAAAAACAAGAAACACATGCATAAACAGGCAAGACTTCAGGTTCAGGGAGGATAAAAATGAAAGCAGAGCCCTTTCATCACCTGACTGGAACCCAGAGCAGGAGGCTGAGAACTTCTCTCTACTTCTGGAGGTTGTGCCACAAGGAAGTGTGAAAGGAACTTGATGAGCCTAATACTCCTAAAATGAGTGAGAAAGCAGAAAGTTCTTTCTTTTTTAAAATGTCAATTCAGAAAGCAGAAGAAAGAATTAGATGACTATGATGAGGAACCAGGAACTCTTCTGTTCATATATGCCTTGATTATCAGAAAAGATAGAGAAATAACTCATAAGAGGAAAAATTTCTGATTTGCTGATCCCATTACTGAGTAGACATAGAGACCAGGCAAATGAATTCCCATGATAATGATCAGGAGCCCTGCAGCAGTGAGTCCAGTTCAAAAGAAGAAAGTGATCAGAGGTTAACCAAGTAGACACAGCTTATTTTTGTGTACTATGACACGCTGCACTGTGTTACAGATGTACAGAGATGTCTTTTTTTCCCCTTGCTTTAACTTCACTGGATGTGAAAGGATCTTGTTTATGATACTCAGAAGAATTTAAAATAATAGGTGTTTTATAGACTGATGTTCAATTTAATTTCCAATGTTTACTTTTCTTTTTAAAAATAGTTGCATTTTCAAAACTAAAACTAGTTTTTAAAGTTCAATTTCAAAATGTCAAAACAGAACACTAAGTGTTGGAGCTTTAATATTTCTTTACATTTCCTCAAATTTGGAATTTTCATATATAATTTTGCTCAGTCCATAATTGCAGTTTTCAATGCACAATATATTTCACTAGCAAATTTTGAGAGGAGAAAGAAAATAGAAAGTTAATAACTGCAATGAGACTGGAGCAGGAAGGAAAATCATATCTGACTTGAGTCCTCCATTGGGTCAGAAAGAAAATATAAAAGGGCTTGTAGAAATGCTACGTAAAGTTGAACAGTAAAGCTTTATAGGTAATGGAGTTGATTATGGTCCAGTACTTATCTCTCTCACACAGAGCTGTCTGAACTTTAATGTTTGCAAAGGGCTTTTAAACAGCAGCAAAGAAAGTATTATTTTTTTGTGTGGAGGTAAAGGTTTTCTGGATGCTTGGGAAATATGATAATTTCCTCACTCAGTACAGTGAGGTTCATTTAAAGAAATAACAGGAGAGAGACTACCCCCCACACAATTCAAAATATTTAAGGAAGCCTAGAAAAATGCTTTCACATGCAGCATAGTGAAGTAGAAATGCAGAATCATATTGTCCATGGTATAGAAATTGACTTGTAAATATTAAAAAATAAGTGAAAAATAAAGGGAGAGTAAATGGGGTGGTAATCTTTAGTATTAATCTATTATTTAGTATTAATCAAATTTCAACTAGACTAATTGGCAGAACTTAGGAAACATCTATATAACATCTAATCCAAAAGACCAAAATACAAAATATCAGACAAGATAATGTTCTTTCATCATAATTTCTAAAAGGAAAGAAAAAAACTTGAAGTCATTATATGTTATTAAAATGGACCAGTAAGAAATAAACACTCTATAGACAGTAATTTCAGCATGACACCACCAAGAACATTAAGAAGGTACAAATATGTCCTCAAAATTAAATTCCACCAAAAAAAGTATGGATAGATAATATGCCTGTAATCTCTGACACAGAATGAGTATCTACAGAGTATATACAGTTAATTATTTTCTCATTAGGAGAATGAAATGAATGTCAGGTCAACTATCAATTTAGTTTTCAAGAACAAAAATGAAGTTTCAATGAAAAAGACTCAGATTTTATGTCAAAATTAGGAGAATAACAGCATCCCACTGCTAATAAACTTTGATTTCCACTTACTCTTCTGGTCAGCTCTTTCACCTTATATTCAACAGGCTTGACACTGTGGTTTCCTTGTGTCTAATCTTGTGTGCTTTTTCCTCCTACCCTTCCAACATGTAGCAGTTTCCATGAAAAATATTGCTGTACCATGTATATAAGCGTGAATTACCAGTCCAAGCCCATTTTAAGCCAGATTGCTTAACTGGAAGCAAAATGATTACATGTGATGGCACACTGCCCAGGGAGCACTGCTGACACTGTTATAACAGAATAGTTCAAGCATTCATGTGTGGTCTTGTACCTTAAATTCATAACCCATCTCTTCCGAAGTGCATGCAAAAATGGCATTGATCATGTGCATTTTCAGTATATTTTCTCAACAGTATTTGGAATCTGAAAGCCAATAATTTGTTTTTTCTTTTTTTACATGGCATGCTGAACAGGAAAGATTGTAAAATATCAAACTTAAATGTGTAAATTTCCCTGTTAAGTGTAATAATCACCTGTGTGACTTACACATAGAAAAACATGAGTCATGAAATACAATTCTCCCTTTTGTTTGCTTACCCTGTAATCATTGCTTCCATATTTCCAGGCATTGACTTCATATTGATTATATTGTATATCTGTGATGGCTCCCACTATGAATCTGCAAAAACGTCCTCTAAGAATTATTTTTCCTCAGAATAATAAACAATTTTTCTTTCTTTTCTCATAGAAGGAATAGACATCATGGTTTTAATGATTTGTTAATTTTTAACTCTACTCCTCTAAAATCTGTGAAAAAATAAATCTACAGACTAACATAACTGAAGTGGCAGTGAAAGAATCATGCCAGACTTTAAGGATGTCTTGATGGTCTATCAGTTGGTATCAGCTTTCTGTCTCTTGAGTGCTGTAGAGCGTGAAATCTGTTCAGATAGGCAGATGGATGTGTGAGTTTGATCTGCTGACACAGTACTAATAACCCCATTAGACCCAAAGATTAATGGTGCATTGTGCTTTGTGCATGCCTGCCTTATCCATCATGTACCTAGTTATCAGGGGCAGAAAAGAAATGCAACCTTTTATGGAATCAGTCAATAGCTTTGTTAATCTAATTGCCAGTAATTATAGTCTTACTGGTAGAAAAGATTCCATTCACAAATACTCTGCATTTTTAAATTATGCTCCTCCACATTTTTACTAGCTAGTAGCTACAGAAATAAATATTTCAGTTTATTATTTCAAGCCTTCACTTTTGCTTTGAAGAGCTATTTTGTTCGACAAAAGCTCCTTCAAAACTTCACAGGACAGCAAATGATATGAAATTTTATGAGATAAAAGTCAAGAGCAAGCCAAGTCATGGGAAGCTTTAATCTCAGAGATTTAGCTGGATCTCAAATGAAGTTATCAGAAAGACAGTAAACCTAATGGGAGTGCTCCATTTTTAATAGTATCATAATTTCAAATGCTTTGAGATCAAATTTATTCCATTACAAACTATTTATACAAGGTCTAGTGAGCCACACTAACTTCACAAATGTTTTGCCATATATCTTAGGAGAATGAGAGGAAGATGCTGAACCTCGTGTAAAAGGAATGAGTTGTAATGGGCAGCACATCCAGTCAATCAACTTCTGTTGTGGTTAGGAGGCATCACCAGCCTTCTAACCACTTGGTTATTTGGTAGATAAGCAATCACCAAATATAGCTAGTCAAGATTAAGCTATTTGGGCCGAGAGCACAAACTGCAAGCATTTATGTATTTGTGAAATAAAATCTTATTCCAGCAAAAAGCATGGTGAAAGTTGTGGTTAATTTCATCAGAGCAGTAATTCCATTTATAGATGTTAGTGCTGCAGAGAAACATTATTATCCCTTGGTTAAAAGCTCATGAAGGCTTGGCATAAAATTCTTTTCAACAAATCCTGAGTCCTGCCTAATGGCAATGCACTTAAAAGACATCACATCTCATAGGAAGACAGGCAACTTAGATTTAAAGGATTCAAGTGCTGAGTGATCTGTCACACACTTCAAAATCTGTTACAGTACTAGACTAGTGTGAAAAATGTGCACACGTTTTCATTTTAAATTTTGTTCTTTTTCATTTTATCCAACTTTCAGCTTATCTGCTAAACCAAAGTGCTGTCAAGAATGAGAGGCTTCTCCCCTCACATATATCTGAAAGCTGGGATCAAATGCCCTCTAAACTTTGCAAGGTTGAACTCTCTACATCTCAATACATTTTGCAGCTCTCCCAGTTCTCCTTTCAGAAGTACATTAGTTTAGAGCAACAGCTGACCATTGGCAAGTCTTTATACTATTGCCATGATTTATTTTCTGAGAGTTGTCAATTGTTGCTGTTCAGTGACATTGTAGAAGCAAATATGGGTATCAGCTGGGAGAGCAGTTGGAGGGGCGCTGACGCTACCCTTGAGTAATTTTTGTTTGACAAAATGAAGACCTCAGCAGGATTTTTAGATGGTGTCTAAACTCTTGGTTTAATCAGATGCCAAGCCATATAGAAGCAGCTTTGGCCTCAATGGCTTAGTCCCAACAGATGCCAGGTGCAGCACCTTGCCACTGGCTTTGCATAATGCTGCTCTCTGCCTCAGTGCTGTGCACACACAGGATGCTGTCACAGATTGCAGCTCTCAGGAAACACTGCACATCTTAGAAAATATGTACTGGGGTTTATTTCCTCCCCATCCTCCCTGTAGGTGGGTGAAAGATGATTCTGAAGAATTTTTTTTTTTTTTAAAATTCAGAATCCCAATATTTTTATTCATGTTTAAAAACGATAAGTCTATGAAAGAGAGAAGCAATTGCATTAAAGAAAATACTGTGAGAAGGAATACAGCAAGTTTGTAATTAGCTAATTTTAACAGTACCTTGATAAAGGAAAGCTTCTACACTATTTGAGTGAAAAAAAACTTTTTCAGCCTTTAATTAAATGTATATGCAGGCCTTGCACAAGATTTCATCTTATCTGGGCTTCCTTGTGCACTGAGATTCATAATAGTTTTAACAAAATTGCACCAATAGAATTTCATGATTTCCACATTTACATTACTTTTCAATTGAGCTAAATTATAGCTGTATCTTTTAGCTTAACTTTGACCAGTCACATTACCACTATTATATAAAATCAAAGATTTGGTTAAATACAAAATGAGAAGTAGAGTTAGCTTTTTTAAATTTTAAAACCAAAATAATTTTACTTTTTAACCTAATCAGAGAGAAATATATTGGATTCATATACAGGAAACCTTCTTGACAAATGATCTAAAAACCTTTTCTCTTCAATATCTTTTATATTGTATTTTATGCCTTATTTTATATCTTGTTCCCTTCCTAAACCTGACACAGTCAAATTTGTTAATAGATAAATGCTCCAGTTTTATTTGCTCCTTCAGCACTTTACCCAAACTTTTATCAAGACTCATTAATCTTTTACCCTTTAATTTCTTTTTTTTATACCTAAACAAGAAACAAAATTCTCTCAAACCACTCAAACATAATTTTACCAAAGTGTATGTTTCTTTTCCCTTTGAAGCCACTAGAAACCCTGATTAACAGTCAGCAGAATCAATCTCTATATTAGCCATTCTTATTGTGCATGAAGCAAACTTCTTTGACAAGTTTGACTGTCTTGCCTAAATTTCTGCACAGCTACAGCACCCTGAGACAGTCAGTAAGGCGGTAATTAGCAGTTATGTATTCCTTTCCCATGAACTCCATGCCTTCCACACTTGCCAGCGCCTCTGCTGAGAGCAGTGTTACATTAGGACTTCAGCACCCACAGGGTGGGCCTCTCTTAATCATGCAGGTGGCAGGAAATCTGTTGTGTCACCTTGCAGCTGTGCAGTGCCTGACTTCAGTGGAGCTGCCTCAATTTACCAGACTCTAAGATGTGGTGATGCGTCTGAACCCCGCTGCTCTCTCACTTACAGCTCCACTGGAGTCAGGCACTGCCTGTCTGTGGAGAAAGACAGCAGCTGTGTCTCTATAACTGCCTGGTTTGTTAATTTCGTTGCTCTCAATATTCTGGGTTTTGAATCAAATAATTTAATTCCTTCTTGATTAATACAGCTTCATTTGGGTGTTAGGTGGACTTCAACCAGGGGGCTTGGACCAGGAATATAGTGGATGCAGGAGGGGCTGTTGACATTGCCTACCTGGACTTCAGCAAAGCAAACACTGTCTCCCACAACATACACCTGGAAAAGCTGGCATCCCACAGCTTGGACAGGAGCATCTTTGCTGGGTTAAGAACCGGCTGGATGGCCAGGCCCAGAGAGGGATGGTGAAGGGTGCTGCATCCAGCTGGGGCCAGTCACCAGTGGTGTCCCTCAGGGGTCTGTGCTGGGGCCAGTCCTGTTTAATATCTTCATTGATGATTGTTGTCTTATCTATTACAACAGTTCTATTATCGTTATAGTGCAAAGATTCCATACTGCCAGAACTTCATGCCTTCTCAATGTTTGCCATAGGCAGCTCCTCTAAACACGGACCATTCATGGTCCTTGCAGCAGCCATCTGACTCCAGTTCCCACCAATCCACTCTTTTGTACCACTAGTTCTTATTTGCTACAGATGTTGCCTGTTATCATCTGGCCTGCTCCTAATCGTTAGTAATAGGGTCCAGCTGCAACTCATTGGGAGATAAGATTACATTCTATACCACCTTCATTTACCCATACTGTGTCCCCCTACAGATGATCTATCTGGGTGAGGGGAACAAGTCCACCATCAGCAAATTTGCAGATGACACTAAGCTGGGAGGGTGTGTTGATCTATTGGATGGTAGGAGGGCTCTGCAGAGAGACCTGGAATGGTTGGATAGCTGGGCAGAATCCAATAAGATGAAAGATAAGTCCAAGTGCCAGGTCCTGCATTTTGGCCACAATAACCCCCTGCAGTGTTATAGGCTGGGGACGGTGTGGCTGGACAGTGCCCAGGCAGAAAGGGACCTGGGGGTGCTGGTTGACAGCTGACAGAGCATGAGCCAGCAGTGTGCCCTGGTGGCCAAGAAGGCCAAGGGCATCCTGGCCTGTGTCAGGAATAGTGTGGCCAGCAGGAGCAGGGAGGTCATCCTTCCCCTGTACTCGGCACTGGTGAGGGCACACCTTGAGTGCTGTGTCCAGTTCTGGGCCCCTCAGTTTGGGAAGGACTTTGAGCACATGCAGAGGAGGGCAACGGGGCTGGTGAGGGGCTGGGAACACAAGCCCTGTGAGGAACGACTGAGGGAGCTGGGGGGGTTTAGCCTGGAGAAAAGGAGGCTCAGGGGGGACCTTATCGCTCTCTACAACTCCCTGAAATGTGCTTGTAGTCAGGTGGGGGTTGGGCTCTTCCTCCAAGCAGCAACTGGCAGAACAAGAGGCCACAGTCTTAAGCTGCACCAGGGGAAGGTTAGGTTAGATGTTAGAAAGAAATTTTTCCCTGAAAGAGTGATTAGGCACTGGAATTGTCTGCACAGGGAGGTCGTGGAGCCACTGTCCCTGGACATGTTTAAAAAAAGACTGGATGTGGCACTCAGTGCCATGGTTTAGTTGATGAGGAGGTATTAGGTCCTAGGTTGAATTTGGTGATCTCAAAGATCCTTTCCAACCTAGTTCATTCTGTGATTCTGTGAATGCAAAGCATTTAGTCCTCCAGGTGATTCCAGATGAAGCACATCACAGAACTTGCCAAGATTTTTTGTATTTTCACTCAAAATCCTCCCAAAACTTCCAGCAAGATCTACCTTAACTTTTGCACGTAGGCAGGTTTGGATTTTTCACATGACGGATATCACAGTGCAGACTCTAAAACCCAAAAGGATAAAATGAGTCTCTCTGCTTCCAATAATTGATGCAAATAGGAAATGACTCATTCTCCTTCATTGCCCTTGCAGTATCCCAAGAATATGATGTTATTTGTTAATTCATGTAGTAAATCTCCTGTTTCCTGTTTTCTTCTGAGACAGCAACACTTTTACTCATGGTAAATGACATTCGAGCAGTTCCTATTGTGACCATTTACAAGGCTTTGAGAATCTGAAATAGGATTTGGCTGTTTGAGAAGCCTGCCTTTGGTCTGACACAAAGATATCTCTAAGCTGTTTTCTGCAACTGTGTCCTTATACAAGTAGTCCGATTTCCTCCGAATCATGCATCCAGAGTTAAGTCTGTGTGCAAAATGCTTTGCTGGGTTGGAATAAAATGGTGATTAAGCATATCAAAGAAGAAAAGCCAGAGAGTCAGTGCTGATGTTAGGTGTCTTACTAGGAAAGTAAGGGATTTTGCCCATCTTCTCCTACTATCTTTGTTACCTGCTGTTGCTATCATATGAAAAAGAGAACAGGGGCAGATATTCCCATTGGGGAGGCCTGAGGAGAGCTGGCAATGCAACTGCAGAAGCCAGCAGTGCAAATCCCAATGGTTCTTTAATGAGCTGGCCCACAAGGGACAAAAAGCAACTTCATCATCCCAGAGCACCCCAGGAAAAGAACCGTGACAATTGGAATCACCATTATCTCTGCTCTCTGTTCCCACCAGTGGGTAGTCACATGCTGTGAAATTGGCAATATTCAAAGTTCAGTCAAATGCAAAGTAAATTAATGGAAACAACAGAGATAAATATTTACTTCCTAAACCCTTGGAGTGAGAGGAGATTTCAGTAACACCTGTAATGGATTAAAGAATTATTCAGTCTACTAAAACCCCTCCCCAAAATATACAAAAAAATCCTGCTGTCTTTAACTGTTCCTTCATCCTAGGTCAGCTCCAAGGAGATCCAGGGACATTTCTTGTGACAAGAGTGTAGCTCTTAACTTTACACTGATTTTTTGCTGCCTCCTAGTGCTCCATGCTGCGAATGGGTCCAAAGCTTGTGCTGTAAAGGAGAAGATGGAAGCAAACTGCTCTTTTGTCACAGGTTTATTTCAGTTGAACTGTCTCTGGCAAGAGTGAAACAAAGAGATTACATGAAGGCAGAAAACTGAATAGGCTTTTTGCTTATTATTGCATGGTCATACTTCTGGGGCCCAGAGTTTTACTGTGAAGGAAGAGAGTTCCCACAATGAGTTTCAGGCTACCATTTTCCCACAGAAGTGAAAGACTCATTCTCCAAATCTTTTTCATAGTCCGCTTACAGCTGTAAACCAGGGCATTCAGGTTTGTACATGACCTTTACAGAACAATACATTTTTATTTTACATGTGATTACTTTGGTACATACAATTTTTAAATATAGAAACAGATAGGGAGGGCAAATTTTTGTGTGCCTCAGCCAAAGAAGTGGGGATAATTTATCTATGAGGCAATGAGAAGGGGATCTTTCTGATTCAGTTTTACCATGGCTTTCAAAGATCACCATAGCAGTGTAGTCTGCAGGACATGGTTTCTCCACACTGCCTGTGGCAAATGTTCATTTAAGCATCTGAATGATTCAGGCTACATGGTGCAGTCAATATATATGTATGCAGTAACATAAGGCAAGTTTTGAAACTAAAACTGCTGACTGCTCTTTAAAGTATCTTTTATTGATTTTGTGTAAACCATAAAGAACTGCTTTTGATTATCTGGCAAATCCACCTTCTAATACTTTAACTTTCCAGTATAAGTTTGTAACTCTCACATTTGAAATGAGCTTTGGATTTATTAGGCAGAAAAAATCTCTTGGAAAGAAAAAGCTGAAATATCCCATTGCTACTGACTTTTCGTAGAATGATCGCTTAATATTCTGGCATACAAGGTTGAATTTTCATCCAGGTGAATAAAGTTGTCCTTCTGAAATTTTTGAAGGAATTTATCCCACATATTCCATTACAAATCATAATGGATTTCCAAAAATTATGTGTCTGTCTTCAATAAGCAAGCAGGTATTTGTTTACAATTTTGTTCTTGATAATATCCTTGATAAAGGACCATCTCATTCTTAGACTGGCACCTTGGAAAAAGAACATCTTCAGTTACTGTGAATTTTTGTCTCAAAAATATGTGAAAGATATTAAATCGCCCCTTTCCTGTGCAATTCTGTACAATATTTTCCTTAAAATTATCATGGCTTTGTGTCCCCTGCAAAAAATGTCATATCTGATAAAAAAAATAAAGTATTTTGCTGCTGAAATTGAGGGGTCTAAAAAATGAAGACCAAGGTAAGAAAATGCAGGCAAAGCTGAAGTCAAATACTTTCTGACCAGATATAGCAAATACTTCTCCAAGTACTTTTCAATTTGAACTTGATGTTATAAAACATACAGGTTCTGGCTGTGTGAAAAACCAGTCACTCTCTTTCACAAGGTTACTTAAGACTTTGTATTAAAAGCAATGTGTCATTTTTCTGAAATGTGTCATTCCCCTCAACTGAAAATTTTGAACTGAAAGGTCAGTAATATAGGTTAGCTATAGTTCCACCCCTCCAATTAGGCTTCTTCTGTTCCCACAGTTTCAAAATTTCCCACCATGGTTAAATACCTTCTGATTTATATTTAATTCCCCCTCACTACGAGTGTATGTTAATAACAGCTCTCCTTCCCTCCAGTGTTCTCCCTGGATCCTTGGAGAACAAGCAGATATGGCAGAATCTCAATGATGTTCCAAGAGCAGGGTGTTACTACCATTGATCGTGTAGGACTGCAGAGGTTTACAAAAAAGACAGAGCCTTTTTTTTTTTTTTTGAACTCTGAAACAGTAAAGAAAGGCAGTGACTTTATTGGACAAGGAGCCGAGCACCAGTGAATTTTCATCTGCTGTCACCTGCTTGACAAGGTGACTCAGGCTAAAAAGCACACTTTGTGAAGACGAATTTGCTGTTTTGCTAAGAAATTTTGAACTGTCACCCTTGGGCACTGCATAAACTTACATGAATTCTTTCCAGACACAAACCTTAGAGCATGATATCCATCACACTAATAGGCCAACTTTAACCCAGTCAGGCACAAAATCTTCTTAGCCTCAAAATTTAACCATGGTATATATAATGAATATGAGAAACAAAGTATGTACAATAAAACTATATGTACATTCTGAACTTATTTTATTGCTCTGAGGCTTATATTTATTTGGCTACAACATAAAAAAACCCCTCAGGTAACTGTATAAAGCTGTATAACTGGTCTATATAAAACTGTATAACTGGTCTAGTGAACAACTGCATCTTCATGATGGTGTCACTGTTTGAATATCTCAGGTTTGAAAATTAGTCATTCACATGTGCACATTCAAATGCATGTCTCCAAAGCAGAGTACATGCCTAATGGGTAATATGTGACTGAATTAGTATTTGCCATAAAAGATATTCAGAAAATAAATATGCTATACAAATAATATATTTAGTAAGGCTTGCCTTTGTTCTCCAGGAATGCACAGAGCAGGAACAAGTAGTAAGACAAAAAGCGTGTGTTTTGTGTTCTGCATGAACTTGAAGAAACCAATCCTCCCTCAATGTTTCCAGCCCATTAAGTACCAGTTACAGCACAGAGCCACTGATGGCTGTGGTGATTCAGATCAGGTGGCAGACAGAAGTGATACTGCTAAATGGGTTTTACTGTGCCTTCAGCTACAAAATCTTTGTGTCTCAGAATAAAGGCAGCTGCATTAACTGACATCTAAAAGTGTTACATACCTTGCTGGTTCTGCTGGGCTCTGTTGCCCCCCTTGCTGCTGGAGCACTGAATGGGTTACAGGTGCTCTCAAGCACAGGTAGGTGCTTTGCCTGGTGACTTTTGCCACCTATTTGCAAAATTCCTCTTGCCTTCTAATCTGAACCCTAGAGCATCTCTTGTGCAGCTGTCTGGAGATTGAACAGCTTCCTGTGGGCATTGCTGCTTTCATGGAAACATGGGAGATTGTAATCATACAACCAAGAGGGGAGAAAACTGAGTTGGAAAATCCAAGGCTATTTTTTCCACTCGTTTTAAGATTTCTATCTCTATAGGTTGCACCTTACTTCAGGATTCCTTCATACATACATCAGAAGGCAGATGGCTGCCCACAATCTTTCTGAGCAGTCTCTTATACCCAGGCTCTTCATGGATGTTGACATCATAGAATCATGGAATGGTTTGGGTTGGAAGGGGACATAAAGATCATAAAGTTCCAAGCCCACTGCCAATCTTCCACCTGACCACGTTATTCAATGCATCCCCCCCTAACCTGGCCTTGGCTGGGCATCCACAGCTCTTTGGATAAGCTGTTCCAGTGTCTCACCACCCTCACAGTGAAGAATTTATTCCTAACATCTAATTTAAACTGACCCTAATTCAGTTTAAAGCCATTAGCCCTTGTCTGTCACTACAGGCCTGTGGATAAAGTCCCTCTCCAGCCTTCTTGTAGGTGTTCTTCAGGTACTGGAACCTGATGTGTGTCGGGTCTCCAGTCACTTTTGTCCATGCTATCCTTGTCCTAATCTGGTAATAGCTGCAACTACCCTTCTCCAATACTAATTAATGGGAAAAAAATTAAAAAATCAAAATTCCTTAGCTGTTCTAGACAAGGAGGAAAATAGAACAGATCCAGTTCTATATATGATGGAGTAAACCTGGCACTGCTATTTCCTGGTTAACAATTACTGTTGATTTATGTGTCAAGACTAGAATCCTTCTGCTCTGAGAGAGAACTCACTTCCCAATCAGAAAGAAGTCGTCTTTGAAAATAAGAAATCACTACTTATTTTTACTTTTATCAGTGTTTTCTCTAAAAAAGAAAAAAACAAAAATCACCTGCTGGAATTTCATGTAATGATTTTTCCTGAAAGTTTCAATACATTCCCAACTGTTATACTTTCTCTGTTATTCTTTCTCTTTAAGATTCTTACTTTTTATCCTTGCATCTGTTAGAAAGAAGTGGATGCAGAATTTGTTCCTTAAATAGAGCCCCTGAATTATTCCTACATAACCTGCATCAGAGCTCTCCAGATTGTGTAGCTTTTTTTTCTGGAAACCTGCCAAGGTCAAGGAGAGACAGGAGTAATTTCAAGCCTGGCGTAGTTCTTTAGAGATAAATATAATCTGAGGGATTTGAATTTTTGCTCATCAATATGGAGTTTTCACTTAAGACTTTGTTTTTTTATGAAGTTTCCTCACCTTACTAGCTCATCCTTGGAAGCAAAAAAATATACCCACTGTGATATTTTTATTTTTGTTTTGTTTGTTTTTCTTTTTAAAGGAGATAGGAACATAAGTAAAAGGAAGTAACAGAAAACTCACAGATGAGGATCTGTAGGCTTGGGAATATCTTCCAGACTTGCCTCACAAATTTGTGCTTGACCCCTCTCAAGGTTTGAAGAGACTATGTAACAGAAAGGATCCTGGATGACTCATTCACAGCCTGAATCTCAGCACTGAAGTGTTGCAAAATTGGCTCCTAGGAATATCAGCTTTCCTGGGGGTCAGTATCAAGCAAAGGTTTAAGACAAATCTGAACCCAGAACTTAGGCAGTCAAGATATTTGGTGCCTAGGAAAGTTTTACCTATTCCTAGAGACTAAAGAAAGTAAACAAAACCAGCATAACTGGTTTTTGCTTCTCTTACAGTCCCATTTCTCACTATGATATTTGTGCCTATTTGTTCCTTTTTTCAAGGGAAAAGCAGCACAGAGAGACTGCTAATGGGAAATAACAAAGTACTGATCAATGTCTACTGAAAATAAGCTGTAACCACCACAGTGAAGCAATGCAATAACACAACAGCCATCCTATTTTCCAGTCCATGACACTTCTGAAGCATATACCCACATGGCAGGGCATCAGCTTTCCTGGTAATATTCCTGAGTCAAGAAGGCAGACAGTCCAATTTAAACCTGTTACACTTGAAATCCCTTTTGCTTAACGCTTGTTCACCCACCTTTTAGATACAGGACTATCAATTCCTGAAATAAGTCATGGGGAACTTCCTGCAGTTTGAACACAGCTTTTCCCTGGCCTGAACAGAAAATTCCTATAGATATCTGCAGCAGCCCTGCAGGAGGAGTACAGTGTGCAGTTGACCACGCCGTATGTGATTAAATTCAGGTACTGGGGAACTATGGTTAAAGCCTCTAGAACAAGCTCTGAGGCCACTGATTTGTATCAGCAGGTTATCACACCTTCCTCAGATGGACTAATTAACTACAAGCAAGAATAACTGCTCCTGCCAGAACTAAGAATTAACAGCTCCCATCAAATGTTTCATCCATTGAAGTAGCTGCTCTCAGGCCTGTTAAGCAGCACTACCAGGTGGAAAAACATAGGGTTTTATTTTATCCCAGCCAGCTCCTGGCCATTTTTAGGATTTTATGCAGTTTACATTGTCTGTTCAAAGAATGGATACTGTGCTCAAAATTTAAACATAACTATAAGGCTTTGGACTCATCTACCTTTTTTAGGAACCAAGTCTAAATAATTGGTGTGTGCATACATGTGTGCATATGTAGTGTCAGGGGAGTGGAGATGTGGAGTTGTTAATCAACACTGCCCCTGCAAAAGCATCATGGAAATCCTGCAGTCTGGCTGCTGTGTCAGTGAGAATTAACTCAGTTTCACCAGACACAGAGCAAGCATACACTTTCATCTGAAATGGCTTAAAAAATTATGTAACTCCAAGAATATTTTGGTAGAATGAGGCTTTTTCTCACATGAACTTGAAAGAAAGGCATTGCAGACACTATATTTAAGTCTATATATTACTTTAACTGTTCACGCTGTGTGATATATATACCAAGTATCTTTCCATCTTCCTGCTTAGTGCAGAACCCTAACAACACTCCTGATAACCAGGTCAACAACTTTCCAAATAATTTTTCTGATGTTTGTTTTACTTAAAGAGCTAATCTGTGTATACTTTCTGCTCCTTTTAGAGTAGTAGACTCCATTTAGAAAAATCGTACTGAATTACCTCAAACAGCAGATTTATTTTTCAGACAACACTTGTGCAATAAAGTGGAGGGGATTATGTGGCTATATGCAGAGGATGTTTGGTTGCAGAGAAGTTGTTTTGACCACTCTGTAGTTGAACACTTTTTGTTTCAACTCAGCATGGGCAGTTTCTTATCCTCATTCATGTGAAGAACATGCAATTCAGGTGGCTGACTTTTGGGGGAAAGCTCTATGAACAAATGAATAATGAAATAAATCCTACTGTGTTCTTTGTAGGAGCACATGATATTTTGACCTCATTGTTGTGGGTAATTAATTTCTCCAAGGTATGAAAGAATTCCTCTAATCCTGTTTAAGATTCAGCACCCTTTACTTTTAGATAGTCCTGTGGGGGCCAGGGATCTGGATTTGATGATTAGGGGTTCATTCAAACAGGAGATATTCTTTGATTTGGTGAAGATGTTGTCTTCATATTATTCCTATTTACTCTGCAACAGTTACCAGGAAAGTTGGTTAATTTTTTTTAAATTTTTGACTTCTACATTAAAAGTTAATTAAAAATTAAAAGGTTCTCTATTTCCTGGTTATGAAACACAGAAATTAAATAATTATCTGTGAATAATTAAACTCTTATTCATATTTTCAAGAGATCCTAATTTTTCTCCTTTTATTACCAGTAGATCTGAGGCCAGCCTCCAGTCTGGCTAGGGTTGTGATCCAAGGTATTTTCTTCAGTTCTAGGAATTCTGGGATATCAAAGTCAATGAAAAGAAAATTGTCTGTGTACTGTACTCCTATCACGCAAACGCAGAATTGTTACAGGTTTATATATAAGTGTTAGGTTATCCACTGCCATATCTTGCTTACTGTTCTGTATTTTTCAACTACAGAGAGCATATTTTAACAGAGTAACCCATGTTATCTACTGGGAAAAAGTATTTTAGTTACTATTTTGAACCAAGCTAATGCAGTGAAAAAAGAGTGCCATTGAATTTAATGTCTATGCTGAATTGGGTCAGCAGTTGTCATATGATTAAATTACATGGGCTTTTTTTTTTCACCAGCCTCATCACTTCACATTATGTAAACTCAGTGTATATAATAGCATAGAATACTGTCTGGGACCACTCTTCTGCATAGCTGAACCAGAAATCATTCTCAATTGCATTTATCCTGGACTTTGTCACACACAAGAAAAAAAATTGTTTACATAAAATTATGTCTTTTATCATTTACCATCAATTTCCTGTCTTATCAGGCTGCTTTGTTTCTCTGTACTACTGATTTTAAGGCCAGCTGTGCAGATGTTGGATTGGAAGCTGGCCTTCAGTAGACCTATTCCTTGTTTTGCTGCTAACTCACTTGTGTGACCTTTGATGGCTTCATAAATCTACCTTTGTTTCAGTTTACTTGCCTGTAAAATTGCTGTGATAAATAGATGTTGTGTTTTGTTGAGCTGAATTTCAAGATATATTGATTCAATAATCAATACTTTACCAACTAATAATAAATCCTAATATTGAGTCAAGAAGTCAGAGGGATTGCTCAGTGCACTCTTTTTCACACTCGGACAACTTTGTTCAAATTCCATCCAAAATCTGGAGGTATCTGGAGAAATGTTTTTAAGTTAGCATTAAGTCTGATATACATGGACTTCCCAAAATCATGGGTTAAAATCCTAGCAACTTCAAATAAACCTTTTATCCTTTCAAGTGCCAATCAGGATAGGTTCATTTGCAAATACAGGCTAATTGTTTAACCTTATTCCAGACCTTTGGGACCCAATTATCCTGCTGCTTGTAAGAGTGAAACCTAATTAACATTTTTTAAAAAAAATAAAATTAAGCAATTCTGATGCATTTAAGCAATTGATGTTAGGAATTTTATTTTTTAAGCAGAAGCTTAGCTGGCACTGTTCTGCTGAACCAACATCAGGCTGATTATCACACACACACACACACACACACACACACACACACACACACACACACACACACACACACACACACACCTTGAGGTGTTTGCCAGTTATTTTTCCTGCCAAGAACTTTTGATAGGAGACTATTTTATAATTACTGATACAATATTTAAAATAATAAGACTTTTCGGCTTCCAAAGAATGTGGTTCCATTGAATTCACTAAATTATGCTGGTACAACCTGACATCTGGTTACTGCACGCTGCTGCACTGGGTACCTGAGCTAGCCCTAGCCAAGCCAGTTTGAGCACAGGAGACACCTAGTCACCAGCAGTCAAGGTTTTGTATGTTCTACACAAAGTAACTGGAGAGCCTGATTGAGTTATCCCCCACAAAATTTCGTGTTTCCTCAGTAAGAACCTTTTTGGTACTTCTTTTCTGTTTGTTCTGTCTCTCTCCAAAATAAACTTCAGTAGTCAGTGAAGGCAGAGTAGGGTGTTACAATCCAGTCACATTTAATGACCTTACTCTCCACCTCCTTCTCTAGAGATGAACTGAACATTAAACTGTCAGAATCCTTGGATACAAATTGGCCTTGGAAAACTGCACAATCATTGACATTGCTCCTGATGCAGTATTCCCAACACTACATTAAGTCGGATCTCTGACCATCTTTCTGTTTGCTTAAGAAGCTTCCTGAAACTCCAAATGTAGTGTAAAGTCAACCTCACATCCCCTCTGCTCTAAGAGAAAATCAGCTGTAACAGTGATATCCTTTTTAAATATCTAAGATTTTCTGCCTCAACCTTTAGTAATCAAGGAGCTCAAGCCACACCAGCAGCTTCATTATTTTAGAAGAGATTTGCCCCTTCTTTTTTTGCATCAGCTCTTTGTTGTTACAGTGTTCCTGCTGCAAGCCTCCACCTAATGGGCAGTTTTGCTGGAGCACCTCTTACTATGCCCAGGAAAAATCTGCAAGCAGGATATACTTCTTGGAATGGGCTAGAAAAAAATGTTTATAGGTTGATATGGGCAGTAACCAAGTAAAACATTGATATTCTTGCCACACCTGCTGTACCTGTGTCAGCTAGGCCGTTATCAGTCAGGACAGAAAATATTAACATCCACTGCTTCTTGGAGCAGCCTGGATTGCCGTCTCCTAATTATCTACCTTTTTCACAGCTCTATGTCATTAGTTTTCACTTTGAGTCCTTCACTTACTAGCCTTTCACTACCATCTCAGCAACTTCACTTCTTTACAGCCACATCTGTAAAGAAGTTGTTTTTCACAGTCTTAACTGAATTACTTTCAAATATCCTTCTACAACAGAATCAAAGTTAGCCAGACATGCTATGCAAAGCTAGACCTTGGGTCACATGAACCTGAATCATACTGCTTCTCTCTCTCTTTTCTATCCCTTTTATTTCACTCTTTTCCCATAGGACCCATTTTCTAACCTCTGGTCAGTTTGGTTCCTACCCTAACCAGAGGTGAGTAAAGGAGAAGGGTGACTTTCCAAGTATTCAGGACTATATTTCTGCTTATTTAAAGATTATCAATCCTTAATACATTGCAAAACCACAATAAAAATCAATGTGTATTTTTACAGTGAACACCTGATATTGCTACTTTGTGCTGAAATTTGGGAAATAAACACATTTCTGAAGAGAGGCTCCTGAATATCTTTTGCGTCCTGTAAAACATGTAATTCCTTCTATTTGGGCATGTATTTTAGAAATGTATATTGTTGAATTTCATTCTGCATTTCCAGACAATTTCTCTGGTTTTGGCAAGATTCTTTCAAATTTTTGACTTGGTCTATAAAGTTCGTGCCACATGGAAATGAAACATGTTTTCTCAGTGTTATGTAATTCCTAACAAAAATAACAATAACTTCATACTCACAACAGATTTCCATGAAGCCCCACTTGATATATCCTCCCATTCTGGATCCATTCTGGATCACTGATTCCCCACACCTCAGTATAATCAATTAGGTGTAGTTTCACCTTCAGAGAAGCACCCTGAAAGCCATGCTTTGTAGGCATGTTTTGGAAATTATTACTTGAGACAGTATAAAAACCTAAATACAGTCAACCTGTATATGATTGAAACCTCTTTCTGCTCTATGGAATGCCCTTGTTACCATTTCATAGGTAATAGAATGATTTGACATGTCTTGGTACCCACTGCTGACCACTGTGCCATTTCTCTACTATTTTCCAAATTCTTATGAACAGATTGATTGATTTGGGATTTTCCCAGAAGGTGAAGTTAAGCTGATTCATCTACAATTCATTATGTTTTAATTTCTTGAGAATAAGCATTATATCTGCCTTTTGCTAGTCTCCTGGTATCACACCCTTAAGACCAAAGCTAAAAATTCTGATCGGTTCTGCCAGTTATCTAACAATCCTAGTGCTTTCAAAAATGCTAAAACTTGCCCTACATAACACTGTATAAAAATCCTTTATCCATGCCACCCACTCTCTCATTCTGGAATATATGCCCTGAATACATATTCATTCTGTTTCAAACCAGGTATTATCAATCCCAGTGAAGTTCCTAATTAAATCAGGGTTTGTTCACCCTGGGAAATAAAAATAATGCAAAAAAAAATTAATTGTGAAAATTAATACATTTAATATTGCTAATAAAAACCATGGATTTGTGTGATTTCCTATGCAATCATAAGGTCATTTCTTTAAATTCAGATATTGGTCCAAAACTAACTAAAGCTACTGATGAAAATCAATGAATTTGGAATCTAGATCCTTACATAAGGTTTTGACACCACTTAAAGACCAGTAGTAGAGCAGACAAGACGAAACCTGTAAGAAAGTCTGTTGTGCTACATGAATTTTCAAAGGCTCTTAGTGCTGGATAGCAGAAAACAATGGCAAAACCCTTTTTTTTCAGAAAGCAGAATTGGATTTTAGGTAGAAGGAATTCAGATAAGTTTGTTTCCTTCTTCCCTAAAGTCCTTCTAAAAAGGTCACAGTGATAAAAATAGAGCTGCCTTCTCTTACAGGGATTTTGCTTGAGAGCTCAATTTATTCAGAAATCAAGACAGATTGATGTTGTTCCCTGGGAATGCAGATAGGCATATTTTAGACAATAAACCAGGAGCCCTTATCTGCTGAATTTTGTCTTTTCAATGTATCTATCCTATGCTAATTTTAGGTCTGCATTCTCTATATCCTGCCATGTTTTGTTTTTCTTCCTATTGAGCTCTGATTTCTCATTACGACGTGCCCTTTTAGCATATATTTTGTACTTGTGATGCATCTGTTCTTGTTTTGCCCCTGCAAGTGTCTAAATGACAGCTAAATGCATCTGTAAGGACAAGTGCTGAACAGGTGCAAAACAAGACCACGAATAATAAAAGAAGAGGAAGAAATCAGAGACAAATTTTTGCTCTGTCAGGATTTGCCTAATATATGTATAGTCATTACACAGCCAATATAAATGTCCCATTTGCACAGTTCTTTATCTTCTTTTAAAATAGGATCTTTCTGGAATTAATTTAGTGCAAGAAATTTTGATAGAAAAAGCTACTTTTTCTCTATTTCTGCTTTGACAGAGATTCTGTATTTCAGCTTAAAGAATTTTATAGGGTATCCAGCTCTTTTTTGTTAGTAAACAAAGCATGGACAATATTTTCAGGCACATGATATGATTCTTGGGGTGTCCTGGGCAGGCCAGAAATTGGAGTCAATGATCCTGATGTGTACTTTCCAACTCAGCATCTTCTATTATTCTAAAAAATAAAATGCAAAAAATTATTATGAATTGTAGGCCTATTATTTGAAAACAAATCAAAACTCACACTACTTTAATTTTATGTTTATTTTACACTTTCCAAAGAAGTTTCACCTGTTACTCTTGAGAAGAGTTCATGCAGACATATTAATTTCACATATTCCATAAAGTAGTATTTTTTACCCACTCTAATCTCGGTGATACCAACTGGGTAACTGAGAAACACTCTGTTCTTTTTGTATTTTTTCAGCAACATAAAATGTCAAATTATTGCCAGTCTTTACTCAGTGTTATAGCTTTGAATGCACTCTGAGTTCAGCCTCCAGGATAGCAGGACTTTCAGGACTGTGGCTACAACATCTTAGTAATTCCTTTTGAGAACAGGCCAAAATCTCTGTTGTTCAGCAGCCAAATGATAGGCTGGAGGGAAGAGTGGAGGTCAGTTCAAATAAACAAAATCTGACTACTTTTATTTTTTTGCTGAAAAGAAGCATCCAGAAAAAAAAATCCATTTGGTGTAGAATAGAATCAAAGAATCATTTAGATTGCAAAAGAGATCATGAAGTCCAACCCATGACCAAACACCACCTTCTCAACTAGACCATGGCACCAAGGGCCATGTGCAGTTCTTCAACACCTCCAGGGATGGTGACTCCATCACCTTTCTGCGCGCCTCTCCTGGTACCCTCGTTCAGCTCTTCTGAAGCTTAAGACTTCAGAACAAAATTTTGAGACCTTTCATGCACTTCTTACAGGAAGTACCAATAACTAAGACATCAGGTTACAAATTACAGAGACACCAATAATTTTCGGCCCCATAGCCCAGTTAGCTGGGTACTTCACCAACATAACAGGGAGAGATTTCTCTGAGTCTGACACAAGAGCCATCTCACGGAAGCATGTCCAAATCACTGTTTTATGGGCTGCCCAGTCTTCCCTTCCTGCATGGCAGGTCTGTTTGATCTGCCTCTGTATCATGTGCAGCTCAAGATTGAAAGTTAGGCTACCCTGCATAGGAGTCGCTGGGCTAATCTCAGTCCTTTTGCATAATGTTCTGCCTTTTATTTTAAAGAGTTACGTGGTCATTGGAAGCAAGGCAAATCTTCTAACCTCTTGTCAAGAGGTTCACTGAGTCAGAATCTGGCTTAGTATTTCAGTTTCTGAAGGAATACTCATCTGAAAAGTAGAATCTGTCTTCTCCCATCCTTGAATAATAAGTAAATGCTTTGCAATTAACCACAGAAGTAATAATTTAATAAAAAACTCATGTGGAAATTCTTTTTTTTTTCTCCTTATCTTCCCCAGAGGTTTTTTTTTTAACAACAAAAAAAATCAACATTTGCACATACTTTGGGAGAAATTACGTTGGATAAGACACTTTTTGCCTCATACTATCATGAAAAATCAAAACAGAATACTCCAGGTCAACTGAGTGAAGTTGTTCTGTGGAAGCTGAATAACATAAGTTTTTCCTTCAATCATAATAATCTCTTGTGAAAAAAAAAAAAAAAAAAATATCTGGTGAAATCAGACTGAGCCTGGGGGAACTTGAAGCTGTATTGAAACCATAGCCTGAGGTGCAAAGTTGCTCAGAGCTCTTCCTTTCTTCTTGCACTGGGTTCGTGAAACTATTCCCAGGGAGGAATGACCCACCTATTCCCTAATCATCACCTCAATGAACATGAGAGCAGAGCCTGACTGCCTATTTTAAATAGGAATTTCTTGGAAGGCTTTCATGGTCCCCAAGCTTTTCTGTCCTTTTTGTTAACATAGGAGGTAAAAAAAGTCATGAGGGAAAATAAAAGGTATAGGCAATAACACTTCTGGAAAGGCAGAATTTTTATTAAGATCATACCCTGAGTTAAGTGGCTCCTTCTCTGACAGCAGGCATACTGCTGCTCTTTGAAGGGCAAGAAGCTGAACTTTCAGGGAGCCAATTAGGAAATGTTTCAGAAAGAGTGGGAGTGATAGCAGCCATCTGAGAGATTAACTGCAGTAAAGGGTCCTCAAAGCAGTGGCCTCCAACTATTTTCAGCATAGCTATTATCTTTCTTTTGCATTACTTAAAAGCTGCTTTTACAAAAAAGAAAAGTGACAAAGTGACTTGAGGCTTTTTGTTGGGTCCCAGAGCTTTACAAGGAAATTGTTCCACAGCAAACATCACTTATCAATGGAGCTTTACTTCAGAGAAAAATATGTTTCCCTAAGACAGATAATAAATACCCCTCATATCATTGTGGCTGAAAAGTCAAAACAAGCCTGAAAGGTGCATTATGTTCTGCCTTTGCAGTCTTTTTGCTTTCCAGAGTCAGAAAGTATTGATGTTTCTGTTGGATCACTGCTGAATACCTAACTGTACAAAATACTAAATTTTGGCTTGCCATTGAGAACAGTAAGGAAGGAACTAAATGGCAACAAGAAGAATGAACTATGTTTACATCAAACTTTGTTTGATTCTCTAGTGAAAAATAAAATATTAATGAGAAGAGAAAAATAATAAGCTTCCCTTGATCACACCTGTGATCTCATAAAATAACAACCAAAATTCATAAATGTAATGATTTGATGCCTGTCTTGATATTATAAGACAAAGGTGCTCCTACTAGAAAAAAATGATGACATTTTGCTCTGTCTGAACTGGGCTGAAATCTTGCTGTTCTCACTAGAACTCAGGTGAAAAATAATGTGTAAAAAGTAATAATCGTGTTTTGAGAAATCTAGTATAATAGCTTTCTTCCATAAATCTCAGCATAATTAAGAAGAATGGAATTCAAGGGCTCATGATTTCTCATGTTAGAAAAGAAATGAAGGCTGGTATTTTTAACAACACTGCTGTTCATGATTAATGATATCTGTTTGTGAATGCACTTTAGATACATTTGCTGCATCCTCACACTCCCTTGCAGCTCTTGAACAAGGGCAAACTTGACCAGGCAGCTTCACTGGATAATGGCAGGATTCACTAATCAGCACAGCTCTGTCATCCTTATATGCTGATTAAAAGTAGCCATCAGCATCTGGACATGCAAGTTCTGACCCTGAGGTGCTGTGCTAGGGCAAGAGACCGATCAGTAATTCTCCACAATAAAGAGAACACTGCCACAGCAAGGCTGAATGCTAAGAAGAGTGGGGCAATTTTTTAAAAAGTGAATATTTATTTACTTGTTTTTATAAAGCATTTACACTCCTCAGCTGCATTCACAGAATTCCTGTGTTGTTTGGGCTTAGTACAATTACATTTATTCCTGATTAATGTGCTTTTCTAAATCCATTGCTGGAAGGTAGATTTTTTTCCCATTTAGATACAATGAATCAGGTATTATTCACTGTTAGTGGTTTGCTACAGTTTTCATTTGCTTATTATTCCATCTTATTTTGCAGTAGTATGCACATTTTAAAGCATGCCTCTATGTAATCTGGAGGATAGAAATTTAAATGATTGCAGAACTTATATATTATATCCTTTGAAAGACAGAAAAATTAAGATAAAATTTTCAATTTTCATACCTATTTTTACTACAGCCTTTTTAGATATGCTGACTTTCCCAGAATTTTCCGAAGTCAGCAGTTCTTCAGAAAGATTATCACCTTCAAAAAAAAAAGGGTTAGTTATTCGTGTGTGCACAGTAAAATAATTCAAATGTACTAGACACTTTAGTATCCATTCCCTCTTTAAACACCTTTGTTTTGTTCATTTTTATATGGGAGTCACAGCTGGAATTTTCTCTTGGAAACTGCTTTATCATCTAAAGTCATAATTTGGCCATTTGATCACTGCTTATTTTATCCTAAACTAAATAGAAACTCCAACTCCTGCCATGTTGCCTTTTAGATATTTCTTTTTTCTGTGTCTGATCATTCAGATAACCTCTATATAAGTTATCACTTACACGATTAAAACAATAGCTTTGAATACTGTGCATTTTTAAACCTAAATATCACATAATGATTTATGCATCTATGAATAGAAACTTATCCATCATCTACCTTGAAATATGGGTCTTCTTTAAAAAATATAATCTTTCAACTGATTTAAAAAAACATAAAGGAGAAATTCTTCTCTGCTTTGCTGGCCTACTCAGAGGGACATTTCTCCACAGGCCTTTTTTAGTGTAAAATGTGTCATCATTCATTTCTGTTGAAATGAACAGTCTATTATCTTTCCCCACATTGCTGTAATCATAGTTAGGAGTGTTTAATGATGAAATAGTAATCTGCAGAATAGTTATGCTGCTTACATGGTATAGTATAAGAAGGGGTTGCATCAAGTGAAAATACAAGAGTATGTTGCCAACAGATCTCACTATTTCACCTATATCTCTGAAGGATACACAGGTCCTGTGAAATTTCAATGTGAAATACTAGGTTAAAGGATTCTTTTAATGTTAATAGCTATGGAAGTCTTTATTTAGTTTTCCAGACTGATCTTCACAAGAGAGAATCACAGTGGTCCATTCCAGCTTTGAAATCTAGCTGATCTTTTTATCTGAAAGAGGAAAGGACTTCAGCTGAGCTCCCCAAGAATATAGCTTGTTCACAAGAATACAGCTTTGAACATCAAAACTTGAAGATTACTGCTTTCCTTAAGTAACGAGCTTTCTGTGGTCAATACTATAAGCATTTAAAAGTGGAATGGAATGGTCTTTTTTGTTATTTTCAAAGCAACGTTTTATTTTCTTTTCCTTAATATAACCCTTTTATTGCTATTTTGAAATTGGTAGGACAGTAGAGTCCATCAACAGATTGCTTCCATGCTTGCTCATAACTTTTGCAGTAGCTCTGAACTTGCTTTCAAGGAATTTACTGCAGAAATGTACAATTTATGGAGCAGAAAGAATGCACGGTTTAAATCAACTTCAGTGGATAAATGCAGGAACAGAAAATGATCTTAGGAAATTATTGAAGCGCAGAAGACTCTCAGCTTGTTGTGTGGTGGCTGTGGAAGAGTGCTCCCAACAATCTGGAATCTCACCCTTCAAGATGTTTTTCAGTTGCTGGTCAATATTTTAGACTTTGTGTTTTGTACCAGCTGTTTGTGGTTGTGCTTAGCTTTGAACTAGGAAGCTAAACTTTGATAGGTAAGGAAATGTCATTTTGCAGATCCTGTGGAAGATCAGTAAGTCACCTGCTGTGGTCCTTTCTCCTGGATCTCTCTAAGGTCAAACCTGGAATTCCTGTGAGGAGGAGAAGTGAAAGGGAGATTGATTTTGCAGGCTGCAATAAAGTATCTCTCATTGTTTAGAGGACAATTTTTCAGCATTTCAACAGTTTAGCTGATGCAAAATTCAACAATTTTTTTAAAACCTTTGTCTTGAATGATTGTGATGGACTTCTGCTTCCAAATAATTTTAGCTTGTATTAAAAGAATTGATGGGTTCATTTAGATGAGAATTTGCTTTAAAAAGCCACATACAAAAAGAAATATGATTGCCAGGACCTAGTGAGTGTCCTTTCTAATCACTTTTTTTTAGTGAAAGGCTCTATCTCCTCCCTCATGACAGCTGAAGTAAAATACACTGACTGGTACTTTGCACATTTCCAGTAGTACACATCTCAAGAGTTGCACCAGTCCTGCTAAACTTCACCTACACAGACCTAGTGAGAGCATCTCATGTCAGGCAGGACGAGTGTTCCTCTACTGTTCACTTTCACCTGACAAATATAGTTCTTTCACTGAAAATGAGGGAGTATTGCACATGTAGCCAGATCCCTTTTTTTTAAAGAAAAGTCACACTAGTTTGAAGACAGCAGATTTACAGATCTTTTGCCTTGTACAGGATCTTCCTATGTCCCAGTCCCCAGTTCCATATTTGACACCTATAGGTAAATTATGGAAATTCTTCCCAGCAACTTTGGAATTTGGCTGCCTTCCAGGGTCAACCCACCAAAACTGGGGACCAGGGTTTACCCATTTGGGACCAGTGCTTGGCACAGACATACAGAGGGGGCTGGGAAGAGGCCTAGCTGGGATTCCAAGTTGTTGGGTTGCTGCTGTGGAGGGAGATGCCCAGGCATGACATGGCCATCACATGGTGTGAGCCTAGAGCAGCCCCATTTGAGGGGTTCCTTACAGCCCATTCCAATCCAGCTCCACCCTGGATATCAACCTCAGGCACTGTCACTGCCCCTGGGGGGGCTGGCTGGTCATCCGCATCCATGCCAATCTCAAAACAAGTGTTTGAGGAAGGTGACAGAGCCCCAGGGAGCACACAGAGAAGGTCCTGGCATGACTACTCCTTGCCCCATGTCACTGTACATTCAAGCATCCTTTCTTGAAAGCACCTCTTCACCCAAATAAAACACTAGAGCGTCTTTGTAACACTCTTATCATCATGAGATCCCTCTAACATCAGGGTTGAAAGGCTGTGACTTTTAGAACAAGAATGTGCTGACTCTGGTTTGCCTGTAAAGATCAATAAATCCCATCTGCCAGAGCAGCGTCTGCAACCTGTAGGCTCCATCTTTTCAGGTTCCAAAGGGTGAATGTGACACAGTAAATTAAATTGTTAAAAAGTCCCTCTTCTATAATTTTACCTATGAGCTTCTGTTGTGATTGCCTGCTTGGTGGGATTCACAAACCCCAGCACAATGTTATCACACATTGAAAAATACACTGATATACACCTTCTGTAAACAAGTATGGAGTATGAAAATATCAAATCATACTCTCTGGTATATACTTTATAGATTTTACTATAAAATAAGCAGTTTAGATCACTTTGCTGAAATACTAAAGGAAGATATTAAGAAGAAAATTAATAATGCAATTAAAATATTTTAAACAGAAGGACAACTAGTATATACATTTTTTGCTGCTGAAAAGACAGCAAAAATGTGTCTGAGAACTTCTATTGCATGGTTGTGAATACAGAATGGTTTGGTAACTCACCTTTTGTTTTTATAAGAATTACAGAAAAAAATCCTTTCTATATTTATTTTTTGGGGCTTTAAAAATTCTGTACTACATAGAGATCTTAATAAAAAGAAGATAAAACAAAATAAAAAGTTGCAGTCAGACTTGGTATATAAAATTTTCCAGGTTCTTTTTTTGCATGCTAATCACTTCTGCAAGAAGTTAGAAACTAGAAATGGAGTTATTCTTTTAAGAAAAGATTTGGTAGAAATCCCTCCATGTTAAACCTAGGTAATTAACACTGGGTTCTTAAATGTAACCCAGGTGATTAACATTGGGTTCTTAAATCTACCTAGGTTCCTAAGAGTTACATTTAAAAAGTGCCACATTTTAAAAGTGCAGAATGCTGAAGAGTTCTGAGAATGAGTGATCGTTTAAGTAATTAAATGTGGGATTTCAAGCTTATCTTTAGACATTCAAGTCTATAAATCTTGGCTTGTGATTAAAAACATTCTAAATAATTTCATTATTATTCACAAGTGTAAGTCCTTAAGATGGAGGTATTAAGCAAATTCTTATTGCCTGTTCCTGAAGCTCTGGGAAGTAAAAATTATTTTTGTCAGTCTGGTGTTTTCTGTCCACACGGAGATATGGTAACAGGAAACTGAGTCAATATAACAAAATCTGACAAAAGCAGCATGAGGAAGAAAAAGGGACAGAGAGGAAAACAAATTCAGAGACTGTGGGGAAAGGCAGGCAATAGACAATACAGAGCAAAAATTCTGTCAAAAGAAAAATACAATGAGTATGCCATTGGGTAGTTCTGCATGTGCAGAGCTTTTGTCAGTAATAGAGGGCACAGAGTTCCATTTCAAGTTTGATGCAGCCTTCAGAAGTCTTTCCTCTAACTTCAGTGAGCTTTGGATTAAGCACTTAGGGGAAAGACTGGTTATGCTTAAACTGAATGATTTTTTTGTTTTTTTTTTTTTTAAAGAAAGGTGTCTAAAATTATGGAAGAATGTTTTAGTAAGCTCTGAAAACTCACTGAGCTCTCAAACCCTCAGAATCCCCAGAACCTAGTGTCACCCTTAGACCTTACACTTCAAAAGGGAGAAAAGTAGCTTTTCTCAGAATTTAAATTACTTCAGTAATTGCTCAGGGTGCAGAATGTAACACAAGATGTATTACAAACAAGCCAGCAAAGCATTTTGTTGCAACAAACGTGTGCAGGGGATTAAAAAAAAATACAAGGGAATCCCTGATTCCTATTGTGCTCTGGGATTAATAGCATTCAAAACAGAGTTGCTATGTTTTAATTGTCTTAATCCAGAAAATTAGCATTTGAAACACATTGCATTTATAAGTTCTGCTGGAAACACAAAAATAAGTAAACAAGACTTTGAAGATAAGAGGAATATAAGAACTTTTATATATTTTTTTCCCTTTCTTTCTCTTTCTGACATTATAATTTTCTTTTTTTTTACCAACCTTTTAATGTGGGCAGTTGGTGCTTCTGAGATTTCCAGCCACAGTTCTTAATTTTGCCACTCAGTCTCACTGCTTGAATGCATCCCATTTCCAATGGAGTCTTGAATCCCTAAAACTAAAATATTCTCTTATTTACCCATTGCCAATGGGCATTCTCATTCCTCTCCTTTGTCACACCCTCCTCCAGAGCTGTCACTGCCTGCATCTATTGGGTGTGCATGTTGAGGTATTGGCAATGGGGGTCGGGCTGCAGCCCTGGCCTCTATGAGGAGAGTCCAGAGTTGCTCCATGTGGGAGACAGCTAATTCCTGTCAGCTCCTGTTGGACCCACTGCCAGACACAGCTGAAGTCCTTCAGCCATGTGTGGGATGTGTGGGGCACCTCAGGGAAAACCTATTTAAAAAGGACAAAATGGTGTTGAGTAGTGAGTGCAAAAGTGTGAGAAACAGTTGGACCTATGGACCCTGGAACGATTCCTGGGGAGGAGATGCTCCAGGTACTAGAACAGAGATTTTCCTGCAGCTCCTGGAGCAGCCAGTTGAGAGGAACATCCCAGAGTGGATATCCACACTGCAAACCATGGAGTGCTAGGTAAAATCAGCTATCCATGCTGCAGCACTTGGAAGATCCCGTGCCAGAGAAGGTGACAAGCTCTGAAGTCATTCAGAAGGAAATGCTGCAGCACAGGGAAGGGCCCATGCTGGAGCACTGAAAAACTGTGTGGAGGAAAGAGCATTAGAGCTGAACTGACTGAACTTTATGGACTGACCACATGCCTCATTCCCCATCCTCTGCACAATGTAGAGCGAATAAGGAGTGGGAATGCAGAAATGAATTTGAGCCTGGGAAACAAGTGAAGGGTAGGTGGGAAACAGCTGTTTGTCCTAATTATTCACCATTCAAATCTATTTTAATTGGCAATATTTTTTTCCCAAATTGTTTTGCCTCTGATGGCAAACTATAAGAGAGCCCCTCTTTTTATTTTGACCATTACTCATCTTATTTTCTCCCCTTGTCTTGTGTGGGAGGGAGTGGAGGGAATGAAGGATGGGTGGGCATCTGGTAGTCGGTTAAGGTCAGCCCAACATGTTATTTTGCAACCAGATACGTAAGCAACATATGTTGGAAAAAACAAGGGTACACATATTGCAGGAGAACTTCTGTGCCCTGTTTTAGTCATAGAAAAATTGCAGGAGATACAGTTTACAAAAAAGAGTACAACCACAGATTGCAGTGTCCATCAACAAAAGCCACATGACATGGACTCTTGCAATGTGTCTCATTGCTGCCCACCTCATGTAGCTGCCCACCTTTATAGACCACCTTCATAGATGTTTTATTGAGCACCTTCATAATGCTCAAATTTGAGCATTCCTTAAACTTGAGCACTGCAGCTGCTTTTTCCTGCATCCAGTGACCTTTGTACAGCCCATACTTTTCTAGTCATAATCTGCTGGCTCTTGCAACACAGTCCCATGAGCTTACCAGCATTCAGCATTCATAATATTTCCCTCAATCGCAGAACAGTATTTTGCTATCTATGAGCTCCAGAGTCCCCAAGAATCAGTTTTCAGCACTCTAGTTTTTTGTTTCCTCATTTCTGCTGGGTATTTTCAGATAATCACTTTAAACTCCTACAGTGACTGAATACATGATTTTTCTCTTAAGGTGTCAGATATTCCATTGTGCTAAAATTCTCTTGTTTAACTGGAAAACTAATCTGGCTGCCGAGTCTCAAATAGTCCCCATCTGAAAAATACATATCCAGCAGCCCTCATAGAAAAACCAGGGTTCCTATTTTTTGGAATGCATGATGATATGAAAACTAAATTAAATGCAAACAGAATTAATAAATTTCTCATTAAATGTAATTGTAAGAAATGTAATTCACAGCAGCTCCTACTATCTTTAGAATGTTGTTACTTATCAGCAGGGATGTGGGCATATTTAATGAGAACAGACAAACTAAATGACTTTGAATATTTGTTCTCTCTGACAGTGTCATAATAAAAAGTTAAGAGATTTTAATGATTTAAAAGCCTCAAGATTTGTACCTAGTTACAATAACTGGTTCAACATATTCTATCTTCTGTCATATTGTAAATAATTTCAAATTAAACATTGCTTTCCAAAATATTTATGTTAAATGGCAGGTGCATAGGAAAGTTCAATAGAATTCTACTAAGTTTTGGCAGTTCATAATGATTTGCTTTCGCAAGTTGTTAGGATACACTCCATCAGTAGACTCAGAACTCTTATAATATCTCAGGATTGTGTTTCCCAACAATGCTGTAAATGTGCCTAGCTCAAGAATCCTGAATATTTTTTCTGTTGCACTTAATTGGAAATAATCAAAACCTATGGTTTGGGAAGGAAATTGCAGCTTATTTTCCCATTCCCCAAAATATCACTTGCCAATCCCAAGAAAATTCTTGATTAGTAAAACATTTCAATATAATAATGGTTAAATATTTAATCTTGAAGCTTTTATTTTTAAATGGAAACTTTCTGTATCTGAGCATTAAAACATTTTATTTGAACATATTGAGATGAACTCTGCTACAAGATAATTCCCACTCGAATTTTTATTGTGACCTATATCACTTCACTGGAATTCAGGTAGAGGTTGGCTCTTTCCTGATCCACTGACATTCATGAGCCTCTTATAGGAAGACTGAATTGCATCACAAGTAGTGCAGGCCTGACCTGACTGGAGAAAAGGGAAAGCCTGAACGCTGATTATGTGGCACACTGAGAAAGCATAATTTAACTGTCACCCAAGCCCCGAGGAAGTATTATTTCAATTTTGATAATATGTTGTTGTGAGGTTTTTTTAAAATAGATTTGTATTTCTCACAAGTATAATTAAGAAATTCCAATAGAAAATGCTCAGCAGCCTATATTATTTATATTACCGTTCACCTACTGTTCACTGAGAAGCTGAAAGCATTGCTTAAAATTTTATTCTGAAAATGTGACAAATAGTAGCAATTAGGATCCCGCACAGAAATCCATCCACAAAACAAAAGTCCCTTGGGATAACCTTGCAAAAGAGTATTTCTCATATGCCAGGTTACTGGATCATATCTTGAAACATTTTTCTTTGGGAAATACAATATTTATTAGGGAACAAGAACCATCTATTTATTCTGTTAGGTTCTTCAATCACAGTTTAGAACATTTTTAAATTTACTTCTCCACTAATGATGCCTTTTGTCCTTTCTTGCTCCTCTATTTATGTGGTTCCAATCAGTTTTTGTTGTCTTGGGTCAGCAGAGTCAGCAGTTTGGATCAGATAAACTCCAGTGAAAGTGCTGCAAGGTCTCACTTGAGAGCATTCCTATTTCTCATGGTATAAGAATTATAACTTGTATTTAGTACTGCCTTGGGAGGCCTTGCTGGAATCACAGTTTCTCTGGGAAGTTTCACCCAAAAAGCTCTCAGTCTTACATCACTGGTATCACAGCCAGATGCATGTCTCTGTCACTTCATCGCAAATAAACCCCTGCACTTATACCAGCAGTCTAAAAAGAAATCAGTATTGTATGGGTCCTCAAATAGCACAGATACCACAATGGATCTCACTCCAGGACCTGGAGCACTGGTGCTGCCAGCTCACCTGCCACATAATGTGGGACTGAAATTTGTGCCAGGACAACCTAAGTTCACCTTCCCCAGCCTTTTCTTCCTCTTCTCATTGCTGTCATTGATTCATTACCTCCCATGTTGAAATATAAACAAAATATTTACCGATCTTTTCCAAAAATTGCAATTCAGTTGAAAGGCATTTGCACACCATCTCACTTTGCCCCAAGAAATGCTAACATTGGTTTCTTGTTTTATGGAAACCTCGACAGGAACAGCTCTGGGCCACTCTTCTCTTCACACACCTGCACGAATTACTATAGAAGCTTCTGAGCTTTAAGGTTCAAGACATTATTAGTGGACATAAATTGAAAGCTTATTTTTTCATTTCAGACCTAAATTAGATGTAGGCAAAGGAGGAAGACAGGGAATATAGACTTTCCTACTTATGTGCTCTGTGCCATTTTCTCTCTGCATCTGGCATTGATCTCTGAAACAATCTGAACTGCCCAAAACTGAATGGATCAGTTGCCTCCTACAGTTTTCAGCTGATGTGTTATCATATTATATATATGGTCCATTTTTTAGTGCTTAAAACTTGCTCTAATATTCAGTTTGCTTTCATATCATGCTTGCAAAATTATAGCTTTTCAGTCTAGAAAAGTATTAAAGACCTTCATGTTGTGAAGCTTTCTGGTTTTAATTCTCTTGGTCTAAATGCAGCAGTCTTTTTGACCTACTTCCTCTTTTCTTCAAATTTTCCTTTTCCAGTGTCAGAAGTTATTTACATTTCTCATCAGTTTCTGAATTTTCAAATCTGGATTCCTCTTCTCAGTTCTTGGATTCTGCCTATAAAATCTTTTGCAATTACCTCTTTATTCCCTTGAAAATTCCTTTACCAAGAATTTTCTGTTCTGCTATTAGGTGATGTTATACTAAAAAGATAAGTATCCATCTAAGCAGAAACCAAAATAAAAAGTCCTTTTCTGTCTGGAGCAAAATTGTTTAATCAGAAGTGAATTGCGCTTTGCCTAAAGCGACTCACTCTCACTCTCTCAAAACACTTTTCTGTAGCTGGTTTCTCAGAACACACTAGGGAAAGAACATAGGCATTTCTCTCAGACAATACTACATAATTGCTGTAATTAATTCTGTGATCTGGTATTAGGAAAAAGAAAAAAGCAGTATGATCAAAATTTTAGGAAAGTACATAATCCTACAGAATTTGAGTAGGAAATAGGTTTACTCTTGGTATTGAAATATTTCCTCGTAACTTTTGCATTTATACTGCTCTAGCACAGATGTAAACACCATTCATAAAAATACAGAAAGAAAAAAGTGAGAAAAATCAGATCTAATTAACTTATAAACCTTTGGGGGGGAGATTATTTTATAGTGTGACATGATAACTAGAGTAGTAACCAGAAAACACAATCTTGTGTATTTTCCTTTGCAGATAAATGATGACTGATTTTTTTTCCACATATGTAATAAAATACCTGCATTAATTCATGTTGACATACATTGCTGGGAACAAACAAAAATCTTAATCTTGTGGGAAATGAGCAGACATAACTCACAGCATGTCTGACAGCTTTAATCTAATTTGAATACCATCTTTGTTAATAGTCCCTTGGGGCACACAATTTCAAGCTATCCATTCTGGCTTAAAATGAATAGGAGTATGTTTTGAATCATGTTCTCTGTTTTTCTGCTTGCAGCATATAGAGGAATTTGTCTTAGAAATTACTTCATGTAACATATGTATTTGAGAACACAGTTTTGTGTTCAGTTCTAGAAAACAGATAAGAACACATCTCATGAATAGCTCTGTCCCAAGAAGCAACTTCAGCTCATGCATATCTCTTTGCAACAGGCAGTTCTAGCACCATACCTATGGAAAACTGCAGATGTCAGAATTATCTACTCTTTTGCAAAGCCTCCCGATAAATCACCTCTGGAGCTAGCCCACCCAAATTTCAGTGTCAAACCCAACACAGCAAGAAACTCAGGTCATTAGAGAAAAGGGCAGAATACCAGAGAGAGTTGTAGAAGCACAGTGCTGGAAAGGACCTCAGGTGTTCCTTTTGTTCATTCTGTTGCCGAAGGCGTGTTCAACTCTGCCAGTGTCACTCTTGGCAAATGCTGTACCAGTCTCTTCTTAAAGACCTCCACTGAGCACAGCTTTTCCAGGAATTCTGTGCATGATAATGGTGGGAGGTATTTCTTCCCACACACATCACAAGAGCCGATTGGAATCTTTGCTGCTTTTAAACTCATTGTTTTGTGGCCTACTGTGGCCTCTGAGTTATCTCCAATTAGTACATATCCATTTTCTGAAAGAGTTCTCTACCTCAGCTGAAGTGCTCTCAGTGATAAGCAAAACAGGATTGCTCTGTGCTCTGCTTTATACACCGTGATAATATGCTTGCCTTTTAAATAACACCATGGAACACCTTTAGGTCCTGATGCTGCACAACACCTTCAGACCCATTTTTGAGCAGGACTCCTCCAGCTAGTTGGCTTCTATCCAACATCTATAACAACTTATTGCTCCTGTTCAGATGTTTTACTCTTTGTTTGCCCATATTATTCTCCTAGATCATATCTTCATGCCATTTACAATTTAATGAGCACATTTTCCGTTGCTGCATTCAGGTATTAATACTATTTGAAGAGGAGATAAGCAGTAGGAGAACTCATGTAACTCCCCTTAACATAACCTTCCACACTACGTGTCAACTGGTTTTATACCCTCCTCGTAAGAATTTCACCAAAACTATTTCTTGTATAATTTATGGGTGGGTCATGTGAGGATATCAGTACTAATATTAAAGGCAAGATGAAAACATCAGTGATTTCTTTCCTTTGTCTAAGCTGACATCCTATGCAGAAGAAAATCAGTTTAGATTGACAAATTTATATGTAGAGAAAAAAAAACAAACCTGTTGTCTTGTTGGATGCCATCTGCATCTAACTTCTGCCTTATGTTCTAGATAGCTGCAAACATTTTATCATCTTAAGAAATATTGTGGGAAGATACAATCTTAATTCTATTAGTTACTTGTTCACAGATGGCTTGTTTAGTGGTAAAAAAAGGCATGAAACACCTTCATGCTCAAATTCACCTACAAGCTACTTGAGTAGAGTAGACCTTACTCTTTCTTTTAAAATTAACAGAGAAAATGAAAAACTTTTTCAAAGTATTATACTAAGTCAATAATAAAATGACCACTTTTTATCTCCAAAGTAATTGCTTGATAATTGCACCTCATTTCATGTCCCTTTTTTGCTCTTCTGGTTTTGCTCTTCTGGGTTTTTGGGTTTTTTCTATTTTTTTTTTTTGATTGGTTTGTTTTTTTTTTTTTTTTGTTTTTGTTTTTGTTTTATTCTTTGTTTGTTTTTTTACCCTGTGTTTACATGTTCCTGCTGCTTTTTAAAATTTAATTTTTCATATGTCTACCATCCATCAGTCTTTAAAATTCATTCTTTGGGATGGAATCAATAAGAATTTTATACTTTAACCAAGTTTATCTCTTGTGATACTCCTTGCATATCTGCCTAGGATAAATTATGACCCTTGTATTTTTCCTTTAGTCTTTGTTTTATCTCTTAATCCTTGTTCTTATTAGACAGTGACTACAAATTCTCTCTCAGCATTGAAGTCTACCTAATTTTTATATAATACTTTCTCTCCCTCATTATTTCAATAGACACAGTTCCGTGGTCATCCTTTGTCCTTCTAAAAATTGTATTTTTTTAATATAAGTTTTTCAGCCCCTTTTCCTGTATGCTGTTCATCAGCATATAAAAATAAATAGTCTGACCTCTAATTTCCTGTTTCATGTCTTTTGATCTTATTCTGTGTAATCCTTATCTCCTCCCTCTCAAGAAATGTTGATACTGTTATTCAAACTTCTCTTTTAATTCCTAACTATGAACTTCTGTCACTCACAGTGCCTTTCCCTCTCCAATCTCTGTTTAAAGATTTTCTTAATACATAAGTGGTACCCTTATGGAAAATAGACTGTTTTCTGTCTTCTTGGCATTTCTTTCCATGTACAAGAGTATGTGTAATATTGTCTCTATGGTCACGAGAGACAAAGGTGTCCTGGTGTCCTGGAATGTTTATTACACATTACTCCAGAATACCTAGATTCCTAAACCTTTGTAATCTTTAGCTAGGAAAACAAACACATATCCCAGACAAACCTCCTGCCTTTCCAGATTGATACCATGGAGCTGTGGTCACTGTGAGAGATGAACTTCACCCACTTTATAGCAATTTGTAAGAGCTGAGCCCTTTGGGATCAACATGCTCCAGATGTGAGCTGGCGTGGGCAGATGAGGCCTTTAGGAGGAAATTGCCAACCTCTTCTACTTTTTTCCCTTCTCTTTGAAATGGAGGCTGTTAAAGATCGGAATGTCTTTTATTCCACTTCCAATGGCATTTGACCATTACTTGCTGCTAGAACACCATCCTGTTCTTGACCTCAATAATGAAGCAGCACCAATTTCCAGCTGAGACCTGCAGCCAGCTTGTCCCCGACAGAATGGCCATTTCATAGCTGGTGGTGTTATGGACCCTGAGCTCCATATCTTCCCTAGATTCTGGTCAATGCTGTCTTGGCGTGGGTGGTCTCTGCATTTTAACAAACAAGCAAGAGATAAAAAGATAACAAGAATAATGGATAAATAGCACAGCTGTGTGGGGTTTTTTGTGGGTTTTTTTTTCCCGCTAGAATGTTAATAAAATAGGAAATCCAAAACCACAAAAGCTCTAACAGTGAAGAATTAGCTAACACCCTTCCCAACAAACGCACATAAATTTCTGCATGTCTATTCCAATTGCTATTGAAAAGAAAATGACCAGCCTATCTCTTAGTCCATCTCTTCCAGGACATAAAATAGCAGTTTTAAGAATGGTCAGCTCCTCTCCATTTGAGTTAGTTGTTGACCTTTGAGACTGCTGTAAAGCCTTTGCTTTGAGATTGTTGTTAGCCTTTGAGACAGTAGGAAAAAAAAGTAATGGGAGAGAACTTGGCCACTTAATGAGTATAAGTGAGATACAAACTCCTGAAAATGTTCTGGGCCTTAATTGCCATTGCCTGGAATTGGCGTCTTTGAGAGCCAGGTCTTCATGGCTCAAAATCTTATGGGCTCTAGAAAATGTCACTGGGTCTCAGTGACAGACAGAATTTGATTTCTGAAGTTTCCAAATTCAGTGAAAAATTCAGGAAACAGTCAGAATTATTCTAAATCAATAGTATCGTAATTCAAATCTTAATATTTGCATGCCTTTCTGAAAACTTTGATGAGGCCTAACATTGTGGGTTTTGGCCTTTTTTGAAAACGTACATGCTCAAGATAAAGAAGCAAAAATATTGTATCCTTATCCAGTTGTGGCTATCATTACACTAACCATAAAAAAGTTAATTCTAGCAAAATTTCAGTCTTACTTCTAAATAATGCAAAATACCAGCTGTATGTTGTGCAGTGTTATTCATCACCCATGAGAATGATTTTGCCTTTGAGCACTTTTCTCCTATGAACTCCTCTTTTCAGAAATAGGGAGAAATTAGTACATGTGCAGAAAAGATCATTAAAGAGGTATTCTAAAAATGAAAGAAAACATTAATTCCTAAGAAGAATGCACTTATGTCAATTTGACAATACATTGAGAGTCTAATAAAATCTTTTTCAGATTCTAACTTATTCTGTGATGTTATAACATAAGCTGAAGTGAGTGAATTGCTATATAAAAGAAATTCTCCCTCATTTTAATAATTTTCATAGATTCAGAATGATTGTTTGTTTCTTTGGTTTTAATTTTTTTTCTGTATTAGGCATGTATTTTTTGAGTGAAATTAACAGAAGTCATATAAATTTATTGAAAATCAGCATCAATACAACATTTTGAGACCTACTTTTCTGACATACACAAACCGGTTCAAAGTTTGAATGGTCTTTTTGGGCCTAATTTAATAATCCATTATAATGAAATAATTTTAAGTACATCAACATTCATAAATATGAGAAAGGTATCTTTTCTTTTATTTGTTGCAGTAATAGCTACTGCATTGTATGTGAAGAAGATAACCTGTGGGGTTTTTTCTTATCAGAGATATCATCTCTCTCTCACTGAGTCAGACATAGAAATTATATATTGCATGCATTTTTCAGATGAAGCATATATGTAGTATTTTAAAGACCAAATGCCTGTAGCCGCAAAATCAGACACTATCAAATTACTAGACTTGGTATATGTAACCTACCTTTTCACATCAGTCTCCAAGATACAGGATTTAAGAATATTTCTGTCCTACTACAGTGAAAAAATCATAGCAAACTCAATGAGACTATGTATTTATTAAAACAGGTCACACTTCAAAACACCGTTACAGTACATAATGGATTTACCATGAAAAGACAATTTGCAACATTCAGCTTTCCAATTTTTATATATTCAAGACAGCTGTGAATGAAAATTAAGTACTTAGAGTGTGTGATCTCGGAATTTGCATGAATTTATGCTTAAAAGCTGAACAGTAGCATCTCCAAGATGAAGCCTGTAATTTTAAAAGTATTAGTAGTGAGCTAATTTGAAACATGCCTTTCCCACAAAAGAATTTTCTAAGCTCTTGAGAGGCAAAATTAAATTTCTGGCCACTCTTTAATTTGCATTTCCATACTCTGACAGTTTCCATAATTGGATTATTTCTAAAATAAAGAAGACAATCATATTTTATTTAAACAATGGGAAATGGAAAGTGTTATGAAGGAAATATCTACTTTAGAAATTCTACAGTAGCAAACTGAAAATGAAAACCAGCTTTCAATTAAAATTTTTCTAAGAAACGTCTCTGTAGATAAATGTTATCTGTTTAATGGAATTTACTTTAAAAGATGTTTGCATTCAAGTAAAATTACTTTGGAGCAAGGTGTTTCATAGTGTTCAACACTTCCAGGTCTTTTTCAATGTACATGTCATAAAAAATTAGAATGAGTGACCAGAAAACCACATCAGGGCATTTTGACATTTGGACTTCTTTGGCCCATTGCGCAACTGGCTCCAGCTGGTTTCTTTCATTCCCTTTGGTCTGCTGCTTATGGCAGCCATCCTATGGTTCTGGATGTTTAAACAGCTGCAGCACAGATAATCTTCAAGAGTTGGTTTCTCTTCCCCACATTTTCCCTAATTTCTGGTAAAACAATGAGTCTTTTGGCTCATCCCATTTCCTTGTGCAGACCTGAATTATAATCCAAGTCAAGCAAGATTATTAGACCTATTTTGTGGTACTTTCTAAAATAGCAAGTAAATTTTTTAACTATCCATTGTTTTATAAATGGAAACATATTTTTAAAAGAAGTGAGTTGAGATAAAGTAAAAAGTGAGTGAAAACAAAAAAGAAGGTAAGTTTTGCATTGAGGGGGATCACAGAGCACTTAACACCTAGCAGACTTTGGATAGTCTCAGCAGTTTCTCCATATAACCAGGAAAGAGCAAAATGCTCAAAGACATTTACAACGTTCCAGAAAGGTTTTAGCTGGACTGATCTTAAAATTCCTCAGTGATGGAAACCAAAACTCCTGAACTCACCTATTGTAGTTAGTAGTCTTGCCATAATGGTGGCATAATAGTTACATTTTAGTTCTTGAATTCTCAAGTTCTGAGGACCATTATAATTTAAATGTTGTTTGAAATAAATTTAGTTGAATTAGAGATTTGATTTCTTTCTTTTCCTAATTAATTCTGCATGTTCAACTATGATCATACTAAATAATGCAGTGAGCTCACTCTGACCAGGGGATATTCTGAAGGGCTTTAGCTTGAGTGTGTCTGAAAGTCACATCTCCACATTATACAGAGAATATATACACTTTTAAGGACTTCTTATTTGAGAAAGGAACACCTTGCTGGCTATAGTGACGCTTCCTGGAGTCCAATTTGGGAATAACAGGCATTTTCTCCAGGTGTTTTCTCCAGAGGCTAATTAATAATTTCCATTATTAGCACAAGAATAATGCCTACAAGAGTATGATCCATTTTATTCTTGGCCTTCCCTCAGCCCTTCAGTCTCGTACATAGTCAGATCTTTTCTTGCTGGTGGTATTTTTGCAGGCATTACTGTGGTATTGGACAGTCTTTTAAGCAGGAGACAATGTTGTAACATTAAGGGCTGAATTCTGTCCAGCTTCTCTGTGTTATAAACATATTTGTTTAATTTTATTTCTTATATAGTGGGAATCCCAACACTGCATTATTCATGACAGGAATGGGCAGCATTTTTGCCACAGTAAAGTATCACCCCATCATTTCTATCCTGGGACTGCACTCAGCAGGAGTACAAATGCTGGTGATCATGATGGATGGATGGATGGATGGATGGATGGATGGATGGATGGATGGATGGATGGATGGATGGATTCAGTGGTTTATAAGGCGCACAGTCAAGCACAGGATTACAGGAGAAAATGTTAGGAGTACATGACATACACATGCTACAACAGGGGAAGGTGATCTAATGGGTAACTGAGACGAATGAAATCTAAGTGTTATGTAGATGGTAAATTTCAGCTATACTTAAATGTTAGGAAATATACTGTAAATAATCCTCACACCATGGCAGGTATAAGAAAATAATCTGGCATGAAACGATCCAGACTTCGTGGAATCAACATTGAATAGGGTGTCCCTTATCCCTTTGAAATGAAGTCAATTAGTTGTTACATGCCATTCAACTATTGCCGAACTGAAGTCACCGAATTAGTCCTAATCTGGTATAATTTTCTTTTTTTGTTAAACTAAGTCAGCTTCTCACTGTATAACATATTCTTCAGCCCTTTTTCTTCCAGTTTTTATACAATTTCCTTTGATTTTTGAAAGTAGGGAAAATTGGTAAAAACCCACATCAAAGCAAAGCAAACCAAACCAAACTGACGATACAGATTCCAAAAGAGGTTAGGGGAAAGTTGAGCTGCTGCCCTATGTTCGTGTGCTGGAGTGTGTCATTGCTAGGCACACATAGACTGTTGACTATGTCATTCGTGGAGAGAACAAATTGATATTTCAGTTCTGTTCTTTCAATGTCAATTCCTGGATTTTTTATGTAAGTATTTGATAATGGAGAGGGACAAAGGGAAAGGAGGGGTTACTGACAGAAGTCCTCTCATAAGGATGTGCACACACGCCTCTGTAGCATATGCTTATGGTGTGGGAGGTGCTGTCAACTGCAGATATCCCATTAGGTCTGGATAAGAGACAGGCTAAAATGAGCTAGTTCTGCTCATCCATTCCTGAACTTTGAGGGTTGTATATTCTGTTTCTACTCAAAATATTTTTCTCGTCAGTTTCCTGAGGAAAATAATGAAAATTAAGTGGTGCTCTCACTCTTTTAATGTCTTTTTCATGCCACTATGAAATTTATTTCTCCATTTTTAAATAAAGAAAATAAAATTTCCCAACAAGATTGTTTTTCAAGATTAATTTATTGATTTCAGTGCTCAAATATGAAACCAGTTTTAAGTTATTATCTTCAAAATTTTTTCTCACATTTACAGCTTTTTCAAAAGGTTCTTGAGAAAGATTTACTTTGTTTTGTCTCAGAACATGATAATGAATCAATGAAAAATAATACAGGAATTACTATTTCAAAGAAACAAGGATAATAATGCTTTTTCCACATCTTCACCAATGATTTTATTATACCTCATTATTATGCAATGTCATCCCTGCATGCTTTGGTAAATAATGCTGCTTGAAATATTCTTGATGTTAATCAAAACACTTGTCTTGTTCATGTCTCTCACAGGAAGTATTCATGATTGGAAATTGCTTTAAATTTGACCATACCTCTTATTATTCGCCTCTTTATCTTCCTCTCTTCTCTTCCTGTCCATCTCAGTACATACACACACAAAAAAAGAATTGTACTGGATTTTGAGATACAAAGACAGAAATATGAGCAAACTGGATAATACAAGTTCTATACGTCATTTAAAAAGACACAGATATATTGGCAAAATAAATACATGTATTCACATGTATTTCTCCAAACAAAACACAAATACAAGGCATTTGATACAAACATGACAGACCCAGTGAAATAATTAAGGAGGTAAATGTGGCACTTGTAGAACAGTCTGATGCTCAGCTAACATTTCAGAAGTAAGGAACTGAAATATAACAGATCTGATCAGCTTATTTAAATACTACTCTTGGTAATTAGCTGTGTGACATTATTTTCTGAGAGATACTGTGCCTACCAGCCTCAGTAAAATGAAAAAAACCCATGTAAACCTCCAGGGAAGTAACATATTGTCAAAAAGGAAAAAGGGCATATAGATAACATTAATTTCTTCTCATGGAAAGAAGACATTAGCATTCAATTCCTACATCTCCTAAAAACAAAAACATAAAAGAGAAAATGTTCTGCAGTTTTTTACTCTTGACTGATACGACTTATCTTCACCCTTTGAAATTCTTTTTTACTACATTTATATATGAAACCCCCTACACACTTTTCATAAAGAAAATGATGACTTTTCTGTGCCAATCTTTTGATATCTTTACACCCTTCAGAGCTGTAATCTTATTAGTGATTACTTATGGAATTACTTTACAGCACTGCTCAGCAAAACAGGATGCACAACTAAAATGACTTATGAGGGAGATAAGAAAATCATAACTGGCTTGATACAAGAAGTTATAGGCCTAATGTGGTGTCCTACTGTTGACTTTTCCCTCATAATATGTCACTAGTGCTTCCCACATCACTTGAGGTTTGCCTATGGATACCAGACAGCAGCTTAGTGTTGATAAGACAGGCAGCATTGTAAAGCAAGAAAAATTACTTCTCACATTACCCCCTGAGTTAGTTTTTCCTTTTAAAACATATCTTTCTGTAGTCAACATTCCTGTTTTGTGCAGCAGAAAAATCAATATGGGAAAAAACTCCTTTAGCTTAATGGAAGATTCTATTTCTTTGCAATTTTTGAAACATTGCTTAGAATTTCAATATTATATGGGATGGAAAGTCCTTCTTCTCACTGTTTAATTTAATTTCATTTATCATTCATTCAGAGTAAGGAGGCAATAGGTAGGAAATACAATCTTGTAGTTAGGGGTCCAAAGAATAATGTGTTTTGAATCTAAATATACCTAAATATGTGCAATGTCTCTTAAGCTATTTTTAAAGTTCTGCATATTCCAAAGTGGGGAAAAAAAAAGAAAAAGAATACTCAGCATGATGTATTTACAGCAAGCCTCTAGGAAAGCCATTCCTCCATTTCTTTGCAGTTATTCACTAAGAAAAGTGACCATAATCAGATCTCTTATATTTCAAAAAAGTAGTTACTTGGCAACTGTGACTGTGATTCTAGAATGCAGGATATATGTGCATTTTAGGTGATTTCCCCAGGTGCTCAGCAATATGTTTTTATTTTCTGAGTGAGAATTGAGATAGCAAAAGCATTTCCTGTGGAAATAAATTCAATTCATCCCTGTTCTTCTGCCAAAGTATACCATAAATTGCTCATTTATTTATTGTGTTCTCAAGAGCAATATATGGAACAATATATGCAATATTTCAGTTTAAATGTGAACTTAACACCAAAAGAGTGCTCACTGCTGTCTCACCTAGGGCAGAAAGTTACTGACAGTTGAGTTGGAGTACTGATTAGACACTGAATATGAAATTCCAAAAATCTTCTCTAGGAAATAACATACCCCTGATTCTGCTATCCTTCCTCCACTCTGTTGGAACTTGTACAATATGCAGCACCACTGAAAGATATAGATAAACTCTCTGGTGCGTGTATTACTCAATCTGTTTAGGTGGCAGAACTGGAACTTCAATAAATAGCAATGAATTATGAAACACAATTTTTTTGTTAGGAAAAAAAAAATAAATTCAGGCTTCTCTGTAATCTTGCTTAGCCCATGGAGCCTCTTTTATAAGATGTATTTGTGGTTTGGGAATAGGCTGGACACAGTGTACAGAGGTACTGTCAGAGTTCAGCTAACTCTAGCCCAGGTTGTAATTTTATTACTGTAATAGGGCTGAAAGTCTTTCACTAGACTTATTTAGTGTTGGGGAGTTTTTAAGTGAATAGAAAGCATTTAAGTGCATTTTCATCATACCATTTATCTTTTCCTCTTGTATGAGAGACATGTAAGCAAGACAAAAGCATGACTACTTTAAAAGTATATACATGTTCTTAATTTCATGCAAAAGGGACTTCAATAGGCACCTAAAATATTGAATGTCCAGTATTGAAAGAAAACAGGATGCAAGGTAAAGATGATGTACTATCAGTTCAGGATCAGGGCATTTCAGATGTTTGTAGTCAACAAGCTGTGAAGAAAAGGAACACCAAGCCCTCTAAAAGACACCTCACCTTGCTGCCCTAATAGTTAGACAGAAAGTATCTCAGGAGAAATTATGGAAGAACACTTCTAGGAGTTTTTAATTTGTAGTAAATGGAGTGACTTACTTAACTACAGTTATTTGAGCATGCTCTTTCAAGTTGCCCAAACATGCAGTGCTCTTACATGGTAGTATATGGTGCCTATTATTATAGCCCTGTAAAAGTACTAGTGTAAATATAAGTGTACACCCTAAAAAAAAGATCAATCATAACATTTAGTCCTAGTTAAAGACATTATCTATTTTGTGTGGCTAAATAACATATCTTTCACAATTTAATCTTGGTGTTTGCAGAATTTGTCACAGGGTTTGTGTGGCGTTTTCTTGCTTTCTATAAAGTCCTGATATTTTCTAGTGGTCAAGGCATCTGTTTTAGAGTTTTGTCATATTTTTGTCAAAATCTGTGTCATGGTCTTGACCACATCAGTTCATTTATTGAATTTAATTTTTTGTATCTATATGATATGTCCATCAAACACTGCAGTTTTTAAAGTTTATTCATAGCTTTGGAAGTATATACAAGTGCAAAATTTTAATTTTTACTTAAAAATTTTGGAGTTTAATCTGTGTTCAATAATTCATAAAATGAGAAGGAACTAGTAGAATTTTGGTCTTAACTCATATAATATTAGGTATAAGAATTCATTTAGCTACTTTTTGATTATGGTCCTTTGCTCAAATTTACCAATCGTGTCCTGTGCTGCTTTTGGTCTGTTAACCTCCTTTTTTGTTTTAGTATCTAGGGTTTTTTCTTGTCGTATTTTGCCTTACTGGCTTTAAGGTCTATTATATATCTGTATTTCCTCCCTGTAACTTACCTTACCTTTTGTACATGGTGTATTCTTTTTGATAAACCCTCTGGAGGCAACCCTAATGTATTAAATTCCTCATCCCTCAAAGTTTTCAAGGCCAGGCTGGAGGGGGCTCTAAGGAGCCTGGTCTAGTGGAAGGTGTCTCTGCCCATGACATGGGGTTGGAACTAAATGATCTTTAAGGTCTCTTCCGACCCAGATCATTCTATGATTCTATAACTCCATGATAAAACACAAAATGGTTCATCATGCGGTGTAGTTTCAAGGTTTTTTGTGATGTGATGTTGATCAGAAGGACAAAAACAAGAGTTAGATCAGGACAAGAAAAGGTTGTCTGAAGTTTTCCCTTCACTCTATACTGCTTTCTTTCTATTCTGCCTCTGCTACCTCTCAGGGTCAAAAATTACCCCAGACATGTTCAGACAAGGTTCTGTTTGGCTGGCTTAGTTTAGCTTGTTTAGTTTTTTGTGATTTGAGGATCTTTTTTGTTGGTTTTTTTTTCCTGTGATTGGAATGATTTCATTAATTCATTCACTTGAAATGTTAGATGCTTTTTGTTCCATGGGTAAAATGAAGAGTATGTGTTTTTAGAGTATTTGTCTCAAAATCTCAGGATAATGAGTGGACCAGGATTTTGCCATGGAGTCTACCTGTGCATAGCTCTGAGGGAACCTTAAGAACTAATGAAAATGAAACACCTTTAAAGTGACTTATCTTTAAATATGGAAGGAATCTAAGTTGCTGACGTATCTTCAGCATCAGTCATATAAAGAATGGATGTCTTTCATGGATGCACGTGTGTGTGTACACCTGTGTGTGTGTGTACACCTGTGTCTACACTCCTTTATATTTGACTGTTAGTCATTTGAGCTGGAGGATGAAAACTGAGCTGGAGATAGCTAAGTTCCTCACTTTTTAAAAGATGACCTTTTATTAATGCATAGGGGATGTCATGTAAAGAAGCCAATGTTAGAGCCAATTTCCTACAGAAGGTGAAAAAGCTGATCAGTGTGTGAAAATGGTTCTTTACATCTGAGAAGCTAAATATTGTGAAATATCCCAAACTTATTATCCATACTTCTAAATTACTGTGGGCAACTGGCAGATTCATTCAAATGCAGAGCAGGAAAAGGAAAACTGGGTGAAGATTTGATAGGCATGGTGGGAGGTATACTGCAGAAACATTTCACCTTGCAATATGATCATAACCCTCACCCTCCCTTCCCCAAATTATTTTCAGACAGAAGAATCAAGTTTTTCTCTCTATGGAAAAATATAATTTTTTACAAGTATCTGAAACATAGACAAGGTATTCAGGCAGCACAGCATGATTATGAAACATGGACAATGAAACTTTATAAATTCTGTACCAACAACTATAAACCTTTGAAAGAATAGGAGAGGAGAAAGGTAGTAAAAAACTTACAAAATAAAAGTGACATATTTTAGATGGGTTTTAATTTTTTGCTTTTATATTGTCTGTCAGATGCAAGACATTCTTTCTGGTTATAGGTATATAAATATAAATATGTAAATCCCACAGAGATAACCTCTCCTGCACTACAAGAATATTCCTGGACTTCCTCATTTCTTAACCCCTCACTGCAGCCCATCACTCCTGCCTGTTGACACTTTAAGTGCACATCTTTCTCCCACAACCTTTTCCTCAAAAATTTAGGTGGTCAGACATGCAAATCTACAACATTACTTTTCTATGTGATATTTGTTGCAGTATTCTTGAATCCATACAGAGCAGAAGAATGGAAAGCAGAATGGATTATGTAACTTTTGTGCACTGACATGACTTACTGAAGACAGTAATCACTGTCATCTTTTCAGCCTTGATAATCCAGACCCCACAAAAAAGTAGTAAACAGATTTTATGCCCTGCTAATGGGTCTATTTGATGGTTTCTTCCTGCTGGCATCATTCCTTGGCAGAGGTTTGTAGAAGGGCTGGGTGATCACATACAATTGGTTGGGTTTCTTTGCCTCTCTTCTGACGCCAGTTCTTATCTGTATGTTTGAGATATCTGTCCTCAAACAAATCCCACAGACATGGCCATGAAGAATATTGAAGAATGTAATTCCCCCCAAAAGGAGAAAACCAGACTTATTTAGGACATTTAAAGTTTTCACAAAGCAGATATGCCAAATGCACAACAAACTAACCTGCCAGTCTGCCAGGTTCAATCCCTGTCAAGGCAGTTTGTAAGGGAGGTCTTGGGCAGAAACTTGTTGGACAGTCAGGTTTGTGCAACTACTGAAAACAATGGTAGCTGCAAAATTCATTTCAAAGGGCAGAAGTTATTCCCTTTGGATTTTTTGGTGCAAAGAATGTGTTGGATTTTCCACAGGAACTTATGTAACAAGACATTCTCTATTTACTTCTATTTATGTATAGCTTGCCCCTAATTAAGAGATTTAAGTGCTAAATCTATGATTCAAGGACATTATGTGAATTAGTAATGTTGTCTAGAGATTTTTGGGCTCATAAAAACACACAAAAATCACACATACTCCTCTATGCTGGCTGGTTTCATCTGTGAAAAGTATGAAACCAATATTTTGTCATTTTGTCACTAAATAAATTACACAACTATGATTTGTTGAAAGCTGCCAATAGTCCACAAATATTTCATTTACTTACATGAATGAAATGAATTATGTAATGAATACTGTAAAAGGAGAAACTTAAAGAAAAGAAAGGTAAACTACAGGTGAGCAATGGATGCACTGAGAACTCCTATTGATGCTTTATCCACTGTTCTCAAGTGTAGTGCAAGAGAGTATGAAAAGGGAGAACATACAGATTGTAGGTGAAGGTAGAAAAAGCTGTAGAAAAGGCTGTAGGAAAAGCCTTACAAAAGAAGGTAAATAAGAGATACAGTTAAAAATAGGGATCTAAGGCAAATGAATTAGAAAAGCCATTAAATGGATTAAAGTGCAGGATGGGAAGATGGGAGGGGAAGAACAGAGGAAAATCTGGGCACTTTACTCAGTTTCTCAGATGTTTTGGAACCAATAATTCGATACATTCTTTGACACCATTTTGCACCTGAACATTATGAAAGAACAGGATAAAAGAACAAACAAAAAAATTGACAACCCTCCTTAATGGCAACCCCGTATTCTTAAATTGCAACACGCCTAATAAAGTATTAGCACTTTTTAACCAGTTTTTTTGTCCATCATCCTTTGTTTTCTTATCTACTAACCTCTATTTCATTTTCTACTTGCATATGTAACTTTCTTACTTTTGAGCTTTTTGCTGTAACTGCCTTTCAGATTCAGTCAGCTAAGCACAGCTATTTCAATAATTTCAATATATATTCACTCTCAGACTTCTGTTTTAACTTACACCCTTGATATGAAAGTAAGAACTGGTGTGCTGTTTATTTTCTCAGCCAAAATCCAGTTTCTTCGTTGTGATGATAAGCTACTCATTTCCCATTATGATAGATCATCCACCTGGAAGCAGAGTTATATTACTAATAAGAAAGTTAAGAATTAGGTTCATGGCCATAGCTGTGTAAAACCACCTACTTTGAAATATCTGCCAAAGTCAACTTGTACAAGTAGGATTTGAAATAGTACTTTAGAATGTTAAATTTCCATTATGAATTCCTCTCCATGGACGGTTTTTGTAGAAAGAAAGAGGGGACGAGAAAAGGCAAAAAGGAGAAAGGGTCAATGAGAAACAGAAAAAATACTGAGAGAAGGAAAATAGGAGGAGGGGGAAAGGAATAAAACAAAACCAGTTTGTTAAAAACATCACAATTTTAGCCTCAGCCTCTTTCGTAAGCAGAAGTAGTTATTTTATGTTGCCTGAGAGATAAACTTCCTTGTTTATCAGCATATAATATTATTGCTTTACAAGAGTGTCTCTCTCCTATTACCTCTTAATCATTGGGTCTTATAGTAATGCAGTGCTACTTAGAAGGGATGCAACCAAGTCAAAAAAACCAGTGTATTAAAAACCCCAAAATTTTACTATATGCATTTCATAAAATTTTATATTTTATTTATAATAATAGTATGTCAGAGCTAAAAACTAGACATTGATACGCCTTCACAATGAATTCACAATTATTTACTAAAATAACAAGTATTTACTTATTTATTTATTATACTAGTTACTGGATTATTCTCCTGTTTTTCCCAAACTTTTTCTGCATTCATACATTGTAACAGAATAAAAAAAGTAGGTTGACCTCAGCAAGCAATATTTAGTTATTGCAAAGCATTCTTTTGCTGGCTTATTTACACTAAATGTGCTTTTTAAATGCTACCACTAAAGTCAGCAAATTGATTTAAAGTATCAGTCCACTGGGGCCAGATTCTGACACTACTCTGAGTAAATATACTTTATCTAATGAATTATTGTGTGGAGATTAATAGCAATATTCACAAAGCCAATAATTTAGTTAAGGTGAAGGTGATTAAAAACAGTTTATGCATCGTTATTATTATTTGCTTTACAGTTCTATATATTGCTGTACATTGTTGTTGTTATTATAAATGTTAACTTTATTACTGTAGTTTTTTCTTGCAATATTTTGACATAAAACAAGAAGGACATTTTTCCCTGAAAAATGGTTCTATTTTCCCTTCAGATCTAATTATTCACTATATATCAGAGCACTCAAGTGGGAGCTCTATTTTGCATTATGCTAGAAAATGGCTAAAAATAGTGGGCAAGAGAGTTTACAGAAAAAGGTTTTGACTTGGCAAGACATTTAAGTGCATGCTTCATTTAAAATATGCAATTAGGCCCCAGGAAGCCCCAGATTTGTTGCAGGAACAGTCTGGAAAGCAACTGTGGCTTTAAATTTCTGTCTGTGCATCTTATATTTGTGGTACCCAGTCGCTTGGCATACATTAGTAAAATATAAAAATATCACAGAAATTTTTATGGTATGTGCATCAGTTGACAACTACCAGCATTCAGAGTATTTTTGGTCCACTCATATGCAGGAAGAAAACACATTAATTTAAGAAGGATCACTTATGGTAAAGATACTTTTTAAATTTTATGCAGCTGAAATACCCCTTTAAACTGCTGAGACCATTGGAGATTTTCGATAAGTATGAATGGTACTCAGATATGGTACGTTCTATGCAGAAGGGAAAATAATCTGTTCATTGTATGCAGTCATTAAATGTAATCAAAACCATATCTATATCTATCTCTACAAACATATACTGATCTTTAACTACTGGTTTTCTGAAACTATTGCTGAAGGCAATTTTCACTATGTGTGTCAGCTAAATTCAAGGTGCATAGAATTCAGTAGGTATTGATTAGAGAAATATTGTTTATGTGGCTAGAATAATTGTCCTGGGTGGTACATGGATGACTTTGAGGGGCTAAGGTAAGCCACTTGTTACCAAAGCTCGGAAACATGTACAAGCATCTCATTGTATTTCATGGAACAGTTATCCCATGCTGGAAATTAATGGTTCTTGAACACCCCTCAGGGTAAGCCCTAGCAAATAAAGTCAAAATTCCAGAGCCATCCCTTGGAGAATTGGTCCCTCGGAGCTCTCTATTGGAGCCATCCCTTGGAGCACTGGTGCCCTGGAGATCTCTGTTGGAGCCATCCCTTGGAGCACTGGTGCCCTGGAGCTCTCTGTTGGAGCCATCCCTTGGAGCACTGGTGCCCTGGAGCTCTCTGTTGGAGCCATCCCTTGGAGCACTGGTGCCCTGGAGCTCTCTGTTGGAGCCATCCCTCAGAACACTGGTGCCTTGGAGCTCTCTGCTGGAGCCATCCCTCAGAACACTGGTGCCCTGGAGCTCTCTGTTGGAGCCATCCCTTGGAGCACTGGTGCCCTGGAGATCTCTGTTGGAGCACTGGTGCCCCATCCTGTTGAGATCCCTTGGAGCACTGGTGCCTTGGAGCTCTCTGTTGGAGCCATCCTCAGAACACTGGTGCCCTGCCTCTGTTGGAGCCATCCCTTGGAGCAGAGCCATCCCTTGGAGCTCTGGTTGGAGCCATCCCTCACTGGAACACTGGTGCCTCTGTTGGAGCCATCTCTGCCCTGGAGATCTCAGCCATCCCTTGGAGCACTGGTGCCTTGGAGCTCTCTGTTGGAGCCATCCCTCAGAACACTGGTGCCCTGGAGCTCTCTGTTGGAGCCATCCCTTGGAGCACTGGTGCCCTGGAGCTCTCTGTTGGAGCCATCCCTTGGAGCACTGGTGCCCTGGAGCTCTCTGTTGGAGCCATCCCTCAGAACACTGGTGCCTGGAGCTCTCTGTTGGAGCCATCCCTTGGAGCACTGGTGCCCTTTATTGGAGCCATCCCTTGGAGCACTAGTGCCCTGGAGCTCTCTGTTGGAGCCATCCCTTGGAGCACTGGTGCCCTGGAGCTCTATTGGAGCCATCCCTTGGAGCACTGGTGCCCTGGAGCTCTCTATTGGAGCCATCCCTTATGGTCTGCAGTGGTGCCCTGGAGCTCTGCAATGGCTTGGCTATTTTATGGGGTATCCAGGGTATCCAGGGGAGGGAGATGTGGAAAGAATGGCACAGATTCTGAATGATGAACTCCTTCCTGCTTTTGGAAAGAAGCATTTGCTTCTCCCTCCCCCTCCCTCCATCTCTTCCCCCCTTCTGCAACTGAAGGCACAGCCTGCTCCCCTGAGTGAGTGAGGATCTCCCTTGCTGCTCCCCATATGCATCCGCAGCAGAAAATAATCTGAAGAGACAAACCAGCTCACTGCTAATATCACATTCTAGTGCCCTCTTTAGGGAGCCTCAAGTGCAATCTTGCAGGCAGATTATTGAAGCCTGCCTGTGGAAAGTTTATTGGCATGGATGAGCTTTCATTCCAGTGGGTGCTGAAGAGCTTCAGATTATTCCTGTGTAAAGGAATGGATGAATTGGTGAGCAGCTTGTAAACTCTCACAGCTTTAGTTGTCCCCTGGCTGTTCATGAATTCAGGAAAACAGCTGCTAGATTCCTGACAAGTGATTTACATAGTTGATATAATATAGTTTCCCTGCCAAAATACTCTTACTTCTAGTTTTCTGTTTAATTGAATCACAGAGAGAGAGTCTGAAGTGTCTATCATCTGAAAAGGGTACAATGTGTGTTGTAAAAACCATTTTTCAAGACTGTTCATAACTTACCTTACTGGTCTGTTAATGTGTTTAAACAGGTTTTCAAATAATTTTAAAAACTTCTGCTAGGCTTGATTTCCCCTCTTTACCTTTCAAAAAGGCCTAAGAGAAATGAGCTATTCTCAAAACTTAGACAAATAAAGGCAGTTTGCTTCCAGAGTCACCTAAACTCCTCTGAGGGAAGCATACTTTGGAGTATTCTCCTTTCTATTTTAGAATTACGGGATCACAGAAACAGTTGGGTCACTTCTATTTTTTTAATCTAAAAGTGTAAATTACTCGAATTGGCTCCACTTAAATCCACATAGTGTTTACTAATGGTAAACAGACCTTGACAGTTCTCTTTTCCTCTGGTATGACATCATTCATATTCTGAGAATTCTTTCTTCTGGTGACTTCAGGGTATAAATACCTGCTATCCAAAAGTAATCAGATTTGTTGTGGGCTTTTTACCTTTCCACAGCTGTTTATTTACTTGTGATCACTTACCTCCCAAATACTTTTTCTTTCTCCTCAACATTGGAACAGAAGGTTGAATAAAAAGTAATAATCTTTGGGATTATCTAATCAGAAAGTTTTTAATCAGAAGACTATCTGTCAGAAAGTTTCTACAGTTTGGTGTGCAATAGGCTCCATGTTAATCAAAAGACGTTGTGGCTATGGCAAGGAAAAACTTCTCAGTTCAAAGACTCATATGCTAGCCCCAGATGTAGAATTCTTCTTAGAAATTCTTCTTAAAATTTCTTAGAATTATAGAATTATCACAGAATTATTTGTAGGGGACCTTATAGATAATTTGTTCCAACCCCCTACCATGGGCAGGGACATTTTCCACTAGTCCAGGTTTCCCAGAACCCCCTCCATCCTGGCCTTGAACACTTCCAGGAGTGGGATATCCACAGCTTCTCAGGAAAATCTGTTCCAGTGCAGTAAAGTACAAGATAAAACCCGATTAAAACTCACCCTGGTGTTGATTTGGGAATCCTCAGACAAAAAAGAAAGCGTGCTAGCAAATAAACATTTTCAGACTTTCCAGCTTCCCCACAGCAGTTTTGAAATAGTTGCTGAGAGTGGTGGTTCACTCACAGTTGTGATTTCTGCAAAACTATGGTGTGTTCCTTTACATGTGGAAACTACTAGCCTCTTCTTCATGATTAACAGTTCAGCAGGGAAAATTGTTTTATTTAATTTTTATTTTTTAGTTTTGAATTTCTTTTTCCTTCTTTCTCAATTTAACAATTTTCTAGGAATATCTAGCAACATCACCCTCAGATGAAGCTATTTTGCTGGACGTACTAGGTGATTTGGACCAACACTACCTGCACAAAGGCTAAATGGCAGCTTTTTTTTGTCTCACCACTCTCAGTTTTATATTAAATAGAATTAATTCAGGTAGCTGGCTAGATTCTTTGACTTGTCATAATTCCAGCCTTCTGGGAACTGCAGAGAACTATTAAAAAGTTATTAGATTAAAATGTAACTGGTTATTTATCCAATCACCCAAATAAACACTTACTTTGTTTTAGGAATTATTTCAAGGAAATGGGATTTCTGGATACCCAAACCTTTAAAGTAGCAGAAATGAACTAAAGTTTACACGAACAAACAGATTTCACATACAGCCTCATAAGAGAGCATCTGCCAACCTTTCTCTGTATTTGTGTCCAATAAATTATACACACTGCAGAGCTAATTCAAATGGCACCTTCCAGGCTATAAGTGTTCCTCAATCCTTCCCAGCTATTTCTGAACTTGCAATATGTCCTCTGCTCCTGAGGGAGATCCTTTGCTTCCTACTGCTTCCTTCATCTCTGGGGGACTCAGGGCAAAACCCATCAGGAAGGCAAGGCAAAGCATCTGTCTAGCTCAGAGAAACCATTCCCCAAAAGAAGCCATGTCAAAGTTATTCAGAAGACTTTGGTAAGTCTCAATAAAGTGGATCTTTTCAATACTGTGGTCAATGGCATTAAAAATAATTTGGTTTTCATACTGAAGAGAAGCAGGAATGAGGGTCTGTCTAAAATAGACCTATGGAGAAGGGCAAGTAGCACAGCTACATTCTGGGGATGCCCTCCCCTTCACTCCCACCACCACTGCCCCTGTACCTGTGGTGTTCTTTCAGAATGAGACACTTGACAGAAGTCTTGGAGAATATATCCTAGAAAACAAACTTGCATTTCTGATTTGGTAAGGAAAAGCCATTGATCCAGTTTCAGGTGTGTTTTTTTGCTTTATTCTTCACCTCTCAAACCAGGAGATGCGTTATTTTCCTGCTTGGGAAGCAATACCTGCATTTCTATCCATTGTCTCAGAATGAGAAGGTTCTCATCTCAAAAAATGAAAAGTTTTGCTTTGCATGTCCATCTGCAAAGCAAAACTTCTCATTGTGTTATTCAGATTGTTTGAGCGGCTTGTTTTTAAAATAGCTATATTACTACAGGAAAACTGCAAGAAAATTGCAACAGGATTGAGCTGTCCCAACAGTAGACTTTTATTGTAATGTAATGTTTTCCATCAATAGATTAAAAAAATAAGAAGGATAAGAGAAGGGATTCAGCACCAATCTGAGAGTCATAAAAATGCAAGCATTCCCATAGTTCCCTGTCAAGAGATTAAATGTAAAGAAAGGGCAAGCAAAAAAAAAAAAATAGAGGTCCTTGCCCTATTAAAACAGGAGCTGGCTAAGTGAGCTGCTCTTTAAAGTACTAGTACTAATCCATGGAGAATCAAGACCTGCAGGAATAATCTACATAAAAACCAACACATTTTTAAACAAGCAAAGTATTCAAACCATAAACCTAGTGTATTTGTCCCTGACAGACTGCAACCATAACCAAAGGGAAAAAAAAAAGAAATATTTTGGAGCAGGAAAATTAAGAATGAGAGGAGTGGAGATAAGGACAATGATTAATGTGTGTAGTTTTTAGTCCTCCTTTTTTCTGTAGTATGGAGACCTCTGATGTAGATCTCCAAACCAAAGCATAATTTATTTGTCACCCTGTATAGAAATATGACTGCATTTGCATGTCAGTGAGAAAAATGTGACCTAACAAAAGTTATTCACAGCCCTTTGTGGTATTAAATGTAGGGGTGTTCTTCACCTAAATTATTCACTTGGATAAGGAGCGTGGATGCTGTGATCAACAGGGACTGCTCTCCAGTGTAGTACTGCCCAGCTAAAGTAAACACACCCGTGGGCAGAAGCATTAATTAAGAGATCAAAATTGAATTAAATTAACCTTTTTAAGTTGCCTAAGCTTGGAGTCAAGGCTTAGTCATTAGAAAGGAATAAGCTTCCAGAGGAAGGGATTACAGACCAAGCTGAGCCCACCTGTCTAAAAAGACAAGGAGGAAAGCTGTTGGGCAGTTGTAGTGAATGGATTTACAGTATAATGATTTATTCTTCATTTTACTTCTCACTGGAAGAAATAGTTTTCAGAATGAGTTATATCTATCAAATTTTTCTGAGTTGTGATGTACAAATACTCTGGAGGAGTTCCTGTGCAATCAGAAGACTGAATACATGAAACTCAGCTCTGACTTAGTGAAACAATGTTTTCTTGGCTTCCATATGCAAGAGTTTTTATATTTATTTTTCTTTTTATTTCTTTGTGATTGCCTAAGTTCTATCCTTAAAAAATAAGGTACCAGCTCTTGGCATCATCAGAGGAAGATTATTGATGTCCACAGATAGGCATTCCCCTGTATTCCTGTTCTACCAAAGGATTCAAAATGATTCAAAATTGTATTATATTGAAAGGTTAATCCTTTCTCCTTCAGAAAGGATATGTGAGAGCTGATTAACAGGTTAGAGTCACATGTGAAAAAGGAAAAGTTATAAACTCTGACTGACATATCCACCTAAAGCAATGTGAAAGTTTAAAGGAAGATTTTCTTAACACAGGATAGACTGTGGTTTTTACATTACACTGTCATAAAAAAGCAATACAGTAGGGGTTATGACCAGCAGGAGTAGAAATATGGCATTTTTTTTCAATCTGTACACTGAGGTGAGTTAGATGCATATCAAATTTAATTCAATTGTCTAAAGTACTCATCATAAGGAGGACAAAGAGGGTAACAGGCATGTCAAATAATAATTTCAGTTGATTAATTTTAAAAGAATATTTCTTCCCTTTGAGACCCAGCAGCCACAATTACTTCTTTAACATTGGTCCACATTCATTAATGTAAAGATGTTACTGTTTGCCAGATGACTCATGATCTACTGAATGCTTTCCTAATAATATGCACTCCACAGTCTCTCAACATACCTCATCAATGCCTGTGAGAGTTATTTTGTATTTGTATTTCATTAGTACAACAAGGAATCATGCTGGGTTTGTGGCTCTTCAATGTACTCACTCAAAGGCTGGACTTGATTTTGGATGTCTTTTCCCACATTAATGATTCTATGATTTTATATGTGAAGGGAAATAAGCACAAAGTGTGTTCATTTATGGGCAACCCTTGGGGTGAGGGATGGAGGGGACAGAGGATAGATCCTTTTGTACATGAACACTGATAGCACAGTAGAAAGGATGCATAAAATACAAGTCTTACAAGAAGGGTCAGCCCCAGATTTTGTTCTCAGTGTTTGTTCTGTGGAAAACAAATATATGGAAATCTGTAATTGAAAATTTCCCCTAGCATTAAAAATACACTGCTTTTAATTGTCAGCTCCTGCCTGATATAAATTGCCTTGAGTTCCCTTGACTTTTGTGGAAAAGAAATGCTGATTTACACCACCTAAGTACCCAACGAAATAAAAAATTCTTAGTTAAATGCCTGTTACAGACTGCCTATGCAACTGTCTCTGGAGAGAAAAGTGACAGGAATCATATTTTGTCTCTAGCTTGAAGGCTTTTGGTTCAAAAGTTCAAAGCTAAAGTATTATTGGATTACCTGTGCATTTAAGGTCACTTGTGGTAAAAAAGGAGAGCAGACAGCAAAAAATAAAAAGAAAACAAACCTGGCATGAAGATGTAAGGCAAGGTAAATAGATACAAAGAGACTAAAAAGAGAAAAGGAAAAAGATGAAACAAAAATTCTAACAAACTCTAACCAACAATAGCAATTGACAAGATACCAACTCCTCTTTTCAACCCAGGGATTAGGAGGAATTAGGGCTTCATTTTATGACATGTGAAAGTATAGCCCTAGATAACTCTTATAAAATCATTGAGTTACACAAATACCATCCCTGAGAGCTTCATCCCATGTAAATTATTTTAGCTGCACAAAAGTAAATCCATTCACTAGAGAAACAGAAATACCACCACTGAAGTTACAGTGTGTCACTTTCTCATTATAAAATGGCCATTACTTGGAAACTGTTTAAGCTGCTAAAGTGAGAAATCTTTTCTTTCATTCCTCTCCATCTCACTGGAAATAAGCCACATGCAAGTAAAACCCTAAGGAAAGTGTTGTTGGAGGACATGTTTTAGTCATGATTTATCATGCACACTGATCACCAACAGCAATGGAAAGAAAAATCTCTCTTGGCCTCATGAAATTAAGACTGACAAATCACACCATTTATTGTCGCAGCCCTCAGGACCTAAATCAGAAAGTATTTTCCCATGGATGCAGAATAGAAAGCTTGCTTTGCTATAGGAGATCTCCCAGTAAGAAACACATCTACTGGTTTAGCCTTATCTCTACAGATCTGTAGAAGTAAGATCTGTGTCCTATACTCTTTCCTAAGCAAGTGTTATGATCAGATGGAGGATATTGGCTTGCCCTGAATCTTTTCATCTAGCATCGACAATTTTAAATTCTAAAATCTTAGAAAGGCAAAGGGGGAAGGACATTTTTTAATACAGTATCAAAGAAAACTTTAAAAATATGTTAAAATGTAGCATGCATTGTTTCTCACATATGCCAGAATAAGGCAATTAGCAACCAAAGAAAATGAGTCAGCAGGTATGCAAAAAAGGACAAGAAACATTTTCATAGACTGTCTGTAATGTATCCACAACTTAAATGCTGAAGAGCTTCAAAATTTCAGACTAGATAGAAACTTCCAACTCACATCCATTTCCCATTTCTTTCTTGTTTCAGTCAGGAGAACAGCTATTTGAGACGCAGCTTTTTCAACAAACTTGCAGAGGAAGAATCTCTTTTTGTTTTCCTGCTACTAGTGAGGGCAGAGGCCACGTTCATGGAATGCAATCTGTTTCATGTTCTTTCCACTTTGGTGCATGGTCAAACACCTAGGACATTGACAGAAAAAAAGCTAAAATGAATAATTATTCTAGAAAAGGTGTCTTAGAAGAATGGAAAAGATCCATCCCTATGGCAGCTCATTATGAGACGTACTACCACTTAGATACTGTAAAAAGTTTCACAATTTCATGCAAAATAGGAATATAATTTATAAGCACAATTAACATCCAGAAAAAGAATGCACACTGAATTGCAACATCTTTAGAATTACGTTTTATGCCAGAAAATAACACACTTTCCATTTAACTGTAATTTCAAATGCAAATACCAGTTTCCTTAGAATGAAGCAGATGTTGGGCTTTATTTCAGTAGAATGAGCAGTTGTTCATCACTGAATCCTTGTCTTCTGGGGAAATATTTCAATGCCTTAATGAATGAAAGACAGACATTGCTGGGTTTTGCAACACGTTCCCAGGCAAACCAATTTTATCTCTGTCTTTGGAGGAATTATTGAAAAGTTGTAGACTGTCACAGTGATAATTCCATATTAGTGTCATGTTAGGGGAGGCTTTTTTATTTTTTTTATTGTTCTGGGAGAAGATTTTGCTACACTTGACTGTAAATTGTTCTGACAGTAAATAGAGGACAGGCAGATGCTTCCACACATAAGTTGGAAGTTGCTTTGGCAAGGACCTGCAAAATAAAATCCTCTGGGGTAAAAACCTACCTTATTAATCCAACTGTAAAGGCAGCTACACCTGGTTGGATTTAGGTACCACTGGAGAAAACAGTACACAGCTGACAGAAAATCCTACTTTTATGCCAATCTGGGCTTTGTTTTCCATTATCCTGTACCCTGAAGCACAAACACAAATGTATAAATCTAGATATCTAGATACATAGATACATATCATGTGATCCCAACCACAGAGAAAAACTCAAGCAGGAGCAGGGAGATGGCAGGGTTTAACAACAAATGAAAATATTCAGGACTTTGCATGGTGTGGAGGGTCTGACATCCTGTTCTCTTTGTGATTTTGCAATTTAGTTGGTTTTCCTCCCTAGCATACATTATAATTTGTTTTCTAAATAGTATTTTGTGAAGTGGCACATCCTTTTCACTGTGCCAGCTGACACTTTAGGGTGAACACTGATGAGTTTTACCCGAGGAGATGTCACCAGTAGCATCCTGTGATGGACACAGCAGCCAGGGGAGGTGAGTTCCATGCTGGGGATAGCTTTGTTCCCGGGTAGCTTGGAGCAGCTGGAGCAGGTTGCAATTTCTGGAATGGAAAAGACACTGAGACAAAAAGAAACAACTGAATCATAAGCTTTTTTAGTAAGCACGTCCAAGCAGTTAGTTTTACGAACTTTTCTTAGGAGTCAACAGGGATTGAGACTGCATGGGCTGAGGACAAAACCTCAGGAGGTTCAACGACATTTGAGCTCTGCAAAGGTGGACCAAAGACCTCTTACTCAAGAATACATGGCAACAACAGTGCAGGTACAGAGCTCTATTTAGGGACTAATTCTGCTTCACTGAATGGCAATGATTTTGCTGTCTTAGAGCTGACAGTCAGTCTCTGATATTTGATTATAACAAAACTGCTTTTTGATCCTCATTTTTGATCATTTAGAAAATCAACATTACTTGTACCTTTTCACTTTGATTACTGATTACTCAATTTGAGCACCCAGATACTTGGCAGCCATTTGGGAATGTCCCTTGCACTTCTGTTAAGAGAAAATAACACCATCTTGATGCTGGGGACATAGGCTGAACCCTGGACTTGGAATAAATTTAGTACTAGACTACATGTTCTGGGCTGAAAATCAGAATCACATTGAGGCTTCAAGCATTTAAAGAAATGCATTTCCTTTGCAGGTTTACAGGTGTAGTGTGTTTGCATGGCAAGGGGCCGCAGAGGTGGTTTCTGAGAGAAGCTGCCAGAAGCTTTTCCCATGCCTAATTCCCCACAGCCAATTCCAGCTGATTCCAGGATGGACTCACCACTGCCCAAAGCTTAACTCAGCAGCAACAGTGGTTGTACCTCTGGGATATCATATTTAAGAAGTGAGAAAAGAAATTTGCAAGATATCAGCAGGCAGAGAAGTGAGGATATGTGAGAAAAACAGTCCTACAGTGCAGAAGGAGGGTGAAGAGGGGCTCCAGGCACTGGAGCAGAGATTCCCGTGCAGCCCATGGTGAAACAATGGTAAGGGAGCTGTTCTACATGGAGGTGTGTGATGGAGCAGAGATCCACCCGCAGCCCGTGGAGCAGGAGGATGCCTGAAGGAGGCTATGACCCACTGGAAAACCACCCCTGGAGCAGTTTCCTGACAGCTTCCTGTGACCCTGAAGAGAGAAAAAAGGTCACATTTGAGCAGGTTTAGTGGCAGGAATTGTAACCTCAAGGGGGATTCATGCTGGGGCAGCCTGTTTCTGAAGGATAGTATCCCATAGAACCAAGCCACATTGAAACATTTTGGAAAAAACTGTGACTTCTGGAAAGGACTCACATTGGAGAAGGTTGTGGAGGAATGTCTCCCATGGGAGAGAGCCCATGCTGGAGCAGGAGAAGAGTGTGGGGAGTCCTCATTCTGAGGAGGAAGGAGCTGCAGAGCTGATGTGTTATGAACTGACCACAGACCCATTCCCTGCCCCTTGGGCACCTGGTGGAGAGGAGGGAGAGAAAATTGGCAGGAATTAATTTGAGGAAGAAAGGAAGGGTAGGAGTAGGATGATTTTAAGATTTGGTTTTATTTCCTTACTCTAATATGATAATTTAATTTAAACTAGTTCCCACAAGTCAGTGTTGCCTATGATAGTACCTGGTGAGAGATCTCTCCTCTCACTGCCCTTATCTCAACCCGTAAGCCTTTTGTTGCATTTTCTCTTGCCTGCCCAGCTGAGGAGGGGAGTGACAGAATGTTTTGCTGGACACTTAGCATCCAGCCAGGGTCAACCCAACACAAAACACTGAATGATATGCTGTTGTATCTTTCTGAAATGTATATTGAAGCTGTACAGTGACAATGAACCTACACCTATCAGGTTTGCATGCCTGGATAAACACATGTGCTTTCCCTGCCCAGTTTATAAGCCAAAATTTTGATAGTCAACCAGTAGAAGACAGAAAATTTTAATTACTAACTCTAATGTTATGCATTTAAAAACCCCCCCAAAACCTAGGGCAAACTTTGGCTTCTGTACAAGAAAACAATTTTAAGAAACTCATGGACAAAAGTCCTGAGCTGAAAATCTACTTTTAAACTTAAATTCACAGCAGCTATCTCAGCTGACCTTGACATACTGAGAAAGGAATTTTCTGTATTTTTTTCATTATTTAGCTATAATATTATCTTTTTCTCCTTTGTGTTTTGTAGCTGGTGGTTTTTATGAGAAATCCTTCAAAACAACCGTATCCTTTCTCATTACACAATGTAAATCCATGATTGACAGTCCCCATGGAAAGATAGGATTTCATGGTCAATACAATCTAAATAAAACACATGAGTCAAGAATGCATTTCCATCTCATTACAGCTAGGATAAGCTTTACATTCTTCATTCATTCAATAGTCCAAGTTCTGACTGGCTAGACACTAGGCCTGAGAAGAAGAAAAAAATCAGGGGCCAAAATGATGCATATAATGCTGAGATACTTCCTGGAGAAAAAAATCATTATCTCATAACCTGAAGGAAAACCCATGTGGGAATTTTCTCTGCATCTGTATTCTTGAAATTGTCTTATCATTTCCAAAGGGAATGACTTTGCTGCTCGTGTCAAGTGTGTGAACGCACACGCTCATGTTTGAGTCTGCATGTGTGGCGGGCATTGGATCAGGGCTGCACACTCAGAGCAACCTGATTTTCTTGATTGGATTGGAAAGTGGACCAGAGGTCTCAGAACAAAGGAAAATTGACCATGCTTAAGGCCAGACTTGCATAATAAGACAGGGCTGTGTTTCTTCCTGTTGGCTTTTTTTCTTGACTCAGTTTTGGCACAACAGTGTTCTGCACAATGCATGAAAAGAATTAAAAAGGAAAAAGCACTCTTCAATAAAAAACTCACAACCACCATCAAAATTGTAGTGGGTTAATGTCACTGGGGAAAATTTCCCCGTTTGCCTGTTTGTATAATTTAACCAAATAATTTTGGCACAGTGTGTGTATACTGCCACTTTCTATTCCCCCATACCTCACAATTTCTTAAGGCAATACTCAATGTGTATAACAGACAAGGGAACAATTATGGCCTTAAAGACATCACCAGCTAAGTCATTTCACTGTGTTTTGGTAAAAGTAGTTTTAACCTTCTCTTCTGGAGACTTTACTGCTTTTTATCCCTGCATTTATTTTCCAGACTGATCCCCAGACCGAGGCCAGAATGACTTTTGCTTTTATATTTACTTCATATATATTTGTATCTCTGTAGATTATCGTTGCACAGCTATATAGTTTCTAGCTTGTTCATATACTTTTCTCCATCCTTTTCCCTACCCTGACAGGCAGAAAGACAGAACACATTCCTGAGGCTCCAAATACCAGGGGACCCAAAGCCCCTATCCTGTCTTGGTTCTTCCTGGGAGCCAAGGTTGAAAACAGCTCTTCAAGTCACATTTTCATAAACAAAGTTTAGTTTCTGTCTAAAGGGGGACTAAAGGAGAGGTGGAAACAAAAGGGGAAATTACTTCATCATTTGAGCTTCTAATTTATAATTTTTGTCAGTCATGCTAATTTGCTAAGCTTATAAAACCATATTCACCCATGTGGGGACGGGTATTTCAGGCATTTTCCATATGTGTTCCTGGAGGCCTCCAAAAAAGACTATCCTTTATATTTCCTCCTATACTAAATTTCTCTCAAAAGAGTTTTGCTTTATTTCTAGGTCTTTAGGTATCACTAAAGATGACACCTGCCTTGTTTAATAATTTCAGATAAGACATTGGACTTACCTTTCCTCGGCAGTCCATCCAGTGCCTCCTGCTCTACCCTGTAATTACATGAGACATAGATACCTGCATTTCCATACAGAGTTGTTCCTGTATTCTATAGCATGATGAGTTCTTTAAGGAATCATGTATCAGATCAAAAACTGCTGTACTGATGTCATCAAATACCCCTTTTTTCCAATCCATGTTCCAATTTTAAGAGTTTCACACTTTCTAGCACAATAACCCCACTTACAGCTTTTTGCCTCTAAATTTTAATAAGTTTTAGAGATGGAAGATTTCCCATCTTCTTTGAGGTCTTCTGAAACACTGGGAGTACTTGACATCTCTCATGCTTTTCATAAAATCCCCTAGCCCTCCATTATTCCTCATAATTATCTATTTTTGTGACATGACATCATAGTATGAAATCACTTTTTTCCATGGTGGTGTTAAACTTCATTTGAATAATATATTCACTCTGAAGACCCATACATAATTCACCTCCTTCTCTTCCCCACAGTGGTGATGGCCATTTTTTTTTGTGGGTTTTGGTTATTTCTTTTTTGTGGGTTTTGGTTATTTCTTTTTTGTGTCTGGCTGGGGGTTATGCTGCACTCTTCATTATAATCATCCTTGGGCTTGCAGATATATTCACCCCACATTTCTGGATCTGAGTCCTCAGAAGGTGCTGCCTCTCAGGCTTCCCAGACCTGTTCCCATGTTTCTGTCTCTTTTGCTGCAGTAGTAGCCTTTCATCTCAGCCTGCCAGGCTTTCCGAGGCTGAGTGCACTCTGCAGCTGCCTGTGAACACGTTCTGTTTTCTTTCTGGCCAGCTACACATCCCTTTGGCTGCCAAGTTTCACCCTCCCCTTTTAATTGCCTCACTCCCCTCTCAGCGTGCAGTCAGCAGTCAGCAGTTCTCACACAAATGGCTACATGAAACACAAACAGTGAGTTTTCTCATAGTGTTCTTTGCTTTGGCTAATTTAGAATGCAATTTAACCCTGTTACTCCATACGAGTCCTAACAGATCCTTGTCCCAGGGACAGAGATTATGATTTTCAAAGTTGCTTTAGTTTCTCTTGGGGCTGGGACCAGCACTAAGTCCTTGTTGACCCCTCCTGCCTTGCTCTTCTCCTGTGTGCCATTATGCTAACACACCAAAAGTACCAGTAATGCAGTAATGCACATCTCCTTTTCTTAAAAATTACAGCAAGTACTTAAGTTCATGACACAAGTGTTTATTGTTCCTAATGAATTCAATAGATTTCCTATGCTGATCAACAGAATTGTGGCACAGGGTAAAACCTGCACAGTTCCTATAGTTTAACCAAATTTGTTTATTGGTTTAATAACTGCAGTGAAAGCTTTTTTTTTTTTACAAGTTGTCCAGAGAGGTGGTAGATGCTCCATTCTGGAAACATCAGGTTGGACATGGCTTTTACCAGCCTGATCCAGCAGAAGATGTCCCTGCTCATTGCAGGGGAATTGGACTAGATGAGCTTTAAAGGTCCCTTCCACCCCAACCCAATCTATGTTTCTTTGATAATTAACTGGAAACCAGTGAATTATGAAATGCTAATAAACACCTACAGCTCTTGGAACACCTCTCTAGCATCAATCACAGGAAGCTCTAATCCCACCCACACACAGGTGCTCTCACTGCCATGGGCACAGGCCCCATCTGCTCTCACCCTCACCCACTGCAGCTGGGCTGGCAGGTTCTCATCCTTTCTTTGGGGAGGATGGGTTGCCCTGTTTCCCCCCTCTCTCCCATGGCTGTTGTGGGCTCTCTGGTCCCACCTGTGACCCTGCAGCTCCACACAGGCTGGATGGTGAGACAGTTCCCATGACCCCAAGCATTTTGCTTGCCAGTGCTGCTCACTATGACATTCATAGCGAGGTTCCTTCACCAAGGGTCTTCTGTCACTCCAGAGTTTCTCAACCTCCATTACTTTTCATTCCTCTTTATGTCTTTTTAAGGTAACCCCCCCTTTGTTTCAAAATTCCTTCTATTGTTCTGCAACTACCTCTGTGCTGACACTGACCCCAAATAATCATGAATATATATGTGTGTAGTAACAGACCTAAGTCTTTTCTCTGCCATGCACCTGATATTTCTTTTTGAGACAGGTGTAAAACTGATTTTGCTTCTCTGATCCCAAAAAGCATAAATTATTGGTGCTCATCATGTTGCTCAGGAAAGGAGTTTGCATTCTGCATATCAAAATGATTTTCCATACCATTATCAAGAATATGTCCCTGATGTTTAGCAATCATAGTTCCTAATATTTCCTGCAAGAGCCACAGGTTAAAGTATTAATGTTTTTTTTTCTTTTCTGTTGATGGCAAATGATCCACTTTTTTAACAGCCTAGAAAAATTGGGCCAAATATTGAATATCTCTCTTGGCTGCAATTCCTAATAAAATGTAAAGCCCAAAATGATAGGCAATTTGGCTGGAGGAAAAGCAGAAAGAAGCAAAGTTGCCAGCTGCCATTCTGACAAGCAACAATTTCTCTGTGCCTGGACATTGGTGTATTTCTTCTGGTTGGAGCAATCATTTTTTGTTTTCTCCAATTACTTATGTCTGTTTATGATGCTATAGCACCTGTTTGATTATTATATTTAGGAATCTGACTTGAAATATCATGGCATACTTATTTAAACATTGTACTGGGTAAACCTGAAGAGACAGATTAAAATGTACTTTGAAAGATATAAAGAACCGTATTTATCAATTTTTTTCCAAAAAAATTTCCCCTTTGTTCCTCTGGTAACAAACTGAGGTACCTGGGGATAAAACATGTGTTCTCTCTCTCAGATTTTATTTTGGTATAATATTAATATTGTAAGTAGGGAGAAATTAAGGATAGACACTTTCTTGTTTGCATATTTTATTAAACTTTCAGGCAAAGTTATAGGAAAAAAACTAATGTCACTCTGAAAGGTGATAATAATGGATGAAATGCATTAAAACCTGCTGTCTCTGGGACTTTAAATTTCCTAAGGAAAGTGTTTTATTTTTTTTGCTCCTGAAAATATACACCAATCCAGAACATAATGATTATGGAAAGGTATTGTGTCTTAATAGATGTTTGATGTCCTACCCCTCTTAGATCATTTAGCTCTCCTTGCTGCACCTTCTCCTACTATCCTGTGCAATACTTGAGGCAGGGTACCTTGAGGCTGTATACAGTGGCAAAATGATGCCTCCTCCCATGTTTCTCCTTATGCTGACCTAAAGATGTCCCTAATTTTTCTAGCCTGTTTTTGCACAATGTGCCGAGACAACCCCAGGAGTTTGAGCTGTAACTACCAGTAGTGAGTTCAGCTGCAGGTAAGCCGAGTTTAGATTATTTTCCCTATGCCTTACATTTGGCTACACTGAAGCTCATCTGCTACTTCTTTACTGATGGAATCAAGCTTTAATGAAGAGGGATTTCCTTCAGCCCTTTAGAAGGACTTTTATTGTTTGAGACATCTCTGCATCCTCTCAGATTTTGAGACTTCATTGTTGGCTTATTTTCCAGGTCCATGATGGTGTTTCAGTAATGGTGATTCAATAAATGCACTTCCAGCGCTGGTTCTTAAGAAATTCCACTGCTGATCCTTCATCACCATGAAGATAATACCCACAGTTTGCTTCTTACCTATTAATAAACTTCAGTCAATAAAACAATTTTTTCTTCCAGTTTCGTGGAAATTTCTTTTTCCTTAAGAAAAAATGTGCTCAAAAGCTTTCTGAAAACACAAATGTATTAAGTGCATCAGACCACCTTGTGTCTCCATGCTCATTGATGACTTTCAGGACACTGCCTGTGTGTGAGGGCTGCTAAATTGCTAGGGGAGAGAAGGAGAAGGGAAGAACCCAGGGCCCCTCAGCACCCTCCTGGGACTCTCTCTACCTAAGACTTATGGACTCTTTCCTAACATACCATTCTTATCTATGATCTTAGTTCCTGGGGATAAACTGGATCTTACTACCAGTGTTGGAAATCAGGGTCATTTGTAAATGCCTGTCTTCTGGATATCATGAGTAATACTTAACTTTCAAAATGCTTACAAAATAAAATGTCATTTTGGATTCAGCCTGCTCTAATATGCCTTTATCATTGTAACAAGCAATACATCCTTTCCCTAAATATAGGAAAAAAAGCAATCCCTTGGGCACTTTCTAGAGACAGTATGACATGTCTAGGACACAGTTTCTCAAGCTGTGCTTGAAGTTTGGTCTTTTTTTTTCCTCCCTGCTTTTTTCTGCTAAGATTACCCATTTTGATTATTTTAGGATTATCTTTCTTAAATTTATATCTGTTTTAAATATTGTGGAGAGAAATGATTTTGGTCATACTCAGTCTGAAGTCACTTTCTACTGGGTTTTATCATTCACCTCAATTTATGGCAAAGGTTCACAACTCACGATCAGGTGAAATAACTATCTTCTGCTACCCAGAATCTAAAATGCTGGGTAAGGAATCCAGATTTAGAATCAATGACTGGCTTGTTTTGAAAGGGACATTGAACATCATCTCATTGTAACCCCTCTGCAATGGGCAAGGACACCTTTCACCAGACCAGGTTGCTCAAAGCCCCGTACAACCGGGCCTTTTTTGGTTTTTCTTGTGGTGATGCTTTGAAAAAAAGGAGCTTACAAATTCTGAACATGGACAGCCCTGATGACTTGTTACCTCCACCTCTGAAAGGTCTGTTTGCCATGCATCTCACCCACAAACTGCTCCCAGCCCCATGAAAACATCATGCTTACAGCTTTGTAATATGCTGTTGCTGTATGCTATAAAATCTCTCTGGATGAAGGCTGACCCCTCTGAACCTGGAAGCTCAGTTTGCATTCTTCCCCAGATATATCTCTGACTGTATCACAAAACCAAGAAGTGATGTTGGAGGCTCAGATATAAAGCAAAGTTATTAAAAATTTGGGAGGATCAGCTGAAAACAATGAAAATGCATGTAGCATATTAACATCTAAAAAGGCCATGCTTTCTGGAACAGATTCCTTTGCAGTCAGCTGTTGAACAGTTCTTGTGACTCTCTGAATTCTGCCACAACTCTGTACTTGGCTGGGTTATTGCATTTCTTTAAATAACTTCACACCAAAGTATATTTTTGGGCAGAAAAATCCCATTTTTCTCTCTCTTTCTTGTGCTTGTAAGACCTTTTTAAAGGCTTGAGTGGCAGACATGAGAGGGATGACTGTCATTTCTACCCCTCAAATGCTTCTGTCGGGGTTTCAATTTAAAAGTCCAGTGTTTCCTGTCAGTATCTGATCTGCATGTGTGCATCCTTGCACACCAAACACCAGGCTCCTTACTCATAACTGTTCCAACAGGTCAAAATCCATTCAGTCTGTTTGCAGCAAGATTTTTTGCTTCTGTTTTCCCACACTGAAGAATATAGATTCTGATCTGTTTAGAACATACCACAGTGTGTTTGCTTCATAGAAGAATGAGATGGGGTTTAATCCATGAATTTACTTTACAGCTTTTCCAATTTGGACAATCAAAGTCTACACAAAACATGTCTAGCCATTTTTTTCTTATTTTAATTTCCAACTCTCTTGACACATTCACAAAATCTTTCATTTCCAAGGTCATTCATAGTTCATTTGTACCTACAAAGTTCTGGTTTTATACATCATAAAGAAAATCTCATTGCAAAAATACCTGAGGCAACTAAAGCAATGTAGTAAAGCATCCTAGTAACTCACACATTCATCCTTCTTCTGCAATAAAGCTGAGGGGCAGGAGGGTTCAATTGCTCAGATATATCTCAGGGAAGGAGTATGAGAAGATACAAAACTACAAAGATGATGTTTGGGGGGAAGCAACAAGTTTCAGCTAACATCAAACACCACAGACATCCACAGGCACAAAAGTACATCCCATAGAATGCAGAGGTATTTTGTTTATTTTTACTTTTAGACTAAAAATGCTATTACCCATCCCTAGTTCAGTGTCTGTTTTATTGACTATATTCTTTCTGGGCAGGCATTTTATAGGTTTTAAACACCAAAGTATTGCCCTCAGGAAAATCTCCTGAACTAAAGAAATCTATTATTCTGACTTTTGAGAGAATTGAGTGAGCAAAAGCAAGCAACAATAAAGGACTATAGTGACAAAAAGTCTAATGAAAAAAATAGGGATTTTTTCCTAGATTGAACTATATAATGGCTTGCCTAGTGCTACTTTATCTAGAAACAGAGGAATTATGAGTGAAATACATGCAAAGATTGGACAGTAGAGGGATGTTTAACTTGTAACTTCCTAAGGTGCACATGAAGTGGGTTATTCTGTGACCCTGTCACAGTAATTTCACATAATTCCCAGTCTAGATTATATTTCCATATACCTGAAATAAAAATTAATGTAGTGAATTGCTGTAACTGCTTTTCTCCTATCATTTTGAATTTGATGTATCATTTTACCTCTGGAAATCTGGCAGGGAGGCGCAACGGTCTTTAAAGATTTCTGGAGTTAAAAAATAAGAAAGAATCTTTTCAAATGAGCATTTATCTCATAATGCATTGTCAGTCTTGGGGAAAAATGTCTGACCCCACTTTCATACACTAAACCAGCTCACAGGCCATATTACTACTCCCTTGACTGGAACATATGCAACTTGCTGACAGTAGCTCCTGTCATGAGATTGTGTTTTTATGTGGATGACCCATACCTGAACATTTACCCAGCAAAACAGATGAAAAAACTCCACCCACCCAAACAAACAAACAAACAAACAAAAAAACCCCAAACAAACAAACAGACAAAACCCACCAAAAAAACCCACAAAAACCAAAAAGGAAGAAAGACTTTTCTTCAAGTCCAATTGCAACTTCCCGAGAGACATTTGCACACATTTTGTTGAATTATCTCTTGAAAAGGATGTGGTGGACATTCTAATGATGCACAGTGAATTTTTCCTTGAAAGTGTACCAGAAGAATGGGAATAATTTGCAAAGGGGAGAAGGGGCAGAATAAGCATCAAAACTGACAGTGAAAGGCAATTTTGTTCAGCAGCTGATTACAGTGTATAAAAAAGACCTGAAATTCTGATGAACAATTAGGCTCATCTGTAGCTCATGGAAATCAGTGTGGATTTTTACATGAGCTAAGAGTGAGCTGAATCACATCACATGCTTTTATCTGTTCCATACATCTGTTGAGAATAAATCCAATAGAAAGCTGAGCTTTAGCATGCACTAGCCACCATATTTTTAAACATATGTGTATACTTGCACACAGATTATTTAGCAGATACAGTCTGATATGTTTTTACAGTGAGAACCCTCAGGGTTGTGAGAGACCATGTAAGACTTTAGTGGAATAGAAGGTAGTTTATCTAGTTTATCTCAAGTTGCACCAACATGGATAATCTTCCTGGCATTAAATATGTTCCAGCTGAGATTCTTCTTACGTCTTTAATGGATGTCAGTAAATCTTTAGTAGCTAACAACTTAGTCCCAAAGTAGCACAGAAAGAAGATGAAGTAGCTCTGTAGTGGTCATACAGTTTGTAATGGTGCAGCACAGTGGAAACAGCTTAAGCTGTGAACCTCAGTTAAGGAACAGAGCCACCAGCAGCTCTGCCATGCTGCCATTGCATTTATGTATGTAGGAGGAGAAAAGAAGTAAATGTTTCATAGGATGACAACATTTCTAAGTACCTGTCAAGCTCTTGTCTATTTTCAAGACTGCTGCCTTTACAAGCCATTTTCATTCCTTTTTAAACCATTTCTTCCAAACAGACTAGCAAATGGGATGTTATTCCACAGTCATCTGTTGCAGTAAGATCACTTGCAGGGACAAACAGTATCAAACAAATAAGGCTGGCAGAAATTGGCCAGTGAGGTGTTACCCTTCTGTGTAAAACTTCGCAGGCTCCCCTTTGAGCGCTTTGACCTTGCTGCTTCAGAAGTCTGCTCCATAGATTCAAGTGTCATTGAAGTTATCTGTGAAGGTCTGTACAATAATTTTGAAGAAGAATAAGGAAATTAATCTCATGCTAATCTAATTATTCACTGTATTTGTCTCTTTGTGTCTCTGTTGCTCACCACTGTTGCATGTAAACCCTTTAATGCATTTGTCCTCACAAACCCTTTGTTTTACTTATATTTCACTTCTAGTGAACCACTAGGAAAATTAATGTACTGCAAAATTAAAGTGTCACATCCTGAAAAATCCTAATGGAAAGCACATTGTGAGACAAAAGACCACAGAGAACCTCCAGACACTTCCCTGTTAAGCTGACATAAGGCCAGGCAGGGTTTCAGCCCCTACACACGGTGACAGTTTTCCTGTTACTCTTCCTTGCCAGCAGACATAAAAAGGAGGGAGCAGGCAGCAGGCACTGGCTCTGCCTTTCCTCTCTTTGTGGGTCTTGCCAGGCAGCAAGGCTTGTTAAGCCCACAAATACCATGTGTGGGGCTCTCCAGACCCAGACAACTCTGTGTGGGACAAAACTGGGACAGGCTAAGGCAGAAGGGCACTCAAATACTACCAAAGGCATTCAAGAGGTGCACAGCAGTGGAGCTCAGCTCCTCTGCCTAAGGTGTTGGGCATCCAGATTGCTACAGCTAGTATTGGCAAAATAAAAGAGGAAGGAAAGGAAATTATGACCTTTGGAGATGAGTGGACTTAAGCACCTCACAAAGAACCCTGGTCCTGACTGACTAGAAGCACAGATATGTAATATATAATTTTTGAATTTTGAAATAAAGATATGCCACCCAGTGTGGGGTCAGGTACATCATATGACAGCTTACAAATTGGTTTCTCCAAACCACTCCAGGATTGGAAACAGCAGAAGTGATTCTGGAAAGAAAATATTCATCTCCAAAACAACAAAAATAAATACTTTGCATGTTCAGGCAAGTCCTTGTGAAACAAACCTAGCAGTGAACTCCACAGGACATCGTACAATGAAAACCAATTTCCTGTATGACTTCTGCTTTTTGAAACTGCTCATCTGTGTGTGTGACATTTCCTACTGCTTCCAAGTGCACCAAAGGCAGTCTTCCCATGCTCTGTCTCAGCTCTTTCTTCAGTAGTTCCGAATCAAACAAACTAGTCACAAAAAGCCTCTCAGAATGAATTACTGTGCAAGAGAAGAACACCTCTTGGAAAAATCATTTCAGTACATGTGAATTAACAATAGAGTGTGTGAGTCCTTGCTGCCTGGTTCTGTAAAGAACCTCACTATCACAAATGATTCTCTCTGATGACTGAAAAGAAGAAAAATTCTTGAACAATCAAGACTACTCTCTGTTTTTGCTGTGAGACTCCTGTCAGCTTTTTAGTTACCCAGCAGCTGGAGTACCTGGATTTGTTCTTTATTTCTTCCTATTCAGTGATCCTTTTTGATTTTCTGTTGATGACATATTCTCCTTTAAAAATTTCTCTAAATGTTCAGCACCATTTCTCTGCCTAAACACCCAGATAAGTATGTTTCCATTTCTTCAAATACCTGGGAAAGAAAATACATAACATCCTAAAACAGACTCCTGCTTTCTTAATGTATCTCTGCCTTCCCCCTCCACGTACTCAATCTAAAACACTCCAGCTAAAAATCAAAATTATTCCTCTTAGCTCTCTTTAAGGAGAGATAATGCTGTTTTCTTATTAAAATTTGACACATGGCTACCAAATTTATTAGTACTCTGACTTTTGATTATTTTTTGTTCTGAATATCGTATGTGTGATGATATTCTGTAACAAAATGTTACAATATTGCTATTGTAACATTTGATAAAATCTGAGTAGATGGTTAAATAATGAAAGAAATGTTAACTAACACATTTGAGGAGCAATGGATTTTTTTACTCCAAAAGCATTATTCAAGAAGTAATTTTTTCAGTCAGTATTAGAGGTGATATTGGGCAAGGTACAGGACAAAATGTTGTTCATTGTTAAGGTGTAGTTTGGTATATTTTCTGTTTAGCAAATTCATTCTGCTGTGTATTTGAAAAGTTCTGTGAACACAGCCTGAGGCTGTCAAACTTTGTTCTTTTGGAGCTGATAATTTTTCATCCAGTCTGAAGATGTTTTATAATTCAAAAAATTGCCAAGACTATTTCAGTTTCAAAAAGGTTATTTGCACACAAGATGCAGAAATACCGTGTGTTTTGCTTGTTTCTGAAAATGCTTTCAGTATCAGGTAAGACGAAAACCAACCATGAATGTTTTGTGTTCATCCTAGTGTAAAATGTCAGAGCAAAAGTCAAGAAGTGCAAGGTGCTCTCCTAACACATTCTGACATTAAAAATTTTTGATTTTATGAATATGTGCCCTATAGCCTATAGATTTTTTTCCATTTCTTTGGTTTCTTGTACTTGGTCTTTTCTCTAACTTAGCACTCATCTGTGGGAAGCAGATTGCATTTCTATGTAGCCACATTTCTCTTCACAGAGCAAAGCAAGGCACAATTCTTCCCAAGAATATTTCTGTGTTTCACGTTGTCTGAACCTCAGAGAAAGAAAAACAATTCTTATCATTTGTTGTGCCTGTGTTAGTGCCAAGGTAGAATGCAATATGGAGATTGTTTACCCAAAGTGATGGTGTTTTGTTTCCTTGGCCTATCAGGGCCAAGCGTGTGTGTGTCGGGACTGTCGGCTGACAGTCACGAGATTATGGACAATTGTGTGCAGAGTTGAGTGCTTGGCAGATTCAGTTTAGATGTAATGTGATATAGTGTAATATAATATAGAATAATAAAGTATAATAAAGTAATTAATTAGCCTTCTGATATCAGTGGAGTCCTCTTCGTCGTTCCTCCCTGCCACGGGGGTCATCCTGTTTCAATATTTCTAGTCAATTTTGGCAGATGCTTTCATTAGAAAACTTGAATCTTGGAAGTTCTGGCATTTATCTGGTCGTTGCTTAAAAAGCACTATGTCAGACCCCCTGAAGACCAGAGACTGAACATCCATTCTAAATGCTGAATCAGCATATTCCTGATTTAGTTGCTGGCAAAGCTAACTCTGAGCTTCTCAGCTGCCAGTGACATTTTTGTGCTCACTGAGAAAAATGTCAACCACAAGATGTATGACATGCTGACCTCAAGGAAGGGGTGGAGTTTCCATGGAAAGCATTGCACAGAATCACGTCACTTTGACCACCTTTGGGGGCACAGGAAAATGAATGGAAAAGGAGCACCTGGTCGGATAGCCCTAGCAGTTACCAATGACATAATCATTCCTTCCATAAGATTTTGGAAATGATAGCCATAGTGTCACTGAGCATCCTAGACTTCAACATATTTAGGCAGTGGGAGAGCAGATGCCTTTCTTCCCAAAGTTACTTGTTCCCCATATCAGGAACCAGTGTTGAGGCTGAAATACCTGATTTGCAAGCAATGTCTTTCTTTTGTGATACTGCTCTGCCTTTGACAGTTACTAACCAGCATGGATAGTTTTGATCTTCTTCACTGAATCTATAAACCTCTCCTACATACCATCTTATTCCTGGCAGCCTTTGTTCCTTGATATATTATATCAGCTTTCTTGAGATCACTGTTGCATCAAGCCTCAGCTTGTACTAGAAAACCTAAAAGATGCCCTTTGAAAACATAATCAAAGTGATTAACTGTATACAAGTGACAGAAGAAGACACGAACATTGAAAATAAGTGCTCAGCAGGTAACATACTTCATCTTCTCTCCGACAAATTATTTAACATGGTTGGCTGACTATTCACCAGTTTGAGTCAGCTCCTGCAATTTCCCTCTCCCGACTTTCATCTTCTTCATATTAAAACAGTGATACTGGACAGAAAATTTCTCTGCAGGATCTGAGGTTTCTTGCAAGGCAGAGGTATCACTTGGGACTTTTGGACTGTTATAGGAAGCATCCTTTAGATGTCCAGGAATCCATGTATCGTTGTTTCCAGAACTCCTGGTTTCCCCTTCTTCATTTTGCTGAACTACCTCTTTACGAAATGCAAATTGAGAGGATTTAAGAGATGAGGCTTATTTTTTCTGGTCAGGTCAACATATTTCATTTCAAAATGTCCCTTCTTCTTCAAACATTGGTCAAAACCTTGAGGCTGAAATGCAATACAGCCAAATATAGCCGAACAAAAACTGTTCTGTGGTTTTAAAACACACAACCAGGATAGAATTAGAAATGTCAGAGATTATACATATCAAGGGACACTTTTATAGCCAGTATTATTGTTTACTATAATGCATTATATATTTATTATTATATTATAATCTGAATAATGCAATAGTGCAATGATTATGTAAAAATACAGTAATATTGTTATAATAAATGTATTGCTAGAATTGCAACTGGTTGATTTGACAACAGGATAAACAGAGGGTATACATAATATACACTCAGATTTCATGCAAACGTAAATAAAATTATAAATTTTGATCAATTTGTGATATATCACAGATGGCTTTGCCTCATGTGACCAGTTTAAAAGAACAAAACAGTTCCTTGTTGATCCCATAAAACAAATCATGAGCTATAAACATGTCAGCCTTAAATTTGCAGCTAGGTGGTACTACCATTTTGATTTTGCTGATGCTCAGTAAGTCTGTACTTTATATAAATAAAGCTAAAATAGAGGATATTTACATTGTTCTGACTTACTACCATATCTAATATGAAAATACATTGATTCTTAGTACACCTCCTTGCATATAAATATAAACAATATTATAACCATCAAAATACATAAAAAATTTTGTATTCATCATTCTTTCATCAATCCAGTCCATCATTTAATTCTGAATATTAAATATTTATCACAATTTTTGGTTCTCTGACCCCAGAGTGTTATCAAAAACAGTACTTGTTGCTATTAACTAAGTTCAGTCCAGCAATACTTAATGGGTTTTTTTGAAATGTCATCTTCTTCTGCCATGTTAAGGGATAAAAGTCTTCATACTTAAACACATCAGGTGCTTCTGGTTTCAAAGAAAAAAAAATGTAAAATGAAAACTAAATAAGTATATGAGTTTGTATATTAAAGCCATACATTTTTTAATAGTCTCTTATGAGATTTGAATGCTATGCTTAATGTAAGCCACACAGTATGTGTTCCTAGTAACACCATAGTCTCATTAAATTTCTGTGTATTTAACAGTGCTTTGTGAATTCCATTTTTTTTTACACTAGAACATATTCTTGTTTTATTATTCTATTGTTATTTTGTTTCTCTATGTTTGTTATTCTATAGCTATTTCTGGTATGTTTGGTCATTAAAAAATTAAAAATTAATTTTCATTAGAGTATCTGAAGCATCATCATGTTTTCTTTCATTTTCCTTCACTTGATCTTCTAGATAACCCTGTATCATCACTATTTGAAGTAGATTATTAAGAAGGACAAAACTGGATGCTTGCCTTGAAAATTGACTCCAGCCGCTTTCCTGTTGTGATAACTTTTGTTATCTCTTTATGGTTGCTTGTTCAAGCAACACAAAAAAATTGTGCATATTCTTACATTAGTACTTCCACTGTCACAGGCTTGGGAAACAAATGTTTTATACCTCCATGGTAAATTCTTTATAGCAGCAATTGCAGGTTTTGTACACAAATATGAAACTTTAACAATGTAAAATTGTTTGGAAAATTGAAGACAACAGCATCCAAGAAGAATAAGATAACTGTATTTCTGACCTCTAATACTGTCTGGTGGCATTACAATGGCCAGAAATATTCTGATATTTGAGGTGTGTGAAATTTCATTCCTGTGTCCATATAACACAGAAACAAAGCATAGCCAAAGCAAGGCAAGACTTCATGTGCAGCTGCTCACTATGTAAAATACCTGAATGTTATAGACCCTACAGCTCTTTCCTGTCCAGTTACAGATTGGAGATGCATCTCCTTCTTTCTTTGTAACTCCAAAAGCAGCTGTATAGCACCTGGGTACATCAGTCCTCTGAAGAAAACACAGGAGCAGTTGAGAGATCCTTGAAGGGTCAAACTTCTGGGACATGCACACTGAAGAATGGGTTTGACTCAGTTGTCATCCTAAACCACAGGTACTTACTAATTTGTATGCCATCCACATAATAACCATGCTGATGTTTCAGGTACTAGTTTTGTACATTTGGTGAATAAAATTCTCATGAGGTGCTCTGGAACAGCTGTCCTATTTGCAGAGATGCTGGGTCTCTTGGTATGAAGAAGTCATCAAGACAGCCATGGTTTGTTTATGCTGTTGTTCACTTTCCCCCCCCGCCCCAGGTTAAACTTTTATACATGCCAGTTTAAAAGAATACACCTGGTCTGGAAATCTGTAATGCCATAAAATGCCTTATGTCTTGACACAGTGTACAACAAATTGGCATAACTTTTTTGTCCCATATTTGGGTGTATTTCATTCCCATCTGCTTATATTCTTTGATGTTCCCAGTAATAACTGCCAGTCACTTGGGTCTCTTAGCTATCATCTGCACAAATAAAACCTGACACTGCTTTCATAAAATAATGTCAATACTATATCAAATTCTCCAACATATTCCCTGCACAGCTGCACCAAGTGACAGAAGTAAAACTGCCTTCAAACATAATTTATAAAATCATAAGAGGAGCTCCTTTTAAAAGCAAAGCTGAGCTAACTTGTAAACAAGATGACAAATCATGAGCAGGTTGGTTTAGGCTTTTTTTTTCCAGAACAGAAAAGGTCATAAGAAACTTTTTTTTTCTCATGTGCCTCCTCCTTACTGGAGGCAGCAATATAAATGTGAGAATAATCAGTGAAAAGACTTATCAAAAACAAAAGTAAGTTTATATGCCTCCCTCCATTTAGAAAAAAAAAATATAGAAGCCAAGGGAGAGAGATCCAAGTGCTTTACAAATATGACAGGCTTTATTCTCCTTTCCATCTGATATTTGCTCTTTGTGGTTGAATACAGACATAACTTAACCATAGTCACAGTTGCATTTGGGATCTTAAAATGGTTAACATATGCTCCCTACAGCTAGAGAACTGACATATCAGTGTAGACTTCTTTCAGAACTTCTTTGCCCAGCATAACATCCTTTTTAGTAACAAAAAACACCTCAAAACACAAAAAAGACTGCCAAAAACCCTCCCAAACTCCAGAAAATAATTTGCTTTACTCACCTTTATTTTAGATAAAATACCATCATGTAGCTGTTTCTAGCAGATATTTAGAATCAGACTGACTTTTGTCAGTAAAGTGTCTTTTCTAAGACTAATTAACTTTTATATGAAAAAAGATAATTTCTACCCTTAGCCCTTCTGAAACAAATATCATTACAGACACCTTTATCAAAAACCAGCAATTATTTAAAGATCAATTACTTATTCCAAATTACTAGACTGTAAGTTAACTATTTTGAAACCTAAGACTTATTTTGATGTATGTAAACTGAAGTAATTGTGAGCCATGAACAAGTGTCCTAATTAACTCACTGGAAAACATTAAATATTTGGAAAATTTTGAAACTGACACACTTTCAGCAAAGATGTTGCAGTAAAGATAAGCAACACAAGATTGTAAGGACAATGGTCATTTGCTTCCTCTTGAACTTAGATTGTCAGCTATCAATAGGTGTATTTTAAAGGAATCTGAGAAAACAAATTTTTCAAGCATTTATTATTATCAAATATTAAAATCCACAGTTTAATACCAAGTACTCACATACAGATCAGCATAATTATCTGTGTTAGAAGTGGAGATAAGGAGCAATGACCACATCTTTCTGTACCACTTCAATTGTAATATGGAGCATTATGATATTTTGGGTAAACCACTGGAAACCTCAATGCTTTTTGAAAGTTAACTGGGCATCTTCATCTTGGAAAATATATTTAGCTGCATAGATATATAAATTACTAAATATATGTGGATCAGGACTCTTATAAAGGCTGCTGAGCAGCTACTCAAAGCAGTCTTGACTGTGGACCCCATAGTACAGTTATACCAAAATATTGTTTATAATTTTTAACAGAAAATTAAATTGCCTTTTTCTTTATGAGGCAACATCTTCCAAAAGACTAAGAAAGGATGTAGGATGACCAGAAAAATGTAGAATAAATCCTGCCTGTGGTCTCCTCACTGGCTTTCAAAACTGGCTAGGTGCTGAAGAGACTGTCTTGCCCTCTCCTAAGGATCTGAAAATGTGGTGAAAGTAACATCCAGGAACAGGATGTAAAATTCCTGGAATCTCCTAGCACATCCATGATGTGAAACAGTTCTGATCTGTCTCTTAGACTATGATTTCACCAGTTATAATGAGATTCCGATCTTTGTTTGCAGTTTCCGTACTTCACTGAAAAATAAATAATTAATAGGAATAATAATAAGAAACTTGCTTTCTGCTACTCATGAGAAAGACAGAATTTGAATTTAAGTGAAAAAATAATATGCCAGCCGCCCATATGAAAGCAATACACATCTCACTTTTGATTTGTAAGACATGATTACTTAGGCTGCCATGTGCCGTATCTGTAAAGTCAATGCTTAAGTATTTGCAGTGACTAATATAGGAGCATAGAAATAATGCTGTTTGTAGACGTGGCTTGCAAATGTTAAGATTTACCAACAATTCAGAAGTTTGAACACAAGGAAGATTAGTGAGCAGCCACGATGAACTATTTCTGTATGGACTGACAATTACACAGACATTTCAGCAGATGTTCCTTAGCTCTTAAAAATACTTCATGAGGTAGCATAACTGGGTTTGGTTTTTGTTTGTTTCTTTCTCCAAAACTGGGCAGAACACTGTTCATATACTCCATATTTCAACTGTAAACATGGCCTGTTCTCAGTATGGATTGGTGGAATTACAATGATCAATTACCCTGGAATAATCTACATCCTGGAGCCCAGAAGATAACATTAATCTTGATTGGTTGGCTCAGTTAGGGACTGTGACTCCAAAACTTATTACCTTTCCTCCCTTCAAAGGATGAAGTAATTTTACATCAATTTTGAGCTGATAGCATAATTTTTCTATATAGCTAGTGAGATTTGGCAGTTGTTCCCTGCTTTTTTTCTCCTCTCAAGGAAGAATAGGTATAAGACAGTCCTGTTATTAATTTAGAATATACCAAGAAAGCTGGAAAGGAAACCTGTGAATTGAGAAGGAAAAAAAATGCTTCTATAAAAGAGCTTAAAATGCTTCAGCTGGGGCTTAAAAATCTTTCTCTCTGAGATGTGACTTATTCAGATCTTCAAAACTAAAGAAGTGTGTGTTTACATTTTCCTGATTTTTATCGCACCTAATTGCAGCATGCTCATACTGTGGCATGGTGGATAAACAACACTGAGATATTTTCTTCATTTTCCAATTTCTATAATAATAGTGGGAGAACCTCTCTGGGTAAGCCCGACTATTATCATATATATATGCCCAGTTAGCTCAGTATATCGAGTCTTTAGCAGAGACCCAACAGCTGAGTTAAGCGAGGCCAAAGCCGCCGAGCTCCTTCCTAGCAAGCCAGTGATACTCAGCTTATAGTGATTGTCAGCTCTTTCATGAGTTCAGCTCAGCTGCTAGAAGGATCGCCCGGGGCAGTGGCGTAGCAGACGAGGGAGAGAGGGGAAGAGAATACGCCGAATTTCCGCAGTGAAGGTTTATTCAGGAGGTCCGCGAAGGGTACAGCGATTCTTCTTCACCAAAGAAAGGGGGTACAGAGGGCTCTTTTTATAGCCTTGGCATTGATCCAAAACCAGCCAATGGCCGCAGGTTTAAGCATATTCCTTAACTGACCAATAGCTAAAAGGGTTACAATAGTATTGTCTTAACTGATTAAAGGACAGGGTCTCAACACGGTCGGGTAAAAGGAACAGGACAACGCCCGCTCAGGGATGACTCAGCATTCAATTCTCCAAGGAGCTTTTCCTGTATCCTTGGGGTTCACTACAATTTCCTTAACAGCTTCAGCATCCTGTGGTCCATGAGAAGATATCTCACTAAAGATTAGTAGAATAGGGTCTTTCTAACTTCTAGGACCTCTACGGATAGGGCAGACAGGCTCCTGTCAAGCATGGCATGAGCTGGGAATAGCACATTCTGTATATGGGCAGAGAATGAGGACTTGATGACTCTCATTTCCAAGACCCTCTGGCTAGTATGATGCTGTTGCTTGGATGGAATGATGTGTTTTCACTGTTTATTCCTTAGGCTTTTGATAGTCATAAATACCAGTATAATTTTCTGAGTGATATTTGTTATGTCTACCTTCCTCAAGAAAGGGATAATATTTCTCATGCAATAATGATGCAAGGAAAATAAGGAGAGCCTGAAAATGTATATTAGGTGAACTACTGTCATTACACATTAGATGGTACATGAGAGCTGGGCAAAATTTGGACCTCAGAAAAAAGAAAAACCATGAGTACTACAGATTCACAGGCTAGACAGTAACTGGTGTGCACTTAATTAATACCTAGCTGCTGGAACTGGTCATGGTTAGATGTATTAAAGACCATGGCACCAAAACTACCTTCTAAGCTCTAAACATCTTGAAGTACAATCATTTTGTCAGTGTCTTTCCATTGCAGTTATTCCTATCACAGTGTTTCTCTGTGCTGTGTGAACTCTGTGGCTAGTCTTGAAAGAGTTTTTTATCATAATTGCCAATTTAAAACATCACTATTATTCCTGTCATTGTTAGTTGTAGCATAAAAGTCACATGCAGAGCTGCTGTTGTTGCTTTCAAGCTTTCTTTTCCCCCATAATTTGTCAAACGTGGCCTGATTTTACAAAACATCTGAATGTCATACACAGCCTCTGAGGGCTGAAAACTCCTTCTAGACATCCAGTTGCATCCTACAGAACATGGTTTAGCCAGAAGCAGATCGACCTAGAAGCAAATTACTATAAATCATACCAATGAAGATGTTCATTGATGGGTTTATTGAAAGCATAACCTAAGATTAAATACAGAATTAAATTCTAAAGATAACTTGGATAGTCTCCCAGAAAAGAAAAGGGAAAAAAAAAGTGAGAGAAAGAATATGGATTCAAGACATCTTGTTTAGACTTTGAGAATATCCACTATATATTTATAAAACAAATCCTTTCTAACACATGTAAAACAATTAGGGCATCCAGGATTAATTGTAGCACAGTAGTACATCTCATATTTAGCTCTACCCTGACTTCCTGCCCTCCTAAAGATAATGTAGACTTCCTAGAATGTTTCATTTTACCTTATATTTGTATGCTATCATTCCTGCACGTTTTTCCTCTCCTTCATTGCAACCAACTTCTTGCAGCCTAAGCATTGAGTGCTAACTCCATGAGGCAGGGCTTTTCAGTCTCCTCTGTTACCATGTTCTGTGGCTCCTCTCATATAAACTTCCCTATTGTGTGCACCCCAGATAATTTCTCAGAGTTTCAATGATTTATGTAAATAAGTCAGACATTAAAATTAACCATCATTCATGTATTATTCTTTACATATACCTGCATAAATACATATTCCTAGGCCTAAAATACATCAGTTACCTCATTAATATAACTGACAGCATAACAGAGACCAATCACTCATTTTGAGCTCATTGATTTAGCATGTCTCAATTTAAAGTAATTATTTTTGCCCTTTCTATTCTACTCTGGTATTATCTATTCATTGGAGACACCTTGTACATTTTTCAGTATTGGAAATCTGTGCTTTTTCTACATATTTATATTTGCTGCAAATATTTCAGGAACAGACTTTCTCTGCTTTTTCTTTTCCATTTCTTTTTCTACTGTGATTTGACCCTGCCTCTTTCCATGTTGCAGTTCTAGGACTTAATGGAGTCTGCATCCCTGAAAGCCAGACTAGACAAAAGCCCTGAGTAACCAAGTATGATGTGACCCCTGACCCTGCTTTCAGCAGGTGTTTAAATGAGATGACTTCAAGAGATCCCTTCCAACCTGAGTTATCCTATGATGCTATGATCTGAGTCACTTTAATCCTTCATGCAAAGCAAGCCGTCCTTTCCAATTATAGCACTAAAGAGCACATGAACTACACGACAGTAGCAGCAGGGACTGGAGGAGGCCTCCTCTGTGGCAGGTGCCTGATGGGCTCTCAGCACCTTGTGGAAGTGCAGTGTGATGTGCAACTGCACTGGGATACAGGATGTCGTTCTTCATCTCTTTTTGATGTAACTCCTGTCTCATTCAGGGCCTCACACAAAGGGGCTTTCTGCACTCTTTTAGTCTACCTAGTATGCTGCATGTGACTCTATCCACAGTTCAAGGCTTCCTGTGGAGACAAAAAATATTGTCTAAGCTTAAGCCTTCCTATGGTGCTGACAGTACACTATGTGCTAGAGACTGTGATGCAGCCTATGTCCTATATTTGCATTGCGATAGCATTCAGCTGCACACAGCATGGTAAAGGCAGATCTGAAGCAATCCTCAGGAACAAACATGTAGCATCCAACACCACATTCTACTTTAACTCCCCTGTAAGAGAGCCCTTTGGAATAAATTTTTCTCCTATCTAAGAAGAGAATACACACATACATTTTTGAATGAGCAGAGACAAAAATTCATCCTGTGAGGCTCTGCTCTGTGCCCCCTACACAGAGAAAAGAGGCACCCTCCCGCTCTGCAACCAGTTCCACAGGTTTTCCAGAAGGCTGGTATGTCCTTTTCTCCTCCTCACGGTCTCATGCTACGAGAGAGTTATACCATCTAGGCACCATGCTCTTTGGTCCCTTAGAAGACCCACCTCTTCATATACCACAAAGACAAGATGGGTCTTTTCTTTTTTTTTCCTCAGATGTGAGCAGAAAAGTAGATGGGAAAAGGAAACCTTAACGAGGGAACCAATCCATCCAACACCTTGTTTTTAGGGTTAAGGATTTTATATGTATCCTAGTGACTGCAGCTACTTTATCATATGACACAATGCCCAAAAGTATTTTTCTTAACTGCCACAGTTCAATTTCATTAGTTACCAGTACTCAGAAATCTCTAGGTAAATTTCTTTGCTACAAAGCTGAAAATATATTGCAGCATACTATTTTACTATTCCAAGGCTCTAACTTTAAAATATTGGCCTACGGGTCTTCGACATGAACATTTTTAAGGTCTGCTGGAAAGTCTGAAGGGAGCAACACTTCCACAAGTAAAAAGGATGAAAACAAAAGGTTATGTTTTTATAATACTTTTTAACCAACTTAAGGGTTGACTGTGCTGGAAGATCTATGTACCATAGTATATATCTCTTGCCTTTGGCAAGAGAACTGGAACTTTACATCAAAGAGAGGAACCTCAAAAGATTTGGTTATGCTTAGATAATGATCATCTTAGCGATTCAGTGGCTGCTGTACTTCAGGCATGACCTTACATCTGGACCCTTTTGTTCTATCCTTTTACTTTTTCAGAAGGTGACTTGAAAGAACTGCTTCCTCCACCTTTAGAAACTTCCACTGTTTGGGATGGGGGGAAAGGGGGGCTGGTTTTGGTTTTTGTGATTTTTGTGGGTTTGGGGGTTTTTGGGGTTTTTAATGTTTTTTTCTTTTTTTTTTTAGAGTGAAAGATCAAGCTGATTAGTAACTTATTGATTTTCAGGTAGACTTTTATGATATATATTTCCCAGAGCAGTTCTGTTAGAATTTGCTTCAAGTTGAACATCTGCGCATCAGAAAGCAAATAAACCCCGAGTTAACATTTTCTTGTAAAAATCAAAGCAAGCCTTACAAAGCAGCACTCATTACCTTTTCCTGCCTGGTAAGGCAATATTGTTTTGAAGAAATCATCTTGGGAGGAAGTAGCTCTTCAAATATCTACTTCACACAGTCATTTTTTCAGCTAAGGTTAGTGTAACATAGTTAAAAATTTTAGCCTAGTGTTAAATGTTAGTTCTATAAAATGACATCAAACATATTCCAGAGCTATTGCTTTTATTGTGTTATTAATGCAGTTCACCTTTGCGGGTCCCATGTGAAGACACATAATGTCCAGTCTGTACACATGCCAACTCAAAAGCCAAAAACTTGTATGTTCTTTTCACAGAGTAGCATAAAGCAATGTTTTTTCTTCTTTGATTAGAATAATATATTAACATCTTCTATTCAAAGAAAAACTACTTTATGCCTTACACATGCTTAATAAACATTGTAAAGTACATGTCATGCACATGAACTATGTAGCAGGTATGACTTCAGACCTGACTGTGCATCCTGCTTGTTAAAGTGATGCAGGCAATAGAATGGAAGATATTTTACACATCTTTGTTGATATGTATTTGGGTTCTTTTCATAAAAATTCTAAGTGTTTCTGTGTGAAGGGATGAAAAGATGCACTAGTGTGCATCCCTGGAATCTCTTTCCAGGAAGACCGTGAGTGTTGTCAGAAAGTTAGGAATCTGGGAAAAGTCTCTGGGTGCATGATGTGGAATGCAGTCCTCTGCCCTCCCTCTGGTCAAGAATTTAAAAGAAGGAAAATATTTCTACATTGTCTCATGCTTTTCCAGTCTTCTGGTTGCATGGCTTAAAAAGAAATCAAAATAATTGGCTAAGTATGGGGAATGGGGGTATGGCTGTAAATCTTAATTGGATTTGATCCTGTCCTCAAACTGAAATGGTGACCTCAGTCTGAAATCAGATGAAAGATGAGTTTTTCCTGCTTAACCAGCAGAAATTTTTGAAAATTGCTTCCTGGGGATATTTCCTTAGAAACTCAATCAGATGTACTTAATCACCAAATCAGATGTACTTAATAAGGCTGAGGGAATTGGATTTCTTCAGCCTGGAAAAGAGAATGCTTAGGGGTGACCTACTTGTGGCCTTCCAGTACCTGAAGGGAGCCTACAAGAAAGACAAAGAGGGACTTTTTACAAGAATTTGTAGTGACAGGGCAAAGGGGATTGGATTCAAACTAAAAGAGAGTACATTTAGATTTAGATTAGATCTAAATTAGATTAGATATCTAATCTAATAGATAAACTAATTTAGATTAGCTGTTAGGAGGAAGTTCTTTGTTGTGAGGTGGTGAAGGACTTGAACAGGTTTCCCAGAGAAGCTGTGGATGCCCCGTTCCCATAGGTGTTCAAGGCCAAGCCTGGATGAAACTCTGAGTAACCTGGTCTCTAGTGGAAAGTGTCCCTGCCCATGGCAGTGGGGTAGGAACTAGATAATCTTTAAAAGTCTTTCCAATCCAAACCACTCTATGGTCTGTGAAAGAATTATTTGTTCATAAATGTTGTTTAATTATTTGTAAATGTGTTTAAAAAAGAGAGCGACCTCCAGGCTTTTGCTTTCTTTCAAAGACTGAAATGCAGAATTACAAGAATTGTGAGTGATGAAGTTGTACTAGGGTTGCTATTGAACTTGTGTCCAGCTACTGAAAATAACAGGAAAAAAATATTTTATTTTCACATCACAGCAAATAGTGCAAGGGTTAGGAAACATTTGCAGAACCCAACAACCTTGCAAATAAGGACACAAACCCGTAATGCAATTGAACAAAAAGTTCAATAATGTTGAAGATCCTTTTTCTTTAGTTTTCAGATTTAATGAGCCAATAAATGCTAATAAATTAAAGTCCAGCTGGGGCTGAAAGGCCTGAGAAATTTCTGTAATGAAACAAGAAACATCCCTAGACTTACACTATAGTTACTGTTGATGTATCTAGCTCAAAATTTCAGCTCAATTCCATGTATAAGACAACCCCATAATGAATCTAAACTAAGAAGTAAACAGCAGTTAAAATCTGATGAATGCAGATGATTTAGAGTAACTGTATTGGATTTTAAGGCTAAACTGTGGTAGCAGGGCAGGGCTACAGGGGTGGCTTCTGCAAGAAGCTGCCAGAAACTTCCTCCATATCCAGTAGAGCCAATCCCTGGCAATCCCTGGCAGTCTAAAGACAGAAGTGCTGCTGATCAAGTGTGGGCAAATTAGAAATGGTGGCAACACCTCTGTGACAGCATATTTAAGAAGAAGAAGATTAAAAAAAATATTGCACAATTGGAATGGGAGAGAGACACGAGCAGAGTGAGAACACGTGAGAGACAACTCTCACAGACACCAAGGTCAGTGGAGAGGCAGGGGCAGGGGCTGCTTCAGGTGCCAGAGCTGAGATTCCCCTCCTGCTGGACGTGAAGACCATGGTGAAGCAGCTGTGCCCCTGCAGCCCATGGAATTCCATGGGAATGCAGAAATCCATCTGCAGCCTGTGGAGGAGCCCCATGCTGGAGCAGCTGGATGCCTCCAGAGGGGAGGTGGTGATCCCGTGGGAGGCTGTGGAGAGAGATGCCAGGCTCCTATGCTGGAGCAGCCTGTCCTTGAAGAACTGCAGCCCATGGAAGAGTGGCCCACAGCAGCAGCAGTTTTGTTGCCTCTGGGATGGACTCACATTGCAGCAGCTCACACAGAGCTGTTGCTCATGAGCTGGACTCATGTTGGAGAAGAGAAGTTCATGGAGAGCTGTCTCCCTGGGAAGGACCCCAGGGTGCAGCAGGGGAATGATCCCTCTCCCTAAGCAGTGGGAGAAACAACCTGTGATGAACTGACCATAACCCCCCATTCCCTGTCTCCCTGTGTCACCAGGGGAGGAGGTAGAGCTGAGAAGAAGGAAGAAATGAGTGGAAAGTGTTTTTAATGTTTTGCTTTATTTCACATGATCCTGCTCTAATTCTGTAAGTAATAAATTTAATTAATATCTCTAATTCAAGCCTGTTTTGGCTGTGATGGTATTTGGTGAGTGATCTTTCCTGGTTCTTTGTTCATGAACCCTTCATTATCCTTTCTTTCACCTGCCCAGATGCAGAGGGGACTGATAGAGAGGCTTTGATGAGTGCCTGTAATCCAGCCAGGATCAGTACACTACAGTAACACACAAAAAAGCTCATAAGAAGAAGCTAAGTAACTTTTTTCTGCCTTGATTGTCTGTGGGCTGTAAACACGGTGCGACTTCTCATTGTGATTCAAATGACAAGTTAGATTCCGTGGAGCAATGCCTTCTAATCTTATGATTTTAAATGTGTAGCTTAACCTCTCATCAACCTTCTCAAGATGTTCTTGTCCCCTGTCCATATGCAAAAGGTAGAAAATAAAAGCCATGAGTCTGGTCAAACCCACAGAATGCTTCACACTCCTCCGTTGTACTGTTTTCTCCAGTACGTGTCCTGGTGGTCGTATCGGAATGCACAGCACAGGAGGATTGGCAGGAGTGACAGAAAAGATCATTCTCTCTTTCACACTTTCTCCTTTCAGCCCGTGCATTAAAGCAGTGCAGGTTACTGCAGGCTGCCTCCACAGGGACTTCTGCATCTTCCCCCCACTCCAGGAATTGCAGCAGTTCTGACACACCATCTTGCAAATTAGTCACTTAAGCTAGTTGTCAAAGTAAATCAAGAGCAAGCAGATGGATCACAGAAGGACTAGAAGTTACTTAAATCTCTTATAACGTTTCTGTTCAGTAGTCATTGATATTCCACTCCTTACATAACAAAATTAAAGTTGGTCCTTATTTAGGTATACAGCTATATTTTATTTGAAGACATGACAGAGTAATTGGAATCAGTTTCCTAAAATTATTTTCCTATTTCCCAGGTGGAAGCAGTTCAAGGCATTCTCCTACTTGGTTTTTAGCATGCAGGATGTACATTTCTTTACCCCTTCTTAAAGAAGGGACCAAAAAATATCTTACATCCACTGACATCCTTTGCTCAATATAAATGAACATTGTTTCACATGCATGACATATTCAATTTTTGCTCATTTTTTAAAATACATCAACAAAAATATTCATGTGCATAACAAACATTAGGTACTGCTGTTATCCAATCTCTTAGAGATATGAAAAGCAGAATTAGAAAAAAAACCCAAAACAACAACAAAAATGCCTCTAACTTTAAAGCATACTTTTACATTCTTGTCTCCTAATCTGAAGGTTTAAAGTCTCTCAAGACTACCACACAAGAGGTAAGATATTTCTTCTATAAAATCTGATACAAGGGGCAAATAAACAAAGACCTCTTCAGAATCCAGTGATATCCCTAACTGAAGTTTAAATACATATGTATAAACAAAAATTATCCTGAGACACTGAACAGTAATGCTTACACATGCTAAGAAGCAAAACCTTCCTCTCATGTGCCCCTTTTTATTAAAAGGCAGCTCATAGTAATTAGCTCTTGAAAATTACAAATGCCAATCATTTGCTTTCAGCCTACATTATTTTGGTAGGTAAGGTTATTCTAGTCTTATGGGGTCAACAACAGCAGGTGAAAATAATTTAGTGAAAGAACATCCTGTCTCTTATCCCTGAAGAAAACCCTAAGGGGAAAAAAAAGCAACATCAAAAATGTAGGCAGTAAGGCAACAAAAATGTAGGCATTGCAACATCAAATAAGCAGCAAGAATGACAATTTTTCCACATAAATTAATGTTTCTGTGACTTCTGAATACAAGTATGCTGAAGAAACAGTTGTTAAGGAAAATCTGGTAAACATTTTTTTTACTTTTTTATTTAAGAAAGCTATTTCTATCTTTTTGTTATCAGTCAGCACAGGGAAGTGCCAGTGACAGCTCCAGATGGCTGTTGCTCCTTGACTTGTGTTCTATTGCATGAAGCCAAAGCAGGTCAGGAAAAAAAAGGAAAGGAAAAAAAAGGTCAGTCAAGAAAGAAGATTGCAGCCTGGAGTGAAACAGGCCATGTAAGAGGAAAAAGCGTAGGCTATCATAGCTGGAATTCCCACTCCTGTTTCTTCTTTAGTCCAAAGTAAGAAATAACTTTACTGATTGTGACACTTTTATCTCCACTGTTTCAACTGCAAAGCGCCACTCTCACCTGCTTGAAAGAGGAAAAACAACCTCATTCAACCATTTTATTGCAAAATCTAATAATCAGTAGGCCTAAATATGGACTATGGCCTAAATGTGGAGGAATGATGACAATCTCATGTCTCAGTAGGCCTGAAAGAACAATCTGGAGGATTAAATAAAGCACAAAGCAGGAGAGCTTCTAAAACCAGCCATGAGAAGTACTATCAGAGACTTAAATGGAATTTTTGTGAGCTGAGTAGCCTAATTATCTTTTGCCATATCTTATCACAATAGATCACATTTTCAAAACTGACTTTGGCTCTTGTGTGCTTTTCTTAGACTCATGCATCTGTGAATATTTAGAAGACTATTTAAGTAGAAGTTTGAGAGTTTGAGTTTCTGTTTCAAACATTTTCTTGATTAGTAAGTTTTAATATACAAGTAGTGGAAATGTTGAATTTTGCATTACATCATTTCTGTAACTCCAAGATAGACAGGACTTATTTGAAGTTGAAAAGACTGTTATTTCATTTGGGAAAAGATAAATACCCAAGAAAGTGCTGAGCTATCAAAACAATTCTGAGATACAAATTACATCCTGAGCTAATCATTCTCATTCACTGCCAAAAGCATTTTCCTTCCTTGCTTGCTTACAGTAGTAGAAATAGCAGCTGCTGTTGAAATCTCCCCTGGAGATTGTTAGGATCTCCATGAGGAAGAGCTTTGCACTGGAGGCCAATTTCAATAAATAACAGCAACTTCATTGTATCTGATAAGTTTTTTACAATGATGCAAAAAGTTGGCACTTATTTTCATAGGTGTCAGCTGATGGAAATCTTTCTAAATATACTGTAACTACCCTCCTATGGAGGCAAATCCTTGTGTCTTGTGCTTCTGCCCTAATGGGAGGCTCCACATCCCCTGCTCTCACAGCTTAGTACATAAGGTGCTCACTGCAAGACATAAGGCACTGTCCTTACAGCAATATTGCTGAGGCCAAATGTCCTTCTAGATGACTTTCAGAGACCTTTGGTTCCCAACAAAGTAAATGAGGAACTTTTAAAATTCTGATCCATTTGTGTGATTGTTTATAAATACACATTGCCTTTCCTGAAGCCACAAGAACTGTGAAAATACATTGCTGCGCAATGCACATAATCCTTGGATTTCAGGAGTTGAAAAAAATATTTTTATTGCTGTTAAGATTTTGAAACCAATCTTCACTCGCTGAATTACATGGGAAAAGCATTTCAGATGCATTAGTAGCACAAAGTAAAGGAAGTGCCAAGGTTCCCACTGAAGGCTGTTTTATGGTGCCATAGTTGATCTCCTAAAATGAGGCACTTTATCCACAGTTTTGGAAAATGCTGCTCATATTTACTTTGATGCAACTAAGGTCAAAGCTACTCTAGTCGTTGTTTGCTTTAAACACAACCACCAAATAAATTTCTCTATGATAAATTAAATATTGACGAAGAATAAAGTGTTTCTGAGCAGGCTTCAGTAACAACAAGAATAGTCTGCTTAAACAATAAAATTAAAGGGTGCTCAATAGAAGAGCTTGAAGATGTTTGTTGTCTTTTAAAACTAGGTTATTTATAAAAGTTTCTTTGCCTTCTTTATTGACTCTTATTATCTTGTATTGGCAGTTTAATGAAGACTAATGACCAGGTCAACATTTCTTGTGCTACTGATCTAAAATTTAAAAAAGGACACAAAAAATCAGTGTCTTTAAACTGTTCTCTATGGAAATCACACTGTATTCTAAGAAGAACAGTTTATAACTTCATCAATTTTTAATGAAGTTATAAGCGATTAATATACTGCTTTTTTCCTTACTTGTACCTTGATTATTATGTGTTCTACAAGGTCATAAATTCTTAAATTAGTGTCTAGAGAAGAGGTATTAAAAACCTCTGAATTATGAAATACATAACAAAATGTAGCATACTAATACCACTCTATAAAGGGAAAATATTCATTACTAGAAGTTTGACATATTCAGCATATAGAGGAACAGGCACGTTTCCACTTCTGTATATATTCTTCAATACCATATATTCTAATAAAAAATAGAAAAAATTGCATAATTGTGAATATAACTATAGTGAAATATTTTAAAGAAACAAATATAATCAATTACTTAAACCTTGATATTAAAACATCAGAGAATCTACCACAGGTAGGAGATGGAAAACATCACTTTTCCTTCTCCAATTACTGTATACTTTCTCTTACATGAGTCCAAAAGTTTGGATGAGATGGTGAGCATCTGAAACTTCTCTTAAGGTATGACTTCAGTTCAACTCAGTTAGGGTTGCCCTCTTATGCCATGCATTTCATGAGGGAGAACAGAAGTGCCCTTCTGGGAATTAAGCTTTTCAGACTTCTGTCGATTGGCATGGAAAATTTTCTATTCCACTTTCATTCTCCAAGTATGTTATTTGAAATGTACAGTCACAGGAGTCAGGATTTGCTGAAGAATAGCCTAAGTGTTTTGCCTGGGTACTCTGCATGTACTGACTTAGTGAAAATACTCACTTTCCATCAAGCCCAATCCCCACTTAGTTGTTGCCATAGTCTTCCCCATATTAATAACGTCTTGTTTGAGTCTGCCGCTCATCTCACATTAGTCAAAACCTGGATCAAGGCCAGATGAAGTTAACAGATTTACTCTGCTGTAAGTCCAGTGTAAAAGAAATTACTTTTCATGCAGATTGACTTGTCTTGCTTTTCAGATTTCTTTGCCCATGCATGTAAAGCAAACCACTTTATATGCTACTCAAGGATAAAAACCTGTCATGTAGAAATTGAAATTTACATCCAATTTCTTTTTCCCTCAGTAGATGCTCTGTCAAAGAAAGTAAAACATAAACAGTTGGTATTTCTTCCCAGACAGATCTTTTCAGCTCTATACTCTTCTATGTAATTGTTTTTGTGTCTACTCCAGGTTTCACCTTACTTGAAATTTAGCTATACCTTTGTTACAAGTATAATGCTTTATAATACAGAGTAATAGGTAAAATTCTGTGGTTTTGTAAGTCGTGCTTTCACAGTAAACATCATCTGATACAAGAAATTAAAATAAGTGTTACAAAGTTACATCAATACAGTACTATAATGTTCCTACAAAAGTTTCGGTCACTTACATTTTCCAGACCAATTCAAACTACTTGAATTGATTCACTGAAATTTTAAGGCAACAGAATAACCAGTTGGAAAAAAAAAGGGGGGATGAAGGATTCACCTTTTTTTCTGTAGGTACTACAGGCTTTCTAATCTCCTGCATAACTGTTTCACAAGAATTGGACTTGTGAAGTCATGGGATTCAAGAAACCTTTCACATTCCACCTCATGACAGTTCTATATATTTCTCTTATCAGTTATTTTGAAGGCAAGTATGGTACAGAACATGAAGTTTCCATAGGCATTGTACCTTGTCGTACAGGACTTGACTCAAAAAAAAAAAAAGTGGGGAAAAAGCAAGAAGACTGAGAAAAATAACATTTTATATTTCATTAAATAAAAATATCCTTTCTTTTCTGCCTGGGCAGATCTACTGAAAATCAGATATGATATAAAATATAGAGGAAATTTTAGACTTCAAAAAAAAAGTTGGATGTTGGAAAAGTAAAGAAACAAAAAGAAGAAGGGAGGAAGAAGTGAAGCTAACAAATCGTTACAACTTGAAACAAAGAAGTGAAAAATCCAAGAATTTCTATCCACGTCTCAATTTCCACTAAGTGGTCTTGCAAACTTCTCTGTGTAAGACAGGGGATGCAACACTTAAGTAGCTTGTACAGGTGTTTAAACAATTTAAAGAGAAGGTTATTGATACCAAATGATCCTTCTGCAGGTAATTTCCCTGATGGTAATGCTTGTTTATGCTATTGCACTGATTGCTCACTGCTACTCTTCCTCACTGCTTTAAGGCTCTGAACATTTTGGTAGCTCTTTCATATTGCTGTAGAAGATCATCAACAGCATTGTGCAACCCTGCTGCTAATGAGGCTTGCTTCACATAAAATAAAACGAAGTTGTTTGTAGTCCAGATCAGTTCCTCTACTGAATTTCTCATGCATCACCATGAAACAAACAAATCAAAAATCCCAACTGGGCTGAGAAGAACGAGATAGCAGGGGAAGGATAGTAAGAGATGACTGACAAAGACACGGAGACAGGTGTGAATTGTTTTAATCCAGAATCACTTCAAAAGAAATGGTTCTGCTCTCCTAGACTGCAAGAAGAGGTAAATGACACAAAACCTCTGAAGCATAAGAAAAGAGAAAATCAAGACTGGGGAGATCTGAGACAGAAAGGATTTGTAAACAGAAATAGTAAGTTTTGTGAGGAGGTGAAGCATTTTATGAGTACAGAGCACTGTTGTTTCACAGTTCAGCTGCTGCTTGTGACTCAGGGAGTGGAGCAGACTGCAGCAACCCTGCAGGAGTGTGGGATGAGTAAGCAGCTTATACAACTCACAGGAGCAGATGCAAATTAGTAGATCTGCAGGACAAATAAAGAAATAACCAAAGATCATAACCATAAATCACAGAGCAGGCTAAGGATTATAGGGTTAGTGCCTAGAATTAAATTCAACACAATGGGTAAAGGCAATAAGGCAAGGAAAATATAATTCCAGGAAGTGAGAAGAGAAATGCTGAGCAACTTGCTGGATATTTATTCTTGACACTAAACAAGGGCACTAATGAGGCCATATTTGAAATGTCACATTGATTTTCTGTCTGATTCATTATCCTATAGATGAATATGACTTTATGGAAAGGGTAGAGCTTTGGCAGACAGCTGGCTACATACATATCTATGAAGTAAACAAGACCAAGAAAGGGGCTTTAGCCTATCATGGGAATATCCACCTGTTGCAGACATCTTTTTATGAAAATTCCTTTCTTAGGATTTTTCCTTCTGGGGAGCTAAGAGGCCTCAGAAACAAAATGTAGACAATGGTTATCTGCTGCTGTGGAATGCAACAGGTGGATCTTTGATTGGTCTTGGGTAGATGATTGGAATTAGCGACCAGTCACAGCAGAGCTGGCTCTCTCTCTCTGTCCGAGCCACCTGCCTTTGTTTTCATCCTATTCTATTCTATTCTTAGCTTAGCTAGCCTTCTGAGATGAAACTGTCCTTCTATTCTTTTTAGTATAGTTTTAATATAATATATAAATCATAAAATAATAAATCAAGCCTTCTGAACATGGAGTTAACATTTTTGTCTCTTCCCTCACCTGAAAACCCCTGTGACCACTGTCACATCCACACTTTAACCCTTTGCTTTCTTTCTGGGTGCTGTATTCTCCAGGAGTTTGGCTTCACTAATTAAGGCCCAACTTGACATATCATGTCTGTGGGACTTCAACTCTGTTTCACTGAGAAAACTGGTACAGATCTGTGAGAGAATCTATAAATTAAAACAAAGCAAAATGGAAAAGCCAAAATGTGGAAGTGAAATTTTTCAGGTTGTGATACTCATTTACCCTTCTGAGGATGCATTTCAGCTTCCACCCACACCAACTTATTTACTTTCTCCTAGTCTACATCCATCCTTGATTTCCTGTCAGTCTTCTAATCATGTACATGTTCCTTTTTTGGATTCCAGATCCCTGTGAGGCCTTTACAAACCTTGCCAACATCTCCACAGGAAGCATGGAGTTAGCCTTCATGCAGCAAAAGTGAAGTGTTGCTTGACATCCACACTGTGAATACAGGTACTGGCATAAATTCCTGAACTGAATTCCTGAATTCCCATATTCAACAATAAATGACTGCAAAATGTACAGATAGGTTTTTAGAGTCAGAAGTGTAGTTTTGGACCAATGACTTTTCAAGAATGTCTCGCACTCTTTTTAAGGCAGTTCTGTGTTTGGACCAGGTATTAGAAGGTTGACAAGAACTAACTAGAGAAACTTTGCAATTGTATTAAATGAAAGACCATAATAAATATATTTGCTTTATAATCCAGACACATAAACAAAGGACACATAAAAGTTTATGAATGGACATATTAAAATATCAGTTCTCTCTTCAGTATACATACATGAGTAATATTTAATATATATTATTATTCTGAGAAAAAAGAAAAAGCAAACTGTGTTTTGAAAATGTGAGAGTCTGTATTATGTCACTGTAATATAGTTTTTAAGTGAGTGACATGGACTAGCTGCAGTAAAACTGAAATACACCAAATATTTGTCCATGGACCATTCAGCACTGGGATGGTGTTTTAAAATACCTTGTGACATTGAGGATAGGAATAATATGGATGTGGGGGAAACTAGAAAATAAACCTCAAATCACACTCTGGAAAATCTACTCAGAAATTTCTTGAGCACAAAATAAAGACCAATGACATTTGCTCTTACCAAAACTGCTTTCATAAAGGAAATTACACATTCCAGGTAAATTCTAATTAAATTCTCTTTACACATGCACAAACTAATGCTCTGTACTGGGTAAATATTATCCAAGGATGACTATAAAAAAATATATTCTGATTATCCTGTGCCTAAAATGGTTGATTTTCTATGGCTTTCCCTGAATTCAAACATATCTGAGTGATCCATATGTGAATGGGATATAAATTTTGTTAGTGAGAGATGAATTGAGTCTCTTTAATAAGAACATCTGTGATTTCTAGAAAAGTAAAGCTAATGCAAAAAAAATCTTAAAGTAATTTGAGATTTCCTTCTTTTCCTACATGACAGTTCGTCTAGTAATTTAATGTCAGTCTTGTTTAATCCTTGACAAGATGACAAACCATGAAATTCAGCATTATTAGCATGGTAAAGCTGTGAAATCCTTCATCTGCTGCCATGATCTGTACAAGCCAATGTAAGGAAGAGTACTACAGTAATAGAGAATTATTTGAATCTCTGCCAGATTAGTTCCTGCCTGCATAAATATGCAAGTTTATTCATATCATCTGCCCAAAGGTTGTGTTACAAGGTCCCTGCACACAGCCTTTAGCAAATTTCTTTGTGGCCCTCACAGATGATAGTCAGTAGGCAAAGTGACTGTTTCTGTCAAATACCACCTGAGGTTTCTGGATCAAATAAACCACCTGAAGTTGCCATCTACCTCCTTGTCCCCAATGTGGTGTTTAACATAGAAACATATCTGGCATACAGCCACACTTTTTGGGGGTACAGTTCATAAATAGTCTATAAAATAATTTCTGATAAGCAGTTAAAATGAAAATTATACTACCTGTGGTCAACATTTTTCTGAGGAGAACCTCAGTTTCCAGTTTCCAGCTTCCTACTTCAACAGCATCAGAAGCATGGGAATGATGTGGGCTATGTGATGTTTCACTCCCACCACCTGTGCTTTTAAATAGGGTCACTTGATAGAAGTAAAAGGCAATAGAAGAACATAATGTAACACAAACTCATAACGTTAATTTCTTTTAAATTCTTACCACACTAAAATTTGGTGGAAAAGGGAAAGAATCTCCTCAAGGAAAAGAAAAACCCTCAGCTAGAAAATATGTGATTCTATTAAGGAGATTTATATAGAAACACATTTCTAAAATAAAACATTTCAGCCAATTTTTCTTAAGAATGAAAAACTTGACTCAACTTCTGTAGTTCTTTCTTCTTCACATGAGAAATCTCACATATGGGCTAGTTTTTATACAAGATTTTCTTTGAGACAAACAAATTCTGAAAGCTTTGTGACCTTTGTGCAGAAGTTTGATTTTTCACCTATGACATTCATAAACAAATGCAGTCTTCTGTTCTGAAAGAGATATAATTAAAGATGGCTGTTGTGGTTTAACCCCAGCCAGCAACCATGTATCACATAGCCTCTCATTCACTCCCCCACTAGCAGGATCAGAATCAAAAGAGGAAAAGTGCTAAAACTTGTGGGTTGAGATAAAGACCATTTAATATGGAAAGAAAAAGCTACACAAGCAAGTAAAACACAACAAGGAATTAATTCACTGCTTTCCATGGGCAGGCAAGTGCTCAGCCATCTCCAGAAAAGCAGGGCTCCATTACATGGAATGGTGTGGACTTGGGAAAATAAATGCCATAACTCTGAATGTCCCCCCTGCATCCCCACTCTAAATACTGAGCATGATGTCACACAGTGTGGAATATCCTTTGGGTCATTTGGGGTCAGCGGTCCCAGTGTGTCTCCTCCCCAATTCCGCATTCTCATGTGAAGAAGACACGCACCCCTGACTCCCTCAGCATTGTGGCCATACGAAAAGAAGAAAATGCTTTGTCTCTGTGTAAGTGCTGCTCAGCAATAACAAAAACATACCTGAATTATCAACACTCTTTCCAGCACAAATCCAAAACACAGACCTGAACTAGCCACTGTGAAGAAAATTCTACCCCAGCCAAAACCAGCGCAATGACCCACGGGGTTTATTAGCTTTTGTATCCTAAAAAAAAAGGTATTTTCTTTTTCAGAAAGGATTTAGTGGTTCTTTGTCAGGCAACGGTGGATTAAAGTTTAATTCATTAATGTCTATAAGAGGGTTTATATCATCACTTGCAATACAGGGCTATGAAGCGATATTAATAAGCATATTACAACAGCCACAAGTCACGTAAACATATTTAAGATCACAAACTAAACCAGCTGGATATAAGTTTTATCTGGTAGAAATAAAAACACCACCTGGCTCTTCCTCACTGTTAAATGCATTACAGGAATAGAAATATCACAAGATATCTGACAAACTAATTTTTAAAGCTTTTGAATTTATTGCTTGGTGTCCTTTATTCCATTATGAAGTGGTTTGAAGGCATATGATTAACATAAAGAAACATCTGAATTATTACTAAAGTTCAATCATGAGCAATACAGAGATTTAACATTTCCTGGTCTAAACTGAAATAGTGATTTAATGCTGAAGTGCTGCCTCAGTTTAAGACTAGGTAATAAACAGGGTAGCTTGTGATTCTATGACTGCCTGCAACCAACTCCCCACTCCCTTATGAATACCAGCAGCCTCTCTCCTTTATTTAATTCTGTTCATGACCCCAGAAGAGATCATGGGTCCCCAAACTGACTGCCACCCTTTGGGGCCCAGGCAGCAATCTCCAGCTCCCCTAAAACCATTAGATTGGATAGTGCTAGAAATGAGGAATCCACTATCCACAGCGTGTACAAATCCCTGCTTGCCAGGAAATAAACAGGAGGCATGATCTGTTCAGTATGAGTGACCTGCAACAATAAAAGGTCTGTAATAATGGGTTTTCCCAAAAAAAAAAAAAAAGAAAAAGCAACAGCTAACTATCTCCTGTAGTCATTAAATTGGAGCAAAGGAGGTGGAGGGGATGGAGTCCTAACTATTGCTCTTCCTTAATTCAAAATCAATTTAGACATCCACATGTCTGATCCATATCAGACTAAATGGGCAAAACTATTTTCATATTCCTGAAAGTAAGATACTACACAAATGTACCTCTTTATTTAAGTCTCGCTGAAAAAAAATTGCTATGACATTTTTTAACTATCAGCTAGGTGATTTCAGTATCTACTTGCTGGCATCCTATTTATCTTATTTATCTCTGAGCTCAAGATGCTGATGGTGTTGAGAACATTAGCTTTAACAGGAAAACAATAAATATTTTTTTTATAATGACATTTTACAAATAGGGACAGATACTTGCATTAACTTTTTAAAATTTAATTTAAGAATAATGGCCTAAATTCTAAACGAAGCACATCTTCACAGCTCCAAGTGATTAAAATTAGTCATGCAATGCCAGAAAGACTAATTTATCAGCACAAGTACTTTAGCAATCCTAGAACAGCTAATGCTTTTTTTTAATATGCTATTGCTGTTATAAAAATGCAAGCTACTCATTAACTGTCTGTAAAAATTTTTATGGATTTATTGCTTAATTAGGTTTGTACTTTTATTTGACAGGGGTTATTAAATACAGTATATAATCCTCTCAATTCCATGTAAAAGTCCAACTCAGTTTTTATGAGAGCCTACATTAAAGCAGAATTCAAGGAAAAATAAAATCTCTTAATTCACTGCAAGGACTCAATTTTTATTGCATATTGTAGCAAATAGCCATTCATTTACATTCTTTCAAAAATTTTTCTGACTTTTTTTTTTTCTGGTTAAAAAAAGTTATGTCTCCAAACACTGAATGATGATTTTTCTCCCTCAAACACCCATCTGCACCTTCTCTGTGATAATGTGCTAAGTAGCAATGTTGAATTTGTGGTAGCCTCCACAATGGAAGACAGTGGGCACCATGAATGCAACAGTCTTATTTCTCTTATGCCCTGAGAATCTGTGGATGCCCCATCCCTGGAAGTGTTCAAGGCCATGTTGGATAGAGCTCTGGGCAATCTGATCAAGTGAAAGGTATTGCCCATGGCAGGTAAATTGGAACTGGATGATTTTTAAGTGCCCTTCCAACTCAAACCATTCTATAAGTCCATGGTTCTTCAGGGAAAAGCAGAAAGGGAACACTTTGTCAGCTGATGTTTAATCCAAACTCTGCTAACCCTTACGGCCCAAAATAAATTTTTTTTCAAATACATACAAAGAGGAGAGAGAATAATCCAGACAAATATCTGGACAAGAGCAAATACATTGGTAATAGGTTGCGCTTTCTTTTTCTTGTGTGGAATTTAACAATGTCTTGATAATTGAACATCAAGCAGAATTAATAGTTAGACATTGAGCCCAAATCTGCTTGTCATGCTCCACATGTATTGCTACACTGAAATAAAAGGTGCAGATTTGACTCCAGTGATGGCAGTCCTGTGCAAATTACCTGTGCAAATTACCCCTTGCCTCGTGGGATGGGACCCTGTTATTCAATCTGCCCAAAGAACCTGCAGCTAGCTTAGTGTCGGCCCAGTGCATTGCCATGGGAGAGCTGCTGGCATTTCTCACTCAGCAGACATGCCAGCAATGTGAGCAGGCACGAGACTGGGGTCTCATAAACATTTCTGAGTCTCATGGAATTATCCTAGCCAATATGATATTTCTGGCTGGTAAAAAAGTGCACTTGTCACATGAATTTTATTGACCCTGGCATGCAGAAGGAGAAATGTGGATAATAAAGTTACTGAGGATATGAAAACTATGAGGCAGAAACACAAGGATTAATGACAAACTGGCAAGTCTTCAAAGTGCTCTGAGGTCTCTGGTGCTTAGAATGAAATCCAGTCCTGCTGAGGGCACAACAAAATGCTTATGCCTCACTGCAACTTTGGTTAGAAAGCTTGAAACAGTTTCTTATGCTTCCCTTAGCATGGGTATGAATTTCCAACTTCAATGCACAGTCTGAAAAGACTTTTTTTTTTAAAGATGAGTGAGAAAAAAGAACTAAAGAAACAAATTTAAATAATTTTGCACTTTAAAAAACCTACTCAAAGTGCTTTGAAATTTCCAACCTAAAAGAAAAGCCTTATGTAAAGCCAACAGAAGTAGTGAACAGTTTTAGGGCAAAACAAATATGCATAAATTTTAACACAGATCTATTATTTGGGAATAGGAATAGCTGAAAAGAGAAATGAACTGTCATGTCTACACCAAACAAATATTTGTGGGCCTACAAAATAAGATAATAAGGATAAAATTCATTAAATTTCAAACAGACTGGTTTTTAAATTTCTTTAGTTAGAGAGAGGTCCTTGGGAAGCAGAAACATTAAGAAAATTGGTATTGGTCTGCAAACACTGGGGCTTACAAAGGACTAAGAAAGCAAAGATATGTCATGCATTTTACCTCAGAGAAACTGTAAGCAAATAGAAAGATTGATAAAAACTTGCATATAGGAATAATTTCAGAAGAACCTAGGTGGCTAACAATATGCAAACTCATCTACCACAGGACAAAAATATTTCTAGTGGTGTCCTATGGGACTGGATGTTACAAATTGATATTTGACTGGACTGTCTCACTAGGCTAGACTGTCTCCCCTTGGAAACTAGGTTGAGAGCAATATTTTTACTAATCTGTTGGTAACATTTTTCCAAATGTAATCCAGAGCAATGTGACAACAGCCTGTTAGGGCCTAAGCTGTATTTCTGTCTTCACATGGAAAGGAACATGGAATTACAAATGCAAACCCCTGGCTGTTTCACTCCCTTGTAAGATCCCCTCCTAGTCTTCTAGTCCTCTTCTACAACTGCACAAAGCAGGCAAGATATTTCCCCCCTTCAACCCCAGCCACTGCTTCCTCCATACCTGCCATACTCTGTTTTCTCTTATCCACCTCTGGCATATAGAGGAAAATGTAAAGAAAGGAAGGATGTTGGTCAACACGTGGACAGCAGCATCCCTGGGTGCACATGGGGTTTAGGGACAGGGATTATGGCCTGTCATCTCTCCCTTGACATGACATCTGCTGTAACATAAGCTGTGACTGGCATTTTGTGAGATTACTCTAGCATTAGTAGCATGAATTTACTGCAATGAACATTGGTAGTCATGAAATTGTGAAGGTGTTGCAGAAAAAAAGTCATGTTAATATATAGATGGTATAAAACACAAAGAGCCTAGAGTTTCTACTCCTAAAGAAGACAAACAGACACTTTTTGATTTTATCTGTATTTTCCCCACTTTTTTATAATTTTGTGTGGAACCCTTTCATGATATAATAGATGTCAAAGCCTAAAAAATCCACCTTGTCAGCTATGGTTACATGTCTGAAAAAAAATTTACAAATGCTTTTTTTTCTTAGTATTTCAGTTTCATTAGAAATCTTGAATCTGGCAATGTATTTTGATATTTATAAAGGCTTTTACACAGGGGTGATTAAGTTTTGGCCTATTTAAGGGCATTAGAAAGAAATCATACCTGGAGCTTTCCTCTGTCAGAAGTCTCCACTGATTGGGCATAGACTTGTAAGTTTATATCCATAGGACAGGATCACATCAAGACTGGCATCATAATAAAATAAGACTTTAAATTAAATGACAAACATCTTTAAAGAGAGAACTGTAGCAATTTTTTTTAATAGATGGAGCTTGCTTAGCACCTATCCAACACAGAAATGCTGAAAAATTTTCAAACCACATCTTAGTTGCTTATGAAGACATTCCATATGTTATTTGCAGCACAGAGGGGAAAAACATATATATGAGAATAATTAGTGAAATTAGCATCTCCCTTAGAAATGTCTATAGTATTCCTTATAAATTTATTTTTATTTTTAATTTGCAGATTGACAGTTTTATGTGGCATCTGCCCATCACAATTTCTCAGGCAGATGTAATAATACTTTTAGTGCTTGACTAGACAAATGTAATTATAAACCTGATGAAAACCAGATTCCTTTAAATAAAAAAATAACCTAGTAAATGGCAGTAGAATCAAACAAACAAAAAAATGAAAATATATGTCTCTTTTCCATTGTACTCGTGGCTTAAGGCAAGATTCCTTGAAAAATAAGACTATTGCAAAATATATTGACTGAGTGTTTTAAATTTAATTTTGTCTCATCATTTTCATATAAAGTAATTCTTTATGTCTTAACAGCAGCAATGAAGCTAGATGCTTGTGTGACTTACCTGACTGCCTAAACTGGCACAGAGAACAGCGTCTTTGGAGCTTTTGTGGTCGTCATATTTTATTTTTTTTTTCAGTTTACATGAATTTAAAATAAAATTTCAATTGCAAGTTTAAAATTTGTGCTCTATGATAACATAATTATTCAAAATTTATTGTAAGGCATATATAAATTTGGAACAAATATACGTAAAGCACATGGAACTTTGTTGGGAATTCCCCCAGAGCAGTTTTTATGTTAGGAGCTCAGCGCTGATTTATTCTTTCAAAGATACCCTTTCTGACCTGTCAGACCCCAGCATTCTGCTTTCAAAACTCCCTCAGGAGCTATTCTACACACTTGACCCAGCTTGTTTAGGAAACCATAATCTTTTACGCTCAGCTCCTAGAGCTCTGGAAGCCAGAAGGGGCCTCTCTGGCTGTTTCATCTGTCTGCCCACATAACACAAGCACAGAAGCCTCCACCCATAATTTCTGCCTTAAGCCCATCACTTTCATCTGAATGGTAGCTTCTCTTTTATAGAAGGCACATAATCCTGAAAGCCAAAATAGACTGTAAAAGCAGGCATTTGTCAGTGATGGTTATAGTTCCCAGCTCCCTCAGGCCTCGGGCAAATTATTTAATCAGAGGATCCCAGCACTGCAGCTGTTCTCTAGGAACAGCTTTATTTTCTGTCACATACTACAAAATCTGGAATTTGTTGCTCCTTATCTCACACTGCTTGAATACGTTCTACTGGGCACATTTCAATTCATCTCACAGCAAGCAATAAACACCTCTGTACCTCTTTGTGCCTTTTGAACCCACCTCTCGTGGTGGATTCTCCATATTGTGGTAGAAATTAATGTATAAAAAGACCCTTCTTTTCACAACACACAGCACATTCTTACAGGACAGAAAGCTTCTCCTGATCTTCAAACTCTCCCTTCAGACTCAGGGTGGGAAGGGGTGGGTAACTAGCAGGGGTGATCACTGTATATATGTGAGGTATCTCCACACAGTATGATTATGGGGCTAATTTTTGTTTGGCTGGCTGGCAGGAGCCCTTGTTTGACCTATGAAGCATCTCAGAATGACAGGAAAGAGCAATGCCATTAGGGAAAAAGGCTGGAACTGCAGTAAGGCAAGTGTAGCTGGGTCACCTATACTGTCAAGTAGCTGCTGCAGCAAGAGAGAAGGCAGGTTTTACCTTGCCATGTACTGAGTGCTCTAGCTATTATCCCGGGTTACTTTTATACATGTTAAACATCACTACAGCCTTCAAAAGGATAATGACTGTTCTAAAACTTCACCTTCCTCTTTTTTCCACTCATGAGGTTATTTATATGATTATGCCATTTAGTGTTTGACCCATTTCGAAACTAAGGGTGTACATCTTTGCTGTGTAATAGGAACAGAGAGAGCACAGAGCAGTCAAGAGAAGATTTTACATTGCAAGAATGTGAGCACATGCAAACCTGGTAATGTGAATCCTATTTACCCCACAGGTTAGGATGTCTCACAGCTTTTCTGCAGTGTACTTCAGCCACACCTGTGACCCCACACCATCCCTACAGACTTGTAAAGTATCAAAGACAATATTGTGTAAGGCATTTCTCTTCAGTTTGTATTTCTCATTCACCTAATGCACAAATTTTCCTCTTAGAAAGGACAATTGTTGTCTATTAAGACAATTGTATAATAAATTCCACCTATTGTGTCATGTAGTAAGGCCATCCATAATTCATAACACTGTACAAGATTCAACCAAGCAAGACTGTCCTGTACTATGTTCCTTAAATGTATCTAACAAGCTCCTATCTCCAAAGTGCTCATGGATTAAAGAAGTCCTAGACCTAAAGATAGCAGAAATGAAGTAGAGGAACATCAGGTAAAACAGTGAAGGGTACTTTAAATATGTTCACAAGTAGATATGACATTAGGCATCACAAATTAATTACTTAATTTCAAAATACTTCCAGGTTTTTTTATTAAATAGGCTATATTTTAAAAGAATGTTCATTGTTGGGTGTTGAGAACTTGTAAGGAGCAAAAAAAAATTTCATCTACAAGATAAATGCTTTTATCCCTCATAAAAGGAAAGGTTGGTGAATATGTAAGTGTAGAACACATATCTATCTTATTCTATGCCTTAGAAAAATTATTTGGTAAATGATACAACTGGGAAAATGACATCTTAGTCCTTACAATGCCTGTTACAAATACAGCATTGGTATTATCATTCCTTGTTTACAGTTATTGTTTGCACAGTTTGTTGTGGTATTCTGAACAATCTCAAAAAGCAAACTGAAGAGTCAAGGAAATCATGAGAACATTTTCCTTGTTGTGTTCTGGGGGCTTGGGTGTTACTTTTCTGCAGGAGAAATCATCTGCTTTTTGTCAGATACTTAATGAGCAGATTCACAGTAAGAATAAGATAAAAATCTTTCTAATCTAACAATTTAAGAATACCCTTGATAATAGCTGAACAACTGTTAATGAATTCATTAGCATAGAACAAAAGGAAATAATAGCCTCATTTAGCAATTTCACACATTATTTCTATGCAGTTTCAGCAACCTTTTAAAATGTGTGAAAATGAAAATAAGCAAATCTTGGATTTTAAGTAATATATTAGTAATCCACATTACATTAAAAAGTATTAAAATACAACTTTTTCAAAGATGCATCCAGCTTGTTTGCATGTGTATTGCTGAATAAATCAATAGTGATGGAAGGAGAGTGCCAAAGAGGCCAACAAAGGCATTTGGAATACATTTTTTAAAATCCAATTTTGTATTTGTAATTTTTTTAGGTCATGACATGGACAGTATCTAAGGGGTTTTTTAGATGTAAGAATAAGGCCTACTTGCACTTAGAATAGAGAATGGTGTAATGCTATTTCCCTGAAGGAATCAGGCAGTCTAGGCCAAATAATTCTCTATTATCTGGCTACCTACCAGTTATGTGGGTTTGTCTAAGCAGAGAACTATAGAATAGCATTTCAGTCATTTCACGTAGCAGCGAAGGTATGAGTGGAAAGACCTTCCACTTGTACACAGCAAATGCATTTCACCTCCACTTACTTTGTTTATCTTTCTCACACATTCCCTTTCTGCTTTTAAAGGAGTATTTATGAGAGGTAGGACCCCAGTTATCTTGAGTAGCACATAAAAGTACTTTTCATTTTAAGTATCATTTTGTTGTTATTAAGGAAGTTCCAGTTTGTTCCTGGTGATCTTATTAGCAGCATCCCATCAGTAGACACAGCTATTTGTGATCTTTCCCCAGCCCTTAAGCAGGGAATGTCAATGTCAGGACTTTCCTAAATGGAGAAGCCAGCCACTATGATCAATAAAGAAACAAATATTGACTGCCTGTGAAAGGCACATCTGAGCAATCCATGCCAAGATTTAGAAGGTAAATAGAAGATAAAGTAGCAGGACAATGATAAAGAAGACCAGAAAATGTTTACACTCCACTTTTTACTCTGCTTCATGAACTATAAAAGGTCAGCAGTCTGTTTACACAAGGGAAGCACTTCTATTTTGTGGGTGTCTATGAAATTTTGTAGACTCTTAAAGTTCATTTTTTCCTAACAGTAAGCTGCTATTTTCCTTCTCCAATAAAGGAAAAAAATCTGAAATTTTAAATTTAATTAGGATTTAAACTCTAGGGGAAAGCATGCTTCTCCTTTTGCATATGTGCTAATTGCGGTCAACATTTCAGTAGAAGTTACAAATGTTTTTGTATATGCACACATTTAAACATATAAAATATACACATATGCACTCCAGACACAGGCATTGTGCAGATCAAATGATGTTGCCACATGAGCATCCACAGATGCACAAGACTTTGTTTTGCCCAATAGAGAATACTGTAGAGATAAAGGTTTAAAGAGTGAGACTGTACATAGTCATCTGGCAGCCAACACACTTCCATTGTTCCAATGCTTCAAAGACAAAAAAATACCAAAAAGTTATTTTTTTCTTCCTGAAATAGCAATATAATTGGCCTGTATCAAATGCAGAAGCTTTGCAACACAGAGAAGTTGTAAAGGGTTCACTCTTTGAGAGGGTTACAAAGGTCAAAGAGATAGTAACTTGATCTGAATCAGCCAGTAGCTAGGAAAAGTGATCTCAGATTTGCCTTAAGTGAAGCAATCTGCAATTTATAAAACCACCTATGCTCCACTGAGGTGTGTGCTTGTAAGAAACAAGCAAGGCATAGAATTAAGTGACAAACATGATTTTTTTTCTAACAGCATAACTATTGCCTTTACTCTCTGATGATCAGCGACAGGACCCAAGCGAATAGCATGAAGCTGTGTCAGTGGAGGTTTAGATTAAATATCAGGAAAAGGTTTTTCACCCAGAGGGTGGTTGTGCACTGGAACAGGCTCCCCAGGGAAGTGGTCACAGCACCAAGCCTGACAGAGCTCAAGAAATGTTTGAACAACACCCTCAGGCACAGGGTGTGATTCTTTGTGCAGGGCTAGGAGTTGTTCTTTGATGATCCTTTGATGATCCAGTCCTTTCCAACTCAGGATATTCCATGATTCTATGGTTCTATGAACTATGTCCCTTTTGAACCCCTGTTTTTTCCTATGCTGGACTGGCATATGAAAGATTTTATGAAGAAAGCTTTCCAGGAAAACATTAGTCTTTTGTAACCTTTCATAGTCTTAAATTGTGTTTCAGAACTGATTATTCTGAAAGGCAAGTTCCTGTAAGAGAACCAAACTTCTACCACATTTGACCTTAGGATAGTGGAATGTGAAAGGCAGAAACAAGAAGAAATTACTGTGGCACACTGCTTCCACAGAAATGAACAGTGGTTTTACCTCTGACAGTGCAAAAGGAAATTCAGACTACTTCCTCTGACTTTGGAAAACCTCACCCAATGTGCAGATTCCTGTAAAACAAACCAGCAGTCAAATAAGTAAGAGATGCAAATTCCTTTTTATCACTGAAAGACTTCAATACAATTTTGAAGAAAAGTGCTACTGATGAATCAGGAAGATTATTTATAGGTGCATGTACACACTGAATTTATTGGCCGGAGAAAAAGAACAAGAAAATTACTTGAAACACATGCATTTGCTTTGTGTGATTTTGGTATTTTGTGTGAAATACCAGTCTTCATGGAACTAAAATTTTGGACGTAAATTGCCAGAATTCTTCACATAAAATAATTCACAGTTGATAATTTCACTGGCTCCAACACCAAAAATAAATGACACACTTGAAATACCCTGAAACATAATATGAGCCAAAAGCATGACACTTCCAGAAAAAAAATCACTGATGTTCTCCTAAATACTGTTTGGCTAGACCCTTGATGCCATTCCTACCAGTACATCCTCTGAGAGGGGACGATGCCAGCTTTGACAGGACAGGTCACCTGCCTGGCAGCAAATCACGGCAGCTCAGCCCAATTTGGGGATTTGTATTCAACCGTGTTTTTGGCAGCCTTGTCCAGAAGGCCAGTGCTGCCATCCAATGTGTGCAATGAAGCAAAGGAGAAATGGATGGTATGACCAGACTGAGTGACGAGTAAAGGTCAATTTGTGCTGATGGACAGTGCTTGTGCAGCCACTGCAAGCCTGTCTCTGTCCCTCAGGGAACGGCAAGAGATGGCCAGAGGAACAAAATTCAATTCTCAAAACATTCCTAGAAACAGTGAAAAGGTCAGTCTTTTTCTCCAGTAGCTAGATCTTTCTGTTTCCTAGGGTCCTTAAGATTTCTCTTCAGAGTGTACTTCCAAACATTCCCATAAGCAATGCTTCTGATATGATCTCATTTCTTGCTGTCATAAGAAAGGACTACCAGTTTGTAACGCTGTCTTAGCAGAGGCCAAAAGTGGGAGTTTGCCCAGTGAAAGGCCTTTTTTATTACTATTTTCTAATACAAGGCATACTTCAGGTCAAGAACTGAAGGCTGTCTTAGGCTGTCATCCCTTCATGACTGTCTTCTGGTAGAGGAAAATCTTAAAGTCAGTAATAAAATCCCACTTATTCTAATGGGACTGTGATTTCACTGACATGAATGCTGAAAGGAGCAGAAGTAAATACCTTTCTAAACCTTTCTAAGGTTTCCCATCAACTCATCAGTGCAGAAGGGTTTATCAGCTCAGATAGCATTAGTATTCAAAAGGAACTGGCTGCCTAACTGGATGAAATCTGAATGTTAATGTGACTCTGCAGAAAAAAAATATATCTAATAAGCTTATACACTTGTCTTCAGATTAAATTAGAAAAAATATTATGATGAGGTGTGTTATAGAAATTGAAACTCCCCTCCTATGGGGTAAAAGGATAACAAAGATACAGATTAAAGTGATAAAGAAATTTCTGTGGAACATATTTATTCCCCATTGGATCACACATTAATTTCTACATTTTTGGAGGGAGGCAAAATACTAACATGTGGATGTCAAAAAACTAACTAAATAAAAAGGAACTGGAAGTAACTCAGTGAACTTTCAAAAACTGCTTTGCACAGTATTCATATTTGGCAGATTGCCAGAGAACTATTGCCATCAACAAACACTGAGGAACTGCCAACATCAAGCTTAAAGAAGAATTAAACAGCCCAAATGCATCAAACTGGGGTTTGAAGGTTTGTTAATCTTTAAATAAGTTCACTGTAAATTAGAAATACCATTTGTTCTGAGCCTTTTTTTTTGTCACGGTCTCAGGAAAATGCAACACTCCATCTTTTAAAGGGATGTTTATTAAACAGCCCAGCTTCTCAAATTGTTGCTCAAATTTCACTCTGCCTTGTGTCCTTGCAGGAATTGTGACTGTATTTGGTGTTGAAAACACATCTGCTCTTAAAGGCAGCAGCATATCAGAGAGGTTGAGCATGCTCTGTACATCACTGTATCAGTCCTTCTGTAGCTGTCTCTCAATAACTTGACCATCTCTAGACCAGTGCAAGCTCACTCAGTGAAGTGGATAACTATAGCAATGCTTAATACAAACAAAAAAGATGCTTTAAGAAAGTAATAGGCATATATATTATAATAAAGCTACAAAACTCAAGGTAGTTAATAAATGACACAATTACAAAGGTTTCTTTTTAGTTAAACCGAGAGAGGGAAATGTGGGAATTCTTAAAATCAGAGGGTTTTAGGAAACCTGCAAAAGGCAGTTCTCCAGTTCTCAGAGACAGCAGAACTGTGATTAGAACTAAGCAGTAGCCATGAGATTTGTCAGCAGAAAAATTATATAAGAAGTAGAAAAGTAAGGACAAATAGAACAATGGTCTGTGTATTAACACTTGTCTAGAATAACTCTCTAAGCTACAGAAAAGTATATCTAGCGAGATATTAGGAAGTTCTAAGCTCAATAATGGAGCTCTGTGTATTGTGTTTTAAAGCTTACAAGCAGATACTGTATTTGAAATAGGCAGGCATTGTTTTAACCAAAGGTACTTGTGCTTATAGTGGTTGGATGGAACTACTGTCAATATGCTTTTGCTTTGTGTGATTGGTCAAAAAACTTTTAAAGTAAGTTGTAACATTAAGTTCCTTGTCTGCTGCCAGGGATGTGAGCTACTGGCATCTTCCCATTGTCATAACCATGCAATGAGGCTGATGCTGGAAAATAAAACAGCTTGAGATGCATTCCCCTGCAGTTCTGTCCCGTTTGTGATTTGTACATAGACCCCCGGCCAGTGATAGATAGCCTCCAACAAGAGTTCATATCCTCCATTGTATCTGTGCTTATTTACGATGTGTTGTTCCATTTTCCTCCTCAAGAGAAAAAAAAAACAACTCTGAAAACACTACTGGTACATGAATCTAACATGTTGTGATGAAAGCCCATCACGGCAGGACTCAGCAGGGAATGCTGATCCCACTCAAGTGAGAAGGAGCGTGCCCTGAACTGCAACAACAAAATCATAAGGACTGCAGTTGCGGGGCACTTGTGCTGCATTTCGTGGATGAAAAGAGAGCACACAGAACTAAACCTGGAAATGGTAGAAGGTAGCATCTTTCTTCCTACTGATCAGAATTCAGTAAAATTATCAGTTCTCCATTAAAGCACTCAGTGCCCTCAGTAAAAGTTAATTGCAAACCCTTGTCAAAGAATGCAGATTATACTCCAAAGCTATCACAATGGACTTGTACTGGCATTTAAAATTAATGATAATATATCATGTTCAGTGCCAAAAAAATTAATATTACCATGGTAACAGTTAGAGGCTTCTCAGAAGCACTAATTGCTACATCTGCAGAGTTTATTATTTATTCTCTTGAATTTGTTTCAGCATTTCCTAAACAGATCCTGTTATCTGATTCAACTGCAAAATATTCTTTTCTGCATCTTCAGTTGTTGAGAAGTCCCTCCTTTTACTCCAGATGAAATCTTGTCTCGTATAGGCCAGTGTCAAAATTAATGTTAAATTCATTATGACTGAATTTCAGTGCTGGTTTAATTACACACAGAATGAATTTATAAAATATGACGTAAACTACAGAGCTAAAAGAGATGACTAAAAAGATTTTGCATGGTGGAAAAGCAAAACATAAACTATCAGAAAGCAAATATAGTGCTTTGGAAGTTTATTTGTTTGGTCACTATCACCAAGAATTTATTTAATCCCTTGAACCTCTATATATGTTTGTTATGTTAAAAAATTAAGACTTTTGGCTGCTTCTCAAATGGAAGGGAAAGTTTCAACACCCATTTTCAGCCAGTCTGATCTGGGTGTCTTGTCGGCACAGAGGTTATCCAGGACTGTAAAATCTGTTTCACTGATGTAATATCCATGTTAATGAGAATCAGTTGAATCTAACTAGAAAAAATAATTTTAAAAATGTGCGCAGTTTGATACTATGAATTTCTGTAATGTCAAAGTAATACTGAAATATTTTCCTTCAGAAAAAAAACAGGTTACATCTCATTAGCAAAGTTAAGACTGTTAAAAAGTGCTTACATGTTGTAACCAAAATTTAATCTGTACTACCAGATGCATGAACAACTTCACTGACAAAATTTAACCCCTAAGGTGCTGCTCCTCCAAGCAGTTCAGAAGTATGAGTGTATTAGAAATTTTAGATTTTTTTGGCTTCAAGTTATCTATTTTTTTCAATAAATTGCATACAAACAGCAGATTCATCTTTCACTAACCATCTACAGTGTTTCTTGCCCTCTCTTACAATGTCAGAAGGTGAGCCTTCTGCTGGTTGCTGCAAATCATCCAGCTTTCTGCATTAATATTCAGAAGAATTCTTAAATATTAAATCTTTCATCAACTAGTGCATCACCACAAGGTATTTCAGTGATTATTACAGTTATGAGCCAAGACATGTTACTAAAGGCTACCAGAACTTTGGGAAAGTGACTAATTTGAAGGAAATCTATAGGAAGGGAGATGAAGGCTTTTATTCATATAATCATGAAAATCCCTTATTTTGCATATGTTTGGGGTACAGAAACCAGATTCAGTTTGAAAACGGTACTTATATTATTACTTACATTACAGTAAGTAATAATGTAAGTAGAGTGAAAAAGTAGTAAAGAAAACAAAGCATTTCTAGTCACAACATGCAATAGCATTTTGTCAGGTTATTAGACCTATGGCTCTCATTACAGGCTATATTTCTAACCACCACTTGTCTTTATAGTGAGATGGGCTTGTTCCATGCTCTATACTCTGGCTATAATGCAGTCTCAGATTTTAGCAACATGTACAATGAATACAGTGGGTCTCCTGAATTTGTACATTTTTTTTCCTAAGAACTTCCAGGACAGTCGTTATGGTTTTCTGTGAACCTCAGACTTCTTAGTGAGATTCATACGTAGAAAAACTTCCTTGGTTTTTCACCTTTACAACAGGGTTGTGATTTGATAAAGATAGAATATGCTGATACAGAAACAAGAGATTAGGGAAATTAGCCCAGTAGATGCTGATACTGGCAAAGAGAATGTACCTTTTATAGATATCAAATACTTAGCTTGGACTATCACTTTCATTAGATGGTTGACATCTTCTTATGCTAAAATTTTGTATAAATAAATTGGGAAATATGTAACTTCAATATTTTATAGCTGTGCATTACCACAAATGATTAATTTTTATGCACTACTTAATCAATTAATTATTAATAAAATGTAACTACTGTGAAATGGTGTCAGTACTTCAACAGATGAGATGGAAATTGAGGGAAGATGTGAAATTAAATGGAACTTATGAAGCATCCCTTAGAGTACACACAGGATCAAAGAGCATGGTAAATAAAGCTTTGTGGAAATATTTAAAGACTTGAAGGTAGTCAGCCAAAGCTAAGAACAGACACTGTTTGACACATGAAAACAAGAAGGACAGTAAATACAATTAGGGAAAGAGAAACAGTTTTTGAAGGGACTTGTTTTGATGTCTAGAAGGTGCTGCTGAAGGACTACTACTTTTCTGTCATTGAAAATATGTTTGATAAACAGCATCAGTTTTAACATCAGCATCTCTACTCCATCTCATACATTTCTGCCTGTTGGTCCATAGAACTGCACCATATTTCCTTTTGGCATTGGAAACAGTAGTGAATGCAAATTCTTCAAAAAGGTGCACCCAGCCAGCAGTAGCCACTTCAGTAAGATCACTCCTTAATAGAAGATTCTTCATTTTTCTCCTCTCAAAATAACACTGAACATCCTTAAGCAATCTAGACCACCTCAATGGTGTGCACAGAGGTTATATATTACAGGAAATTAAATATGTATTTAATTTGGTGTATAAAAATCACAAAATGTTACAGTTAGGTAGACTTATGTTAAGCACCAGCATAACCTGTGAGTTCTGCCTGTCTCCTGTTCTGTGGAAGAATAGGTTTTTTCTGCACAAATTTACAGAGAGTTGTTAGATTTCTGACCTTTCTTCAAATTTGATAAAACATAGCAAATAAGTCCCAAAGTTTTTGGAAAGAGAGGCAACATTCATGGAACAAGCTAATGGGCATCTTGTCAGCACTACCACAATAAATATTATTATTTTAGGAAAAAAGGTTAAAAGTACAAAAAGACAAAATTTTACAGGGACACATCTCCCCAGTATTTTCCTGCACCTCTTTTAAGGTTGTATTTCTTACTTTGTTTAGTGGACGTGAATGTGGACCTGAAAAAAAAACTCCTCACACACAGATTTATCAGTCAGAATAACCTTAATGCTGAGTATGGCATTTTTTTTCTTTACAGCTGCAATTTCTATTCCTGTTGGGTTAATTTGTTGTTTGGAAATGCCTTTTGCATGAACGAGCATTTTGCTAGTAGAGAATGATTATGCCCTAGAGCTCTGCCTCTCTGCATTTCATCATATTATGTAACTACTTCATGTCTATAAAAGCTATCTTCCCGTGCACTGTGTACATCCCTCATCCCCCTACAGACACAATTCCCACCTTTGCTGACAGCTTTTTACAATTTGTAGCATGCTTCTATCCCTCTTTCCCATTTAAGCTGGGAATTAGACCTACATTATCCTTCTAGTATTGTCATCCCTTCAGAAGGTGAGCAAGCCTACTTAGAAATTTCCTTGAATTCACTTAATAGTTCTGTTGCTTCTTCCACTTTATTATGAGAAAGAGATTTTTTTTGGCAAGACAAGTATTTTGAGGACTAAAGATGAGTTGTGAAGTTAATGAGCAAAGACAGCATCAAGTCCAGCACTTGTTTTAAGGCATCACATATTAAGCAATTATTATCCCTCAAAACTTGAGGAAAATATAGAAAAAAAATATTTTTCTTCCTCTCAAATTTAGAAGCCATGCTGTGAGAAAAATGAATGCAAGACCTCGATAAAATCTACTATTCAAAGCAAGTGGAGATGAATATTTATTAAGAAAACGGCATTGCCTGAAACATTCTAGGACCTAAACTACGGTTCTCTTGACATTGTTACTGACAATTGTTGTTGACATCTCAGAAATACATAAATATACTTAATGAATGGATTTAGCTGTCTGGTTTCAGGACATTTTTAACCACTCACTGTTTGCTAATAAGTCAGTGCTGGAAAAGATAACATTGCCAGTGGTATAAATCAGAGTCTAGTTAGGAAGAATACTTCCAATATGCTACCCTTTCTGTGACTCTGCTTTCCTTAGACTAAACTTTGGCATTCAGCCGCAAAATTGTAACACAATCCATACTGAAATGTTAGATGTATTGGACTGACAACTTTGGATTTACAAGGAAGACTTTGATCGACAGAGTGAGAAGGAGCAGCACCTGGGACTTTTGTAAGATTTCTTTTCAGCCAAGGGGGAAGAAGGTGGAAAACAATATTGTTCTGTGAGTTTAATTCCTATGAGACTTTTTTCCCTTCACAACCAGGGGTGGTGTTTGGATGAGAAAGGTATTTTGCAGTAGCAGACTAGTAATATATAGCTGACACAATACCTCCTTTGGGATGCTGAAGACAGAATGCAATTTTAAGAGATTCTTACAGGCGGACTTAGGAAGAAAGCTATTCTTTGCTCCTGGGATTTGAACAATCTTAGACACAAATCCGAGTCCTTCATTTGAGCTCTTTTCAGGGGACAGAGCAGACATACACATTGATGCCTCTTGTAGTTGATCATTAGGACAGAAAATTTACAGATTTCCCTCCTTCCCTTCCACAGCCATAGATAGCTCATAGTCTGAAAAAAATGTCTGAAGATGTGAAGATAGCCACTTAAATGAGATTTTGTCTGTGCAGGACAAAAAAATCTGAGTTTTATGTAATCCATACAAGAAGCAAAAGTATTTTGCTTTATAAATAATATTTGTGAAGAATTATAAAGTCTCCTGAATAAACTGTCAGTCTTTCTGCAGGAAAGCTTCATCATGAAAATCCTGAAAGCACAATCTGTATGAAACACAAGTTGAGAGGGAAGAGGTTGATTGAAAAGGAGATGGGCACACCTCAGCTGTCAAACTAGATTAGGACTGTAGCTAGTCCAGTAACATGCCTGCAGGAATAATCAACACTGGTGGCATCCCACAACTCCCCCTTCAACTATCCCTAGAAGACACCTCCTGGCAATGTGCAGTAGTTCCTGTTTGTCCTGGAGCTCAGCTGTCATTATTTTTGAAGGCACTCACTTCCAAAGAATCCCAACAGGCTCCTTGTGTCATGATGGCACTGCAGCCCCAAGTGCTGGCCTTCAGCACCAAGGTCCCTCCTAGCTGCATCATTAGCAGTTCTTTTCATAATTACACCATGAATAATCTTAAAGACAAGAAAACAAGAAAATGAGTAAAAATATTTTCCTCTTATCTGGCACTTTGGTGACTACATTTTGCTTCTTCTGTCCCATCCCAGTCTCTCCAGTCCAGGAAGGACCCAGATGGGTGGAGTTTGGCCCTGGTCCAGTGCTTTTGGAATGGTGAGGTGCCATGGCACAGAAGTACCAGAGGCCAGGTTGAGTAAGCTGCCTTTGGTCATGAGGGGAGTGAAACAGGTTTCTCAGAGAAGCTCTGGATACCCCATGCCTGGAAGTGTTCAAGGCCAGGCTGGATGGAGGTTTGAGCAACCTCCAGTAGTCTAGTGGGAGGTGTCCCTAAAAAACCTTCAGGGTCCATTTCCACCCAAACCATTCTATGATGCTATGATTTTATGTCAGAGAGATCTTTTTTCCAACCCCATTTGTAATATCTGGAAGTGACTTCAGATGCTAATAGTCACATAATACCAATCTTTGCCTTGTGACAATATTTCTAGATGAAGCTAGAGAAGGTCATTAGCCCCTTTCCAAAGCTCTCCTGTGAGAAGAAGCTTTGAGGCGGTAGATTTGGACTGATGCCTAACCTAATGCGATTAATGCGCTGCACTGTGGATGCATTAGTGAGCGTGGCACAAAGGGCAATGCGTGCTGAAATCTTGTGAACTATCAGTCAGATTTGTTCAAGTTTCTCACTTCTATTGCACTGCCTGAAATTGTCACGCTTCACTCAGGCATGGTAAAGGCTAAGAGAGTTGTGCTGTAATGTTTTGAACAGCTGACATGAGTAATGGCCTTCAATATAATGGCATGAGGTAAAGCACTTGCAGTTCCCTGTGATGTGATGTTGTGGCATTGCTCTGCATTTCATTTATCCACAGCTAGCCAGGCTGTTTACAGGGAGCATTGCACTGCTGGCTCTTGACTAGGGCACCTCACAAGAACCCATTTGCATGTCTATAAACTTTTGCTACACATTAGCATGGATTATGTAAAGTAATGTTCAGAGGTTTGCACACAGAGCCTTTGTAATGAAAGCCCAGCATTGCTATTTCTCTTTTTATTTTATTAAATGAAATAAATGGAAGTCCACCTTCATGAACTCAAATGAGCTAAAAACTTAATTTTTCTCATAGTACAAGAAACAAACGGTATCCTAACAAAGATCATTACATCTTGTTATCAAACAAGGAATGCTTAGCTCATCTGACCATTGTATTTCACGATTCAAAATACAAGAGTCTTGGTGGAAAATCAACTTTCAAAGTAAATATAAATCTCTTGAAAAATCAGTGAGTTTGAAAAAGTTTTAGCAGTGGAGTCAAATTAGATTTCCTCAAAAAAATCATCCAAGAGTAACTATAAAATTTAATGATGAAACTAGGGTTTTGATATTAGGGTTAAATGCTGTATAGCTTTGGTTTTAACTGTTATGACTCATGCCTGAATTTTGTATTACAGACCAGCTGCTCAGTATACCAACAGTATGCTTCTGATGTATATTTTTTTCTAATTGCAATGCACACATTAAATCAAATTCCTTTTTTTTTTTTTTTTTAACAAACTCCTCTGCAATGATCACAGGTTCCCACACAGTTTATACTTAAATGTCTTGTTTGGCATATTTGCTAGTAGTCTTTATGCATTCAGTTAAAGTAGAATAAAATAAATAGAATAGAACAGAACAGTGATCTCTTGGATTGCTCATGTGGGCATCATGTTTATTTTATTTTTGCATTTCTAAAGAAGTTATAGTGTAATGAAGAAGTGTCATTTCTGTTCTTTTAAATTTCTTACATTCTTAATAAGGCACGTTATTAAGTGTTTAACGTTATTTAATATAGTAATAACGTCTTTTGTCTAAGAGTGTTACTGACCCAATGGTGCTATGATAGAATTTTGTAGCTTTTAACAATTCATAGCAAAATTAAATCAACAACTTAAATCTAACAACTTAATCCAGAAAATTCTTATGAAATATTTAATATGTTATACAAGAGCTGAAAGAAGTTGAATATGAGGAAAATGTGGAAAAGGAATTGGAGAATATACCTCAAGATTTTCTAGGGAAGAGAGGCTAATAATTTTGCAGCTTTATAAAATTTGCTCCCTCATTTTGCATTACAGTCAAACTGACTCCATAAGAAAAATATTTCTACCCTCTCACCATGTCAAAACTACCTTTTTCTGAAGCCTAATTTTTTTCCAAATACTGATACCTAAATTTTTAAAATCCAATAAAAAAGGGCAACAGTTTCATCTATGGCATGTACTTAAGAGATTAGAGTCTCAGTTTTAATTCCTTCCTTTTTTGAGAGAAGATACCACAGATTCAAACTTGGTTATTCCATATACCAAGAAAGTGTTCATGTAATTCAGCTGCTTTTCTCCTTAAATTTTGACCACAGACAGTATCCTAAATCCTAGAAAACTCTTTCTGTGAAATGGTTAAGTTCTTACAGAATCAGTTTTGACTGCAGTAATTCAGCATTCAATGGAAAAAGTGGTTAAAATTTCAAAATAGAGCATTTTTTGTAGTGCAAGTGGTCAGGTTTTGTTCAGGGTTTTTTTTTTGCTTGTTTGCTTGTTTGTTTCCTTTCCCTTGATCCAATTCTGTGGTCATATGCATAGTATCCTATAATGATATGTTGGGTTTTGTTCTCAACACTGATCAAAAGAAATGTTGCCTAATACATATTTTATATGGCTTTTTGTTTTACCCTGGATATATTTTGGAAATCTTTCATTCCAGAGGTGAATATATACTCAGGCATGGATTTTCAGTTTCTGAAATGCAACATTACCATACCTGGGGCAGTCACAGGAGTGTAAAGCATTCTTTGTAGGTTAAAGGACCAGACATTTTCTTAACAAATTTGAACATTACATTATTTTGACTGGTTTGACTGCTATTATCAAAGCCTGCCTCTTGAAATGTATTACAGCACATGCCTCGTGACATGCCTGGGCGTCTGGGCTCAAGAAACTTAGATAAATCATTGAATTTACAACACACATGCACATCATAAAAATATGAAGGAGAAAATGTTTTCTGAATCATTATCTAGATTACAGATAGTAGGACTTAGATCTAAGGATGCTTTTTGAGGCATGTTGCTAATTTCTTGTTCTTGAAATTGCTATCTCAAACAGAACATTTTTACTGAACTTGCATCACAATTTTTCCTCAGTTGGAGAGTGAAATTTCTTGTCAATTGAGAGGACAGTGCTTGTTCCATTTGTGTTATGGTAAGAAATCTATCCCATCTCTCAAAAATCCCAGGAAAGTCCTGTGGTCATTGTGCTGTAGAACTGGTTTTGTACAATGTTCTCTGTTTGGATAGCTCCTCTTTGTGCTAACAAGTAAGTATGAATTGATAGGAGCACTAGTCTTAGAAGGAAAACTTCACTGGATTCTCACTCAACACATTAGAGCACCCTAATCTCTTGGTGCTTAGTTATTCCACAGTTCAGAGGTTCTGTCTGCAGTTTGGTGAGGCAGAAAAATTGGAAAAGTCTCATTTACAGATTCATGTGGAATCAAAACACAGAAACACTAAGACCCTTGTAAGTGGAATTCAGGGAAATGTTTGGCTTTGTTTGGCTTGTGTGGAGTAGAAAATAATGATGGCAGACAACAAATAAACAAAACTAACCCAGGTTTTCCTCCAGCAAAAGGAAAAATAACCTCTAGCTTAAGCGTCCAAATTTTGCACATTGTCATACAAAGGCTGCTTCCTACTTTAAAAAGTGCTCCCCTAACAAAAAAATTACATACTGTCGTGCTTTCGCTGTTATTAACATTCTCAAAACAATGTAGACACAGATAATTTTCTTTCCCTGCAGCTTTTATTTCTACATGTCATTTGTTGGTGATTGTTTACTAAATCTTTCTGAGAAGATACAAAAACATCCCAAGAACTGTATAGTGCTTCAACATATTTTTAGACATGTTAGTTTCAAATGCCACAAAATTTGGTAGTCATTATTCAGATGTTTTTGCCTCTGTTAACATTCCTTGATGCCCTGATGTCCTGACCTTGCAGGGATTTTTCTGATAATTTTCAACCTTCCTCTCTTTCGATCTTAATTGCCTCTGTTTTGTAAGTTTTCTTGCGTACCACTTCTTGTAGCACTCGAGGCAGAACTGGCAGAGATGTGGCTGCTACACAATAGGGGTTTCAGCTGCTTCTAATTTGCTCCCTCATATACAGAAGTGTTTTCCAGAGGCACTATTTCTTGCAATTATGTAAAAATATGACTTGCCTAGTGGAAATAAGGGAATGACAGACATTACTTTCCAACACTAGAACGGATAACTTTTAATAGTGAAATAATTAATCCTTTCATACTATGTAACATCTTATTTCTGTATTCAAATTATAATGCTAAAAGCAATCAAGGCTTAGCAGTTATTTTACATTTAAAATGAAATTATAAAGTAATACTTGATGTTCTCTATAGCCAAGATTTGGGATACATGGACACTGTTTCACAGCTGCCTGATATCCCAGTTGTTACACTTGCAGATCCAAATCAAACAAATGACCCACTGAATTAAAAAAATAAAAGCCCTTTTAAAGAAATGCAGCATCTGCTGGAGAAAAAAAAATCTTGTAAAACTATTAAAATAGAGTTGTGTTCAATTCTTAGTTCCTCTTACTCTGTATGATCTTATGGTGTCTATTAAGAGAAGAGTGTCATATTTTTTGGAATATTTTTAATTGCATTTCCTTGATCTTAAAGGCATTATTGGTAGATATCTGCAACAATTATAAATCATCAGAAATAATTGATTTTTTTTCCTGTTTGTATTTACATGACAGAAATGGGTGTTTTTTCCCACACCATTACTAATTCTAAAAAAAAGGAAAACCAGTTTCCTTGTTACACAGTTGTGTATCAAAGATTGCAATATGACCTTCCATAGTTATTATTTGCATCTTAAATCTGTACATCATAACAATCAAAACTACTATTGCCATCAATAATAATATGATAACAATGATAACACTGTTATTTACAATACATTGTAATTAAGAACTCTGTTGATATCTCATAAATAAATCAGATTGCCAGGAAAACTCCAAAGAGAAAATCAGAACACACCTCGCAAGAGTAGCTGCCAGTTTAATATTAAAATGTGGATGCAGTATGAAAATCTTAGGCCAGAGAGATGAGATCAGGACAGGCCAGGAATCATACTCAGAATACTGAGTATTCTGTCAAACAAATTATTTGTTAGGGATGCAATCAGATCTGGGAAAACTGAGAGAATCTACATGAAATACTGAGAGGATTAGTTGAAGGCAAATGTCATGTCAGGCTAAAGGTTGGAGAGCCGGAGGAACTAAGCAGCAAAGAATATTCTTGGAAGAAAAATAAGGTCACAAACAAGAGCCAGTGCAAGGCCCTTGGACAGGTGGAAGGAAGTGTAATAAGGTCAGAGCTCACATCCAAGATAAGAAAAGATCACAGAAACCACAAAGAACAGGAATCTGATGAAACTACAGCACTTGAAAGTTAGAATTCCTTAAATTCTAGCTAAGAAGTGCAGGGAGTGATCCCTATATTAAAACACACTGTGGAAAGAGATTGGCAGACCATTGCCAAGGTGCGCCTGACACGAGCTGACAATCATGGCTCTGAAGTTTTTACTCTCAAAAAACTAGGGAGCAGCCATTCTGTTCTATTTTGAAGTTGCAATCTGTTGCTCCACTTCTTGTAAAAGGATGAAGATATTCCTTGCCACTCAGCCAGTAAATATTCTTCCAATTTATCTAGTTACTAACACACATAAACTTTCTTCAATGCACAGGCATTCTTTATGATGAAAATTATCTCTTTTTTTTAATAGCACTTAAAAGAGCTCCAACTTTCACAAACCATCAACAAGAGACACAAAAGGGAAAATAATAAAATGCATGATAAATATATCGTCTCCATTAATATTTGTAGCCCAGCTCCTTCCAGAAGTTCTGAAAAGATTATTAAAGCAGCAGGAAGTAACAAGCAACAAACCAATTGAAGTTTTTTTGCATCCTGATTCTAAGATTTTGCATTATCTATGAGCACCACTGGCAATTCTGACTGTCTGATTACTTTCTAAGCCCTTCTATTTTGTTAGCTCCTGCCTGGAAGTGGCATGTGCCTGAGTCAGGTAGTAATCAGCTGGGGAAGAGTTTGCATGTGTTGTGGTCATGCCAGAGGGCTGCAATGATGCTCATGTCTGTCCCTTATCCACCACCCCCCAACCAATTTTCAGTGATCTTAAGAATTCAGTGTCTTTTGATCCTGGTTGAACTCAGCCAGCAGGCATAAACATCCCTGCAGGAGAGGTGGAAGACTGAAAAGCTGGCAGATGGACACTGCAATTCCATATGTCACATTTCCTTAAAAAGCAGGCCAAAAAATATTCCAAACCCACATCTTTAATGTTAATTTTGCAAACAAAATCTGCTTTTCACAGGCTTAATGTAGCTTGCCATATTATTAAAAACAAAAAACAAAAAAACAAAAAAACAAAACAAAACAAAACAAAACCAAAAAAACCCCAAAATTCCAAACTATTACTTTGTGCCTGCTTCCTTTTATTCTACTTTAGAATACTTATTCTTCTCTATTTATTCTCTTATAACAACTGAGCAACTCCTGCACAACAGAAAAACAGCGAGTGACTGGAAGAAAACAGCTGCCACTGCAGAATATCTATGTATTTGTTTTCAACATTTTATTCAAGACCCATGCAATATACAGAACCATTTGCACACATAGCCTTCTAGATTCCTGATGGTAAAGTCCTTGACTTTTCTTTCAGTGTTGTAATTGTTATATTTTTCCTATTCTAGAATTGTAAGTGGTGCTATGCACATCCTCTTTCAGACATAGATTGATCTGGGCAGAGAAGTTTTGTCATGCACATGCAAAAAGCCACATTTGTTTATATATGATAATGGCATAAGATAGATTTTTTTATCCTATTCATAATTATAGCTCCTTTTCTAAATCAAGAGGATAGTGAAAAGGAAATATTGAGAGTTCATTCCTTAAATTTGCAGGAAGTTTGCATTATGCTGTTAATCCATCTAAGTGGTACTCTAAATTATATCTATCTGTAGCACCAGATGATTTCTCTAACTATAAAAAGAGAACCTGTGGTTCAATCCTAAACTATGGGAAAAAAATCAGAAACAGACATTATTTGCCCTGACATCATCCCCATCTGCTATTTGCTCAAATATAGCTGCAGCTAGGGTGATATGAGTTAATCTGCCAGATTTCAAGAGAAAATTGTTGCCAAAACAATTTCAAAGATTATATTTTTCCAACTGTCAAGTTCCATACTTTCCTTCAGAGAAGAAATAATATTTTGTTCAGGATGGACAAAAGGTACGTATATAGACAGTGAGTATGTTGAAAAGAAAGTTCCAAAGAAGTTTGTAAAAAACCCCAAATCAACAAAAAAGTTCTCCCCTATAAAAACCATTCGAACACTCCTTTTTCCAGGTGGCAGATGCATTTTTCTAGAGGTCATGATCTAAGAAAGAGGTAAACCCCACAGGTGTCTTGCATGGCAATCTGCAGAAATGCAGCTGTAATAATGTTCCAGGTTGCTGCTCTAGCTCGCTTACTTCTAGTTTTATGATTGCAGAATCAGCCTGAGTCCTGTCTTGCTTATGCCTCCTACACACAGGAGCTAAAGGAAAACATAAACATCCAACATGTTTTCTACTTTCTGCAAGATGAGCCAGCACACTCAGTGTGCAACTACAGATCTTCTCTACTAAGAGAACAGAGGCGTAGCACCAACACAATTTGAGAAGTAGGATCACAGCTGTGCTATAAAGTTCCTCTACCTGTTAAGCAGAGTCTTAGCCTCCTTTGGAAGAAAGGTGGGTGTGCAGATGCTGCTTTGCAACCAGAACATTGTACAGAGGTCATGCAACCACTGTTTATCAGGGCATGAGGGAAACATACCTAAACGTGTGGTGGAGAAAAGCAAAGGGGGAAAAAAGCAAAGGGGGAAAAAGTGGGTTATACTCTCTTTTGTACCTCTTAGTAATGTCTGAATCTAGAGAAAGAAGCTCATGAGATCTGTCTTTAAACACTTAGTTGTCAAGATATATATCCAACACTTGGTGTTTATATCCCAGTCAGACCCTACTATTTCATAAATTGTGAAGAGAGCAGCAGAACTTTACGTAGTGCTCATGTTTGTGCGTAGTAGATTTTGCATCTGAGGAATGGCAGCCTGGTTGAATGCTGGCTGGGATTTAGCCCATTCCAAGGAGTGTTCTCTCAGCATGCAAATAGCCCTGACCTATCATCTGTAATTTCCATGAATAGACAACTTTGTAAACTGTGACAGGAATTCTTTATCTTGCCTTGGACATAGGAGAGTTAGCTAAGGTGGGATCTGCCCAAAGGCCTGTTACCATCTATTAAGCAACAACAAGAAGTCAGTTTACTGGACTGCAGCATCCTAACACTTTTGGGAAAGGTTTAATTACAGCTGCTATAATCATATATGTATTGATCATTTCCCCATATTATGAATCCTGACTGGTAAAGCATGTTAGCCACCAACTGGCTTCTAAAATCTCAGCTTCTCATGCACTGTTCATGCAGTTGTGTATCTCCCTACATTCCTTCCATTCAGGGCAGATGATCCCATCGTTTTTTTGGAAATATCAGTACCTAAAATATCTGGGATCACCATTTCCTTTTAAAAAAATTATGGCTAAAGTGGTATATGATAATGATAACAATTATTTTGTGATGATTGCCTCCCCTCAAAATTTTCCAAAAATGACTGACTTCCCAAACAAGCCACACTGAAAAGAAGCCACCTTGTCTATGTCAGGAATTTAATCAGGAGGAAAAAATGTACAGTTAGTCTTTCAATGTCTCAAATTTTTTTTATATTCCTGGATAAGCTTTTACAAGTCACATTGTTAAGTTATTGGTGTTATGCTCTTTTATTTAAAGTGATTAAATCTCAATAATGTAGAGACAGAATGTTATAAGGAAGCAAACTGAAAGGATTTTTAATTGGACAGAGCCTGTCACTTATCATACAAAATCAGTTGCTCAGTTGAAGTAGTTTTCTATCTAGCAATTGTCTCTGTCATTAGAGAGATTACTTCTGTCAGCTGGGATAAACCTCATAGTACTGAGATGCATCTCTTTTCCTTGTTCTGGTCACATTCTCATCTGTTATTAAAATTCCTGCAGGTTCCAGATAAAATAGACATAATAACAAACCCAGAATAAGTTATCCTCCCATTTTGAAAACAAACTGTCCCCTCATACTGTTAATGCATCCATGTTTGAGCTTTCCATCCATTTCTTCACTCTGCTGTCTGGTCCTTTATCTGCCTACTCTTTCCCTTGCAGCTCCTTACAGATGTTACCTTCTAGCTGACAGATGCTTCATTCCTCTCCCAGAAGAAAGGGAAAAAAAGGAAGCATTTATAAAGAACTGGGGTGGATGCATTGTTTTAGCTGTGACAAAATTCCATAACCTAACATTCCATACATCATTGAAAAAGAAACTTCAATGAGTTTCCTGGAACAGAGAGGAGAATTACTAAAACAGGCAGTTCCTTAAATTTGGGAAATCTGTTCTCAAACAAGGTTACAGACTTTTCCCCCAGTCTGTCCAAAGAGGTCAAAATGAAACAGAATTAAGAACTAGTGAACAACAAGGCCTTTAAGCAATATAGAGCACAGGCTGTATGAGGCATGTAGTTATCACTTAGCACATGTATAATGTGCAAATGCCATTACACAGAGTAGATTGATGAGAAGTCTAAATCATACTGTGAAAACAGTTTTATGACACCCATCAGGAGGTTGTTGGCAATTTATTTCTATTAAGCACATGTTAATGGAGAAGATTAGACACCTGGTCCCTTGAAAACAGATGTATTTATTTGCAAATATCTAAAAGGCATCCACTAAGCTTAGATAAGTGCTAGTAATAGATGGCATTAATTCTCCAATTCCTGCAGGAGTCCCGAGAAATTAGGGATCACAAGACTGAGCTTTTAGAAATGCACATTTACAAAGTGACTGCACATTTTTGGACCAAACTGGCCTGGTCATACAAATATCTCAGTAAAACTCTGTCCCTAAGAAGCTACACTTGAGCCCTAATGAGAGTGATTTTTCATTTGTTGTATTCACTTGTCATCAAGCTTGGCAATCTTCAGGAAACAATATATTTTCAGGAAACAATATAATTGCTGAATCAGACTCCTGAACTTCCAATGGCTCTAAGTTGCTGTTAACAACTAAGCTAACTTAGGCATCACGGCCAGTTTTAATGTGTCTACCATTATCACTCTGTAACTGAGTGTAAATAGTTTTCTTGTGATCCCAGGAATTACAAACAAGAAAAATAAATTCACACAGAATACAAAAATAACTAGGACCACTGTTTTAACGACCTTTAATGTTTAACATCACCATACACAATATAACACATGACTTTTTATGCTGACTTGAATCTCAAAATTGCGTGATGAGAAAATAATAAAAGAGGAACTCATCAAGAACACTCACAATGAATTTGAAATACTTCTTTACAGATCTCTGAGCAACAGTGTGATGTAGAAGAAGGTCTTAAGTTACAAATCAAGTTGCAAAATAGAAATGTCACTGTGGTAGGTTGATCTCAGCTGGATGCCAGGCACCCACAAAGCCAACACTATCACTTTATTTTGTCTCCCTTCCCAACTGGACAAGGGAGACAAAATAAAATGGAAAATATCTCATAGGTTGAGATAAGGTAGTTTACTAAAGGAAAAGCAAAAGTTTGTGTGTGCACAAGCAAAGAGAAGAAGCCAATAATTTCATTCCCTACTTTTCATCAGTGGGCTGTGTCTGCCATTTCCCAGGCAGCAGGGCTTCAGTAGATGTAGAGGTTGCTCCAGAAGGTAAACATTAAATGCTCCTTCTTTCCTTACCTTTTACATCTAAGCTGGCATCATAGGGTATGAAACATCCCTTTGCTTAATTTGGGTCAGGTGACCTTACTGTGTCCCCTCAAAGGATCTTGCCCACCCACAGTCCTTAGATGGGAGTGGAATGTTGAGAGACAGCAATAAAACTGTGCCAGCCCTGCTCAGCAGGAGCCCAAACACTGGGGTGTCATCAACACCTTCATAGCTATCAATGCCAAGCACAGCACTGGGAGGGCTGCTGTGGGAAAAGGAGCTCCAGCTCAGCCTGACCCAATACATAAGGTCTAGAAAATGCTAAATGCCTATCAGTTTTATCTTCATTATTTGCAATAAAGTTATTCTGTCTGAGACATCACAGTCTAAGCTGTCCTGCCAATTTATCACCTATGGAACCAGGATCAAGAAACCTTTTGACTGTCTGCCTCAGTTCCTCGTGTAGCTCATTCCATCTTGTATGAGCACACAAGCACATACAAAAGCAAAATTGGGAAAAAAATCTGTTTCCACTTCATTTAAAAATACTAGGGTAGGTTTCCCCTCTCCCACCCCACCTTTAAGGGTACTCATTAAGGAAGACTGAGACTAGTTTCAATCTTCTCAAATAAACCAACTGCAAGGAGGCAAACTAGTACCTCCTTCAGCCCAGAAGAGTGAAATAATAATCCAATTGAAGGTTATATTAGATATTGTGGCATTTTTTATCCAAAAGTACTCTTTCAAGATGCAAAAAAGAAGCTAAAACTGAGCTAGGAAGACAAAGCAACAGAGAACATAGCTTTGCTGAGACAGAGAAATCCTCTTGCCAAAACACATAGTTTCTTGAGGTTTTCTCCTGACCTTATTTGTTCATAATATCTTCTTGCAGAATAAGAGTGAAATATGTTTTTACTGTTTCCTGATTCAATGCTGCAACTTGCAGATTACAGCATACTAACAGAAATGTGGATAAGATTCCTACTCCAGTGGCTAATCTTCCTACTCCAGTAGGATCACTTCAAGCCACAAAAAAAGAAGGGAAAAGATAAATCTCCAGCCTTGAGCTTTTATGCTGTTTCACACCACATACCTCCACATAGCACTATACACCAAGTGAGCTGACCACGTGCTGCTCTACTGGCTACATTGCCTTTTGGAGATCCCACTAGAGGCACCCAAGACTGTTAAATGAGGTCTAGGAGATAACTTGGACTCTTCTGCTTGAGTCAGACGTTTGAAAGAATGGCTGTGTTATCTTTTATGTTTAGCAATGTCCTCCCAGCCTGAGCCAAATGCCATTGGATGCTCCTTCTCTCAGCAGGTGAAAAGACAAGAGAGTTATGCTCTAATTTTACTACATCCCACAAAATCTTCTCAGAATTCAGTCAGTCTATGAGCATCCAGAATTTTCAATCAAAGTAATAAAATTAATCATTGTTTTTCAGACACACAAGCTTATGAAGTGATTCTGGTTCCATTTGGGCAGGAGAAGGAAAGGAAACAGCTGCTGAAAATCGTTTGGTTACTATCTATCCTATTACATGAAAAAGAAAAGGGCTAATAACTACTTCTAGGCTGCAATTTTTGTATTGATTATTAGTTGCTGGGTGGGTTATTGCACTCCACTGGCTTTAAACTGTGCAGCAGCAACACAGATTTAGGAAAGTAGGATTCGTGAGTGTTAGAAACTGTTCTTGTGTAACTCATCATGCTTCTAGCAAATACAGTTTTGCATATAGTTGGAGAGATTTTGAAATTCCCTTTCTCTTGGTAGTCATCAATGAAATTGAGGAGAGGTCCTCAATAAGAAAGAACTATCTGTCAAAATGAAAAATAAATGTTTTGATACAAGTTGCATTAGTGACCATTTCTGACCTGCTCTAGTTCTGAAAAGACTGCCAGAAATGAGAAATTATGATGCCAAACAGAGCTCTTAGAGAGTGAAGGAAGGCAAAAGAAGAAACTTTAATCACAAGGATTAAATATGCAAGTATCTCCAAATGACACCATTTTGACAGTGCTACCTGAATGAGTAAACAAAAGCTATCAAAACTGGAACAAACTGATAAACTTGCTCCCATTTTATGTGTGTGTGTGTGTGTGTGTGTGTGTCTGTGTGTCTGTGTGTCTGTGTGTGTCCTTCTGGTTGAATTAGTAGGGGTCTTAATTTGACAAGCAATTTTCCTTGTCAAGAAAATGGTAGTTGGGACAAAGCATTAAACTGGTGTCTGGGAACTGTGTTTTCAACAACCCTTCCCTAGCTAGAGAGAGGATCCATACTTCCTAATGCTAGCATAAGATCTTTTCTTTACTAGCAACCTCCTGGATTTTGGGCCCCCAAGAAAGATGTGAGTGAATAAAAATGGAAAAGTATTCTATTCAAATACCAAATCTAACCTTTGATAAATCCAGAGGATTTAGAGAACAGCCCTCTGCTTCTACAATATCTTTTCTTCCAAAAGGAGAAATGATACAGACCATCTGAAAGTTTAAAAATGCTAGGCTGAATATGCATAATAGAAAATCCCATAAGGATGCCAGCTGTGCATTTATGGATGGATGAAAAGTACAGGCTGTGAGCTGTGCAGTCATTTTCTTAGAGATATTAAGATCTGCAGCTAAAGAGCAGCAAAATTCAGTCACAGAGTTCCACAGCTGACAGGCTTTATTGATGAAGGGCTTTTTTTTTGTTGTTGTTCAGAGGCTTGTTTTCCACACATCTGAAGAAGTAGAAAGGAGAGGAGAGATTGACATGATGGGTGAGTTAGAGTGGAACAAATTCGTATCAGTGGTTTTGTTTTAGAGGGGGTGGATGGCAGTGAAGAAATAGCCAAGTTTGTGATCATGAGGAGAGCACGAGTCAGTAAAACTGCCTGAGCTCTTTCTGGGTCAGAGTGGGGGCCAGAGCAGGCTGCAAAAGCAGAAGCAGAAGCAAAGGGATCCACAGGGAACTGGGAGTTATAACTGTTGCAAGATAAAATTGTGATAGATATGTCAATGTCATAAAATTATATCGTTCCCGTTGTGTTTTGAGCAAAAACAGAGGGAAAGGAGGTAAAAATTTCAGTGCAGTCCCTCCTTGCATTCACACAAGCTCTTGGGGCAATCACATGGCACAGAGCAGCTGCCATTCCCTCTGCCATTCCGCCTGCTGGCTGAGGCACTCGGGAAAGTATTGCAGCACATTCTGTGGTAAACAGGGTGTCAAAAACAAGACCTAGGAGAAATCAAGGAAAGCTTCACTGATCTGTCAGGCTTGTTCTCTTCTTGTCAAAAAATTGTTTCCTTTGATACTTCAGAAACTCAGGAGAGCAGATAGCAGCTGGTCAGATACCAGCCAAGTGCAACTCTGTATGTACTGGTAGAAGGAGAGGAGGGCCTCACATCTCCTGAACAAAAACTCCTCATTCCATGCCTCATATTTTTTTCCACTCCAAAGTGAACTTACTTTGCTCTCATGCTCAGTGTCTGTCAGAATTTAAGATTTAATTTAGCCTATAATACATCAAGGAAGGCTTCAAAATATTTGTGGAGCATTCATTGATTAACCTGAAACCAAAATGTCACACTCTTTAATTCATAATCCTAGGACAGACCTGTCTGTTACTGGTGTAATTTAAATTTTCATTTAGTGTGACAGCACTTGGTCATACTCTTGTTTAATTTACCTTCAATTAGAATGTTATTATAATTAAATTCCATCAGAAGTATTGGAACTCAGCTGAATGCAGTGAGGGATTTGTACAGCCTTATTTTTCCAATATCGGACAAAAAAAAAGTAAATAATTCACTTCACTTCTTTGCTGAAAAAAACCGGCAAGTAAATAGCTTTGGCCCAGGCACACATCACATCTCTAGGGAAGCACATGGACACACAGAGTCGTCATTGACTAAGGCTGCTGGCAGTTCAGAAAGTGCTAGCTGAATCTCTTTTGACATATTCACATCCATATTTGCTTCTTTCTCAGGCTGAACTACCTAGGGTGGCTTTTCAGCAGGAAGGTAAGCTGAGAAGGTTAGTTAACATACTACTGGTGGCCCATGTGTGTTTTGCCTGGAGAACAATTTGTTGGATAACTGAAATATGTCCAAGTGGGCTCTCACACATACAGAATAATTACTTGGTCTTTTACTGCTTCATTTTGATTATGATACACTTTCTGTATATATTTTTTTAATCATCAATGGCCTGCTACAACAAATTCTGCTCACTAATATGTAGCAAGTTCTGGAACTGATATACTCAGCTGGGTCTTGCAGGGCCAGGTGATGTGATTAGTTGGACAGAATCTCACTGCCACAGAATCATCAGAGATTATAAAATTCCTTGTTAATTTAGGATGGATTTTTAATTATTCTGTTATATTGTTGGCTATATTACATGAATACAGGCAATCTTCCCACAGTAGGATACAAGCAAATGTGTCTTTAAGCACCAGGATATGCAACTGAAGTGAAGCCTGCTTAACATATTATAATTTGTTAAAAATGAGCATAAAACAAGAAAAACTGTCATTTTTACAGAAGTACCAGTATAGTTCCCATATGTCCACATGCAAGATTCACACCTTATTCTCATATATCTATGTTCCACAGATAGGAAGGACTGATTTTTAAAGGTATAACACTACTGTAAAATGAACCACATCCAATTTTTTTTCTGCTATAATATACTGCCAGGAGAAAACACAAATGAATTGCAACTGCAGAATTAGTAACAAAACAAAATTCTAACTCCCTACAGGATGAAACATAGAAGATTTTTCAGAAGATCATATAAATTATATGCATATTGTATTTATGACATCTTTTAATAGATTAATTTGGGAAAAAAACACCAGAAGAAAGGAACTACAAAGTCATGAAGCAACAAGCTAGTGCTATGATATACAGTGTCCCTTAAATTGGAATGGTATTTTCATGACCTAGTGGAAACTTTTAGGGTTAGATTTTTACATGAAGGAAGTAGAAGTATTTTTCCCTCAATCTCATCCTCTATTGTTCAATTATCTATTAAATTTTGTGAATTTGTCCGGCACACTAACATTATTCCCACCAAGTTTTTTTAAATGCAGGTTTTTCTGGATGGTGGCTCTAATACTGTGTGGAAAGTATTCTATAAGTAAAAAAGGTTATATTGCTCTTTTTTACTGGGTAGAATGAAAGACAATGATTTTTGTTAAAATAGAATATTCTAGTTTGCAAGAATTACTTTATTAGTAATCCATCTGTAAAACTAAGTTTTGATGCAGATAACTAAATTTGATGTAGATATCAATACTTTATAGGAAATTTACTGCAAATTCCAAAAATCTGGTTAAGAAATGCTTGGTGTCTGAAAATGTACACCAGATTAAGTATAGAAAGTGTATTTAAGTCTACAGTTCTTTAGAGTTTTTCCTAGAGAGAAAGTTCCCCAACTATGTCTCAGTCACCAGGCCACAAAAAAATTTATGGCCAGTAAGACCCAAGAAAACAAAGCTTTCTCTACTATTTTTTGTTTAATAACTAAGAAACTCAAAACTTATTTTTACTTTACAAATAATTGGTATTGGTTTAGAATGTACTCAGAATAATGGATCAGAGTGCATAATGGGATAAAATACTGGAACACGTTTGTTAATTCCTGTTCAAATCAAGCTCCTCTGGTAAATGTGGGCCTGTGTGAGCTGTGTGTTCCAACAAGAAACCTCAAGTCTTGCAGGCAGACCCCGCTTCTGCATGTTTATCTGAAAATACAGACCATTTATAGAATCATCCAAATCTTACAGTGCCAAAGATCCTTCTGTCTCACACAAGCTTTGAAATCAACAAGAATCAATTTGACAGAGGAAAGAAACCACACTTGGATCGTGATTTATTTTTTCTAAGACATTGTTTATAGTTTTAATAAGATTTATCAGAATATGGTGGCATATGAATACATGGTATATTTATTTATTACATTAATATTAGAATTTAATGATTTAATATCACATTTCCTATTGGCAATCCTTCTATATATATTCTGATGTTACTTCTTTAATGTAAAATGATAACTATTTTGGTCTACTTTGTCATTTGGACTTTCCCCTAGAGGCTAGCTCTAAGTAATAGCAGATTTAGCAAATTCTTTTTCATTTTTACAAATACTTGTAGAAAAATATGGATATTTGATCAGATAAAAGCAGTTATCTTCCTGTATCTAAAGAATTTGTACTGGGACTTTCAATGTGCCAAAGATATTTTGATAACACTCATATTTGCTAGTTTGTTAGCTTGAATGTGAAAGGAAACCAATATCTGCCTGTTGCCAAAATCCATCCCCTTTGAACCATTCTTGGATAAAACTCACAGCTGAAGCAATTTACATAACAAAAAAAAATAAATCACTATTGTCTTGCTCAGAGAACAGTTTTTTGTACCTTTCACAGTTTGTACTGTGCTTAAAACAGTGAAGTAGATATTAGATTTATGTTCTCAATATCAAGCTTTTCCTGTTTGAAAACTAGTTTTTTAATTGTAAGTTAGTGTTCCATGTACCTGAGGAATACTAGCATGGGATGCCAACTAAAACTGTGTATGGCCCAACACCACAGGAAGGTCAACCCTCCAAATGGAAAAAAAAAACCCCTAACCACAGCACACAGTCTGTGTGTGGGGTACCCTTACAGTAAGCACTGAAGACCATGGAAGCATGGGATGATTTGTTTGTCTTTTTGATTAACAAATTCAGGACCTTCATTACTGTGCAATGCTTGTGCCACTTTATGGCTGCTATTTCCCCGTCTCAAACCTGTCTGCACTTGGATTGCACCTGCCTGAGGCAAACCTTGATGACTGTAGCTCCCTGCAAGGTCAGCCCACAGCTCTGAAGTGCTTCAGAGTGAAACATCGCAGACCACCACAGTGCTAGTCATTCTAAAAGAAAGGGACTAGAAGGAAAAGTGATCAAGAGGTCACATCAAATGAGAAAATTATATTCCAGGATTCAACATTTGAGATCTCATATGATAAACAATGAATGGTATGAACTGATATCAAAGTATCTTATTTTATGAAATCAGCATTATCCGTTGTGAATTAAATGTATTTTGATTCTACTGGCATTTGGCATTTCCATCTATGAATAAAAAAGAGTACCATGTGCTGATATTGAATTTGGGCTCTCATGTGGTTGTAACTGTGATCAACATAGGTCATAGTACCACTGTCATAAGTTAAAAAATGAAATTTTTTGAAAGTTAACTGAAAAGATGAATCATTAGGTAAACTAAAAAGAAAGACTTCTTACAAAAACTGTCTGAGTAGTGGATTTTTAAAAATTATTGTATGTGAACTTACAAAGATTTATCTAATTTCTCTATGAATTATGACTTGAATATTTCTTGAAGATCACTACAATTATTCATGCCATTATGCAGGCAAGGTGGGACAACAATGGGGAAATGTACATGCTCTCCTTCAGTCTTATCCCACATTGTCTATCAGTTTTGTCTCAACTCACCAGCACAGTAACAGAAATTATTGCTGGACATCTCACATCTTTTATACAACACTGCTTCTTCCATAGAACTGGAGATAAAGGCAAAGGCTGAACCTACTCTTAAAATAATGGCACCATTTTCTCCCCAAAATGTATATAGGCCAGTCTCACTCACAAGCTGAAAGAACAAAACCATTCCTAAAAGAGTTGGTAAGGGAAAAGAAATTTATGCATTTTCAACTGATTTCCTTTGTTCTTTGTCTTCATTACTTTAGACGTAGATGCTGAAGCCTAAGTCCTAGATCTTGACAACGGCATTGGGATTTTTAGGTGTGGGCAGGAGACATTAATTTATTACTTCCTCCTTTGTGTGTTTTCTCATGGAGAAGTGAGTGACCTTCTGATGGCTATTGTTCATAAATGGTAAAGGCACATTTGGTCTTTATGGGAGGAATTACCCTCTTATTACAGGTCTACACTCTGCTCCCCATGTTGAGTCCTCTTTAGAATCCCCACTTACAGTGGGTTACTTCCCTGAAAGATATCTCATTGCTTTTTCTCCAAAATGATAGAAACCAGGGAAGACAGATTTTTTTTTGTCAGTAGGCCTTCTTGTAAGAAAAATCGGAAAGTAACAATGGAGCCTTAGCTGGTTGTAAAGTTTACACTTCTAAAACATATTCTTAAAATCAATTCCAGCTAATATAAACAAATTAATTTCCCTAGACCTACCTGGCTTTTAGGTTATTTTCCTCATAAATTGGAAATCCCTTATTAGTTACCTGTGATAATATTTTATGAGTTCATTCACAAACATTTACTCCATTCCCTGAAATACTGCTAGGACTTAGTCATATTAAATTTGATATTATTTTCATATGTTTCATCAGGTAGTGCCTTTAGACTATGTGGTTTGACCTCTTCTTTTCTCCCACATTTTCTTCCATTATGTTGCCAAGACAGCAGCAAAATTATACAAAATAGAGCCACAGTACAATATAGAGCTTCTTACCTTTGAATAATTCAGGTACTGCTGACTGTGAACAAAATTCATAGCCATCTGTAAGAAAGTAAATTTAATGTAGGTAAACATGGCAATCCCTTCCTACTAGACAGCTGGCCACATAAACCATGCCACCACACTTTGGAAAATCTCAGCAGAAAGACCTGTAAACGAATGAACATGGAGTTTTATCCCTATCCAGAGCAAAACAACAATACATATATTTCAATTTTTATGTTTATATATTTACATATATGTACTTAATATACATGCATACTGAAGAAAAAATACTCTTTCATATTTTAGGAGCAAATTCTTCATGGAAAATATAGTTTATAAATAAGTTGGTTTCTTCTTATATCAATATCTCAAACTGCACACTTCACACATAGATAAATAAGATCACTAAAAATCTCAAAATTCTATATCCCCCTAAAATTACCAGAACTTTTGCATTTTTCCATTCAAAACCAAGTTTTTGAATAGTACTACGGGACCTTCACAAACCTGTTGGTGGAATTGTCACATAAGAATACCACATTCAGTTTATGCTTTCTTTTGGCAGTTTCTTAGCAGGAAGAGGATGATCCTCACTCTGCAGTGATGAGAAGTTGACCATAACTGTTACAACTGTGTAAGTTGAACTGGATGGATACAACACAAATACTGACTAAACAAAAAAATTATTTATCCTATCAACCTTTCCAGATATATTTTAGTGATTATCTTACCTTTACTCCAAGTTTGTTATCTCTCCCTTGTGACTTGAAATTTCAGATCTGCAGAAGCAGAGCAATCTGTACCCAGCGGATGAAGCAGGGTATTTTCCTGAGTGCATGAAAGTAATGAATGCATAAAATGTACTGAATGCACAAAATGAACTTAGAGCAGAGAGCAGAAAGTCTGTTGTTACTGGTAGTTGAGGAGAAGAGAGACTCACGTCACTGCTGTAAATCACCATGATCACCCAAGCAACCTCTTTTCTTTCACAATATCAGTGTCATATTCATACTAAGGGATTAGGTAAGTAACCATGCTTAACTTGAAAAAAATGCCCTTCATCTTGCAGCTAAAAGCCCTGAAGCTCATAGAGTCATAGAACCACAGAATGGTTGTGTTGGAACAGACCTTAGAGATTATCTAGTTCCCAGCCACCTACCAGAGGCAGGGACATACATCTTCCACTAGACCAGATTGCTAAATGGCCCATCCAACCTGACCTTGAACACTTGCAGCAGCACTTCCAGGGATGGGAAGTCTGCTCTTGTGGCAGACTAAAAGTTCTTGTCATTGCATCGGTTTCTGTTTTTACACATAGCCTGATGAATTTAATTACTCATAGCACTTGCTTTGGAGTAATCCATAAAATATTGGAAAACAATGATATAGGTTTTAACCAGACAATTCTTTCTCAGGTGCAGTTAGACATGGACAGATCAGCCTGACAGGCTGATCAGTGTGCTACATGAAAGAAGCACACTTAAGAACTCTTACATGAAAGAGCACACTTAAGTGGGATTTCTTTTTTCCTTTGACTTCTCAGGTTATTGTTAATAAGCATCTACAGTCAGCCTTGGTCTTTACAAGGAAATATACACTGAACAGCAGCATAAGAAAATATGGTAGGATCTTTGTCATTAAGAGGAGTTTTAAGGTGAAAAACCTTTAAGTTGGTAATGCTGACAGGTAACAGATTATTTCATGCATGTGGGTGAATGCACATGTGGATGAAAGACAAGTGGCATGATCCCAGTCTGCCAATTGATAAGAGACAAGAAACGCCACACTTAGGGATGATTGTATGTTCTGCTTCCGCACAGGGACTATTTAGTTTGGGAAATCAAGGTCTTGAATTCTGGAAAAAGAGCAGGTGTGAAAAAGAAAGGTTCCCAAAAAGAGGTAACAGTCTTGAAAAGATGAAGATACATAACCTGCAGACCCCGGAGATCATATTTTTGGTGGAAATCAATGTCATTGAGTACCCAGGACCTTGCCAAGTAACACCCACAACTGGTGACAGAACAGGTGGCAGAGCAAGGACTGATATGACTTTCTGGCCATCCTCTCTGGGCTGACCTTCACTCTTACCTGAGGGAAAGGAAATTCAAGGCCTGGGAATAAAGCCCAGAGTAAGGTGGGCTTTATTCCCAGGTGAGGGAATCAGTGTGCCATGAACAAGCAGCATAAAAGCCAAATTCTGCTGGCTTTTAAATAAACACTAGCATGCAGGACCAGCAGGGGTTGTAATTTTACTTTGGTTCACTTGCAACAGAAGAAAAAGAATTTCTATAATTTATTCTGGAAATGCTTTTTGTGATTTCGAGATAGTGTAATTTTTGGTGCACAGTGGAAAAAATCAGTTACAGATATAACTTGTTAGAGAATGTGATGCTTTGAGACTGACCATCTCTCCTTCCTCACGCCTAAATGGCAAATTAATTAAATTAACAAGAAAAAACCTTGGAATAGAAATGCAGAATGTCTAAAAAAAGAAGATTTTACTGAGTTACTTTTTTAAAATTGTTGTTACACACTCTTTATTTCCCACTCTTTATTTAGTGGGAAATTGTTTTGGTTGGCTGTGTTTCAGTTGCTTTGGGGAATAAGATGGATTTCTCAGTAGCAAGAAAATCAAGTGCTTCACCATGAACTCACTTGATAGGAACCAAACTCTGCATTGCTTCTGGAGCAACTCCAGGAGCCCCCACAACCCAGAACAGGTGTCTGAGCAGGATATATACTACCTGCCTGTAGCAACCTAACTCAGCACTCTGACACCTCTAAGAGACTCCCATCCCTTGCTTTATAGGTAACTAACAACACTAAAGCTAGATACCTAATAAACCTGGCACAGATAGCTTGGAAAACTCTGTGCTTGCCTCCAGCCCCTTAAAAACAGTAAGACATGGCTCATCTTTCCTCACAGACACTGCTGTGTACTGTGACCAAGGTCCAAACCACAGGTACCCCGTCAGAACATGGAAGGGAGCATCCCTTCTCCAGTCTGACTCCCATGCACATATGACAGTTCAAGAGCTAACCCCATCCACAGAAAGAGGATATGAAAGGATTTATTTAGCCATCTTGGCCCACCTGTGCTGATTTTTGAGCTGGTGTAGGAGATTTAAACATCACAATTTCCTCAAACACTGTCAAGGCCACTGAACATCAGGAACTTGAGATAAGCAAAGAAGAGAGGAATTGGCAACAAGAAGGTGTTAATTCCAGACCAAGTGGAGCTGAAATTTGGTTAGTACATCCTAGTTAATGCAACCTGACAAAAAATCCCACTGTGGCAAACTCTGAGCAATGAAGCAACTGCTTATACACATGGCACCCCAAATTATGGCAACATCTGTGACCACCCTGTGGATACCTGGAACTTGTGAACTTAGTATAAAGGTGATACCTCCAGAGGGATGACTCTTGAGACCCCCACCACCAAGAAGAGCAGAAGAAGATCATTGGGGGGCCATCTGCATCTACAGGAGGTGACATCTTTCTACTGAGTTTGTCTTTGTGTCTCCCCTGCCCTCCTTTATTTCCTACTTCTTTCCATCTCTCTCTACCTTACATTTACTGTTAAATAAAATCTGCACTATTGACTTCAGCATATGGTCTTCTTTGCACCTTAGTTCAGGCAGAGACACCTCCCAATAATCAGTTCATAACAGCTTGGGGCATCAGCAGCGTGCCCCATATAAATATTTTTGCTACTGAAATATACCAAGTGGATACACTTTGTAACTTTACACCTCCTAAACATGTAGGGTATAAAATTAGGATCTGTAACTGCAACTGCTATATGACCAAATCCACCAAAATTAAATAAGGAATAAGCCATGTTTTTCCTCAGTATTTATGTCTCAGAAGAGGACAGAACATGAACTGAATTTCTTTTTGAGGACACAAAACCTTGACAGTAAAGTTTTAACCAAGGATAATTCTTTATCCTGTTAAAATAATGTGAATTCTTTCACAGATAAGTAGAAAAACAATGTTTTCTTTGTCAAATTATTTTGATCAAGTTTTTGGTCCCTGTGTCTTGCAAACATAAGAAAGCAATTGCTAAGCTAATTTCTAATGAGAAAGTACATGAGTTGTAGCTTGAGAGACAAAAATTGCTGTGTCCTTCTGTCAGGTTATCCAGGTAGCTCAGGGCAGTCTTACACACATCAACAAATAGCTATAAATGTACTTGCCTGCCCACACTCTGTAAAACTGGGCCATAGACTTTTGGAGCCAAGACAGGTGATAATCATTTAGAAACACTGCTTTTGGCGTATAGAGAACAGAGGAGGTTCAGTGCTTTTTGGGAATTTCACTTGGATAAGACTATCACATCCAAAAATCCTAGGTCTAGGTAACCCTTTGGAGCTTGCTGAATTTCATCTCAACACATTGATGGGAAGATATGAACCTGGGTGTTTGCTGGGGGTGTTGCTGAAGCCCTTCCTGCAGGAGCAACATGGACAAGAAAGCCAGCCAGGGTCACAGAGAGCCTCTGATCCCTGAAGTGACTAATATATAAGTTTCTCAAAGTCCTGTTTAAGCATCAGAGCAATAAATCATTTCTAAAAGGTGGGGTGAGGGTGGAGAAGAAGATTAGGAGGGAATTATATTTAGCATGCAGGCATATTTGAGACCACTGGTTCTTTGTTTTGCTACTGTGACATTCCCAGTCAGGGGGTGTGGTTGGCTTTGATTTCCAACATGCCATGCATCACTTTTCCTGGTAAGTCCGCATCCTCTTTTTTCAAAATTAGCCAGGATAAGCCTTTAGGGCATACAGAAAACCAGTGTGTAACAAAAATATGTGTACAACCTTCAGTGTAAGACAGAAAATATTTTTCAGAAAATTTTATCAGAAATATATTACAGAAATATATTCTGATATTACATATCAGAAAATTCTAGATAAGCCCCCATGTTTTTTCCTTAGAAGCAGAGGAAGCTATCAAAATATGTATTAAAAAAACCTCAAAAACCCACGACATTTTAGTGCTTTTTAAGGAGCAATTCCTGACAGCCTTTTATCTTAAGCTCTTTCAGCTCTCAGTATGTAAAGCCAGTCATAGACTTGGAACATAAATAATCTGTGTGTATACAAGCTCTTTGTATAAAATGCAGATAAGTATTGTTGCAGCTGTATGCCTACACTTGTTTAAAAAACTGCCTTCAAACTGCTTTAGTGTTCACTAGTCAACTCATATATTAGTGTCAGTATACATAAGACTGTGTCTTTTAAAAATAGATTACCTTTAATGTTGGCACTAAAATAGATATAGAAAAACTATATTAGCGATGAGACATTAAATTGAGAGCATTAACTGTGTTTTTTATTAGCATTAGAGATGGAAAAATTAATATTCTAAAAGTTATTGCAGGCATATTTTATAACAGATATGAATAAATTACCTCTGTAGCATTGCCTACCAAGAATAAATATTTTTATACAAAACCAAAACAAAATCCTTCTCTTCTTTTTGATTAATCTAAGCAAAAAGAAAAGCGTTTATGCAGCTTCACTGACCTTGAACAGAGCTTGCCTAAGCTGGGGCTTTAACAAATTTAAGTTTTAAAACAAACTGCTTAATTTCTGGTAAAAACAAATGAAAAATTTTCAGAAAGATATCACTTACCAAAAGCTTGTTGTGTCTTTCCTATCTCTGCTGTGGCCTTTGGAACAATGACCAGTTTGGGAAATATCAGAGAGAGGGAGGTAGATCACAGATGTTTTCAAATTTATGAAGGAATTCATGGAAAATTCATATCTCTGGACATTGTTGTTGCAAATCAGTGTGCAAAACCTCCCTACAGGACAAGAACAAAGAGGATGCTACTGAGAAAAACATCGAGTACTTTCAAAGAGATCATGAAGAACGGGCATCAGACTGAAAGGGCCTTGGGCCTTGCTCCTCTAGAATAGCATTGCCTCACTTCCTCTTGTGCTGGGTTAGAAACACGTAACACACGACTTTCTTACTCCTAACACTGGAGTTATTATGCAGCCAGGCAGGTCTGTCTTTTAAAAAACCCCAAAACAGCCAAACAGACAGAAAATTTACCAAAAAAAGTAACGGTGCTCCTTTGTACTGTATGGTGTGTAGCTCTGAGCCAAACCAAGGTGCAGGTCAAGCAATCTATTTTTCAGTAAAAATCCCCATGAACAGCTTAATGGGTTCCTATAGAAAGAAAAAAAATCAATTCTTGACAATAGCCCAAGATTCTACTGAATAACTTGGGCTGGGTACTCTAACCTGACACATTATTATTAAGAAAATGTGGCTATTGCTTTCACAAGTTGCAGATCCCCTGAGAGGAGAAGCTAGATAAAGGGCAGAGAGGTAAAAAAAATGAAAAAAAGAAACATCAGGCTTTTATAATTTTCACTTAGAATTTAGAAGGCATCTGACCAGTATAAATTCACTAAATTGTGCTTATGATGTCGGGCCTGACATCAGCTGAGGATTGAAGCTGTGTAAAGGAGACATTTTTTCCAGTATTGTAGATTGCTGAAATAATATTCCCACTGCATCTACCTGGTTTTGTGACACTATAATCTCCATGGCCTGGAGATGCTGCAGCATAAAAATTGAATGGCTTTTGAACTACAAAATAAATTGGAATTTCATCTCGCTTAGTACATCTTTATTAATACTAAACAGGTTAATTATAAAAAAGTATTACCATAAATAATATGGGGATTAAAACTTTAACAGCTACAAAAGAATTGCCATTTTTCATAAAATCTTAACTCATCATCACTTGGATTGCCCAGAAAATTCCATGCACAGTAGCCCAAGGTTTGTGCTGTCCTTGTTTTGCACATAGAAAGCTCCCATTACACTAATTTAGGTCTTAAGAATGTGACCAGCTTTTCCTGTGGTAGCCCTGCACCTGGGAATTACACAAGCATTGAGAAGTTTTCACTTTAGGAACTGGCTCTATAGTAGATTCCTTGTATTTAAGTAAATGCTTCAGCTTCAAGTCAGAATACAGGTTTCAGTCCTGAATCTAGTCCAAGTCTAACAGAATGAGTGACTTTATGCATAAGAAAAGAATTTTTTACATGAACATCAGATATTGTTTGACTCTGATATCTTGGTGCTTATTGGGAAAGGCTTAAGACAAATAAATTCAGTTATTGGTTTAGATGCCTGAGTGAAAATTTCTATCCATTTTTTCCTCACCTTGTAATTGTCTATGAAAAAATGGCAATTGATTTTTCTTCCTGTCATCATCTGCCTTCTGTATTTTGAATGCAAAATGAAAGATGAGAAGGTAATAGGGACAGATTCAGATGTGTGCTGTTCTCATACTCTTCTCTCAGCATCCTCTTCTGTCTACTGTCATAGGGTGCAGGATTCTGAATACCTTTGGTCCACCTAGCTTGACTTTAAACTGAAAAGGGATAGGTTTAGGTTAGAAATCAGAAATAAATTTTTTCCTCTGAAGGTGCTGAGGCACTGGAACAGGTTGCCCAGAGAAGTCGTGGATGCTCCATTCCTGGAGCCAAGGTTGGTTCAAGGTTCAAGGTTGGATGGAGCTTTAAACAATCTGGTCTAGTGGAAGTTGCCCCTGCCCAGTTCATGGGAGTTGGAACTAGACAACCTTTAAGAACATTTCCAACTCAAATATTCTATGGTTCTGTGATTTTAGTGCGAAGCTGAAAGGCTGAAAAACATAAATTAAATATTGTCTTTACATACAACAAAAGAACTGAAGAACAAAAGGGACTTGAAAAATGAGGATCTAGGACCTTGTGCCATCTGGAGCAAAAGGAAAACAAACCTGACAGAAATCTGAAATGAATTTTCCTCCCAATTTTGCACGACATAGAGCTATTAGTTATAACGACATAGTTTTCCAGAAGTACATTCACACAAAACCAGCAGGACTGGAGCTCAAGATAACACAAAATCCATTAGCAATTTGTAAGAGCTGAACCATGCTGACAGACTAATTCCTCTGAACAGCAGTTCTGGGCTGAGCTGTGCAGCGCTCTCCGCAGCACTTCACCGTGCAGCGCTGGCAGGCTTGGCACCACCTGCCACCAGCACCTTTAGAAATGTCAGTAAATAACACCCTTTTTCCTACTGCTGCTGACAGAAGTGCCCAAAGAGCTGAAGTGGAAACACGTCCTGTGTGTTTATGTAGGCACACATCAACATTTAACATGCCAAAGGGTGAGGGAGGTGATGCCCACCTCTCTCTTTCTTCCTCTCCGGAGGGAATAATGCTCTCCACCTTGTGGCTTTGCCCCCACAGCAGGGAACAGCTAAGGCTGGAGACAGGTGTCCTGTGCTTCTGTGGCTGGGACAGCAGTGCTGCCCTTCCTGCTCCACAGCATGCTGGAGTAGGGAATAACAAGGCTGTGGGGCCACTGAGTCAAAAATCCTTTTCATACTTTTGACAGAGACTCAATATAATTTTCTGACAAAAAATAACATCCACTCTAGCTAGCTAAAATATACCAATGGTATCTCTGTAAGTCTGCACGAAAGAAATAGCATAAACTTCCTGTGGACATCTGACAAGCAGTCCAACTGAACTGCTCCAGTTCCTGGTAATGAGTCTGAAGGAAGATCCCTGCATCTCAGAAATTGGGGAAATTGACATAGTGACTGACAATTTAAAAATCAAGGCACATTTTACATGCCTTGATATCAGGCAGTCAAGCTGTGATAAGAGATTTGATTTCATGATGGCCATGTCTGAAAATCAAGCTCCTCCATGGTACTTTAAGCTGGGTAGTAGTAATCAGAGGGCCCTAAAGTCAATCTAACCAAAATTCATGTCAAAATGTCACCTTTTTAACCTAGCTCCTCTCTAATTCATGCAACTCCCACTTGCAGTACATATACTAAGAGACAAGAAAAAGGAATTTAAAATACAGCAGTATAATCTTTCTGCTTTGCTTTATTAGCCTCATAAAGTAATACTAATTTTTTACTATTCTCATATCAAAATCCAAAGGCTTTATCTTATGAAGAGAACTGGCTTTTCAAATCATAGATTATACTCCAATTAATATGGAATTACTATGTTCTAATAAAATATGTGATGTGCAATATGTAGTAGTAAAAGAGGCTTATTTAAGAGATAAGAGCAATACCATAAAATAAATCACAGTATCTTTCATTGTTCTAAAAGCCTTGTTTTAGCTATTTCTTCAATAAAGTAAATCTTCAGAAAAAGGTAAAAAGAATGTGACTACAGTTACACTGTTCTTGTTTCTGCAGGCACGTTAATTCATTATTGCTTGGTGAATTTGTGACACTATGTATTTGCTTTCAACAAAGGAAGATTGGAAAATTTTGTTTAAGTGTCCTATATGTCCAAATAATTATTTAAATGCAATTACAAGATGTAGGCTCTGGATACAGAGTCTAAGACTTAAACAATGTTTTAAATGCTAAAAACTTACAGAATTTTCTGTAACCATGATATCACTGTAGCTAAACCTTCAAGGAATGGTACAGCCACAGTGTAAGACAAAGAGTAAAATTAAAATCTCTTTGAGTGTATGACAGAAAAAGAAATAAGGAACAGAGAAAAAAAGTGTTCACCTGCTTTACAAGGGAATATCCAAACCCTTAATAATATTCCTATCAAATATTTGAGCTTTTTTTCCCAAAGTCTTAGATGTAGCTGTGTTTTGTGCTGGGGTACAAAGAAGGGATGGAAGATAGAGTTTGGAAGCAGATACATGAATTGTTCCTTCTACCACATGCAATGTAGGACTTAGAAGCAAATGTTTCTGACACCACCAACAGAAAAAGGGCTATGTTGAAAGAAAAAGACAGGTTACCATTATATTTCTCATTTTGAAACTTTTTTCAGAAAAAAATTCTCTGGTTGTTGAATTGCATGTTCTGAATATGAACTTGGAGGGCCAGAAAGATCTTTCACTAAGATTTTTTGCTCTTTTAATTTATTTAAGACCTCTAAGCAAATCAATTATTTATACAATTTCATTATTAACTTTTCCAATTAATGGTACATTCACTTCCTTATTTATTTTTTTTCAGCTTTATTTCAATTCTGTTTTTGTAGTTTCTTTTGGTCCTCTTTCCTTCCCTTCTGAATGAGACTTTACTTTTATTTCTCAAACATTCACCCAGGCTAGGAAAACAGCTTGTCAAGTTTACTTTATTTGCTATTGAAAATATTTGTTTCACTTTTTATTTCCAAGTATACAGAAAAAATGGGAAATAAACCTCTGTTCTTCTGCATTTTCTCACTAAATTCTAAAATACTCTAGTGTAAGAGGAGTATCTGTGCTTAGACTAGAAGTTGTTAGCCATGGTGGTTTTAGGTTGGCTCACTTTAGAAAAGCAGTAGTTTCACATAAGGAAAAAAGCTGACTCCTGGCCTTTTAAACAAACAACCTTAGCCACCTCCAGGGACACAGATATATACTAAAGAGGGGCTTGTGGTTGTTTTAGAACAAAAGCAAAATTGAATGAAATATGTTGCCTAGGCAACAAAATATCTGAGCAGAGGTAAATTATAGAAAAAGCTGGCCAGCAGGGAATGAGTCTGTTGACAATGTCAGAGACTTCCCCTCTAATAACAAGACAATAAAACAGAATATTCCAGAACTGAGCAAGCATTTTAGAAACAAACCCCTACTAACTGTACTTACAGGTAAAAATTTATAAAACCTGCTTCACCACGTTGTTTTACAGCTTGGTCTATAGTGGTATACAGCTACTTTTGAAGGACATTCTTCCCCATGTTTGTTTTCATCAACTTGCAATCCTTTCAGGATACTCACCAATGCAATCCACAGCTTCAAGTAAAGAGGGAGAGATATGCAGAAATGGCATGATGTAAATATATTTATATTTTCAAATGGTGTTCCTGATAAAGTCAATGCCAAAGTTTGCATTGACTTTAATTAGGTGAAGAAATCATGCTTAAAGACCACATTCAAAGTTACTAAGCTCTGAAGAAGGCTTCCATTTAGGAAGGCTGGCTTTGCTGGTATGATTTAGCCCATGGCTGAGAATAAGTTCTTTCCTGTAATACACTTTTATCATGTCAAGAGGGGTTAAATTAACACTACTTTCAACTTCTGAATATTTTCTAACTTCATACCTTTCAAATGAGTACAGAAAAGAAGTTTTAAAACAACAACAACAAAGCATCTCATTATGGAGTATAAAAAGGAGTTTCTATGACTAAGAAATGAAAAGATTTTATTCATCAAGTCCCTTGCACATATAATGAGACCGGAGAAAATAAAAAGACAAAATTTATTTTATCTTGGCATTGACGCTAAAGAACTATTTGAATAGAGGAGCGATGACATATTTAGTGTCACATCTGTTTATCTGCATGTGGTAATCAAGGGGCTGTCAGTGCTGCTTGTCAAGACTTTATAGGTGTGTGCTCGTGGATGTGGGGGTGGGACGTGTGTGTACACAGTGGGAATGATAAGAGCAACAAAAGGAGGAAATCGAAGGGCTTCAGATACCTGACACAGATTAAGTGACTGACAAAGAATAAGCCAAACAAAGGACATAGAAATCAAATTGACATCATTTCTCTATTTACCACATTTAAAAATAACCCATTTTCATGTGAGAACGAGATTAGAAATGGAGACAGATAGAAAAACAGCCTGTCAGTTAATGGCATAGCCAGGTAAGTAAAGACATTATGAATTTTAATAAGTATGTTGGCCCTGCACAAATTCTTTTTAAGATAGTGACAAACTTTCAGAAAGGAAATAAGATTACATTTTTTTCATACTGATTATATTGCTTAGAATTAGGTATATGCCAATCCTCCCTTCCTCACTTCACCCCCCCTCTTCCCCAGAGCCCCACTCAAAAAAACCCTGAAATCGGGAATTATTCTGCATATAAAGAATATTCATTATTAGCAGGTAGGCAGAGATTACAGATGATCCTTTTGTCCTTTATGTTCACTAATGGTACTTGTAGTTAGGCTAGAGAGACCATTTTGAGGTGGTGTACAATGGGGCAGCTGAAAGGCTGTTAGTCACACTGAGCTCTTCAGTTGAATTTTTTGCAATAGTAGTATGGAAGAAAAATTGGTGCTGCATCAGCTCACTGAATGTAAATCATACTGAAAGAAGGAAAATGTTGTTACAATGCAGCCCTTGGGAATAGAGAAGGTCAGAGATGAAGCAAAAAAATTCTAACAAGTATGTGATGAGAAAACTTTTGAATCTTATGCAATCTAAATCTGGCCTCTTTTATAAGTAACTCCTTCTGTCCTGTGTCATTCTTGGAGAATCCATCTGGCCTGACTTTGCAGTCAGCAAGGACATTTGGTTATTGAGGAGCCTCTTTTTTCCCCCTCATGTCTCACTTTTCTGAGAGAGGGCATAGGCTTGGGGAAGGTGAGGAAGAAGGGGTTGATGGACAAGAGCAAAATCATGAAGGTTTGCTTTTCTTTCTTCCCTTTTATTTTGTTGGTGTTTTGAGGGTTGTTTTGGGGGTTTTTGGGGTTTTTTTTTTTTGTTTGGAGGGGTTTTTTGGGTTTTTTTTTTGTTTGTTTGTTTATTTTTTGTTTTGTTTGTTTTGTTTTTTAATTGGTTGATTTTGTCTTTGTGAAGGAATTTCACTGTTACTTTTTGACCCAGTGACAGAAAACTAAATGGATTCCTTAGCCGCTTCCAGTCCTACACATCCCCTATTCAGTAAAGCAAACAAGTGTCAAAATCTGGATACTAAACTCAGCTCAAAGCTAGTTAAATTCAGTGTTGGACTTTCTAATGAGACAGAACTCTCTGTGTTACCTGAACATGACATAATAAGTATTAAAAACTAGATTCAATAAATATTCCTAAAAAAAAAGTTGTCTAAATATCTACTTTATTGCTTATGACAGTTTTGTCTTTCTTAAGGTCTTGACCTCATTGGAAACCTGTTTTCAAGGAGATGTGTGTGGATAAAGGATATTGAATGAAGTGATTGTAAATACATTATTCATTTCTAGTCATTACTGATGACCTTATGTGTAACTTGTGAGTGACAGAGCATAGCACAGCTATGAATGATTGTTGTGAGGTCATCAATCAAGGGCAGAAATTAATTCTGCATCTACAAGTGCCTCACTTGCAAATCCTGTGTAGTATAACCATGCTGTTTCAATATTTATGATTTTTGTAATTCAGTATTTTTTAAAATTTAAATATACTGCCTTGAGGAATAGAAAACGAAAATATATCAAGAAGTTTTAATCTAAAAATGTCCTTTTTTACCTGGAACCCTGAGATATCAGAGTATTGTTGAGCTTTTCTGGGAAGGGACAGATTATGCCTATAGCAAGTTGTATTTATGTTAATAGGAACTGTGTCATTGAATTTTCAATAAGGACAGTGTCTCTGAGTTTAGTGTGATCCATAAATTTGGAAGCATCTTTTTAAAACAAGTTCATGAAAAGATGTTTTTATTTTTAATTTCCATAGTAAATTAAAGAATCTAAAAATATTATAGAGTTTGATAATTTTAACATAGTAACATAATATATGATATAATAGACAAACTTAAACCCTTTCATGGTGCACCACAGCAGTAAATTAACTCACTGTTAAGAAGTATGTGTGTATCTCTTGACTATTAAGAAAAAACTGCTCTAGTATTAATGGTGAATTCATAATAGAAGAAATACTTTTGTCCTTGAAAACCACCTCAACCACAGATGAGGTGTATTCTGAGAAGTTATTCAAAATTTAAAAAATAGCTCAACTGAGTCAATAAACAGGTAGACAGACAAACAGATAAATAGAAAGAAACATTCAAAATTAATGCAATTAATTATCACTATGGAAGCAAGTTGAATCCCATGCAAATAGGAAGACTTTTAAAACTTAATTTAGATTACTTAAAATAAGACATACTGCTAAGCATGCAGAATTAGACTATTCCAATCAAGTTGCAGAAATATGACGATTCTAGGCAAGAAGTAATACAGCTTATGGCAATATATTGAAGCCTAGTTCTGAGTAAAAGTGTTGATGGAACATCCAGTACAAATCCACCTATCAAGTAAAGGTATTTTCAATATATTTTACTAAGAGTCTTCCTAAGGATGTTCCTCTAATGCCCTAGTGGAACACAAACACATTTCAGGATATGTTTCTACTGAAGCTACAGATTTAAATGGGTCATAATATCCTGCACAGATTCCAAGTCACAAAATCCTGCGTCAAGCAAAACTCAGACCCTCTGAGGCTTTATCAGGAAACTTGCAATTGAGAACTGCCTACTAAAAGGCTTTTCAAATGAACTTAAGCTGAATAATGCGGAAAGCATTTCACTTTCATACTGGTAGCTGTGCAAAGAAGGGTTCATGTGAAATGAGACCTTGTTTGGAGGCAAACATCCCAAAACTCGTAGCTAGAGACAGTGCTCATCCATGCACTGCTGAAGAGAAGCGGCTGCACACCTTGGCTCCACAGCTGTGGGCGCAGATGACAGCTCTTCAGTGCAAAGAGCAAACTACCCCCCAATTCCTACAGGACCAAGGTTAGACACATAATGACTCCTTGCTGAGATTATTAACAAAACATAAAAGTTTGCCTTTATAACCTGACATTTTCATTGATAAGCCAAGATGCATCAAGCAATAAACAGGCAAAAAAAAAACACTCTAAGGAAAACTCATTGCAGTATTTCAGTGCTTAAAGGACAGAAGACTCTCTCCCTTCACAGGAAGTCAGTCACAGGGAGCTGACAAGGGGCAACAGGCACAAGTTACACAATTAATATTGAAAATGTTTATGAGGGCAATCACCCACTGAGACAAAATCCCCAGGGACATGGTGAAGTACCCACCAGGAGGTTTTCAAGATGTAGCCAGACAGGGTGCCAGACAAGCTTGTCTTGGCTCCCTTTCCCACAAAAAGCTGGACTGGATGTCCTACAACCTGAGCTGAATTGTTTTGTGATTCTATCACTGTCTCGCCTCATCAGATAGAACTTTTTCAACAAATTTTCCTCAACATTGAAGAGCACAAGACAATTTTCCAATGTCTTTAGTTTTTCAGGAAATTATCTAAAACCCAATATTATAACTGTAATTGGGATTAAATACTGACAAAACCCCCCACTGCCTCTCTCCCTGTTGCTGTCTGTGGGAAGTAGGGAGGGGTTGAAGGAAAATACAGGTGGTTTTAATGGCTTATGTTACTTCTCATTATCCTGCTGAGTTTGTCAGTAATAAATCCACTTAATATCTTTAAGTCGAGCCTGTCATTATCTCAGCTCATGAGCCCTTCATTAAATTTTCTCTCCTCTGTCCAGTTGTGGAGAGGAGTGACTGAGAGGCTTTTGTGGGTGCTAGGCTTTGGCCAGCATTAAACCTCAACAGTAGGCCATTTTATGGTTCTATGATTCCAGCAATAAATTAAAAATCGTAAGAAATTCAAGAACAGATGATGAAATCTCATGAGATATATACTTAGGCAAAACAGGGAGTAATTTCAAATCCTGTCTTTTTCCAAAGAATCTAAAAAAAATTACAAAAAAAAAATCAAAGAGTGAGCAAATACAGGCATTGGACTACTCAGAAGGTGGGAAATAATTACAGTAGCAGAGTGCAAAACTATCTTCCCACAGAAGTTTATGCAAGATTCCATCCAAAATCAAATACAAATTTAAAAAAAAATCAGTTTGAAGTTTCTTGATCTGATTCCTGCACAAATTCCCTGCAACATCACTGGGATCATCCTTCTCTGCCCTGCTGCAAGTACGTACAATAATTTAGGTGGCTCAGCTTGCCAATTAGAATTGTGATTTGACTTATAGTTACCAGAGCTGCCTGGAAACATTTCATTAGCACATTGTTAATTCCCCATATATGTTTTTACGCAAAAAAAGAATAAAATTGACATTGCTAAAAAGCCATATTTCAAAATAGGGAAAAAAGTGACCCTGAAATAGAAAAAAAGCACAGGTGTAACAGTGAGCAAGAATATTTATCAAAACACTCAGCTCATTTTTATGTCTTTTTAATCTCCTTTTTAATGCTTTCTTTCATTTTTTTAAAATAATTTTTTTAGAATATATATATAGTAATTTCTATACCTGTTACATTTCAGTTGGAGAACTTGTTTTGTTTCTCTGTATTAACAGAGAGCCAAGCATCTATTCAAATTCAAATTTTGGTGCAACTTATTATCTACCAGCAAATGCCTATTGTACTTCATCTCTCCACAGACAGATTTTTCAGTGTCAATTCAAAGTGAAGATTGTGGCCTTTCCTTATTGAACCCCTAATGGGAAAAATCTTTTCTTTATATGCCACTGTAACAGCTGCAGCAACAGCGGTGGTGAAGATGTGCATTCATTCATACTCCACCTTCAAAACTTTGAGATTTCAATTGTTCAGAAGCTTCACAGAATATTCTTGTGCTTGCATTAGTCTGTGGGGACTATCTCTGTACACAAAAAGCAATCTTATCTTGAAATCCAGGGGGTATCAAAACAAAAAGGGTGAACAAACAAACAAATTGAAAATAAAATCAAGAGAGGGAAATTTCTGGAGCTAAATCTGGCATTACACCAAAGGACTAACAGTTTCAACAGGAAATAGATCTACACAGTGGAACAGAGATTTTTTTTTTTCAGCAACGTCCTCCCCTTCTCAAGTTCAATATACTTTCTGGAAAATAAACACCTCTTTCTACTCTTATGCTTTCTACTTTTTTGCTTCTACATGGTCTAATTAGCATTTAAATCAAAAGCAGGTCAGGCTGACATATAACAAGCTATGTCTCCATATATAATGAACATGTGCTCAAAGTATACATACATGATTTTTTTCAAAGTCTTGGAAAATATAAATGAGGGCTAAGATTAAAATATATGTGGCCAGATGTTCAAATTGAATAACAGTTATACCTCCACCAAATCCAATATGAGACAAGATGAGGAGCTGATTTGCTTTCTCAAGGTTCAGTAGAAACAGAAGGCAGAAGTAGTGAGGGGAATTCTCTACAGCAGTTACTATGACTACACCTCAGTTATGGATGTTGTGCACAATATTGCACAGCTCTTAGAATTTTCTCTTGTTAAAAAAACAAAACAAAAAATCCAAATACCCTCAAAACCAAACTCATAAGAAAACCCAACCACCCCCACCCAGCTCTGAACAACAGAAACAGAAACACATTATTTGTTCTAGTACAAAAGCATCCAAAGTTTCAAGAATTGCCTAGTCCTGTCCTATCTTTGTCTGGTATCCTCATTTGAGGATGTCACACAATCTCCTTTTGATTCAAATAGCTTCTAGGCTTGAGTTTTCTAATTTTCTGTAGTGAAGATCTCAATCAGCAGGGATAGAAAACACAACTGACCTGAAGGACTCACCTACAACCTTTCTCAGACTTGCACCTGAATTTGGAGATGTAAACTGTGCATGTAAAAGCCTTCTTTGTCTTGTTTGAAAAGCTGAGCAAAATGCATTTGGAAGTCTGTTGCCTGTGTAAGAACACAGTGGCCATGACTTTGTACGGCTACTGAATATGTTGATGTACACAACTGAGACTATGAAGTTCAGGACTTATGCCTTTTACCTGTCACACTTCTGCCTAATGTGAATATTCTAGAACATTAATTTATTTTCAGGGCATGCTTCAAATAATAATATAAAATGGTCCCAGACATTCATGTTTCCAGGCAAACTTTGTCAATTTTGTCTTCTACACATGTATAAAAGTGCTGCTGATAGTAAAATGGCAAGTATTAAAGAACTGTGATACTCTTCTAAGCTAAATATTTACTTATTTGACAGACAATTAAAAAAAATATCACCCTTAGAAAAGATGGTACATCGATTACACATCGAGACACATGATTAGAATTCAGGTATTCTCTTCTTCAGTGTTTTCTCCTAACCAGCAGTCCCCACTATCACTCTCCACAATCCACTGCATTTTTAGTATAATGTAATCATCCCAAAGTACTCATACAATTAGATACTTTTGACTTCATTATTACTGACGGAATTTGGACTAATTAATAATTCCCAAAAGAACACTTAGCATAATCTACATTTTGACAATAGAGCATGAAAATTAAAAGAACAAATGTATGCACATTTCCAGCTGCCTTTGAATTATGATGTGACATTAATAATTTGTTATATTCATTGCTCAGCATTTATTGAAACTGCTCATACAGCAAGATAAACATAATTAAAATTAATGAAACCTAAGGAATACATAGAGGATCAGAAGTCAATGTCAATTGTATTTGCTACTTACAGACAACTCTGAAGCTGAAGGTTTGCTTTTGTGTGATTGATAGTTGACTGATATATGATTAATTGTCAGATTTCTTATTTTACTGCTACTGAAATTCTAGTAAGAGGTTACCAAAATGAAAGCAATTATTTATGAAACAATTCAGTGGTAATTTGCATTTACTCCAAAGCAGTTATTGGAGGGATGGAACTTAGAAAACTTTAATATTTTGCAATTAAATTCTCCTGACCGTTCTGACAGTACTGTGTCTTCAATTTTAGTTAAAAGCAATAGAGTTGGCATGTCTCCAATAAAATATCATTTCAGCTGTATGTTTATTATGTGGTCTCTATCTAAAATCAACTTTTTGTCCTGGTCTTAGTTAGATATTTCATAGGGTTCTTCTAAATTACATTCTTTAACTTCAATAAATTATTTGGATAAGTTTTGAGTCCCAAGCTTAGAGAAATAAGCTTTAAACTTGTGCCTTGCCCATAGGTGGGAAGTAGAAGGCTGTCATCCAAGAGTTTGCATCCCAGTAGCATTTCCTCAGGCTATTATTATATGTATCATGGGTTTTGACTTCACTTCAATTAATTTTTTGCAAGGACAGGCTTGTCAGGTGCTATGGGAACCTTATCCTGTTTACAGGCAAACTTATACTTATGAAAAATGTTAGTTGCAAATAATACATCACAAGATTTAAACAGAATTATGCAGTAGAACTATGTCAAATCACTTTAACTGAAGATATAGCCTGAATTCATTGTTGGAGGCAAGGAATCAGGGCTACTGGAGTTTTACTGCCAAGTTCAACCGTCCTTTGCTTTATTGCTACCTACTGTCCACAGAAAGAAACACACCTCAGTGAACAGAAGAAATATTTGGCTGACATGAAATGGTTTACCTCTCTCCATTTTTTTAACCATGCTGTCCTTAACTAACATTTGGATACAGATGGACTGTGTTCTAAACAGCATGTAGCCCAGGAAGTGTTTAATTTGTTCTTCTGCACAAAGCATGTCCAGGTGATTTTTCAGTTTGTATGATGAGTTATGGCTACTCATTGATATTTCAGGGAGAGTATGTTCCTTTATGCCACATCAAGGGCTTTAACTGTGATCTTTTATTCATTCAAACCTTTTGTTGCAACTTCAAAGAGCTAATGACGTTGTAATAACAGATCATATATTTACAATTTTAACTGCCAACAAAGGCTCCTAAACTAATGACTCTTGGATAATTTTCATCTTGTTTCCCACTCAAACTTCTGCTTTCTTTCTATGAAATAACAGAAGAAAAATTAGACTTTTTTTCCTCAATTGACATCAGCAGCCAAGCAGCAGACTAAGAGGATTACCTATCTGGTGTGTTTCTTGGCTGACAAAACTCACCAAACTGTTGTATACCATATTAGCTGGAAATTTGAGATAATATGCTCCAAGTCTGTTCATTGGTAGTGGAGGTCACCAATTCAATGCCATCTTGTCTACTTTGCACCGTTTTCTGGGATGGGCACTTGTTTTTGGAGTCCCTGTGGTTTGAATACATCACACTGAACCTGACTCATGTCTCTTCTGAGTTAGGCCAGCCCTGCATGACGCCAAGCCAACAAGTCATTTTCTGTTTCCACCACTGTGTAGTAGAGGCTTCAAATAAAGTGGAGAGTATCTCCACTGGGAAATTTGGAAGCCTAGCTGATCTGGATGTGAGTGACAACATTCTAAATGGAAATAGATACAAGAGGCTTAAAGTACCCCAAAATTCAATTTGACATTAACTTGGATTCAGTTCATATACTGCTTATGAAGGATGCCAAGAGAGAGAGAATTTCTTTTGAAAGATAAATATACATACGTACATATACATAGAAAAGTAACCACACGCGGATAAGAAAAGCTTTGGAACATAGAAAACAAGGATGCAAGGAAGGAATTATATCATTGTAGGGGAGCTTTGTTTTTTATCTCCTGTTTTTCAAAGTTCTCATCTGGGATGTTCTTTTCAGACTGTTTTGTCTCTCAGCATATATGTATGGCAGAATTTTAAATGTCTGTGCAAAAGAATTACAAAGTCAGAAAAAGTGGCTCCAAAAATAATCTACAAGTGCCTCCAAAAAAAGATTATCTTCCCATTTAGGAAATGAGTACATTAAGAATCATTTAAACTATGGCCTATTATTAAATTTGACTTTCATCTGAAGAGCTTGATTACTCTCTTTGGCAACTTTTGAAATTAAAATCCCGTCTACAAAATTGCCTTTGCAGAAGATTTGCTCTTTTATTTTTGAATATTTCCTTCCCCAAGGCTGAGTACAAATCAAACGTGCTTTTCACCTAAATTCTACTTTTTTTTTTTTTTAATGAATAAACATGAAACAACACTGTATGCAGATAAATCCAGAACCTGCATGCATAGCCTTCTAAAATTTGGCTCACAAGTGCAAGCAAGTAACATATATTGATCTACATCAACACTGAACTTCTCTGGGTTGTAAGCTGCTATTTCTTTCTGAACTGTCACAGAATTATCACATCAAACTTTACAGAAAGACTTACTTATATTGAAGAATGGTTCAAAACCAGCTGACATGCAGTCCCATGAGACCTGTGATATCCATGGCAAGTAGCATTCTCAACATGAATGGAAATGTAAGGATAATGTCAATTGACTGTGCACCCAGATGTGCCATAGATTTAATAAAGGGATCACCATAGTCCATGCAGATCAGTCAATAAACAGAGGTAATTTCTGTGATTCTACAGTTCCATGCAATCCACTTATTGTTTGCAAATTTATGTAGCCATGACTTAAATTCTAATTTTGTTCAATTACCTAATGTAAAGGACTGTCTTCATCTGGCTGCTAGAGCTTTTGTAGATAATGCCATGATGTTTTTTCCTAATGAATGGTGAAGCTGAGCAATTCTAGATTTCAGTGAAATGAAAATTATTCTCTGGAAGCTGCTTTGCCTCATTTTCTTAAGCCAGTGAAGAAACTAATTGTTCTATCTTATTAACTAAATACCTTCACAAATGATTTTGTAAGCCCTCATGTTGACAAGCTTGGTTTTTCACTAGTTTCACTGCAGTGCTACTCATCCTATATAACATCATCCGCTTCACCCCACCTATAATCCCACAATTCTGAGTACAGCTCCTGGCTAATTAGAGTTCCTGATGGAAAAAACAAATCAAAACAAAAATCTTAACAAAAATGTAGCACTGAAAGTCTTCTAGATGCATAAATATTCAACACATTTTAAAAGAAAAAAAAAGTTAATTCTGTCATTGTTTCTCCGAGAGATTTGAAATATAAAGAAATATCAGAGAGAAGGAGGGGAGAGGGGGGAGACAAAAGGGCATATACAGAATGGAAACTATGGGTGGGATGACAAAGGCAAAAAAAGACAAAGAAAAATTCTGCAGATGAAACTTGATCCAATGCTCTCCTTGAGCAGGGGTTTTCTGATCCTCTGCTTGTTTTTAAATGCTTTGTCAGAACCAATATTACTGTGCTCGTTAGAATGGCATTTTGTTTGTTAGTGATTTAGATGTTGTGCCAAAATGCCAACATACACAGTGAGGGCAGCATTCAGACAGTACTTCTCTTGACAAAGTGGTCACAGACAGATGCGTTTCTTGATGTTTCACTGTCAATCAATATAATGAATGAGCTAACCATCAATGGTTTCCGGAGTAAGCCTTAATGAATATTAAGGCACTTACACAAGTGCAAAGAGGACACTTAGCTCTGAATTAGGTCATTTGTCTTGTGTTTAAAAGTATTTTTGGGAAAAAAAATGTAGCTTCATTGCCTACAGATGCAGAGATTGTTGAAACAGAATACCTGTTGTTATGAGTGCATGTATAAATTAGGAGTGATCTGCTCTGAAGATGTTAGCTATTGAGCTACTGAAAAAAATCCTGGCTGCTGCCAGAGGCAATGCATTACCCACAGCAGAGCTGAATATGGGATTCTGTGCTTTGCTAAACTCATTCCTTCTAATGCTTCATGCTGTCCAGACTGCCTCTCAGAACTTGCACTACAAACTGTGTATTTCCTTTGCAAGTATTGAACCACATATGCAGCAGGAGAGTGACCAGAAAATTTTGTGGCTCTCAGAGTAGAAAAATACTTCAATGGAGAGTTCTACTTCTGTTACTAAGGCACTGAATATTTCTGTGGTGTTTTTGTCAAAAGACCCCTAGTTTTTTTGCTGAAGTCAGGCTTTTTTGCCTGTGATGGTAACTGATGAGTGATCTCTCCCTGTTGTGTGTCAAACCACAAGACTTTTGTTACATTTTCTTCTCTCTCTCCAGTTGAGGAGGGGAGACAGAGCAGCTTTAGCTGGCACTTAGCATCCAGCCTGGGTCAACCTACCACAAAAGCATAAAATTGAAATTAAAATGCTGCTACACAGCTTTTTGCCTATTAAATTTTGATTTATAGGTCAAACAATGAGATCTCTGTAGGTAGCAATGGATGACACTAGTCAGGATTCAGTCAAATATGAAAAGCAAAAGCAGCAAAGACACATTGCTGTTGTTTCTTTTTTTTTTTCCCAGAAAAATGCAGTTTCCTGTGACAATCCAATACTTCCAAACTGAACATAACTCTTTAATTTAAGAGCCGAAGCCTGACCAGACAGAATCCTGAGCAATCTGCTCTGGCTGGCACTGCCTGAAGAGAGAAAGCAAGCTTGACCAGATGATTTCCAGAGTTCTTTTTCCAACCCTAGTGATTCTGTAAGTCCATTAATCTATTTTCTATTTTTGCAAAAACTGCTGCAGAAACAATGCAATAAAGTCTACTTGCACCAGTCCGCGACCCCTAGCCAAAGAAGACTGTCATTTGATCTTGTTTCATGCAGCTAGACTCCATGTTATTTAAAGAGAAACCAGGAATAACTAACAAGATTTTGGATGCAGTCTATCACACCAATGAGTCTTAAACATAAAACTGTGACAGCAAGAAAAAACAATACACATATCAAAGGATTTGGAGCCCTGTTCCTCCATATGCAAACTTTCAGAATTTATTTACATCAAACTTCCTCCTGAACTACTCTGTAAAGTTTGAAGGGATTTTACCTTTTTGGGTGTTTTGAAGTGGTGAAGACTTTTCCAAAACACTCTGAATTTTCCTTCAAAGAGGATTATGTTGTCTCTAAATGTTTCCACTTATGAAGGATATTCTTTCAACTGTTGTTCGCAAAAGAAGGCTGTTCTTTTCCTGCATTTCAATTTATCCAATGTCAGACCCCATGATGATGCAAGCTCAGCTGTGCCAGGTGAACTAGCTATGAAAAAGATATGATGTAAGATCAGGATGCTCCATGAGAAAGTTTGCCTTTGGCTGTCAACAGAATTTAAAATTTTTCCCATAAACCCTTTTCCCCCCTTTATGAGCAATAAAGGACTTTAAATGCTTTCATTTTTTTAATCTGCACCATGTGATAAAGTGATAAATTCAATCTCTCCTTAAATAATGTATATTGCAACAGTAAATCCAGAATGTGACCAAGCATTAATCACTTAACAGTAGAATACATAATGTTCTTTAACTAAGGGCTTTTTTTCCCCAATTTTATGTTATATGCTTATCATTGCAGTATGCAGGATCATTGCAGGAGTCAACTTCAGAACCAAAAACTATGAATAATAATTAATTAGTATATATTAGGATTATTAAGAAATCAAAAGTTTTTATTTTTAATTATTAATTTTTAAAAATTATTTAAATGTCAAAGGGTACACATTATAAAATATAATAACTTGAAGATACTTATAATTTAAGAAATAATTCCTATTTTGTGGAAATGGGTAACTAAATGATCAGGCCAAAATGATATTGCTTGACAAAGTTGGAGTTTTTTTACCCTGATGATATTCATGGGAGAAGTTGAATTTTATTAAAAAGCTAATCTGTATGGATGTGTGTGCATACATGAAAGATGAATATTGAGTAAAATAATCACTACCTTGGGAAAGGTATTTGATTAATTAACATACAAGGCAAAATAAAAAGTCTAAATTATTATATATTTCTGACTTAAAAGCTAGTGTTCGATTAGACTGTCATGGAAACTGTCATATGTGGTCTGATTAGCACTTAAAAATTACTCGCTTTAAGAATGCATAGTTTCTACACAATAAAAAAAATCATGACACCAAAGGACAGAATTAGAGATAATTATCTCATTTTTTGATGAGAGTGAATTGAAGTACTAGGCATTAAGTCTTCCTCAAAATAAGTCATGACTACTTGATTCTAAATTCACACAGATAACATTATTATTACTGGCATCCAGTATCACACTGATTACTCCAATAAAATGACTTACCGCCAAAGTTAATTTCTAGAGGTTCTGCTAAATGGGAGCCTTGAAATTTAGTTCATTTTCTGTTGCCAACTATGCAAAACTTATATATTTGACCTTTTGGCCTCCCATCATATACCTGTTACAGACATAATACTCTCTCAAAACCTGATTATCTGCTATGCACATAAGGGCTCTGGGGTCAGTGTGTGATAAAAGGGGCACTGCCACGTAAATGGATGTGGAAGGAAGGGCAGTCTGCAGGCAGCCAGAGTCAGTCTACTCCACCGAAGGTCTTACCAAATCCATGCAAAGTATTTGGAGCTCACTCTTGATGTTATCCTTCTAGTAGTGGAAGGCTGAATGGGGAGGGAGTCCAAGGACAATTGCGTAATTCTGAGTTCAGAAGCAGTGTCCAAGCATTGAGTGGTTGGGAATGACAGGTCCTGGACAACGCTGGCACTCCTCTCCAGTTTGACACAGCCAAGCCAGTTAAGAGAACGATTCTCACTCACTCCCAGGCAGCCTGCAGAAGGAGATCTAGCAGCACTTGGTCCTGTTGCATGCTGTACTTACTGCCACAGCATGCCTCAGCTGCAGCAGTTTCAGAAAAAAGGTCACTGGGCCCTAAGGAGAGACTGAATCCTTTGCTATTGTGGTGGCACCAGTGATCCCAGCCCAGGCCAGTTAAAGCCCAATCTGCTAAGTGGACAAACTCTAGCCCAGCTTGACCAAGACAGAAATCCATCTTGTAGAAGGGAAGCGCACCTAACCTCAGCAGAGACAAGCACGGTCACCCTCATGTCACAGCATTGCTCCCAAAAAGGACAGCTGCACAGTGCCAAAATCACCTCCTGCAGCTGTCCAGGGAGTGAGGAAAAGGGAAAAGGAGTCTTGGAGGGTGGTAGGCTTATAGGAATAGGATGAATTCCTTCAAACAAGCATATGTTTATTGACAGATTTCAAGCACAAAATCACATTTCTATGACATGCTCTGCAAAGGTGGGTGCTATTGCCTGCTAAGCAGAGAAAAAATAATGCCACAGGGTGAGCAAGTGCCAGCACAAGCAAGAGGATATAATGTTCCAAGCATACCAGGGTGCTGATCAGCAGCAAGACTGGGATACAAAACAGGACTTGCTGGACTTGAATATTCTCCATTAAACCAATTTCTCCATTGAACATTGTCTTACAGTCAACTCTATCTCAATCATGATATATATGAAAAAGTCAAAATTGAGCAAGTTCTGTCGCTGTCGTGCTGAGTGAAAAGGAAGAAATAATTTCATTTATGTTTTTCTTCCCTGGCTTCATGGCCTATGGTATTGGCAAAATGTGCCTGCCCTCTGTTTGGGGCCTGTTGAGTCCAACAGAGAACTACATTATTCATGATTCACATATTTGAAGGACTTCTTGTACTGACGGATGCTCTCAGCTCTATTTTTATAAAGTTCCATTTTTAATGTATACATTTCTCTTTCTTCTCCAGTGCCTGGGTGATTTTGATTTATAAGCACTGTAGGTCAACTATAAAAAAAAGGTTTTGATTTTCTGAGATCTCTCTTTGAAAATGAAATGGCTCTTTTGAGGAGTAAAACTTGGCATAGAGCAGAGAAAAAAAGTGGAGCACATATAAATAAAAATATCCTTGTAGCCATAGAAGGATGATGATGAGGGTTATCAAAACTATATATGACCTTTATTCCCTCTGCTTCTGGCAGTTTCTGAAAACCAGAAGACTTCACTGTGGTAGCAGCTGAAACCCCTAGGGCATATATATGAGTATTATAGTGTTCCCATACTGAAATGTTCCAAAGTTAGAGAAGTTTTTATTGAGCTGAAATTTTAGAATTAAATCTAAGAAAAAATAAGGCCCACACACTGAAGACCTCAAAGAAACATAGCAGGTATTAACAATTAATACACTGTAATTTGGGCAGATGTCATCCTTAGCTGTATACGGGCATGACACAATTAACCAATGATTATGATTGTGAGATGTCTCAAAAAAAATAATGATTAAGGTGTTACATGTGATTGGGTCAGAGTGCATGCAATGAACATTTCAAAAGTTTATGAGAATATTTTCTGAGCTTTTTTGGCCTTCTTAAATGTTTCACAATTCCTCCAGTAATTTTCTCTAAATTTTTTACTAGTTTTATTTTCATTTTCAATTAGGCTATTCTAATCAAAATTTAAATTAAAACACTGAGTCTAAGCAGCTTCTAACATATTTGAAACATTTCTTTGGTGAAAAAAATAAAGCCAGAATACATGCAATGGTCTTCACCAGACCTTGTTTTCCACATTACAAAGCAGAATATGTTATCTTAGATGACCTGGAAATTATTTCTACCAAAACTTCTTATTTTAAAAGAAGTTACGTATTCCTTGTTATGATTTATTGATCTATCCATTGTAGATTTCATTCTTATGTTGAACTGTAACTGTATTCTGGGGCATAACTTTATTAAATGTTCATTTACTTGCTTTGCTGAGCTGCTGTCTATTATTTTCTACACAGTGATTTTATGTTTGAATTTTCTAAGCAGAGCAGAAAAGCTCTGAGTGGAGAAGGAAGTGCTCTACTCCCACTTTTGCTCTCCATTCCACAGGGATGCTATGACTAGCAAGGGAGAAGGAAAGAAAAAGTTGCCATTTCAGCTGGAAGTGGCCCTTTCATTCCTGCTCTCTCCTCTAAGAGTTAAAATTTAAGTATATTAACATAGTTTAGTGACCTGCATTGTTTTGTGGCTCAGCAACTCTCTTCTAAGAGGAAAAAATGGAAAATTAGACACAATTCCTTTTGCTATGTTTAGACGGAATTGTATAAACTAGAAAGTATAAGCAATCTGTACTTTATCTGTGTAAGGACTGCTGGATCTATGATACTCCATTACTTTTTGGGTGATCTGTTGAATATAAAGTTTGTTGCCTAGTTTGCAGAAAAGAGTAAGAAAGTGTTTGGAAGAAATCAAAATCAAACACACTATGTTGCAAAATAGAAAGTAACACAAGGAAGAAATTAAAGAAAACCAAGAATGAAGATAAACCTAAAAAAATTTAGGTTCACAAACTACAGCAGAAAAAGCATAGCAGGCATGAACTGTAGGAAGAAGACACCTTTCTTAGTACATAAACAAAAGTCATCAGTCTCAGAGATAGTCAAAAAAGCAACACAAAGTTAATAGCTAATCACTGAAAACCTAAACTGAGCAAAGTCCCAACAGGCCTATTCTGAATCCACATCTTATAGAAAAAGTACAGAACTCTTGACCTTCCAGGAAATTGTTGCATACCAATGTATTATCCTTGCAACAAATGAGAAATTTCACAATTGGTTTCCTGCATTTTCTCCCCATGTTGTTTGAGCACTGCTAATTACAATTTTCTCCAATTCCACAGATCATTTTCCTGAACATATTCTCTCCTTGAATTTAGCAGAATTTTTTGAAAAACCGTAATTTATACTTCTGCAAATGAAATAGATTTAATTTTCTTGGTAAATGTAGGATGAAAAATCAAACCTAAATCCTCTGTTATACTGTAAAAATATAACTAGATACAGACATCTAACATAAAGGACAAATAAATACAGAGCTATAATGACATATTGTCTTGTGTCTGCAGATATTAATGTGACACCATTTTTGCAGCATCTGAGCTCCACCTATTTTGTACATCAGTCATATATTGTTCTCTTCTCTGCTAAAAAAAAAGGTTCTCCCATTAAACTACAAAAGAGTGCAGGAAATTATAATTGGGAAAAAATTATGTCTCTTAAAAGTAGTTCCACTCTATAAAAAAAGGAGCATAGCATGCTGTCCACATCCTACCATGCTCTATAAATTGTCCAAAATAACTTATGAGCCTCTCTTACTGAGCTGTAGGGAATGTGGAAGCACAGGGCCTTTTATGCATATTTGGAAGCCACATCCTTAAAAGAAACCATGCTGGCAACAGATCAGGTAAATTGGCTATAAGGTGTGGGGGGAAAAGTAAATAAAAAGGGAACCTTTTCCTTCAGAGAGAGTTCAGCTTTCACAGTCTGCAGCAATCTGTCCCTTTGTGTACTCAGGAGATCTGATGAGTCATCCTACATCTCTGCTGGCAGTGAGAAACAATCTTGCTGTGTATTGAAGATCAAAACCACACACATGTGTGGGCCATAGTGAAGATAAAAAACAACCAGCCTTTAGAGGAAACAGGAGTAATTATGCTATTAAAAATAATAATGCATATTAATTATACTGCTGTAAATGGCATGTGTCTTTCAAGTTTGGCAAAGGCTTTTGCAATCTCAGTGGGATCTAGCTCTAGTGGAATTCTTTCCCCAGTGTAAGTATAGCAGCATAGAGATTTGTGTTTGGCTTTGCACTGTGTAGAACTCACCCTTTTTATTTGTCCAGTTTAAAGAGAACAGATTTTTTTTTTCTTAGTAGGACAGAGAAATATAATCAGTACTTCCCTGCACACGTTCCAATTCAGTTGAATGAAAGAAAGGTTCATTGCCAATAGGGAAGGGTTAGGGAGTACTCTCAAATTGTCACAGCCTTCATAGCCTTATTCTACAATTATCCCCACTGAAGACCCTTTCCTGAGGATGCTAAACCAGGCAGATATCTGATTGAAAAATCCAAATCCTTGCATCACACATATCATCAGTATCAGCTTACACTGAACCCAGCACAGGGCTTTGTGGATTACACAGGAAATGAAGAAGTTATTTGTTTTCAATTTCACAAGAGTCAATTTTATAAAGAACAAACATAGTATTTAAAAATTTTTTTTCATTTACACATTAAGGTTAAAAAACCCAACAAATAAAACCCACCTCTGCAGCTGCTTTAGGACATGGCATTGAACCCTCCCCTTTGATATCAGAACTGGTAAAGAAACAAACTTGTTTCAAACAGAACAGAATATATAATTAATTTCTACTTCCACAATGAATAGGTCCTCATAGAGTAGGTTATAAGTGTTCCAACACAGCAGCTCCTTATTCTGCTTTTCACAGAGATTTATAAACATGATCAAGAGGGAAGCATTCTAGATAAGAATCTACACTGATCCTTATTAAGATCTTTGACACACAGTCAGAATCAAACACTAGAGAGGAAAACATCACTTGTGAAAATGGTTACTGAAATTATCCTAGCCCAGTTCGGATTCCTCTTTTTCCAGGATAATAATTGTCTCTGCCAAACACTTTCTGCCTTTCCTCTGCTCTGCAATTGCAGTTCTACAATATGACAGAAGTTCACCATTTGGCATGCAAATTTGGGGATGTCACTGAAACTGGACTCTACCTCTTCTCTGCAGATGGAGACAAGTCCACAAAGGCAGTTCAACTATGAAGAGGATGAAAAGCTCTTCCTCAGGAGCCACTTCCTCCCCCTTGACTAGAGAGAGCACCCACAGTGACTACACACCTAACTATGGTTCTTCAGCTGTGCAGGGCTGATGCAAACAGTTTATTTACTTACTTAAAATAAAACCCCTTTTCTCTGCATTAAATATATCTATATATATACCTGGCTTAAAATTTTTTAAGGTATGATTATTTTTCAAGTTGGAGTGATAACTTGAGGTGCATATTTTGGGGTGCTAAATCTGGGTAGAAAAATAAGCAGGGCTATAGAAAATCAGGATGCAAAGGAGAAAATGCCACCAGAGGAGGTCTCATTAACTTTTGTTTTATCCAAATCTGCAGAGAAAAGTTTTCTTTTTGTAGAGAATATCACTAGTCTTATCAACATCTGAACAGCTGAGCAACTAAAATTAAAATCAGCTCAGCTTCAGTTCTATTTGCCCTCATGGAACTGCTACTCAGCTCAATTTAACACAAACAAAATTGACACTGCCTTTTTATGAGGGCATAACTGAGGATCTGTACCTTCAACTACCCCTTTACCTGTAACACAGATTCACAAAACATCAAAACTACAGCAAAATGCAATTTCCTCTGAACAGCAGCCTATGAAAGAAGAAGAGAATTTGATTATGAGAGACAAAGAGATGAGGTGTCAGTTCCCATTTTGAAATGAGCTATCAAGAGGCACCACTTAAGGAGAGAGATTGAATAAGCATATTTCAGTTCTAACAGCTTTACTCCCTGCAATGTCACTAAACAATAATTATAATGCATTGTAAGTGATCCAGGGAGGGCCTGCATAAAGAGAAAAAGACACAATTTAAAAGGGGCAGGAGCTAATGCCTCCTTCAGTTACTGTAATTTGTGTTAGTAGAGGGCTGCCTAACTTGTGTGTTACATAGCTCAGACACCTGAAAATTACACACTGCAAAACCAGGATTAGATCATGACAAGTTTAACTTGCAAATGCCCTGTCTTTGTTTTGCATTATAGTTACCATTAAAAAAAAATAATCATATTATATGTTGATTTTCTTTTGCCACTTCACAGTACAGCTTTTATAGTGACAGATGTGCCATTCTGGCAATCTGCAAATGTGGCTCAGCACTTTCATCACTAAGACCCATTCCAAGGGATTCATAACACAGCTTGAAAATAAAAGCTTTTCTGTATAAAGGACTACATCTCAAACTGAAAGGAAAAAACCCAAACACAAAAGAAGACAATTTTTTTTCCTATCTTTCAGAACTACATGAGATAGAACAGAGTGGATGGAGGCTTTCTCTGAAATATTCCAAGACGTCTGTTTTCTCTACTGTCATGAAATAAAAGCCATCTGATCAGGAAAAAAACAACCCACAAGTTGCTTGTGTTTTTTTTCCTTGAACTCATGCACTGGACTCCTGTAATTCTTATAGGCTAAATATTCATTTGTATAAAAATGTGACCCTTGTTAGTAGCAAGTAACTCAACACCTGGGTTAGAAATCAGGTTTCTTCCTCCTTTCTCCTTCTTGATGAGAACAGTACCTCTTCCATCTATAATTTATGTGGATCACAATAACCAATTTAACTCATGGTTGGAATTATCTTTTATTAAACATGCACAACTCTTTATAGCAAAAAATAGATGAGAATTTCTTTGGTGTAATACTATAAGACAGGACATTTTTGTGCCCATTCATGCATCTACTTTTGATTTATATGTTTCATTTTGTGCTTTTGAACAGTCACATGCTCTTTAAATGGCAATCACTTTGCTATGGTACCTTTCAGTTTTCCCTTATGCACAGAAAAAGCAATCCAAGTGATAGGATTACTCACACACAGAAATACCTTACATGACTAAGCAATAAGTGAACAGAGCAATGTGAGCTAACAGTCCATCAGAAAACAGTCTTCTAGCAAAAACTCTTTTGAACAATTGGTTATTTACAGTTAATGATACCAAATATTCAAACTTTAAAGCCAAAAATAAGATTAAGATTTTCTGGAAAAAAAAAAAAAAAAATTACTGAAATCCATTGAAATAATTTTTTCAATGAGGGAAGAGAGGGTAAAACCTGAGCAATTTGATCTGATTTCACAACTGCCCCTGTTTTGAACAAGTTGCATTAGAGATTTTCTATAGTTTTGTGGAGAAAGGTGCCATCACATAAAACACCAACTGGAATTTCACTTAGACAATCCACAAGGTATGGAATCCAAATTTACAAACTGAATATACAAGAGAGAGAAGTTGTTATTCCAGCAGACCCACATTTCACAGAAGTAAAAATCACACCATTAAAAAATCACAGCATAAGTTGTAACTTGTGCCAGTTAAAATCACCAGGGGAGAAACCTCTGTGGCCACACATTTGCTCTGTACCGAAATCTTGACACAACTTATGTCAGAAAGAGTTGCAAGAACAATAATAGTGAAGATGATGGACAAATTTAAGAAGACACAGTGCACTGGATAAATTCCAATGTAATATAGCCTTTAGCATGAGGAAAGGAGATACCAGAGAAAGATAGATATATTTGAAAACTAATGTTCATTTTTGTAGAAATGGTTTTGGCAATGATCGCTTTCAGATGGTTCAGAGAAGTTCTTATTTAAAAGCAAACACAAGATTTTCTTAGAGAAATGACAAGATACTTTTTTTGGTATTTTGTAAAAATATTTTTGTAAAAATATTTTGTATTCTTTTACATAAACTGGCAACAATAATGCATCTTTATCTGAGAAGCTCAAATAACCACCGTGTAGCAACATACATTGTTAGAACAATCTTTTTTGGCCTAACCAGAGAGAATATGTCCCTCCTCCCAAACATGCACTCAAAACAAGACAAAATTTCTGAGGAGACAACACTTCTGTACACTTTTCTGCACTGAGCTCCAGACAGTACTTTTCAGAGGATGACAAGTAAGCTGCTGAAAATTTAAGTATTCACAGCTTGATCTCAGTTGATTTTTACTAAAATTTATTTCCATTTTCTTCTTGAAGTTCTGGGATGTTTGAAGTTTCTTATGCTGACCTGGTGGTTTGTCTTCAGTAGATTTTTGTTACATTAACTCATAGTGAGTTTTTCCACAAAAATATTGCATAAAAATATTGTTTCAGCATTGCAAAAATAACCAGGATTTTATTTGAATACATTGGAATATTTGAAACATGACCATTGCTGTTTTCAAAGCATTTTCTAAAAATTTCTTGTAACTGAACAATGATAAAAGATCGAAGAGCATCATGGCATCTGAGTCCTGATTTCTTTCTTTAGTCTGTAGTCTAGAAGAAAATCTCAGTAACATTACAGTCTTTTATATAACACTTACAAATGATGCTCAGCATGAATATTTCCACTCTTCCCTTATGCTTCTTTTTGCTTTGAGACTCTCATCAAATGCACTGATTGGCTTTATTTTGAGAACTAGCACAGAAGTGATATAATTATAAAAATTTCATGTGTATATTTCCACTTTATAGGATGGAACTTTCCATCTTAAGCTATTTCAGCTTAGCATTAGTGAGATCATTTTTCACTCCCTTTTTTATTCAGTTGTTTGTTTGGAACCTTTCCCCTTGATATGGAAAACAAACTGCTTAAACAGGGAGAACAGTGTCAGCCTGGTAATCAGTGATTTTCTTGCTCTGTTTAAAGCACAGGACAGTCGTGTCCTTAAGCATTGTCTTATTCCAGTCTTATATCAGTTATAGGAAAGTCATTGCCAAACAATCAGATGTGGAATGTCAACGGAGAACAGGGGCACAGGGATGCTTTTGGAGAGGCACCTCCTTGCTCTTGAGGAGAGGAGAAAGTGGGAATCTGCTGCTGATTGTTATCAGAGAATTTGAGGCCTTTGCTCTCTGTCCTCTTCTCTGTGATGATGCTCAAATACAGCCTGAGCTGCCCAGATCTGCTGATGCTGCAGGACACTGCTGAAGAATGACGTTGTATTTCTACCAGGAAAGCAGTATTAATTCCACACTTTTGCATGTGCTTAAACTTTCCTTTATGTGGACTAGTAGGCAAATAAAAGAAAAACCAGACTAATTTCCTGGCAATGATAAGAAATTTACATGTTCTCTCACCTATAATTCTGGGGCAATTAACCAAAACCATAAGTAAGTCATTATTTAATTGCAAAAAATTATCCATTTTGATAAATCTGAGAAAATTTTGAAGCAATTTGTGAGTATTTGGGAAAAAAAAAGCAAGAAATGTGTGATAAGTATCACAGTAATAAAGAACTCATGTCAAGCCAAACTATTTGCTTCTTTTGCAGACAGTGGAGAAACCATAAATCTCAGCTAAAGGTTTTGAAACTGCTTCAAGGTGGCTTTCTGAAAAAAACTTGGTTGATGAGATTTCTTCCCAAAGCAGCTGAAGTGTAAGACAGGCCAGGCAAATGGGCTGAGGCAGAAGGACAGAGGGAGAGGCATGGAGGGAGCCTTCTGCTTCATTCAGCATTGCAATGGCTTCAAGCATGGAGGCTTTGTTTCAGGCCAGATACAAAGCTTTGTGTTTGCACAACAGAACAGAACTGAAAAATAAATCAGAAGAAGGGAAAGTATTGTCACCAGTATTTTTGGAAAACAAAATAAATATACAAGTCACTACAGTCCTGAAGCATTCAAACTACATGAAAAAAAGGGAGAAAACTTTTTAAAATTACCACACCTATCACAAATATAATAATCCATCATAAAGCAAATGCACAACACTTTTCCATGAAATCATGCAGAAAAATGGAAAATTAGATTAAACTAGTAGGAGAAAGTCAATATGAATAAAAATAAGTACTTTATACAACAGGCAGCGACCTTCTGGAACTTTATGCCGCAGGAGACTGAGGAGGCACCTGTCAGCTGCACTTTGAAAGGAGGATGAGAGAAATATATGGACCCACAACCAGATAAAAAAACGACTGAACACTTTAAGGGATTTCAGAATTAGGCATGTAAACTCTAAGAGGCCTGGGTGCTGGTGAAGTGCAAGGGCACAGAAAGCATTGATGCTGATATGCTCTCCCTAACCAGCATTTCGCTCACGAAGAAATAATTTTGTCTCATGAAGCGAGGTATTTCTTACCTTTTCAGGGTATGTGGGGCAAGAAAAACTTATAAAGCAGCCACTCCTTCCAATTACATGTTCTTAAAGTAAAACCTGTAAAACATTAGGACGTACAATTTTGATAATTATGTAAGAAAATTATATTAATGAAATAAAAGAGGTACACTTAATTCTGCTTTAAAACCATGTTTGTTTCAAAACTTTGGTGCACAACCAGAAATATCTTAGGTTGTATTTCACCAAACAGGTGCCCAGGGTGACAATTTATGCTACTTACCAGTCAGTTCAGCAAATATTTTACCAGTTCAGGATCTGGTTGTACTTTATAAAGCTAGGATCCTTGGATCTCCTCCCATTGTCTTGCTGTCCAGATTTTTGCTGCTGAAAAATTAGCATTGGCTTAAAAAACAAGCTTGAGGACCTTATGAACAGAAGTATAGTTTTATTCTAAACTATATTTGACATTGAAGATAAAAGGAAATTACAGAGAAATTCACAGATATATACCCTGAATTTCAACACCATCTTCAGTTCACTGTCAAAAGTTCAGTCAATCAGGGTAGTATAAACATTTATAAAGACTATCTTCATATCTTGAAGAGAACTGGGGGCACCAGAGATGCTAGTTTAGAGGCTCTGGTGTGTTTCCAGCCAACCCATAACAGTGACCGGCAGCTATAACCACTGTAAAGGCAGAATGTGTTAGTGCTGTAACCTATACAGCAAAGTGAGGGAGGATACATTCAGGATACTTAGTTCTAAGAAAATGTATAAAATAGTTTTACATATTCAAGAATAGCATCTTTGTGATGTGAATATATAATATTAATTAAAATCCAAAAGCTTAGCAAAGAGTATCTAAAGCAGTCTGATTGTTGAATGGCCTTGCAAGTAAAGGGAGGAAGCAGTTGATGAATTCATGCTGTCCTTTTTCAGTGCAGATATTCCAATAAGTTTAGAGAAATTGGCCTAATGACTCAATGAATAGCACATTTCCTACTTCATCTGGCAGTGAACATGTAACTCATTGATGTATCAGGCTCCCTAAAGTATTTTATATATATTTTATTAAAAGCCCCTTAAGAAAAAGTAAAATGCCAACATCATTAGCTTCTCTTGCTACTGATCATGAGTCTCCACTCACTGTATGCTCCCTAGAAGATATTTTTACCATAGATTAAGTTATGGTACAGTATTACTATTTTACATTCTGGATCCTGTATGTGTTTGGATGAGCTTCTCAGGCCCTTTGAAGCTAAGACTAGACAGAGATTTAATTTTGCAATTTTAGATACCTTAAGAGCAAAATAAGGTATTGATCTTCAGCTTAGCACAGGATATTTAAACAATTAACAGGAGACTGTATATTTATTGGTAACTAACATCTCCTAAAAGTTATACTACTTACTGCAGTTAGAGTCATATATGCAGTTCCTAACTCTTTATTCCACTTCCATTTTACAGAAAATTATATATGTGGCAATTTTAAACAGTAAGAAAAAGTATTACAGCAAAAAAATTTAAAACCTCAAAATTGTAATTACCACATCAACACTGCAAATTACTTGGTCTGTCTAAATAAAAGCCAGGACTATGTCATCTATATTAATACCTGGGCTACTGTATGGCAAATGCAATTTTTCTGCAGTTAAATGTGTACATATTTCAGAATATATTCAGTGTTGTAATAAATCTATCTGCAGAGGTTCAAGAGAGAAAATATAAATTACACTAAATGGAAGAATGATACAGCATAAAGACTTAAAAAACACCTCCAGCGCCTCGATCAACTATGTAATCTGTTTCATTTTCCCTGCCTACAATTCCCCATGCAGTTTCAAATGTCTGATATTTATCTTCACTTCTTCACTTAAGCTCTTTCAACCAATATTTGGGAAACAGGTAATTCACACATTTCTAACGACTGAGCACCTCATGAGTAAACAGATTCCACCTGAAAATATTTAATTATTCATCAAGTACAGTTTTCTCCAGTTTAGGAAAGCATTCAAAATGTTAACACAGATGATGAAAATGACAAGCATAAGGGATACATTTTCCTTACTAATGCATTCTGAGCAAGACCTGAGAAATGCATAGAATTTGGAGTCAGCAAAGCTTTGTAGGGCAGAGCACAGCAGAGAGACAGATGCCTAGGAATTTCCCTCTATACATTGAATGGCTATGCTGCTTATCATAGAGCAAAAATTCATTTCAGCCCAGTGCAATGTCAATAGGATTTGTCAGAAAACTTCTTGAGCTAAAACACTAATAGTGGCTTCTGACACTGCCCTTACCTTAAACCTCAGTGAAAGGAATTACGGTTAGCCCACTTTACCTCCTGAATGTGATGGTAATTAATAAAAAACAAGGCCTTCCTCCAGTTGTTCAGTCCAAAGAGTTAAGAGGCTAGGGTGAAACTGTCAATTTATCATGTTTTAACAGATATCGCATGTGGCAGTTGCACTTACACTCAAGCCTCTCTATGAGACTTTTCTTCTTATTTAATGAGAGATGAAAAATGCAAATACTAGCTGAATAGCATTCCCATCATTTATCATTGGTGTTTCCTTCAGCAATGTGATAGGACCTCCAATACCCAGAGACAAGATGAAGTCTTATTTATTGAGATAAAGGGTGTGCTGGAAAACAGAATTACAGTGAAATATAACTTTAATCAACATTTATTAGGCATTTGAGAATAGATGGCATTGCTAGAACAAAATGTTAAAGTTTAACATCAAAAATATTGTGAACCAGTCATAACAGAGTGCTTTTTCTACCCATGCAATCACAGAAATGCAGAAAAAGAAAATACTTTTTAGGTGTGCAAAATAGCATCCTGTATCTGGGTCTCTTGCCCATTGTCATTACTCACTGGTACTCGGGAAAAGACAAATGCTTTGAAGTAGGATTGTAAATCAATTGTTAGTCTGAGAGACATGATAACCATGGACACAGAATAATTATAAGGGAAAATCTGGGGAGAGAAGACCTGTATCCTGTTTAGGAAAGCTGAAAATGTTTATGTCTTCAACTCATTTGCATTCCAAGTTATCATCAGTGGTAATAATGACAAAGACCTTAGTGACTTAAAGGAAGTAATAACAGAAAATACAAGGCCCAGTCTAATTTTCTCTTTCCACATACATTCCACCCACCCCAGTTTTCTGCTTAATAGGTTTGCTTATTTCTCCAAGAAACAGTTATGTATAAAACTAATTCAGCTTTGGCTTGCTTCTGCCATTTGTTCCTTACAAAACGTTGTATTCCCAGGGAGGATGACCCTCAGCTCGGCAGAACTAAATAAGTAATTTTTTTTCTGTAAATATTTTTTCAGTTACCTTAACATTTTGCTTCCTTTCCCAGTAGAATGGGCTTCTTTTACTTCCTCACTTTCATATCGTTTCAGACCAAAATGGAAGTTTCTAGTGTGGCATTGGCAGCTCATTTTTAGAAACAATGATTTTGTGATTCAATATAATCTTCATTATATCTATTGTCAATACTTACTGCTGTTTTTCTCAAACTTTTCTTTGTATATTTCAATAAACTCTTCACAAATCTCTACTAAAGAAACATATCTATATCGTATTATAATGCCTTTCAAATAAAGAACTGTTGGCAATGCCCTTCTTCAGTTCAAAAATAGATTATCAGGTGAGGAAACAGGAGGTTCTCTCTGTTTCAAAACACGAGTCTGTGCCAGACTTCTCAAGTGGCCATGGGGACATCACCTATGATGGATAGGGATCTTGTCACTAGGGCTATGTCCGTATCAGCCTTCTGCGATTTTTGTGACAAGGATTTCTTTATGCTGACTCTGTTTCCTACTGTTAAGCACAGGTATGGCTCACCTGCCTTTGAAAACTACAGGTGAGCAATGCAGTGTAAATAACCAAGCAAATTATTTTAATTCTCAGTTTCTTGAAATGTTTTCTTTGCTAGCACTTTACTAGTGCTGTATCTTCATGGTTGTCCATCATCCAGGGGTAGCTGACATGCATTTTTCTCAGAAATGAGCAAAAATCTTCTTGGATACCTGCTTCTTTCAGAAGTAAGATGTACATTTGGTAGATAAATACAGCCCAGGGAAAAATAATTTATATTAATGGAAAGATGATTCTTTATGGAGGAAGTTTGTGTGAGTTTTGTTTATGATATAAACTCAGTTGAAGCAGTATAAGGGAAGCATACCTTTTTGAGTAGGAGTGGCTATTTAACACACATTTTAAGGTTTTTGAACTTTAAAACTGTTCCATAAAAACAGACAAACAGTGAAGCATCTGAGATGCATGTTTGTTTGAGAGTCTAAGGGTTCTCACGAGGGGCTGTCCTTAAGTCACACTTGTGACCATCATACAAGAGCAGGATACAGAGACATTAATTTTAGGCTGATCAATGCTACTATAGCAGTCCATATGTGACAAAACACTTTAAACAGATCTGTGATCTGGTAAATCTATTAACCTGTTAATTGTTTAAGCCAGTCAACATTAATGGGGTTTTCCTGGTATGGGACCTAAGCTGCCTTGCACTGCGCAGACTTCACAGGACTAGGGGGCAGTACCTTGAGCATTTCCAAGCCACAGAGGCAGGGTCTTTTAGCAGTTTTCTATTGATGGAAATCTTTTTGCAGCAACAAAGATCCTGTCTAATAGCTCTCTTAGTGAATTAAAAGTCTTGTGCATTTCAGTTTCTGATGTACATTTTTTTCCCTCCTGTCTTCCAGTCCCTTCAAGTCTCTTCAGAGAAGTCTGGTTCTTTCATCTGTTCATGTTACATAAACAAAAAGTCTCAAGCAGTTGTAAATACAACAGGACCTTGATTACTGACTCTACTTCCAGAAATCCAACAATCTGACACCTTGCTGTAAACTCACAGGTCACTAACTCCCACTCAGAGCATACTGACCAATGGCCAAATCTAACTCAAGAGATATGCCTTAAATTAGGTAATTTGCCATGGCATGTGAATATTTTTGTTAAAGCCTTGCTCCCATTTCGAAGTTATCATGGTCAAAAGTCGAGATTTCTTTAATCTTAAAATATGTTTTCTCACCAAAACTGCAGAACAAGTAATAGCAACCACATCTCTGTTGTTCTTTTTAAAAATAGTAATCTTTTATGAATCTTATAATGTCATCATTTATGCAAACACTTAAAGTATTTTAGATCTCATGGCCCTGAATCAACAAACACAATTACTTTATGTACAGCTCATTAAACAGAATAACAGGAAATATAGTTATAATTTTTATGATTTCAGCAAGCAGTGGAATTCTTTGAAAGTGTTATCTACCTTTAATAACATCTTAATTTTCCTTGTACAGTTATATAAATTTTCAAATATTACTGCTGAGAAACAATGGCAAGTAGATTTGATAATAAAAACAGTATTATAGTTGAGCTATATGATCTTCTGTCAGGTACTTACTGTATAGCAACGCCAAGAAGAAATCTGAAGGGAAATGAGTGAATAGTTTGAGGGCAGGGAAAATGTGTCTCTTTCTAAGGACAAAGAGAAAAAATATTTCATCAAAGCTACAATAATTTTTAATTTTTATTCCAAACAGTAATTGTAAGGAGTATTACAATTACGGTCTTATTATCTCTCAAGTAAAAATCAATATAATATATACAAACTACGCATATTTTTGAGGATTCATTCTACCAGTTGTCTACCTCTGTAACAAAATAGGAAATGAAGCTTGATTCAAGAACACTTGATATCAAAGTATAACAAATTAGAATCAGAAACAAAATATGTCATATTTTGCATTCTCGGGCAAATTATCTACAATTTTGTAGCACTGAAAAGTAGGGCTGTGCTGCAGATTTTCTAAACCTCAGATTACACAATTCTGAAAAAAACCAGAACAATTTCCTTGCAAGTCTTGTCAAGAGCAAATCCAAACTAAATAGAAATTATGTGCATTTTTATTATATATCAGTTTAGAACCTATATTTTTTCAGAATTTGTGTTTAGCATATCGTCCCTCACATTTGGAGTCACTTTTTTATAGATTTCTCTAAGAGTATCAGCATGTGATGTAAAGAATGTTTAGATATGGTGTTAATTTTCATTTGTATGCTTACATGATTTTATATTAATTATAAAAAGGAGGAAAAGCAGAAAGCCTGTATTGTTTACCTGGGAACAATCCTGTAGATTGTTCTTGAATAACATCTAGAACATAATGAGCGAAAAAGAAGAGAATACAGTTCCTAGAGAAATTAGAATGTAGTAAGATAACAAGATATTAATAAATCTCATCTAATAGAAGTAAAGATTATTTGTTTTCATTGTAATTCTAGAATAAAATTAAAGATTATCTATTTTAATTACAACTTTCCTTTGAAAATCAAAAATAAATCCTGTTTATTGGTTTCTTCTTTATTTATTACCTCCCACCAATTGATTTCCCCACTGAGAAATGCTCATTCCACATACAAAATCATATTGTCTAACTTCAAGCACTCTATATCCAGTCATTTTTTTGGTCCAAATATTGCTGTTATTAGTGCAGATACAGATCAAAAGGTGAACAACACTTGAGAAAATCTCATAAAGCTCATCAGAAAAAACTTCTGTGAATGTAGTGTTATTGGCTTTACACATCTTACATCAACACTCATTTAATTTCATTCTGTACACAAGAGCAGTAGCCTTGAGTGGGAAAATCATACAATGTTCAATTCCTATCCTAAGTCATGAGTATAGTTTTTTTCTCTCTGTCAACTATAACCTCAAAAAATATTCCTGGTACTAATTTGATTAGACAATGAAAATAATCCAATTAACAATACTGTTAAGGGGAAAGATGTGTTGAAACCTGGCTCAGTTTCAACTTTATTGTTTTTTGGGCTTTTTGTTTGCCTTTTTAAAGCAAAAGACTAACCATTCATTTCTGAGAATATAGCTTTGCAAATTCATTAAACAAGGAAAAAACTGTGAGCACAACATTTGGTGGACACTTTCTGTAAACTCTAGCACACTCTCAAATTGAGTGACCTTTAATGAGCATTGATGCAAGATGGGTTTCTTCCATAAAAAGAAGGTTATTCAGTATATTTTAAAAAATGCTGTTTAAATATAGTCAGACTCAGTTCAATTAAAAGAGTTCTTCTTATAGTTAGAATCTATATTCCTTCAAAAGGCAGAACTTTAATATATTATTTGGATGATTCATGAGAACAACACTATTATATATAAATGCAGTAGTGAATCTTTTACAGCCTAATGTTCTTGACTGTTTTTTTGAGATAATTGAGTTTGCAGTTAGCTTCAGTCTTGATCTCACTTGAAAAATTACCACAACTGTTCAGAACTAGTTAGATAAAAGGTATGTTAATTTTCTCATTTAAGTTTGCAATATTATCCAGAATATCTAAAAACTAGTAACAATATTTTTAAAGGTAGTATCAAATTTCTTTTTTCTGCTATATTTTAAAACCATTTTTCCTGCTTTTGGTTTAAGCATATTAAGAGATTAATTCCAGAGATTAATTCCTCACCAATGATTCAGATGGAATGCTTCTTGAGTAAAAGAAGGCCAAAGAGGAAAGATGTATTTAATTTGAACTTTAAGTGAACTGGACTGCTGGCCTTTAAAGACAAAAATCTTGCAAGTGAACTTTTAAACTGAAGATTTGGGAAAAGATGAGATGTATAAAAGAGCATGTCTTTCACACAGAACACCATACAAATTGTATGACTCGTGAAGGATAAGAAACAGTCCATTAAGAAATGACAGAATGCCATTTAAATGGGATGCTCAGGGGATCCAAATATGATTTTACAGCATTGCTAAAAATCTAGGAAATAAGAAAGCAGAAAAGGAAAGCTGAGAATGAATAAGCACGCTGGAAACTTGGTAAAATAAAAACACTGTCACTCAGAAATAATCAAAGTACAAGAAAATTGAGAGAGTGGTCTGTGCTAGTGACAGAACCCTGTATCTTTAAAAAGCTGTTCCTATTATGACATGAGGATGGAGTGCACCTTTGTGCTGCTTTATACATCTACTCACATCTGAGGTTAAAATGAGAGAAGTGCTAAAAGATACAGAGTGGCTGCTGGATGAGAAAGTAGTAAATTTAGACTCTTTAAATTGGACAAGTAACAGCAGAGTTTTGCACAATCAGAAGAGGTGGGAAGCATGCTATAGGATGGGCCAACTGTTTGTGCCCTCTTCAAGGACAGGAACTGAGAGCAAGCTAGCAGCCAGGTTCTAATCTAGCAGAAAGATGAAATGCTTCATGCAACAGGATGTTAGATAGAGAATATGTAGGCTCATGTTCACAGAAATAAATTATTAATAGCTACTGCGTAGATACAGATTACAACAAGGTAATCAATCCAGATGCCTATTAAATGAAACATGCCTGCCTAATCTTACTTTTCCTCTCTGAGATGCTCATGACCTCAGTTAGAATACACTGTTAGAGTATTCTAACTGTAGGACAGAGGGACATGATCATTTGGTGAAGTCTAGTAGAGCTGTTTTTCCAATTGTGATTTGAGGAATATTTTATTCACAATTAAGTACTTGCTATGTGTTCTTCATAATTCACCTCACAGAGGGCATTGCCTCTGCTTAGCAGATATTCAGGTTCAGACCTGAAGGGGTAAAAATTTAAACCCTATGAAGTCTGCTTTTAAGCTCCAATTCAAGTATGACTGCAAATATATGTGCATACATTGCTATGAGCAAAAACTTGGTCCCAGAAGGAACAGATGTGCCCACAATGAGAAAAGAAATAAGTTTGTGCACCCTGGCATGTGTAATTTTTTTAAGAATGTCTTATTCTGTTGACATTTTGATCTGTTTCTATTCCTCTGAAACCTACTTCATGACAGCAAAGAGGGTGAAAAATAAACCAGTCAGAAATAAATGTCATTTTCGTTTGTACTAAAATTAATTTATTATCACTAGATACAAGAAAACTGGAATATAGAACCAAGTGACTGTATTTGTCTTCACTCTTCCTGAGCCAATTTAACCTACACCTGATTTAGCAAAATCAGTGTTTATTACACTATTGGGCATTCCACATAATAGATAAAATCTTTGAAAGATATAAAGGAAATTTGATCCTCTGAAGGCTGTATGAATCAGAAGAAAGTTTTAAAATCTTCTCTTAAAAAAAAAAAGTTGTAATCTATTAGGTCCATGCAAAATTATTTGTCTCTTATTTTAGGACTAAATACAGACAGCAATGATACAACAATTATCCTGTCAGAGATTGATTGTTTAATTTTACTGACTATGTAAGTGACTCCCATAAAGGGGTTGCTAAAAGAGACATCAAGCATGCTTTTTATAGTCGCTAGGTCCCATATATTTAGGTAAGTAGTATTATCTATGAGGGTTGCAGAAGCGCTAAATGTTGACACCAAATATGATTATGGTCACAAGCCAAAACAATGTTGTTGTTTAGCCCCACTCAGCAACCACGGCCCACTCAGCTGCTCGCTCACTCCCCCACCAGTGAAACTGGGGAGAGAATCAGAAAGGGAAAAGTTTGAGAACTTGTGGGTTGAGATAATGGCAGTGAACTGGCAGATAACAGCAGATAACTAACAGTTTAATAGGGAAAGCAACATCCACACACAAGCAAAGCAAATCAAGGAATGCACTGCTTCCCATGAGTAGGCACATGTTCAATCGTCTCTAGGAGAGCAGCACATGTAATGCTTACTTAGGAAAACAAGATCACTCCAAATGCCCTCCTTTTTCCTCCTTCTTCCCCCCACTTTATATATCGAGCATGATGTCACGTGATCTGGAATATCCCTTTGGTCAGTTTGTGTCACCAGTCCTGGCTGTGTCACCTCCCAACCTCCCATGCATCCATGCCAGCCCCCTCAACAGTGTGGCAGTACAAAAAGCAGAAAAGGCCTTGGCTCTGTCTAAGCCTTGTTCAGCAATAACCAAAACATCTCTTTATCAACCCTGTGTTCAGCAAAATTCCAAAACATAGCACCATACCAACCAGTACAAAGAAACCAAAACCCATGCCAGCCAAATCCAGCACAAACACAAGAATGTCAAGGATTAAAATGATCCAACTGGAAGACCGGCAGCTGAGGTTAGATAGATCCCATCTCTTTCATTTCCTTCATATTACAAGATACTCTTTGATGTAAGAGGGTGTGTAGTCACATGCCACAAGGTGTCAACTTCGACCTGGCAAGAAAATATGCACATGAAAATAAAAACATTAGGTGGTCAAAGGGTGAAAGACAGTGATGTACCAACTTTTTGGTCCTGAAGCTCCACTTGGAAAGTCCATGTCTGCCACAATCCTGAAAGGTGGAGGAAGACTACAGAGTTTTGAAAGGGTCATTTGGAAATATCAAGAAACATGAGAAACATCATCACTGCATGTACATCTGATATTGTTCTGCTTCTTTGAGTTTGCAACACCAGCAAAGAATATTCATTAGTCTCCCTGAGACACCTTGAGGTGTACTAGTGTTTCCTGAATAACCGTCTTCAAAATTCCAGTTACTGAAGCATTAAAAAAAAAAAAAAAAAAAAGGAAAATAATTAAACCAAAATATTCTAAAACACAACCTCCTACAGCCAGTCCACTGAGCCAGCAAATAATACATCCTTCCACACCATGACTGCAGATACTTTGTGTCAAGTGTCTCATTTACCTGAAACACCAAACCATAACCCCCATCTTCTTTTTAGTTTGACTCCATCAATATTTCCTGACTTGCTCGTTGGTTTTCCTAGATGAATTTAAACTTCTACAATCATAGGGAAGAAGGGATACAATTATACAATTGTCCCACTTAATGTTTTCTCAGACTTTTCCTGAGTCCTTCCTTACAGGCATCCTTAAATCTTCCTTTCATCTGCCATTCATAGTTACTGAGACTTGGACACAATCGTGGTGCCCTTCTGAATTTCAAAGAAAAATAATAACTCCAGCACAGTAAGTGCCATGCTTTCCATCACAGCTTGGCAGCTTGGCATGTCCAGCTACCAATATACCCCTGGTATGTTTCGATCATCACAAACCACAGTTAGTGTTGGTTTAACATCTATTCCCCTAGAAAACTGTTTCTGAAGACACACCTGAGAGCCAAGAGAAACTGGTAGAACACTATGAATAGGAGGATTAAGAAGGGGCACTGAAATATAAACTGTACTAATAATGCTACAAATCAAAATAATGCAATGCTGGCTTTGACACTGAGGTATTAAAAGGAGTAAATTCCCTCTAAGTCGCTATAATGGGGCAAATGCATCAACATAACCTTGCTCCTACTGTACAATCACCCACAGGAATAACTGCAGACAGTTTACGTCTCCAACTCTTCTAACTCCTCAGTATAAAAGCCCTGTGTTTTCACCCTTTTCAGACTCGGTCCTTGACTGCTGTTCTACAGATGACTTATTCTTTCTCTTTCTGTAACACAATCTTTTATTTATATGCAAGAGACTCTATTACAACAACTTGGAACAAAGCCTGATTTTGTCAAGTAGTTGATTTAAAGGATTTGCATTTCTAAACATTCTGTATGCATTTTAATGCACTTAAATAAGAAAACCATCTGTGCATTTCTTTCTTTATTTGAAACTATGCTTGGCAAACAATCATTACAACTATAAGTATCATACCATTAAGCATATGGTTAAATGACAATGTATTTGCTTATTTCAAGATCAACTCTCTTGAAAGCACTGCTTTGCTTAATATTGAAATTCATAAATCAGAGTTTTATAATAATAAAAGACATACACCTATAAAATAATGCTGCTTTTCCTCGGGAGTAAATACATGACCATTGTGTCTAGAGGTTTAGAAACGTACATAAAGTTAGGTCGTTGGCACAGTTCAACATCCCACTTGGCCTCCTGCTCAAGGAAACATTTGTTAAATTCTGACAATCTCAGACACAGGGCCTGGAAAATATTTACCACTTTTATATGAACTTAAGGAGACCTCATCTGCAGGCATCCTTAAATCTTCCTTTCATCTGCCATTCATGGTTACTGAGACTTGGGTACAATCGTGGTGCCCTTCTGAATTTCAAAGAAAAATAATAACTCCAGCACAGTAAGTGCCATGCTTTCCATCACAGCTTGGCAGCTTGGCATGTCCCGCTACCAATATACCCCTGGTATGTTTCGATCATCATAAACCACAGTTAGTGTTGGTTTAACATCTATTCCCCTAGAAAACTATTTCTGAAGACACACCTGAGAGCCAAGAGAAACTGGTAGAACACTATGAATAGGAGGATTAAGAGGGGACACTGAAATATAAACTGTACTAATAATGCTACAAATCAAAATAATGCAATGCTGGCTTTGACACTGAGGTATTAAAAGGAGTAAATTCCCTCTAAGTCGCTATAATGGGGCAAATGCATCAACATAACCTTGCTCCTACTGTACAATCACCCTCAGGAATAACTGCAGACAGTTTACTTCTCCAACTCTTCTAACTCCTCAGTATAAAAGCCCTGTGTTTTCACCCTTTTCAGACTCGGTCCTTGACTGCTGTTCTACAGATGACTTATTCTTTCTCTTTCTGTAACACAATCTTTTATTTATATGCAAGAGACTCTATTACAACAACTTGGAACAAAGCCTGATTTTGTCAAGTAGTTGATTTAAAGGATTTGCATTTCTAAACATTCTGTATGCATTTTAATGCACTTAAATAAGAAAACCATCTGTGCATTTCTTTCTTTATTTGAAACTATGCTTGGCAAACAATCATTACAATTATAAGTAGCATACCATTAAGCATATGGTTAAATGACAATGTATTTGCTTATTTCAAGATCAACTCTCTTGAAAGCACTGCTCTGCTTAATATTGAAATTCATAAATCAGAGTTTTATAATAATAAAAGACATACACCTATAAAATAATGCTGCTTTTCCTCGGGAGTAAATACATGACCATTGTGTCTAGAGGTTTAGAAACGTACATAAAGTTAGGTCGTTGGCACAGTTCAACATCCCACTTGGCCTCCTGCTCAAGGAAACATTTGTTAAATTCTGACAATCTCAGACACAGGGCCTGGAAAATATTTACCACTTTTATATGAACTTAAGGAGACCTCATCTGAGCTGCAATATGTATTACTGCAGTTCTTGCCAGCCCATAATGAAATGCCACAGTCCCCAAAAGAAAGATACTGTATGAATAGTTGCAATATCCCACTGCCTCACAGTCATCTTGGACTCCCAAGATACAAGACAAATAAAAGGCAGGAGATCAAGCCTTATTTAAAAAAACGAACTCATATACCAAATTGAGCAACTTAGAGGCGTAGGTCCCCTTTAACATTTATTCCTTCTCACTTTTGCCATGGAAGATGGTAAAGTTTGCCTGTGAATGCCCACATAAAAATCATAATTGCACATTATCTCTCAAGTCGTGAAAAAAAACCTGCTTTAATTTGAATTCAAAATGTGATTCCATGAAGCTATTTGACCTGCAAATTCAGTCTGAGATGTGACATTTAGACTGCTTTTTTTCTTGCTCCAGTATCAGTCCCAGGCTAATATATTAAAAAATTGAATGAAAAATAGAAACTTTCCAATGTATTGTCTCAACAATACATTTAATTAATTAAACATGATTAAACATGGAAAAATATGGAAGCAAGAGAGAAAAATGGATATTTTGTGTCTGGTCTCAATTACATGTATAGGATAGTGTTGTATTTTCTTAATTGCACTCTTTACATGTAAAAATTAAATTAACAAAATTATAAGCAGACGTTACCTTTGGACAATGCTGAAGAAATGCCTCTGTAAAACAGCTCATTCTGTTTTACCAGTGAAGGTGTGTAGTCACAAACCACAAGGTGTCAGCTTCAACCTGGCAAGAAAATATTTACCTGAAAATAAAAACATTAGATGGTCAAAGAGAAAGAGAAAGTGATATCTGAGTTTTTTAGTCCTCAAAAAGTCCAGTTTGAACATACATACCTGCCACAATTCTGAAAGGTGTCGGAAGTCTATGGAGGGTCATCTGGAGACACCAAGTAACATGAGAAACGTGAGTATTTGTTTATTAATTACTAGGAAAAAAAAGCAGATTGGGTCCTGTTCTCCTTTTGTATAATTTGCCACAGGACAATGAGCAGCTGATGTAGAGCAGAGGTAATGCCCTGAACATTTAGGATTTAAAATCCAGTGTGGTAAAGGACAGTTACAGTTTTCCATCAACTTGATGAACAGGAGCAACATAGGGCACAAAGAGATCTTGTCTCATGAGGAGGTGTTTTGTACACAGAAAGGAAGAGAAAACATTTTCCAAGATCAATGCATGAGGGGTTAGGTGAGTCAGCTTTGCTCCCTCAAGTAAATCATGCAGCTTTTTCCATTCACTTTCTCTCTCTTTGCTTTTCATCAGAAGAACAGGTATTTTGGTCCTCTTCATTCCTGACCAATCTTTTAAACTTACTCCATAAGGAAAACGGATTTTTTGTTTGTCACAGGATGAAGCCAGGATATTGACTACATCTATTTCTCCTCCTTTCTTGTCCTCTGAAAATGCATTTATTTTTATCAGTGGAATACTCTCAGTAGGAGAGCTCAAAAAACCACCCTCAAGCTTTGCTATAACTACCAGATTAGACCCTTACTCTCGCATGTAAACCACGGGTTCAGACTCCTTATCAAATCCACTAGACATCCTAACTAAAACAGAACCCCAGTATGATGTTTGTTTAGAGCTCTATGGTATTAACACCCGCAAAAGGGCAATAAATTAATTCTACAATATTTGGCCTGTTTTCCCTGTAATTTTTTTCTCTTAACCCAGCGTAGCCTAACAATTGTTCTGTGCTGCTTTTCACTGCCCTGTCTACTTTTTTACCATGGCCTCCTTCATAAAACCTTAGAAGAAATACCATCTTAGTTCTGAAGCCTTGATGTTTTTCATTAGTACTAAATTCCTAAATGCTTCCACCTGACTGGTCACAAAATCATTCACATGACTGCATACACAAGTAGTGTCGTATGACGTATTTTTCCTGATCTTTCAGGAAAAAGCATTCTTGTAATAGTATGCTTTATCATTCCTTCCATCTTCTTTTCTAATTCACTCCTGTGATGTTTTAATTTCTTTCTTCAGTGAATTCTGAGGGCTTTTTCACCTAAAAATAGTCTTGTCTATGTTTCTGTAGGTCTAATTTTAATTCTCTTCTAATGCATTCTTCTTTTTATAGCATTCAGTATTTTGTTTATATCCTTTTCATGATTTATGTCTTCTTCTGTTGTTGCTTACACTTTTCACATAGCTGTTGACTTTTATTCTTGTCTAAATCGGTCTAGAGATTTTATACTATATTTAGTCAGGATTTTTCTTATGCTGAATAGATATTTATATAAACTAGGATATTTATTACTGAGTCCTTCATATTTCACTCAAGTTCATTTTGGTCCATAAGAACTTTCAGGTGCTTGTTATGTAAAGGAAGTAAAGGAAGAATACAAATACCTTGAATCCAGTAAATTATCTAGAGGTCCTGTCTTCCCCACCCCAATTCTGTTTTCTTAGTATTCATCATTTCACCTTCTACTCTAAACTAATTTAAAATTTTTTCAACATTTATTGTTTCATCATCTCCAAGAGGGATACATAGCAATACTGTGCCCTTTGGATGAGCCAGGCAGGACAAGTAGCCTTCAGAACGGTCTCTGACATAAGCTCAACTCTCTAACGTCGGATGCAGGGAGCAGGAGATTTGTAACAATTCAAATGTTTGTTCTGCCTTGTGCCATGGGCATAATTATGGGGAACTTGGAGCCAACAAAGATGTTCCATGTCCAGAATTATTCTCTGCACAGCCAGAATAAAAGGTTTTAAATGAACAATGGATCAGGCCTTGAGGGAAGATTTTATGTAAACTGTAAATTATAACAGTTTAGACTCCTTAGGCTAATATTTGATGTTGACCATTAGTCCTTTTCTGCTGTAATGTGAGCCATAATAGTTTCATTCACTTTGCTGTTTTAATTATACACATCTAATGAATATTATGAGGTTTGTTTCCCTGTTGTATTCTGTCTTTTTGAAATATCGCATGACCTGAACTTTAGACCTAAATTATGGATCTTTAACGATCTGTAGGTAATGATCCTCATAACTTCCTCTTGCCAAATAAGCTTTCATTTCAGGCAATTTTATTACTCCTTAGCAATATAAACACAAGTACACCTTTTTTGTTTATGAAAGCTTCCATTCTTGGTGTTTTACCCCTCCCTTGCCCATTTCATTTCTACAGCTATCACAGATTTTGCAGTTTAAATACCCAGCTAGAACACCCTTTAGGACACCCTATACAAAGAACAATTGAACTGGCCACTCACTGCTGTCTCATGCAGGGTATTCAGAAGCAAAGTGTATGTGGATGATGATTTAAAGTGCTTAAAATCATCTTGCATTGAAATGACCATGTCAGTATCTGGTCCTAGCTGGTGTAAGGGTTTCTCTGCTCCCGAAGAAGAGCAAGAACCTTCATTTACCTCTGCCATTGTGCACTTCTAAAGGTCTTTCCTTGGCATGTCTCAGGCTGGGAAAAGCTAGTACCCTACTAGGGTCTCCTTTTTGCAGTTAGTTTGTTCCCTTTCCCATCCAAACCATCCACTGGTAACACAGGTCTTGGGAAGTTGGCTTCACCCTATCACCTTCCATTAACTGGGAAAAATTTGTGATTAAAACAGGCAGAGTATAAAAAACAATCAGAAATCTCCTGCTGAGCCTAAGGCTGAACCACAGAGAGAGGAGGAAACATCAAGCATTTCTGTTGATTGACAATTTCAGCTAAGGCTGATAGGTGTGTTGAATATTCAGCAGGAAATCAGTGCTCCAGCCACACTATGAGTCATAGGGATGGATACCAGTGTGTATTTGCAACAGGACTCACTAAGGCTTTTAATGATGCCAGATATTGGATTCATGCATCAGAGTAGAACACGTGGGCTCCCAGAATCATAGAATATAATCATAGAATATAATCATAGAATATAATCATAGAATATAATCATAGAATATAATCATAGAATAGTCCAGGTTGGAAGAGACCTTTAAGATCATAGAGTTCAACCACCAAACCAGCACCAGCACCGTAACCCCTAAATCACTAAACCACATCATCCAGCACCTAAAATGCCTCTTAAACCAGGAACAGCAACTCCACCACCTACCTGGGAAACCTATTCCAAAGCCTGACCACCCTAACAGTGAATTTTTTTTTTGAGAGGATGATTTTCTCTGTCATTTCAACATAAGCTAATGACACATGTGCAAGTTCTGGTCCCAGCTGCAATATTCCATCTCACCTGCTCCAGGACATTAGCTTTTGTGGTTAACTTGTCCCATAGTCAGCTACGCTACTGACAAAATATAATATCCACACTAACAGAACTTAGAATTTTTCTTTGCAGCTATTCTGTGCTATCATGCAAAAGAATTACAGGGTATACTCATAGCTTCTTAAAAGGGCAGAGAAGGTAATAACCACATACCTCTCTAAGTTCTATGAACAGATCTTTGAAAACAATAAATGTCTCCCACAGTTCAATTACAGAAACAATCTTCACTGAATATATCTGTCCACAGAAACCTAAGAAAAGACTCAAGAATATTTGCAACAGCCTCTGCTCTCTTTTCAATGGAAGATTGCAGTGCTAACTTTCCTGAGCATCAATATATGAATAATACAGAAAAAAAGGGAGCAACAAATGTAGAAATACTGCTGACTTGCTATTGCCAGATGTCAGATTTGTTCTACTAGATAGGAAACAAAGAAAACAAGCAGAAAAATGTCTTTGATATATCTTGATTGCTTAACAGTTTGTTCCTGTCAGCAACCTCTTAGAAACTTCATTGCAGTGAAGAAGCTGTACCCCAGGGATAGATGGTAATAGGTTTATTTGGTTGGGAATCACAAAGATTTTTGTGCTGCAGCTATGTGCTGTCATCCATTAGAGGACCTGCAGAACTGTCAGGACCTACTGTTTGCTCTGATTACACCTGCAGCCCTGATTCCAAAATGCTCTGCAGTGTCTCCAACACAGCCTTCTTTGATCTATGCTGCTGTAGGGAGGTACAGAAGTATGGTAAAAATTTACACCAAAAAATATACCAATACCCAGGGTATTGGTACAATCTGATACCAATACCCATGAATAGAACTGCTGCCTCCTTTTTGGATGATGAATATCTGTTAGATTAAAATTGTATCTGATTTATACATGCTACATGAGAACTTTTTTACAAAAGAAAACACATACTGAAAATCGTAACAAGTCATGATAAAGTGAAATCAAAGTGAAGATAGGAAGACAATGCATGGCTTGGCTTTAGGCACAATTGTTTGTCTAGTAGCAAAATCAGCCATAAATTTTGGTCACAAATAAAACTGGGACTTTTTATACCATCATAATTGATGAATCATATTTTTCATATTTATCAAACAGTACTATATCATGCATATGCATGCAAGGTCTTTTATTAAATTATTCTTTTTATTATAAATAATGTGCTTGCATATTTAGACAGAAATCTACAGCTGCATAGAGAAAGGCTAACTTATCTGCAGGGGAAGAAGATCTACTTATTGTAGTTGTTATTCTCTTACAAAAAATTGAGAAATACAGAAATACTATTAGACCCACAATGAAGGTTGGTAGGATGCCCTGTTGCCTGTTACCTTCTTTTACAAGTTTACTAAAGCTTAAACTACTATGCTACCTTTTCTGCACACCCCTCTTTACTATCTCATACTGCTTAATAAAGAAGTTTAGTAAACAAGAAACTCATTCTTAGACATTTAGGCGAACAAGTTCCTGGAGATATCATCAATCCAGTCAGGCAACTACAAAAAACTTTGCGCATAGTCTTAACTGATTGGATGAGAACATGCTTTCCCTTATCGCAAACATCAGCGTTATCACTCCATTCCACCTTACTTTAGGAACACATACTGGAGGCTGAAGTGATAGATACATTTAATCACTTGAATTTACAGTCACCTCTTCTAGCAGACTCCAACAATTCATATGGGTAGGAATCAGACTCAGCCAGCTCAACCTCAACCCTTTCAAAAGCTCTGTAAATAAACCTGAGATATTTACTCTGGGACTCATCCTCTATGCAAGGATATATGCATATAACTGAATATCACCACTATCCTGAAAACACTACTGCTGTAGATTTCACATGAATTTTTACATTGCATATCAATCCCTGGAAGTGCTCAAGGACAAGCTGGATGGGGCTTTGAGCAACCTGGTCTAGTGGAAGTTGTACCTGCCAAGGCAGGGAGGGTGGAACTAGATGACCTTCTAGGTCACTCCCCTTTCAGGTATTTATAGACAAAGATTTAAGAGAGAATAGTCGCCATCTCCATCATTCCTCTTTTTTTACCTGATGTTAAATATGTAGGTGTCCAGACTTCTTTCATTCAGTACTCTCAAATCTGATTTCAAAGTACTTTACTTCAGAGCTTTGTGCCCTCTCCTACTACTTACATCAGGATTAGTACAGAAATGTATGTCATCTTTTGCCACTCATCCCTCTGCAATCCCTTTTCTTTACTGAAAAGTATTACTGACACTTTATCCTTCAAGGAGATTATTCTCAAACATCACTGTCAGATCTCAGTTAAACAAAATAACCTTTGCAATTTGTGCTACCACAAAAAAAGTATATTCTGACATATTTTTGTGAGATAAAAATGCAGTATCATTTTTATAGATGACACAAGAAAAAGAGCTTTCATTTAAAAGTCAAAAAAAAAAAACACAAACACATAACCTGAAAGATTGAACAGCAATGTCTTCAAGAACATAAATCTGGAATCAACAATACTTTTATTTGATCTTTCCAGTTCACTTTTAAGACAAATTTTTGAACCAGCAACCAGTGAAGTGCAACAACTACTCTGATTACTTGTAGACATCATCTACTGGGAGATGTAGTGATTTTCATGAATGTTGTCTCATGTGGAAAAGAGCATTCTTTTAACTGAAGAACCTCCTGTGAAAATCTTATTAAAATTTCTTTTAAAGATAACCCACTAAAATGATTAAGTATCTTGTATGGATAAAAAGCACTTAAATTGTCTAGAAAAATATTTTTCAACTATTAGCTGAATTGTTTCTTGCACATGAAAGTAAAGCTCTGGCCTGGATAATTTCACAGAATCAGAGAATGTTAATAGGTTGGAAGGGATCTTAAAGATCATTTAGTCCCAAATTCCCTGCCATGGACTGAGACATACCTACTGGACCAGTTTGGCCTTATCCAATCTGGTTTTGAACTCTGCTAGAGCTGGGACATTTATAACCAGGGTAACTTGCTCCAGTGTCCCATCACCCTTACAGTACAAAAATTTCTTCCTTATCTAACCTAAATTTCTCCTCTTTTAATTTGTACCCATTACTCCTTGTCCTATCACTTCTGTTCCTGATGAAGTGTGTCTCTCCATCTTCCCTGCAGGCTCTCTTTGAATACTGAAAGATTGCTGCGAGGTCTCCACACAGCCTTCTCTTCTCCAGGCTGAACAGGCCCCACTTTCTCAGCCTGTTTTCATAGTGGAGGTGCTCCAGTGCTCTGGTCAACTTCATGGCCCTTCTCTCAATCTCCTCCTGCAGTTCCATGACCTTCTTATGTTGGGAGAATTTTTTCAACTTTTTTTGACTTAACATAGAGAACCTTGCATTACCTTACATACCTTTTGATGCAGTATTTTCATAACCTCTGTTATACAAAACCACAAGTGACCAATTTAATATTTCTACTTTGATCACATATGGGAGGAGCATTCACACATAACTGCTGCTAAAATTCAATGCTCAGTATGAGTTTCTAGGCCAGTAGTACCTGACATTTACACCTGCAATAAGGCACTTCAAGACAACCTGTACACTGAAGGGATTAGGAGCCAAGCAGGACATCAGCTTAAGAAGCATTTCTGCTGCTTTCAATTGCAGTAGGCATTGAAAATCCCGTACTTCCCCATAACCTTTATTTGTGCTGTATGACAGCTCTCAGAGGTTGTCTGCCTTAAATTAAGAAGCAGCTCATAAAGTTGTTAAAAAGAAACAGAAAGCCATCGCAAAGTGCTCGCTCCCTCCCATGAGAAGACAAAGAATCGCAAAAGAAGCTTCTTAAATTCTCTTTTCAAGCTGTAGACAGCTACAAACAGACCTGCACATGGAGGACAGAGAATGCAACAAAATCCCCAACAAATTCCCTGTAAATTCAGAAATCCTCAGATTCTATTCCACCAGAGGATACAAAAGAAAACCCTAATGACGTGAATCTGCTCAGTTGTGCATGGATTGGCATGGTCTCACTGAAAACAAAACAATGGTAGAAAAAAAGATTAATAGCTACTGCAAATTTTCAAAGTACTGAAGTCAGATCTAGCTTCATGGAGATGTCAAACCATCCAATTGAAAGAGATAGGGGCAAGTTGAAAACGTGAGCCATATTTAGCTGTCAGTTTTTAAGTGATAAAATGGAATTTTCTTTATGTGCCCTTGGGAAACTGCTGATAGTTATTGAAGCACATTTTCTTTCCTATGTAACTCACTTAAGCAGAAACACAATATGTGAAAATGCTCTGATAAAACTCTACTGCTTCACCAACAGTCTTTTAGATTTAAAAGTTTTCTTAATTCATCAAACTGAGGATGTCCAAAATTCAAACTACCCTTCAAAATTCTGAAAAACCAACAGTGACATTTGTTCCTGCTCAGAATAAGCTAGCTCTCTGGAGCAACAATTCATCTCACACCCCATAAATTCTATGTTAATAATGATCATAATTGCCAACAAGAAAGCACAGGGGCTGTGCATTACTGACTTTCAGGCTTGCAACTCTTTTTTTATGAAAGACTAAGGTGCTTTTAAAACTGTTTCTTTGTGTATAAATTATTCCACCCTCTCTTTTGATGTAGAGGTTTGATTGTCCTTTGCTTTCACAATTTCAAAACTCAAAATTGAGTTTAGAGACATGCCAGAAAACAATGGTGTGAATATTCAAGACCATGAGTTCCACAGTCAACATAAACCAAGCAAAATAAAAGCTAGAGAAACCTGCAGTGAGCTGATGCATGTATAATGGTTGCAGTTTGCTGATGCCCTTTAACTGCTTCATTGAAATAAATAAAAGTTCTTGTAAAAATGCAAATTGCACCTTTTTTTTGCTTTGTAATGCACTGGAACATCTGTATCTAAGGTATCAGTCTACAAGCAAACACTCAATTGAATAATAAAGTGTCAGATCAGGAACACAAACCTGAAATTATTTAGAAGGTTGTTTTGAACAGTCAGACCCATGCTATGTCCAAGTTCAAAGCTGGTTTAGCTGCAGTGTTTATTACTGTAAAATTGAAGCAGGTGGTATCTTCAGACAGGGATAAAAATATACAAAAATTGTTGATATCTACTACTTGGAAAATATATTTGTCATATAACATCCCCTGTTACATGATCCCAAGAGACACGCAAGCCCAAAACTGTTTCAAGGTAGTAATGGCATAAATCACCCTGAGAGATGATTAATCAGAACATCTGATTTATGTTCCAGGTATCACTTGTTATTCCTGATTTCATCACCAATAGAGACATCCATGTTACCTCTCTTAACTGCATGGTCCTGGGATTTTCAATCCTTTCCAACACAGTAGGTTTTCTCTGGGTTTGGGTGTTATTTTTTAAATGTCTGGTTTTCAAATTCCTGTATTCCTAATGTTTTTGTTTATTATGCTTTCCCTCCTTTTTAAGAAGGACTGTTACAGAAGGCAGCAGCTGCAGGAGGGCAATCCTTCCTGTGATTTGCATAATGGCTGCCTACCAGTCTGATTTTGACCTGTTGCTTTATGTTATGTTTAGGCACCAAACTCATACAGGTTGAGTTCAATTGCTGTGTCTACATGAGTGTATCTGTCCTCTAGGCTGCCCAAGGTGGGACTGCAGCCTGGGCATGTATAACATGTCTGAAACCTGCAGATGTGCAGTTTTGGGAAAGGAAAAGGCAGCGGTACAGCAGAAGCTATAAAGCCCTCCCGAGAAGCCATGCACCTGTATATTTAGGCAATCAGGCTAGGCCTCACTGCTTCTAAGTGCACTTTGCTGGCTCACGTCCAGCCTCTCATCCACCAGCAGCCCCAAGTCCTTCTCAGCAGGGCTGCTCTCGATCCCCTAGGGAACTTACTGATGCTTAGGAACTTACCCTGCACAGATATCAGGAGGATCCCAGACTGCCTAGAGCTCACCACGACACTTTTCCAGTGGATATCAGGATGGTTGGAGTTCCCCAGCAGGACAGGAGCCGGTGAGTGCAATGCCTCCTGCAGCCGGAGCAGGATGGCTTCGTCAATAGGTCCCCTTAATCAGGCAGCCTGCAGCAGACACCAGTCATGAGGTTCCCTTTGTTAAATCAGTCCCTGATTCTTACCCACAAGCTTTCAACCCATTCATGGCTAGTCTTCAGACACATCCTCCCAACTGCCCATGCCCAAAACTCAGAAGAAACTCATCAGTGTTTGTACTGGAATTTCATTAGTGGTCCCCTTTGTGTTTCAAAAGATAACACAAACTACACACTGATTGATACTGCGCATTTTGCTTGCTTTGAATAAAGTTGAGACAGATAAGAAATGTCTGATATTGTTTTGGTTTTGTACCTTTTGTATTCAAAGAGTAGGAGCTGTCATTTTCAAGAATAAGAAGCACAATGGGGATACAATTTCTATTTTAAAAATGACAAAAAATTCCCTTCTTTTATATCATTGTTTTGAACTGCTAGTTTAGGAAGTCAGCCTTGATGATGCAATAATAAACAAAGGCTTCAAGCTTTAGAGATGTCTTCATCTTGTGTTGAACAAAGCACAAACTGAATTTTAAAACAAAAGAGATGGGGATATACAGTTGTATTGGCAACAAATCTAATTTCCAAGCTGCCCTTTGGCATCAACACCAAAAGAATATTTGAAAGGACTGTGCAGGGGATTATTGTTTGATCCCTGTTTCAAGCTTAGAATTTGCACTGTGCCCCGTTCTCTGATGATGAACATCTCAGCTTTCATAGGCAAAGCCAGGCACCTTGCCTCTCAACTCCAAATGCCTTCCTGGAGATTAGGTGAGCTTGCAGGGAGCAGGATGCAGCTCAGAGGATGTCAAGCCATGGAAAGGAAAAAAAGAACACTTCTGTGCTATGGTTTTTTGGGGTTTTTTTTTTTTTGTTTTTTGGTTTGGTTTTGGGGCCTTTTTTGTTATTATTTCAACTCCAAGTACCATGGAGTTGAACATGTAGTGTGAGAACAATAGCAAGTCAGTTTACCTAACTTTCCTGCATTTAAAAATAGGGCAAATTTACATTTAGGGAAGGAGTGTCTGAGATACAAGGTTTATACCTAACTCCATGTCTTTGGGAACTATTTGCTTTTGTAAATTTTCTACTATTCATAATATACCTCTATTGCTTCCATTATACCTTTCACCTCTCTTTTGTATTCATCAGGAAATGAAATATTTCCTCTCCAAAACTGGTGCAAAGGGAAGGGGAAGAAGTGGGTAGCTGGTCATCTTTGCAACATATAACACTGGTTTTTTTTTTTTTTTTTTTTTTTGTAGAGGATTCCTTTAGTACTTCAATTTCAAATATTAGGGATACAGTTAAAAACTTTACAATTTTCAGATCAGTCCCATGACAATAATTTTCAGAGGAACACCATTAGTTACAGAAAAAATAGAACACTAATGAGAAGTTAGGCCTGTATAATTTTCCTACACTGTACATAAGCAATTTTCCAGAAAATGCATAAATTATTTTCCTTTTTCCTGCTTATTTTTAACAGTAGTTCATCATGTTTGGGGTTTTATATATTTTTATTTGACACATAATTTTTCTTTACACATGTTTGAGATCTAGACTAAAACAGTGCTACTTTTTTGCCTTAGGAATTAATCTTAACAAGAGTAATCAATCAATTAATTATTTTTGGTTGATGATTAAAATTGTTTCTATAGTTTACTACAGTACGTACCTGTAATGCAATTTGAACTCAGACACCTATGGATATTAAATCAAGATTTCAGGGCTTAACATTTAAGAATGATGAGAAAAATAATCCAGTGAATAATTTTCACCTTCCATGTTATGTTTAAAATGGAAGTACATTAATTGGCCAGAGATTACCAAAATTGTCCCTTGTTCAGAAAAATAAGTCTGATTATTAACGTTAGGTTATATTTCAGCATTGTGCTATGCTGAGTCAAAAACCTAAAGGTTATCTGTTCCCTCCAGCAGTATACAAACATTTTTGATTTATGCACACAAGCATGCACATACATGCATACATCCATTGTAAGCTCTATTGCTAACTGGAAGACAAAAGAGGAAGTAAAGACTTTAAAGACTGTTCTTAATTTTCACTTTAAACCGAAAAATTCTCTCAGCAGCTGTGGCTACTCATTGAAAAACACTATTCATAGCAGTGAAAAGAAATGCTGTTCTTTACTGGACATTCAAGAGAAATTCTTTGTAGAAAACAGAATTGGCTTGTGACAAAAGGAGAAAGCTTACAGTGAAGAGAAATGGTGAAGGCACAAGCAGGGTCTCCAGTAGCTTTCAGAGGCTCTAATGATTAAAATTATTTAAAATGACACAGACTTTGTTCTCCCCAAGTGAGCTAGGTCCAATAATTCTATGCTTACTGAGAAGATAGGCTTCATATTTTGTCCAAGAACAAGATAGGATTCCTATAATAATCCAACTTCATGACATAGAGAGGAAAAAAAATAATAGTCTGGACAGAAAAAATTCCTATATAAAAGGACTTTCAAAGCTAATGTTAGCCTGTCTACAACAGATACAAATTTCACTGGCAACTCGAGGTGACAGTCACTGTAATTGAAGAGACACAGGTTAGAATCAATGATTGAACTTTAAAGTGCTAATCAGAGCTATTGTGCTCATCAATTTTGAACAATTTTAACCCTACTTACCAAATTATCTGGACTGACAATTAAGTAAAATGTTAAAATAATGAATTCAGGAAGAAAGACATGGTATTGATTGGAGACTGGAAGGAGAAACAGAGAAGAAAAGACAGAACACATGAATTTCAGAAATGTTTATTTGTTAGGTGATGGAAATACAAGTTCATTACTACCTAAATATGGACAATAAACAAAATTTTAATTAGAAAAAAAAAAAGTTGTATTAAGTTTAGATGAGTGCTGTAAGAGAAGAGTGGCAATGGGTATTATTCATCCTGAATAATGCATTCAGAATTAATAAATGTTTATGTCTAAATGCAAATTATCCAAGAAGAGTGCATACATGCAGACATTAGCTAGATATTTTTAGACTCAGGAGCCTTTAGAGCTCTGCAGTGATATTTTCATGAGTTTTTTGATATCTTTGACCACCTGTAGTTCACAGCTCCTATTGGGCAAACACCATGTTTCCAACATATTTTCCTGTGCAAAGGGAACTTTGAGGACCAAGATCTGTCCCAGAAAAATGTACCGCCATTTTGCATTATTGAAGTAGCTCTAAGCAAGCGCAACCATAAGGAGGGGGAATTGCCTTGACTTCCATACCCAAGGAAAAATACAAGTATGTTAAGCAAACATCTATCAGAGACAATACAAACAAGTAATGACATCTGAATGCACATGGAGAGAAGCTTAGACTAGAGCCACTGAAACTGTTCAAGTGGTGAATGTGCAGATTAGGACGCTTTCTGTCAAACTGATGCATGTCCACTTAACACAATGCCCTGACTGATGTTGTCCTTTCAAACAATAGGTTGTGAATACAAATAATCCCTCAATAGCAGCAGGTCAGGATTCTGGCACAGATTCTAAATGCTTGCAAACTTAAGAACAAGGTTTAAAAATATAGCCTTAAGCCCAAATTAACACCCATGGGTCATCCCTGCCTGTTCTAACTAAAAACAGAAGCCACCAGCAGCTTTGAGGAAAAGATTTTCAAAATCTGCAACAGCACTACCACACCATATGAACTGCATCATGCTAATAAAACTCATTTTAAAGATGACCAGACCAGCTATTTGTGGACAAACACCAACACAAATACATTTTTGTCATGATATATATGGGAAAGACAAGAGGGGAACAAATGGTCCAACAAGTTATACTCTGAATGTTTCCTCTTGTTGCAGTTTCAGGCTCTTGACTGCAGCACATATTGCCCTTGCTTATCTCTCTGAAATAGAAACAGGTTCCGAACCACTCAATGCTTCTTCCACTTTCAGCTCTATTTTTTGCTGGCTTTGTAGGATAAAGCTCTTCATGGGAATGACAGAGCCTTTAGTACATGCATCAGTTATTCTCTGGCTGCATCAGTAGAATCATCCCTGACCTACTTTCCTTTATTTCTTTGCATCTGCACTTTTGATTATGTTCCTATTTACAGGACTGCCACTTGATGCCTTCCATTTCCTGTTTGAAAATGTTTCACATATGGGAACAATTCTCCACTGCTGACCTTTCCAGATTTGATTACTTTGAGACTTCCCTACCTGTTATGACAAATAATCATGCTGCTTAGGCTAGTGATTAATAGCAAACCCAGAACAGGACAGCCCTGTAACAGTCCATCAAACAGGAACAGAAAATATACAGCTGCCAAGTCTGAAGATTTAGATATCAAGGCACAACAGAAACCATTCCATTTAATATCCTATTTCAAAAGGAGGGGGCTATCGTTTAATCAAATGGAATACTCTGGGCAGTTGTTCAGTGCACCTCTGATAGTGTGAAATGTTCTGAAGCATCTAAAAAGAGACATTAGCCTAAAGAGCAGGAACTAGTGGTAGATGCTGAATGGTACTTTGCATAAATTGATGGTAAATATGCTTTCAGAATGAATGCCTTGTTTTGCTTTTTTCTTTCCCATATCATTGCAATTTTAAACCACAGAGTTCTTTTTCCAGAGTTCAGAAATCTTAATAAGTGCTCCAAAAACCACAAAAAAAGCCATTTTACAAAGTCAATAAAGGTAGATAGTCACTACAGACAGAATTTGGTTAAGTCAGTTTTCCCTTTCCAGTCCAAATTAATAATTTAGGCTTCCTTTAGAGATGACAGAAACATTCTACACCTTTCCAGTGGCTGATTAATCCTGCCTGTTTTATGATGGGAAGCAGGCATCTAGAGATACAATTTACTACAGAGAAAAATAGTGTGACTAAAAGAATTTGCATATTCAGAAAATAAGGCAAATAAAAGGGAGAGATCCATAGATTATACTGGCTGAAACAACAAACACACAAAAAAGCCCCAATGCAACAACACCCATGGGAAAAATAAATGTCTTTAAGAGTATTCTTGGAATATGGCATAGTCAATAAGAACATCCCAATTTTTGTTTGCATATTCATTTAACACATAATGCAAAATCATCAGCTATTATAAACCATCATTTTCCCATTAAAGTCAATAAGACTTCATTAATTTACACTAGTAGGATGTTTGCTTAATAAAATTTAGAATCAAAGATAAAATTAGAGCAGATGGGAGACAGAAACTAAGGGATTTTAACTAAAGTAGAGAATGTGAAGGTGCAATGTCTTTGTTCTTTGGAAAATAAACAAATGGACCTCATTCAGAAAATGCTGAAGGAGCAGGGACAAATGTTTCAACATGATTAGAAAAATGTCACATGAAAGAACTCAGGGTATAGACTGAAACCTAAGGAAGGGTATAATCTGAAACCTAAAATCAGAAAAGCATACTTTCCTTCAGGGAGCCATGCAGAATACAAGTATATACTTGAGCAAATCTATACAGACTTTTCTTCAGCTGATTACCATAACCCATTATCTCCCTGTCCTTTTTGAACCCTGGCATGACTGCTAGTGTACTTTCATGGGACACTCTGGAATTTTATGTTGCTGTTTCAATTCCAGGAATATTTACTGAAGAACAATTGTACACTTCAGTATGATGCACCTTAAAACTGGAGGAAGCAAAGTGCTACACTGCCAAATAATCTTTACAATCAAATTACTGTGCAAACTTTTTGGCTCTTACCCTGTCTATAAAAATTTGTACAGTAGGAACTATTTTACTTGAAGAACATGAGGGCATGAATCTGGGTATCAGGAAATATAAATGGTTCCAGGATCAGCTGTTATCATTCTTGAAATACTTACAACTGCATTTACAAGAATAAAGCATTGTCACCTATATTTACAACTAGCTGTGATTTTGTGTATGCTAACAAAGCTCTGTGTGAAAATTTGCTTTGAAAAGCATATAAGAAAGTTAAAATATTAAGAGTGCTTTGCTTCCCTGGGGACATAGTCTGTTCTCTTCCATCTTAGCTGTAAATTACAGCAGTCAGCTTGTCAAATATTCTTCAGATATACCAGCAAAGTTTTTATACAGCTATGCATATCTGACAAACAAGAAGTGTCTTTGTCATCAGCCTATTATACCAGACTTTTCAAGGGATCACTGAAATACTGAGGAGTTTTAGTGGTATGCATGCATGCATGTCTGGGGCACAGATGTGGGCATAATTACACAAGTACTTTTCTGGTCTAACTCTGAAAAACTCAATAGACTTGATATTTGGAATTAATTTTATGTTTGCAGTTTGTTATTACTCAGAAACATTGCTGATGATGCTAAAATTAGATGGATTTAGAGTATGCTGTATTTATCAACCCTTGAATTTAAGCCATTGTGAACCATCTTATTAAATCCCACAATACAGAAGGTAAAGATTTTTGCACATCTCTATGCTTTTTAAAATATTACAGAATCACTGATTCTGTAATAAGCTGATTTGAAATCACAAGGATCATCAAGTACAATTCTCCTGGCCCTGCACAGCACCGTCCTCATGAGTTATACCATATGCCCAAGAGCATTGTCCAAATGTTTCTTGAATTCTGTCAGGCTGGTGCTGTGACCACTTCCCTGGAGAGCCTGTCCCAGTGCCCAACCACCCTCTGAGGGAAGAACATTCTTCTAATATCCAATCTAAACTTCCCTTGACACATTTTCAGGACCTATTATATCTTCCCTCTTTCTCGTGCTCATTACATACATAATGTGTAAATACACACACACACACACACACACACACATATATATATATATATATATGAAACTTACACAAAGGCTTTGTACATACACTTCTCTCCTACAAAGAAAAGCCCCCAACCTACAGAACTGCTCACACTAAGCTCCCCTTAGGTTCCTTCCTCCGTTTTACGTTTACGTTCCTGAAAAGTTTTTGTATTCTGTCTTTAGTTTTCTTTAGACTTTCCCAAAGTAAAGATAGGAACATAGCAATAATCACTCAAAACTGGGTCTCAAACTGCTGTGCCTTCACAGGTTTTCTTTGGGTCTCGCTTCCTACTATCAATTCTGTCTTCCTGAGTCTTCACATCTCTGTTTGTTTGGCACACAAGACAAGACAATACGATGTTTGTCGCTGTGTACTGGATAACAGCATTCCACTTCCCCTTTTGCCCAATGGTGATGTTGCTGCTCAAAACACACTTTCAAGATAAAAAAGCCATAGAAAACCAGCACATGCTACAGAATTTCTGTTCTGTTGCTGACTACAAAATATAAGTCATAGCAAGCAGCGAGCTGCATGCAGAAGCTCTGCAGTTACAGAGACAGTTTCCCTTGCCATATCATCTATCACAATAGCATTTTATGGATCTGATTAAATTCAGCCAATTATTGTGTACTCTGAATGTGCCAACAGCTCTGTAATGTATTCCTTAAATGTTCAGAATTAATTGCCACTGGTTTTTGCATATGCAAAGAATCAAACTTATAAAAACCTGTTATTAGCTACCTTAAGTAGTATTCTACACCAACAAACAGAAAATCTGAAGTAGAAAATGTCCCTATGCCTAATAATTACTCATAGGTGATGCCAAAAAAACCCCCAATGCAGTAAAACCTGCCAGTTGTAGGATAGGATTGTATGCCATATGACAAAGAATTGAAGAAATGGTTTAAAAGTAGATAAAGGCTCTCATTATTTGTAGATGGACTTTTCACTGGACTGAAAGAAAGATGTATAAGACAAATAAAGGAGGATTCTTCTGTTACCTATGAGGTTTCTTGAGAACATAAAAACACCTAAACTGACAAGAAAGCTAGCTGAATGTTTATCAATTTATGCATTTGTCAGAAAAGCTAGTAGGAGAAATAGGTTATTCATCCATATTCTACCTTATAACTTTGTGGTCCAACCTGATGTCACACGGTTTCTTCCCTCTCTTTCATGATGAATTCTCAAGGTGCCCTTTTCAGAACCAGATGCTTAGGCAAAAAGGAATCAGCAATTTCCATTATAGCAGCATCCCTCAACACCAGAGGTAGCAAAAACGCAGAAATGTTTTTGTTTACAGAAAAGTATGGAAGGCAAGTACACAATGAATTTATGATTAAAGTCTTTGCAACATCTCTTTCCTTGCCTTAGTATTCTCATAGTTTCTAAATACACTATTGGCAATACTGGGACAAGGCCTTAAAAGCATTATATTTAAAATAATAATTTATTTAACATCAGAATATAGCGAAAAAAATAAATAAAGAAAAGATGCTTTCTCACATTGAATCTCTTCAAGAGGAAGAAATTATACCATTTAACAGAGCAACTGAGAACTGAGGAACACACAGGCAACCCTTAATGCCAGAGGCATAGCTGCTGCCAGCAGAGTTCTAATGAAAACATTTCCTGAGATTTTTTCACTCCTTAACACTAGAGTTTCTTTAACTTCATTTAAAGGAATAAATGAGGAAAATACAACGTCTTATTGTCTCTTCCTTTCCTAAGTACAGCTCTAAAGAGAAAATAAAGAGCAATGTTCAAAATTAGCCCTGAGGGAGGATGATTAGTTGAGTGAAAAAAATTACCACCACTAAAGCTAAGCTGAACTCATTCAGTTTTAAATTAAGAGACTTTCTTTGTCATGTTGTGGGTATATAGCCTGACACCACTGGTGTACTTTATGAGAAATATTATGCTTTCAAGTGGTGCTATGGAATATGTTAAAATTTAGAATTTTTTAGGCTTATCTTGGAGTTCAGGTATAAAAAACTAATAATGCCCAGTGGCAGCTACTTGTATGTTACCATCGCAAATATTTTTGTGAAAAGCTATCCTATGTTCACAAGGGCACAGCTGTTTGTAGCATCTCTTGTGTTCTTCCACTAAGGGATAACACAGGAATTCTGTTAAGAAGATAGCACTGCTGAAAGGACTACTAATCAAGTACACTTGCACTGAAAATTGTTGGGGCTTATGCAAGAAGGATAAAGGGTTTCTGTAGGGACTTGATTTTTTTTTGGTCCAAGTAATTCAGAGACGTGCAGCAGCAAATAGAGAAATAGCATGTATATTAGATTCACTTGTGTTCTATGAAAGTATGGGGCAGTGTCAGATCTTGTTCTGTAAAAACCATTATTTTGTCTTTACATGACAACAAAAGTTACTCTATACATAAATATCACAACTTACATTATAGCTGTGGTTTAAACTAGCAAGAGGAGAAAGAGAACTATTTGCTGCATTTCACTTAACAGTCCCACAAAAGCATACTGTATATGGCATTTAACAAGCTCTTGCTTTCTTTTTGAATTCCTTTTGAATTCAAAAGTGCAGTTTATCATGGCATTAGGAAGGCTGGACAGGAAAAAGCAATGGAACCAAATTAGAGAGAAAAACAATTTGCATTAGGTTGGGAAAAATTCACTATTAGTAGTTGAGTAAAGAGATGCAGTATCTCAGAATGAAGGCACAGAGATGACCTTATGAATTCTCTTCATGCTTTTCTGCAGATTCTGTGTGGGATTTATCATAAACAGCTTGATACTGCTAGACTTTAATACGTGTCCCATCAATATCCTGAAAATAGCAGCACTTCTGTACCTCACAGAGATGTGAGAGCTGAATGCTGGGTGATAATGTGCTGAATCCTGGACATTCTTTTACATCTCCTGTTTCCTTTATTCCTACGTTTGAACAGACCTGTTTGGTCTGTAATTACTTGTGAAACAACAAGTAACACCCAGATTCTGCAGTTAATATCAGCCTTGCCCTTCTACAATACACCAAGCATGAAAAGATGAGCACACATGCCAAAGATAACTTTGCCAGTTCAGGAGATGTTTGCACTCCACCTAAAGCCTTCTCAGGTAAAACTTTTCTGCATGCAAGTGCTGTCATTTTCCCTTGCCTGGGGCAGGTTGTAAGACAATTTTCTTCTTGTGCAGGTCCCCTCTTAAAGCATTTCCCTCCAGCTGTATTCAATAGTCTTTTGTAATAAATATCTTACCCATTCCTGGCTGTCATTGGTTCCTGCATTAAATGGCCATGCAAATAGAAATGATATACCTCTAAAAAGGGCCTATGTCTGAATAAGTCTGGCTGTCTGCAGAACCAAACTATACCTGAAGGTCCATTGGTCCATCTTCAGTTGTTATCTTTGTTTCCACTCAGCTCTGAAGACGAAAGCAAAGCAATGGGAAGCCAAGGAGATTTGCTGAATTTGGTGTGCTGAACTGGTACCTTTGGGGCTCCTGATATCACCTTTTGAGCAATCATAGCTGTGCAATAGCTCTTGGTTTTGCACACTTTTGAAATTTTTGAGTATTGAATGACTTCCATCTAGAAATACATTAAAATAACAGAAAATTTAAAGTTGCTCAATGAACATTTTCCCTATGAAAATATAACTCCCCCCATCACTCTTCTTTCAAGAACACACTAAAAGGAGTGGAAAAAATTCCTAAATTTTTCAAGGGTCTGAAAGTGGGTGAAATAATTTGTAACACTCTATTTGGAACAATGTTTGCCCAAGATTGGACGAAAACATGGACAGACATGTTTACTTTAGCGAGACAGCAGTGTAGGAGCCTAACTGTCCCAAATTCCATATATTAGCAACAGACAGACAAGCAGAGGTGGGCTGAATCATTCCTGGGATGTGCATATCTTCTTCATACTAGTTGCAAGACCACACCTCTATCTCAAGCTTTGCAGCTGAGTGTGTCAAATTAGATTAGGGGAATCTGTGGCAGAGTAAGGAAAGATGTCAGGTTTTCTAATATCACCAGATCAGTACACAATCAAGAGGCAGGTAGAAATCCATATCAAATGTTTCTGATGTGCGTAGTCATGTGGAGCATAGGTCCTGCTCCTGGTAATGAGCATCCTTTTGGTCAAGTGATTTAAAGCTGTACCTGTTGTGGCATATATAAGCATGTGTTGGGTGCATTTACCTTTCTCTTTGCATTAAAGATTACACAAAACTCCTTGGTTATGTAGTGAAGAGAGCATGTCTTTTTAGGAATGTGTTAGCACACAGTTTAAATCTAATTTGAAATAGCATATGAGAATCAAATTTAAACAACAGAGAGAAAAGAGAATACACAACAAAAAGAAAGGATTACTTTATCAGTCAACAAAACAAAGCAGGTATTTACCTTGCTGATGTGTCACACTGCTTTTTGCTCTTGCATTAGACTATGCAGTCTCATATTCATTATTCAAAGACTGAAAATTTCAGTAAAACAAAAAAGACAGAAAAGGTAAACATATACAATTCTTTCAGGACTCCTGCTGAAATCATCTTGAAGGTTCCAGCAGGTTTGACCCTCAAGCTGTCTCCTACCTACTGAGTTAAAATCCCCTAGTCTGAGTTTCCAGACACAGCTATCCTCCTAGCTATTATGCACTAAAGGTAGAGCTCTTTATGGTTTGTTCATAATGCATTCCACATCATACAAACTTCAATTCAAGTTTGTCTGGGTGATAGCAGCTCCCAGGGCAAAACATCCTTCTTTATTATTGTTTGGCCTATGGATTCTGTCTAAAAAAACAATGAAACCAAAAATCCTGTCCTCAGTCTTAAACTATGATTAACTCAGAGAGACCTTTTATTAACAAACAAGCAAACAAACAAACCCATTTCTAGTCTATGGCTAGGAGCTGTTTCCACTGAAATAGCTGCTAAAACTCCCACTGACTTGAAACATTCGGTATCTTGTCCTTCACAGGAATGAAAATTGCCATCCAGTTTCACTGACTTGGTGGAAGGCCAACCCAAGTTTCAAAAAGACCAGGTTCACTTTCATCATTACAGATACACATTCTCATGCCTGTGAATGAGAAGGTGACTCAAAAACAAGCAGCATGGATTTACTAAGTGCAAATAACACCATACCAGCCTGGTTGTCTTCTATGTTTAAATCACTGCAGCCACCATTTAGTCAGACTGCTACCAACACTCTGACACCAACAGGGTGTCAAGTTGTATTCTGACTCTGTCAGTGTTTTTGTAATGCTGCATTTTATTTTAATTTTCCTATTAAATTATAGTTCTAACTTAATATCTCCCACTGGTTTGCTTTCAAAGCAGCTGAGTGAACTAGTGGATCTATAAAAAATGTCTAAGTGATCAGGATTAAGAGTGCCATAGTTAATGGATGATATGGAGCCTGAAGGCCACAAAAAAATTGTCATGGTTTAGGAATAGTATTTCCCAACTTAGTGCTGCCACTGAAACTGCTCCAGCACTTGCTCTTCATTTGCCCTACAGTTGGAAGCAAAAAGTTAAAGATCACAGGTGGAGATAAGAATTTATTTGGAACAGCAATGAGATGAGAGAACAAACAGTAACAGCAACAATAATGATAGCAAAAGTGTACAAAGAGAGGGTGATTTACATGCAAAATGCTCACCAATCCCAGAACAATAAAAAATAATGATGGAAAGATTCTCTGCACTCCATGCTTTCTCTTCAATGGGAAAGGGTCACCCTTTCTTTCTGGAAAATAAAGAATCCTTTTCCCTGTCCCTGGCAATGATGTAAGATGGTATAGAATAACATCAGGGTACTGGTCATGTTCACACAGCTCTGGGCTGTGGCTGTGGGTTGTGGTGCTGAAAGGAAAGCAGTGAAAATGTGAATTGGCTGCAGTGCTGAACCGACAGCTCCTATGCAGACACTGCCACAGGGAAAGGAACAGCTGGAATGGCACCAACCTGGCCAAAACTGTGGATCCCAGTGGAAGGAAGCTCAGCTGAACCCAGCTGAACTGACCAGAACCCAGCTGAACTGACCAAAAGGAGTGCAGCAGAATGGAAAGCAGCACCAGCAGGACTGACCTCCAGCACAGCAGAGCCATAGAAAGAGCAACTGAGGACCCTGTGCAGACCAGAGCCCAGTGGAGTGGTAATAGGATCCAATCGGACGAGCAGCTTTTGTGGGGTTTGTTTGTCACTGATTTTTCATTGGTTTTGGCCAGTGGGGTGGGAAACACTATCCATGGAAGCCCCCTTGCCATCTTGCCTTTTCTCTCTACTGTCACATGGGTAGCACATGGGAACAGTCACCCTATTTTCTTTATCTGGGGAAACCACTGGACGTGACCTGCAGAGACCATACGCCATCTCATTTTTGTTTTCAGTGGTGAATACTTTTCTGGGGATAAAACACCTCTCTTTGCAAACTTTTGGTATTATTTTTGTTATTATTGTACATTTCTTATTCCATTGGTTTTTGTTTTCAGTAAATTTTTCCTCAACCCATAGTCTCTGCTTTTATCAGAAGGAAGGAAATAGGAAACAGCTTACTTGGAGTTTAATTTCCTGTTGGTGTTAAACCACCACCTGGCTTCAGTGAGGAGGATATCCCAGTATCTACAGGGAGGTCATCCAGGAAACGAACCCAGGCTCTTGATGACAGTGTGTGCTGCAAGGAAAAGACACATCAGGCACAAATTTAAATAAGAAAGGCTCAAACTGCCCATAAGGAAAAGCTTTTTCACAGTGAGAACACTCAGATGTTAAAGCAAGGTGTACAGAGAGGCTTTTCAAACTTCATCCCTGGAGGTTTTCAAGTCCTGACCAAAACAGTCTTAAGTAACCTGGCCTGACCTACCTGGTTCTGCTTTGATCAGGGGATTGGGCTGGAGACATCCTGAGGTCTTTTTCATCACAAATTGGGTCCTGAAATATGGATGCAGAAAAACCAGAATAGACAAAGCAGGATAGCATGTCAAAATAAAGCAAAGTTAGAGCAGTGAAAATATAGCCAAGAAGGCATTTATTAGACATTTTTCAGAAGTCAGGCATGCAAGTCTCATCTTCATAGGCCATGTTTCAAAGTTTTCTCTCTTGCACACATGAAAGGTTTCCCCCTCCCAAAGCTTCTTTCTTCCACTACCAGGGGTGCCCCCTTGACAATCAAAGGATTACAGAGAGCCTAACAGCTGTGATTCTTACTGACAAACTGAGTCTTCCTACTGATATGCACAAATCAGTAATTTTATCAAAAGTTAGGTTTCTCATTATAGGAGAAACTGTCTTTCCAAATATTTCATGACACAATCCCCATAACTATTCTGCATGATCCCTGCATAGGACAGGCAGCAAATCAATTACACATAAAGCTACTATAAGAAAAACAGCTTTAAGGCATTAGACCTGAACAGTGCTTCCAAGCCTTACCTTTTGGAGGTTTGATCTCTGTTAACTAATTCATACATGCAAGTGAAATTGCTGTCACAAAGGAACTGTCCTTTAATTCCTCAGTGCTTTGCTTTGCAATCGTAAAACTGTTTCAAATGTGGAAGATAAACAAAGTCACAAAATGAATCAGATTGGAAAGGACCACAAGTGAGATCTGTTGTCCAGCCTCCCTGCTCAAGCAGGGTCATCCCAGTACACGTGGCACATAACTGGATCCAGTTCTTGAATATCTCCAGTGAGGGAGACTCCACAACCTCTCTGGACAGTCTGCTCCAGTGCTCGGTCATCCGCACAGTAAAAAAAGTTCTTCCTTATCTTCAGGTGAAACTTCCTGTGCATCATCTTCTGCCTGTTGCCTCCTGTCCTATTGCTTGGCACCACTGAGCAGAGCCTGGATCCACCCTCTTGACCTATCTACCCTTCAGGTACTGACAGGCACTGATGAAGTCCCCTCACAGTCATCTCTTCTTGAGACTGCACAGCCCAAGTTCCCTCAGGCTCTCCTCAGAAATGGGATGCTCCAGTCCCCTATTCATCTTTGCAGTCCTCTGCTGGACTGATTCCATGAACTCCATGTCTCTCTTGTCCTGAGGAGCCCAGAACTGGACACAGCACTCCAGATGTGCCCTCGTGGGGGCTGGGAAGAGGGGCAGGATCATTGCTGTTTACCTGTGGGGAATGCTCTTCTTATTGCACCCCATTGCATGCAGAGCTGGACTCTGTTGGAGCCAGTGAAGGTCCCAAGTGAAGGGATGGTCCTTGGGATCATCCCTGCTCATGTCTGTCTCACACACTGGAGGACAGAAGGACAATGCTATCAGACTTAACCCTGCAAGGACTCATGCAGCATCAGTCAGGCTTCATAGAATTTTTGTGAGTGCCATTTCTCTTAAAATACTTTGCTTATAGAGAACAGCAATAACCCTCTTGAAATGGACACGCGAGAGTGCATCCATGCTTGTCAGAATCGGTACTTTTCAGAGAGGACAGAAAATTACTTTTCTTAGCCATCTTGTCCCATTATGGAGGCAAGATACTTGAAAAACACTTTGACAGGGAAAGCAATTTCATATCTTGCAACTATGTTCATGTTATTGGATCTTTTTTGGTATTATCCTGCATTTTCTCTTTCATGTGCTGGGATGGTTTAATTTCTAGTCTTTCAAAATTTTATTTCTTTATTTATTTTCAAATCACTTCTACATACAAACTCCTATAAAAAACTTCACAATATTCTGTTTACTATAGAAACAGATAACTTTTTAAATTGAAATTGTAATGGTTTATCCCAAAAAGCTCTTTCAAGCTCCCACTCCACTTTCTTCAATTCATCTCTGAGTTTTTTCAATTATTCTGTCTTAAAATTATAATCAATAAAATTCTCTTATAAAAAGTTTGAATTGCACTTCTAAGGTTTCTTTTCTTTTACAATAACAACAAGAAAAATACTCTTAAAAGTAGAATAGTCCCTTTGAACATCTCTGATATCAGGGTGTTTTCTATGTTGCAATACATAGTTGCTCCTTCACTATGTCTGTATCATAGCCTTGACAAAGACTTTAGAGATGCAGCAAAAATATCTTCATCATCTACACAGCATAATTGTTAAACAGATCACAAAGTTTCATAAATTTCAGGTAGCTGTTGCAAAAAAAAAAAAATCATGGGGGATTTCCACACCACATATTGTTGAGTAACTTTGGCACATTTCAGATTCTAAGATCTGAAATCTAAGATTTGAAGAGTAAAGGTAGGTGCTTGAATGGGGTATGTAGGTAGTCAGAATTCAAGTGTTTTAGTTGGAGGGAATTAACCCATCTGAATATTTCCACAATGTTGTACAAGTTTTTCAAAACACTGCTAAACCCAGGAGGGTATTTTTTTTCAAGATGTATCTAGGTATGAGGATGACTATTCTCTGAAATAAAGGCAATAAAAGTGAAGAAACAGCTCATGTTCTTTATCCAACTAAGTCACATATGGAAACACATAAAAAAGAATCATGTCCGTAACTACTGCAGATTATTTAACAGAGGGATCAATGTATCTTTTAAAGGTATGAAGTAATTTTTTAATCTGTAAAACTTTAAGCACAGGCAAGGAAAAATAAATAAGTGCAAGTCCATATTCATCTCTCCTATGTAGACCTGAACTGTTCATATCTCTTCACACCTGTTGATGCCTAAATGCACCAAAACCTTTAATTGTACAAATCCTTAACAGGTAAAGTAGTGAGCCAGAGAAAGCTTATAGGAGGAGAGCCAGGAATCTGGTCTTCTAATCTGGGCACTATGTGGCACTTTATTGAGGTTGACTGAAATCTGTGGTTTTGTTTAATATCTTCAGAATATGATTCTTGATGTTATAATCATCAGGGAGTGATTATCAAATTCATCACTCCAGCTCATCTGAAAAGCCTTTTCTGGGCACAGTCTGTAGGCAGCAAGTTGATACATGAGCATGTACTTGATCATCAAAATTCACATGTACTTGATCATCAAAATTCAAGATGCTCAGTTTAGCTTTAATCAGGTCCCACATTTTATTGTAGCAGGTGCAAATGCATTGCTACTGGTCAGTGAGGGCACAAAGAGTTTCAGATTTGCTCTGATATGTTAGGTGAAAAATCTGAAAGGATTTACTCTTCTAGTTACTCACATGCCTCCAGTGTAACTACTGTGACCCTTCCTAGAATAACTGGAGAGAGGCAAAAAGAGGCTATTGGGAACTCTGATCTAATTTACTAAACCACTGAAGAAAAAAAAAAAAAGAAAATATGGTTTCACTTTCTATTGGAGGACTGTCCACTACAAACTATGGTAAAAATAAGCACAAAATCACATTCCAAGAACTTTAAGCTATCTACAAGCAGCAATACTATCACTTCTTTTCTGCAAATTTATAAAAGACATTCTTTTTAAATCACAGCTAGGCTGCTAATCAATTATATGCAAAGCAAACTTTTGCCTTCAACTATAAACTTAAGATTCCAGGTATCTTCTTTTTTGAGAAGCCTGTTTTTTATAATCATGAATGAAAATATTTTAAAAACCAGTCACACTCTGGTTCTCATTTTCATTGCAACCATTAAAGTAAACTCAAATTTTGAAGTTTCTCGCTGATGGTTAAATGCTATGTTAAGCTAACTTGATGAGGCTTTGGAACTTTGTGATGAACATTAACAGATCAAAGGTATTAGCAACTATCTTTAGCAAAAGTGGGGTAAAAAACCACTAACAATCCTGGTAGAATTGAAACTTTTATTTTAGTAAAAATACTTCAGACTGTGCCTTATTTGATGTCAAAATCAGAGTTCAGGAAAAAATTGCTAGTTGCCTTTTTTGTCAAGGTAATTGGTATGTATTGTTTACAAAATATTTATCAATGCTTCCATTGTTCAGTGTACCATCATGAGAGACAGAAAATGCAAAATATAATATACATTACCAGCAATTTCAAGGAGTTGTGCTGGCACTAGATAAATAGTAGGCTATTACACAACAGCAAAAGTAGGTATAATATATCAAAATCCCTGCCTACACCTACTAATCTTCATAGCTACTGGAAAAACACAGCACCCAGACCTGACTCACTCAGAGGTCCAGCTGGGGAGGTAAAGCTATTCTTTGTGCAGATGAAACACTTCACTCCCACTTTGCAGAAGCTTTTCTCCGGGGTAGGTCCATTTGCACTTGGGCCTCGAACATCTCATTCCACTTGGGCATGCTGGCAGAGCTTAGAGGCTGAAAAAATATACAAAACACCTGAAATGTGATCCAAATAACCCCAAAGCTCAACTGTTTCCTATGATAAATAGCACAAATCTGCAGTAATGGCTGACACAGCATCTGAAAGCCAAAGTACTTCCATGCTTTATAACGTGGGTATTGCACAGACAAAATGTTCTTTTGACACTTTGTGAATAGCTTAAACACTACAGCCCACATTGTCCTGTGACTGGTACAGATGAGCCATGTATTTAATTTCCATGAGCTCAGCTGACCAGAGAGGTCTCTGCATTTCAAATAGCAAGCAAAGCTCTATCTCCAGGGTGCTGTGTGCTGAACATCTCAGCCTCTCACTCACTTCCACTCACTCCCTTCATATATCAAAGAGAGGGAGAGCCAGTAAAGTAAATTTTTTTAAAGATATGCTCAGCTATTGCCTCAAACAAAGAGACCAGCTAGAATACTTACCTTGAGGATCTTCCTTAAGTAAAATGCATCCATTTTCCAGCTTGTCAAAAGCAACTGCCAGAAGAAGGCACTATTTGTGACAGCAAATATTCAAGCAGAACTAAGCTAATCCTATCTACAGCTACCTATATGCATACCAAAGAAATCAAGAGCTAGTCCTTTCTCTTTCAATAAGTTAAAAGAAAGGGCACTGGGCTGGATCTTTGAAGTTTGTTGCAAAACTTTATTCAATATCAATCACATAGTGGTGAAAAGGCTGAGCATGTACTTTTTTTGACCACAGATGAATTGCCTGATTTTAATAAGTGCTAAACACCTGCAGCTTTTATACAAGTGGAGATTGTCTCTGACAATAGATGCATAATTATCAAAACAGCAGCATATCTGGCATATAAATATGATGAGCTAAAATACTGCCCAATTTTAAGAAGCCACGTTCACTTAATCATTGCTCTGTAAGTACATAAAAGGATTACAAAAATTGAGATGTTATTTACCCAGTAGATCCATTTCACTTATTGCTTCTGTGGCTCCTTAGCCCAAGCAGGGAAGCAATAAATTGAAGGCATGTGAGCAATTTCCACAACTTTCAGTAAAAAATTTCTTCTTCTCACAAAAATTCTTCTTTTATTTTCAGACTTTTCTAGTCTTCAACTTTATGTAAATGCAGAATTACTCCAGAGTTAGTAGCTATGAGTTTATCAGGATAACTAAAACCTTTTCTGTTTTTCTTTTATAATCAGAACATATGAAAGTAAAATGTAGTTCTTTTTTTTTCCTATATAAGAAATATATCATTTTAAAAGCCCTGCACTTATGAAAAAATATGCAATTAAAATTATAATGAAAGCACATAACGAAAATGTATTCTCTGGCTCTGAAAAAAGTATGAGTCTGTAAGTATTTTCAAGTAGGGTGCCATTCATTATTACCCTGGATAATACACAAATATTGAGACCTATTTCATCTAAGGCTGCTCATCCAATGATTTCAATCATTTCATTTGGAAAACTGCTGGGAAGCTAAGATATATTTTATAGTAAAAACATATGCAGTATACAAGTATTTAGAGAGGCTGCCTCCTGTAATAGCTGGAATTCCAGAAACCTTTACAAAATGGAAAAGAAAGGAAAAATGTTGCAAATGAAAATTCTTATCATTTTAGCTGCATCAAGATTGCTGCCTTCCATTCCAGAAAGAATGGAAGGCAGCAAAAACACCCCCCAAACCAGAGAAAAGTTAGACACATTCAGAGCCCTATGTTAAGCTGGTCATTTGAACACAGAAGATAATTCAAGATGGAGAGAGCTCAACAGCTTAGCTGATCCTTTTCTCCTAATCACGGGACAGCCAGACAGCTTCTTTAGCCTATGGCTTTCTCTGACTCAAAAAATTACGATGGGCTTGGCGTGAAAGTTGAGCTCTGACCTAGAGAAGTTAGGTATCAGGATAAGAACAGTCTAAAAACCAGCCCACAGCCAATGAACCTTGGGCAGCTTTGGTCTCTTACTCTGATGAGAGTTTGGCTTCAGAAGAAGACAAAGGACGGGAGTTAATGTCTCTAGAATCCTGCATCCATCTAAATAACCATCCAAAGATGGATTAAAGCCTTCCTCATTCACTGAAACATTTAAGTACATGTTAAATTCCAGGCATGCATGAAATTCTCATTGATCTCAGTGAGATTTAAGATTATTATTGAATGTTACTTTCAGTGCTGTCTTCAGGAGGGACATTTTCCTAATCTGGGATATGAGGTGACTTAGTGTCCTGGTTCTGGCCAGGAGAGGATTAATTTTTTGCAGTAACCAGGATGGGGGCATGGCAAGGACATGGGGGCTGTTCCATCCTCCCTCGCTCATTTTCCAGGAACAGGGGAAAGGGTCACTTTGGTTCAGGACAGCATGGCAGAGCAAGTGGTCAGGTACTGCAGGTGGTTTCTGCAGAGTAAGAAATAATATTTCTTTTCTTATACACTCAGTCATGAGTATTGTTGCTGTTACTGTTCATTTTCTTATCTCATTGCTGTTTCCAGTAAATTGCTCTTACCTTTTGCTCCCCCAGTTCCCCTCTCCAGCCTGCCACAAGGGAGAGGAGTGGAGGCATGAGGTGAGAGGGGTGGGGCAGAGTGAGCGAGCAGTGTGTGGTTTGAAGTGGATTCAGTGGGAGCACTAAATTGGAGAATACAGTTCCTAAACCACAGCACTAAGTTAATCTTTAGGGCCAGAGTTGTATTGCTAGATACACAGCAGAGGAATATGCTTCTGTACAAAACTTGTGTTAGATCAACAGTAATGCACTTTGGATAAGTAGCAACAGTGATTATTCTGGCCTTATCTTCTCAGAAAAACAACCCTAATTCCAGAATAGTTTAAGCCTCAAATTAAGGTTCTAAAGACTTCTTGGCACCTAACCTGCCACAGATACCACAGATTTGATTTTGGAATAAAGTTTTGTTTTCATAAATAAGGATACTGAGAAATAAATATTGAAGTGTTAGTAGAGGAAAGTTATTAAGGATGTCCACCAAAAGTTTGGGCATCAGGAAAAGTCCTGTGGACTGAATTTCCTGTTCAAGGGAAGAACTCTGTTTACAGGGATGATCCTATCAGTATAGCAGCTCTCACTCTGCAGCAGGAGTCACAGAGCACATGTCTGCACCCTATTCAGTATATCACTGCTCACCTCATGGTGTGAGCTACAGTAAAATCAGAGCACTGGTATAAATGGACCTAGTTTTTGTTATTGTCGTAACAACAACAGCAAAGTAAACTGGGATGTAACAAAGATATCAGCAAATATAACCCAGAAACAAACTGAATTTTTTACAAAGGGTTGGCACTTCTTTAATTGTCAAGGGAGAGCATAATTGCAAGGCAGAAGATATTATAACAACACTACAAGAGGTGCACAAATATTGAAGTAAAATGTGCTATCTACATGGAAGAGGGAACTATTAAAGAAAGCTCCACATCTCCCTGCTCACTGGTTTTTCATGCCACCACTGTACCTGTGGTTGGGAGGTGCCACTGCTGCCTGACACCTTGTTGGTATATTTAGAAGAAATATTGCAAGGCAAGGGCCAAAACAGTCCACATGGAAGTCTTGAAGTGGCTCTGCCTGCGTACATAAACCAGGTGAAAGAAAGCAGGCACTGAATTTCTTCCCACTTCACCTTCAGAAGAGGCAACTGCATATTGGAACTTGTCCTGCCTCTTGCTGACAGCGTTATAAAGCACAAACAAAGCCTCTCTTGGCAAGCTGGGAGAGACAGAATTCCAGCTCTCTGTACTGGGAGCCTCCTGCTACACATGCTCTGCCTCTAAGAGCATTCTTCTAGCAAGGGCTGCTGCCACCTGCCCATCCACAGCTCCCCCTAAGCCTTAGGGGCAGGTGTCACCTCACACTGTCCTCACACTGTACATGAGTTGGCAGATGTCCTAGGCCAAGCATCTCCAAACTTGTCCTGCCCTTCATTTATACGAAACAGTGCTTAAAGTTTCCAAGAAACACAAAGGAGAGCAGGAAAGAGAGCATTTAAATTATTTACCACCATGATGCTTGTGGTGCCTCATGAAAAACAGGCTTTTTTAGCACTGTAGAATTGTATTTAAAATTCATTGTACTGGCATTGTTGTTCACAAATCCCAGGAGGAGTCAGCCAGTAATATCCAACACACTAAAATGAGAATTTTCCCCCAAATGTCTTGGATTTTCCAAAGCTACTGGCAGATTATATTTGAGATGAACATGCAAGTGGGCTAATCCACTTGGGTAAAACATCTATTTATTGGCTCGGGGTCAGTTCTGTAAATAAACATAATGAAATGCTGTGCTCACCAGAATGTATTATTTTATTCTAGAAATAGTTAATATGACTGGGCAGGGGGGACAGTATTTATTGCACATCATTTCTTTTTTTTAGTTTTCTTTTTTTTTTTTCCCCTTAGGACAGAAAGATTTAGGTCAGGAAATATTTTTCATGGGAAACAACTAGTTCATTTGCAAATCCTCCTTGGAAGGCACATGCTCTTGGCAGGTTAACATTTGCCTAAAGGGGTCTCTGATGAGGAGAAACAAGGACTTCTGGTTCCGTCAGAGCCAGCCCTTAGCAGTAGCCTAGATCAACACACGCTCAGCATTCAGAGATATGAAAACAAAAGCATCCCCTCAAAACAACAAACAAAAAGGGAAGGGGGTGGGGAGGAGAAGGAGAAGAATGATGCTAGCATGTGTATGTGGGAGTAAAAAACAATAATAGGACAAAACACTACAAACAGACAAAACTCCTAAAACCAATGTAAAATTCAGTTTTGATTATGGTTTGTGTTTTGTTGGGGGATTTTTAATGGTGCATTAGTTTTATTTACCTGCATGGTAGGGTAGACTTCTATCCTAAGGATTCAACCTCCAAGTAAGCAGTTGCATTTTCGAGAACTTTTACCTTCTTGCTCCCTCTAGTGCTCCAAAAAACCCTGCATAATTTTACATAGTTCTAACAAGAATATTTTCCTCATTATTTCCTTTCCCATCGCAAGAAACCAAAGCAACTTGATAGGAAAGGACCAAGATTGAATTTATTTTGGCAATAATTTTAAATATAAGCCTTCACTTGGCATGCTGCTATGTAATCCAAATTGTTCCAAGGTCCTTTCCACTGCTCAAATTATTTTGTTTTATCATTTGCAGACAAAACATTATTCAGATTTGAGGCAAGAAGTACAAATATGCACATCCCTACAATTGCTTTTGAACACTTTTTGATGTTATGGCATAGACCCAACTTGTGATCATCACTATCCTATTAAACTTTCCTATTACCAAAGGGAAAAAAATTGTCTGCATGTTTTAATTAGGAACTCGTCTGCATCATGGTGCAGAGCCATGAAGGTAGTCACTCTGAGCTTCAAGCAAACAAGTGAAATAAGTTTTTATGCTTAAAGGAAAAGCCAGCCTCTACTAGCTGTCACCATTAACATTTGCCACCCTACAGACTGCTAGAGCTGGCAACAAGCCTGAAATACTTGATTATACATGAGAAGCAGCACTGCTACATTTGCACAGGACAGCAGGTAGGAAATTCATCCTATTCCCCAAACACCACTGCTTCTACATTTTAAGAAGTTCACCTTTTTTATTTTTTTTATTTTAGAGAGAAATTATAAACTTTGGATCTGAAACATGAACACAGCACAACACCCTTACTGCCCATAACTGCAATTGGCCTAAGACAATGCTGCTTCCAGGCACCTCAGTGGAGAAAGTTAATGTCTGAAATGCCAAGCTAGCAAGACGAGACAGAGATAATTAGCTTCCTAAGGAGTAGAAGTACTTACAGTATAGGCATCTACACAATCTGCTGTTGAAAACATTGTTCTGGGATCTAGACATGGGCAGAGCCTAGAAAATTAGTACTTCTAGTTTTTCCAGTCTGACTTTTGCCAGTGGCAAGCTAGAAATGTCCTCATGGCAATAAAGCATAATGAGACCAAATCTTCTGCTGCACCAGCACAATCTTCCTGCCACTGTGTAAATTAGAGATGGGGAACAGCAAAGCCCTTGATTGTCTTAGTTATTAAAGACATTTTTTAAAGCTATTTTGGCTACACACAGGAATAGGATGGATCAAAACAATATTAAATAAAACATTTTCTTCTTTTTTTTTTTAATATCTACAGATTACTGTGTCAAGCTTGCCACAGACGACAATGGTCTTGATATATAAATATTGCTTCAAGTTTCCATGTCAAATAAACTGTCATATCCTTTAATGATACATCAGGAGGCCAACATATTTTGCTTGCATGACTTCAATTGAAATTCTGTCTCCTTCACTATGCAATGTGTCCAAGTCCTTGAAGGAAGACTTAAGCCAAGTGCTATGCAGAAGGAAAAACTATAATATAGCAATGAATACTGGAGAAAGTTTTAGTTACATGTCTAATGCTGATAAAATGGCAGATGTATTTGAGCATCTGCCACAGGTGTACTTTTTGAGAAATCAGCTCAAAACATTTTAAGTGGTAAATATAATTCAAAGTCATATTCCTTTCTTTAGTAAATCAATTCAATGTGAACCAAGAAAATGAGTCATCCTTGTTTGCTCTAAGTCTTTAATGTTTCTGGCTGCTCAGAGTTTGGTTTCAGATCAAAGCAAGATTAAAGTGAATTAAAGATTCTTCTAATCTGTTATTCATATCTGATTAAAATATATTTCCTTTTACCTATTGCATAATATGTCATATATTTTGTTTTACTGTGTTTGGGAAAGAAAATGGAATACAATATGTTTGAGGAAAATGAAGTTTTATTTAAATTTAGTAAATCCTTTATCTGCACTTATATCAAAACATAAAATCTCTACAGAGGTAAGTTAATAAGTTAGAAAAATCATTAACATATCTGCCACCAAAATAAATGTTTATTCTTAGTTGATCAAGATTCGTATGGTAAAAAATAATAAAATTTTCAAAAGAATCTAAGTGTTTAAATGTCATTTAGGAGGCTGAAAAAAGAAAAGTATAGGCTTAAGATAATTTTAAAACATCTACTATTTAATTTGAAAAATTTCAGAGCCATAAGTATTTTCTTCATCCAGTTCTGCTCCTGGCTATTAACTTTTCCACATGAAAAAAAGAAGATAAAAATTTCTAAACAAATCTTACACAAAACAAAACATTTTGCTACCACCCGATTTAAAAAAACCCAAACAAAACATTAAAACCCACAAATCAAAACAAAACAAAATAAACAATCAAGAAAAGATACATCCATTCAAGAAACCCAAAAAACAGAAAGAGGAATAACAAGCAAAACCAAGAAGAATTACTTGTATTTCCGTGATCTCTTATCAAAGACTATTTGCTATTCTTAGTAAAAGATAACAGTTGATGCTTTTGAGTAGATAAAAGTCCATAATTGCAGACAATACGTCCCTATAAAAAGAACTTACTTTAATAGATGGAAAGCCCACGTAAGGATTTTTTGTTCCCCCAAACCAAACAATAAGGGAAAAGCTCTTGTTGTATCCTCAGTTACAGTACTATCTTTGCAATGCTGCCAGTTGACATAAATGCTTCTGCTGGAAGAAACTGGATGAAAGACCAGGTCATTGGCTTCTCATGCTCTCTGGTACATTGCCATTGTTCTCAGGCACTCCTCTGTCTATGTTACACCTTTCAGACTGGCTTTTCTGGGCAGGTATTGTCTTTGAGATGTCTCTTGCCATTGACTTTGCCTTCATAACATAATTGACTTGGACTGCTGCACCCATTCTGGGCTTCATTAATGCCAAAGGGCAAGATGTAAACATACTCTCTGCTTTCATGTCACTTTATATTATTGTGATCTAAATTAGTGTCATAACTGTTTTGTATGCTTCTTGGCAACAGAAGCAGGAACTTCAGCAACTGGGGTCACCTTGCAGAATTTTGTACATGTCTCCATGTCCCATTCAGGTCAGAAGGAAAGAGTGGACCTGAGGACATCAGTCAGAAGTCAGACTGGCAACTACAGCCTCACTATACTAGTATCAGAAGATTCAAACATTGAACAGAAAAAAATAATTGTATTGATTTCTCAACTCTGTTTGGACCCACTGAAAAAACCCTAAAACCTGATTATTGTTTTTGAGACACTTCTACTATTTGGACCCCTGATTTTGTCAACAAGGATGTCTCTGTGAGACATCCACATTTTTTACCACTTTCGAAAGACATGAAGAAAGTGGTACAGCCTTCTTCAGTGCATGTGGTAGTCAAGCTGATATTTTTCTCTAGTGCATGAAACCAACTAAAACTCTAATTTGTAGAGTCAATGAAAATTAGTTGGCAAAAGCCCTCCATAGGTTTCTGCAATTATTGAGGAAGCACGTTCAAACATGTTCAAAACTGATTAGGCACATAGAGAAAATCTCACTCCCACCCTTGAATACTGAATGTTGGCCCAAATAGAATCAAAAGCTGCTTTCTTGATTATTATCTAATGTTTTAAGCAGTTGTTCTTGTGAACTCAGCTGCTAGGAAACATGCTTTAATACACAGAGACCCCCCCTCACACATATTTTTGTAAGTGGTACAGAGTGTCTGTTTTCCTTAAGGTCTTCCTGAACCAGGTGTTTTTCACCTGACACCTGCTGATGCACTCTCTGATGGAAGACATGGAACTGTTGGACAAAGTCCAGAGGAAATCCATAAAGTTGTTTAAAGGGCTAGAGAATCTCCCCTACAAAGACAAGCTGCTCAGCCTGGAGGAGAGAAAGTTGTGTGGAGACCTCATAGCAACCTTCCAGTATCTGAAGGGGCCTACAAGGGGCTACTCTTCCTCAGGAACTGTAATAATGGACCAAGAGGGAATGGTTTCAGACTGAAAGAATTAGTTTAGATTAGGTATTCAGAAGAAATTCTTTACGAGGGTGGTGAGGCTCTGGAATAGATTGCCCGAAGTCACAGATCCCTGCAGGTGTTCAAGGCCAGGCTGGATAGGGCTCTGAGCCATCTGGTCTAGTGAAAGGTGTCCCTGCCCATGGCAGGGGGGCTGGAACTAGATGATATTTAAGGTTTCTTCCAAACCATTCTAAGATGCCAGGTAAGTGCAAGTGTGAGTTCTGGTACTGAGCAGAATAGAGGCAAGACATTGTTGGTGTCTTTGAACTCTCTGAGAGTAGTACATTTATTTAGAGAAATTGCTCTAATGTTTTAGCAGAAGTGAAACAGAAAAATTTCCAGCTTTTCAGTACTCCCTAAAGCGACAGTTTTGGGGAAGCTTTTCACATCCAAGATCTGGAAACCAATACAGTGAGCAAAAGGCAAAACATCTACCAAGGGAAACATTTTCCTCAGACACTAAAACTTTTTCTGCTGGGATCTATTTAAAGTATCAAAAAACCCACAAAGTCAGCTGTCACTTTACAACATAGGGTAAAAGCCAAAGCCTGAAAATACTGATTGCTAACTAAGAACACTAAAATCTACTAAAAGAAGAATAATCTTGAGCAAAGTCATAGCAAATGGAACCTTGGTACAGACAAAAATCTCATCCTTCCTGAAAACTTGTGGCAGTGTCTCTGCTACATATAGATAGGATGGATGGATGCACAGTCACAGGTATTTATAAGGAAGCAAGGCTTGTAACAAGAGGTTTTCAGTTCTTCCTGCCATCAATACCATGAAGTGGTTAAAAAGAGGGCCCTTCACGCTTTGCAGAGACATGCACCCTCCAGGTACAGAGTTACAGTCTGTTGCCAGTCTCCATCCCTGAGTTCAGACACATAGTAGATCTTCAGTGCTCCTGCTCTTCTCAGCTCAAGGTTGTGGGTAAAAGCTAAATCTATCCATTTCACAATTAGAAGCATATAATTATGGACACCTTTATTTGCACTTGAAGTAGAAATCTATATAGTATATGCAAAAAACCCCTCAGTATTCTCAAACATTTCTGCAAAGACTCTTCTCAAAATTTACTTAACATTTTATATATAGAAACACTTAAATACTTCTATTTTACCCAGTTACTGGACACCCAGAAAATCTATTTTTAATTGCACAGCTTGCAAAGACCTCAGAATATAATTTTATGCATTAAATTTAATTGCCAGTTTGTCTACAACATGCAGGTAGTAAAAATAATAAGAGACTACTAATTGAACAGGATGTAAACAGGCTCAGCTCTGGGCCACAAATAAGCATTTTCAGCATGTAGCTGGCCACTGACAAGTGCCACTTCTAATCACTTAGTTAACTTTGAAAGGGAAAATAAACCCCAACAATACAACACTTCAACATGCTGTGTATGACCTTGATTCTTACCTTTCACATACTGCAAATACTCTTTTAGCTAGATCCAATCTGTTTTGTATTCACACATTGCTAACAGAATTATTTATGATAGCAGACTTCTAAGAAAACAATTTCAGGTTCTTCTTATTAGACAATTATCATTAGCTGCAAAGTATCAGGTGACTACAACTCCTCAGCAAGAGCATTATATGCATATTCCATTTACTTCAGCATAAATGTCACATGATCCTTCACTCACATACAGCTATAATTATATGCCTTAAGGACCAGTTCTCAATAAAACCTAAGGTAAAAAACACTCCACAAGCTTTCACATTTTGTGGAAGTTGAATCGCATTTCAAAATATTTTAGTTTAAGGGAAGCACTGAAGTTTTTGGGGGTCTGGTTGTTGCATATAGTAACATAAGTAGAACAGGAATTAAGAATGGTGTAAAAATGATATATGGAATAAAGTTTGCATTTCCCTGTTTCAGCACACGCTAAGGACAAAAGTGTTTCTGATGCTTTTCTCAAATTACATGCATAACACTCTACTATTAACCAGCATTTATTGCCTCAATAAGAGGGTCAAAAGATTCCTGTTTGATTTTACCTTATACCACTGCATGTTAGAGGATCCTACATTTTTCTGCTGGGCACCTCATAGCCCATTAATCCCTAGGCACTTTTTAAATTGCCCAGGGCATGCACAGGCAGTAAAATTATGTATGTGTGGTGTTCTATAGCTGGAATTAGTCAGTTGCACATGGAAATCTCACCTATTGGTTTTTGCTTATGTAGCCTATAGCTCCTCTTTCTCCACTTGTATGTCATAAAAAGCAGATATGAACCATGGTGCTTCGATCAGCCCAAGCTAAAGATGTGCATACACCTCTACAGTGCAGACTCTGATCATGGCTTCTACAGGGCCGTTGTGAAAGGAGTCAGAATTTATCCCAGCACATAGCTCCATGTAGCAGTAAGCATGAGAGCCCTGCTGGAACAATATTAGTATGTGATAGAAAAATTTAATAAAGAAGAAAGATGCTTTGATTTGTTTCAGTGACCCATATCATTATTCAGCACAGAGAAATCATCTGCTAAAACATTCAGCAGTACCTGGCCTGTTGATAGCAGCAGATTGCTGCTTTCTGTGCAAGAATGAGACAGCTGTGATTTCTGCTCTGTACCTGCTGCCCACCCACATTGCACCTGCAACAGCATCAGTTCTACTTGTAATGTAAGGATCTAATACACAACTCAGAAAACATTTTCTCTTTAGCTGTTGTAGGTCTGAGCTAGTCAGCTCTCAATCACTTTAAGTAAGAGCTTTTTGCTGCTAGCTTTGATCTCCCTATTCTTAAGAAAGAAAAATTGAAAGTGCTGACATAAAAAGATTAGATCATATTAAACTGAATCAAAGAAAGTGTCAGCTTTACTACTTACTAGGAAAAGACCAGGAAAGCAATATCCTTACCTAAATTGGTTTTAGACAGATCTAGAAGTTGAGCAGTTCCAGTAAGAGTTCAATTCTGCTTCCAAATTTATGTGATTTCAGACCCCAGTGATTCAAATTTCACAAGGACAAGCAAGCTCAAAAGGCACCCAATTCCTTTCCTGAAAATCATATTATACGTCTTTCACTACCCTGGGCAAAATTTATCATGTGGTCATGACTGAGCCAAACCAGAGAAGTAAGTTCTTTCTTTCCAGAAGAAAAAAAAAATCTGTACAGAAATTTAATATGCAGCCATATTCAAAGAGGTAATTTGTGAGTTTTGACATCCTGTCCACTAATACTATCACCCTTCCACCCCCACTGAATTTGTGATACTTTGAGTTAAAGTTCACGCCTACTGTTACTTTTTGGTCACATTATTCTATTAGTGTAAGAGAATAAAATGAGGGCCTGAAACAATCTGCTCAAAGGTTGAACAAAGCCCTTCTTTTGGCTTGGGCTGTGGAACAGTCCCTTAGAAGTATGACTATCATCTTCCCAGTTTTAGTGTTGGGTATTTCAGATATTCAGTTGATTTTATAACTTTGAGCTTAATTCTAGTTTATTGCTCAGGGTGAAGGGCCTGCTTTCACAGTCAGAGAAATTTCCAGCTGAAATAAAATGAAACTTTCCTAACAAGAATCACACAAGAGAAGTATTGTTAAAATCCTCAGCTGCGTTTGATTCCAAATCCAGAGGTGTTAAGAGATATTTCTTCATGAATTATGAATTCAAGGATTCTTTCATCATTAATGTATAATTGACCTTTTCTGTCCAGACTCCTAGTTTAGTGATTTATTTTGATAAATAAATAAATGAATGAAACAAAAATCTTCAAAATACTTTTGATGAAACTTGCATACATCAGGAATGCCACAAGTTAAAGAAAGGGAAAATATCCTCTGAGACAGAACCTGCTACACTGGCACTCAATTAGATTTTGACCTTCTTTACCCATAAAGGATTGGTAGACAGACATTGTTTGCTACTTGCCTGAATTAAATTGGGTCTCCTGAGACGCATATGAAGTAATTTAAAAAAAGAAAACCACTGTTAACTGAATTTACTCAACCATCAGTCTGAAGCAAACCTTATTTACTGTACTCATCTATTAAACTAATATAATCTTTCATATTTTAATCAGAAAATAGTGACATTTAATTAGTGTTACACAGCTAAGACTTGAAGAAGCTCCCCTATCTGAGCATTCAGCTAGGCTATCATTTTTCAGTTTCACCACAATGAGTCTTGTGCTTTTATGCTTCCCTTGGTCAAAGTAAACTGCAGGACTGTTTTATTAATTCAGCTGCCTGACACCCTTCCTCAGCAGGAATAAGTGCTCTTTTCACAATTTCATAGAAATCACATATTTTGGCTCAACTGCCTTACACTGCAAGGATTGGAACCATCTACTTTCCCAAAACCTTAAATTTCCTTGAGTACATTTCATCATTTTTTCAAGGACTTGTGGTGATTGAGACAGAGATATTAGTTTATAAAAGCAAAAAAAACCAAACCCAAACAAACACAAAGCAAATCAATCATTAATAATATCAGCGATCTACAGGTCTAGACACACCAACAAAAATAAAAGAAAACAGCCAAAAGCCCTGTGCATGTGACTGCCATACTTTCCCTTCTACCTTTTTCAATTAAGAGCTACAGAAATGTTCTGTTGAGTGGCTTCAGACTATGACCCAGAGATGCTTGGCTGTTCCTTGAATGCTCAGTTTCTTCCATCCTGACGTGCTGAAATTAAGCAGGCTACTTCAATGATGGCATATTTCTATTTCTGCCCAAATTTCCTGCATCTGCTTTCCTTTTCCTTTCATGTCCACTTCTTCTCTCATGCTCTGCTTTGTAAAATTGACTGGTTTTTGTTCTAATTGGGGACCTTAGAAACCTTCCACTCCCAGCCTCATGAAGAAATTAAAGATAACTGTTTTCACATCGAATATGGACATACCATTGTGCTATGGCACTTCCACCAGGGCAGTGTCTGTTGGGGTTTAATGGCTCCTAGGTTCTTTGGGTCCTGAGTAGCTTGGCAGAGTTCTGATATTATACAAATCCATTCTAATGAAAAAGCACTTTCATAAGCTCACTCACTCTGACCCATATGCACATGCAGAAAAAGCCTGTAAATCTTTAGGATTTTATTTATTTTTCAAGGACCTAATTTCATCTTTTTAAATAGGCAACCTGAATTCCTGATTTTAAAAAAAGCATAATGGGCCAAAGCAACATGAACATATCAAGCCTCAATAAACAGTCTTCTGAATCAGCTGGCAAAGCATAAAACACAAATACATATATATTTTTAAAATTTTATCATAGTACAGCAGGGGATTATAGCAGCAGCTCTGCAATATTGGCCATTTAAAATCAAATTCTCCCATCTCAAAGTGAACTTCCCTCACCACTGCACACCCAAAATCATATTGCAGCAAATAACTTCTAAGTCACTGGTTCTACAATTTCAGCTATTTGACAGTGTAGTCCAATAAAATGGCATGAGATAATTTCATAGAAGCTTCAAAGACTTGCTTTGGATAAGGCAGCCAATTACTAAAAAAAAAAAAAACCCACACGTTTTTTCTCCAAGCACAATATACAAGGAGTTTTTATCCATTAAATGTTCACTTATTTTACACAAGTACAGGCTAAAGACTGTGGCCTTGTGTGAAGTATCTAGCATCATGAAATCTTCATTGAGAAGTTTATTGATCACAGTCTGAATTTTTAACATATTTTTCTTTAGCATTCCCATTAAAGAGCATTTTGACATTCTTTTTGAAGAAAAAGGAAACAAAAATATGAGAAAAATAAACTAGGTCATTAAAAAGGTACTTGAGAATACTTCCAGCAGCAACCCGCAGGCTTAGGCTCATTGTCAAGTATGATTTATGAAAACTTGTTAAATTTACTTAAGATAACTGTGAGGCAGACTAGGCTAGTACACTAATAACCTCTTTAACATAAAGCCTTATGGAATACAATGCATCCTTTTTACAATAAAAAGGTTAATTTAGCTTGTCACAACACAGAACTGAATTAACAGGGAAATTGGAAGGCTCTCAATTTGTGTGATTAAATAAAAATACTAGGTGATAGCCAAGCTATTGCTACCATTCAATTGTTTTTTCTTGCCTTATCATGTAAAAATTAGATATTAAGTGTGCATGCAAGAAAGTACTATAGTCAAATGAATGCAGAGCTACCACAAAAAAATCTACTACACACTGACATTTCAGATCAGCCTTTTTTTTCCTACATTAATTAGGCCATCTGTATTTTAAAATTCCAGTTACCTTAGTTTTTGGCAGATTTTTTGGTTCACATAATGAGTTTCTTGCTTAACCAAGAACTGGCACCATTCCTTCTGGCCAACAGATGAAAACTCACTTCTGCTTCTACTATTTGTTTCTCATACACAAATTGCTCATAATTGAAAAGTTATTGCATGTAGCTTGTGTGTACATCTATGCAAACACACACACACACACAAATGTTATGTTGAAGCTGTATCCTGTTCCGAGCCTAGACTGGGAGACGATCATGATGAACAACAGGAGATCCTTGTGAAGAATGTGGGACTCCTTGTTGCTGTGTCGCAAAATTAATGAATACCTGTAAGACATGATAAAAAGCAGGATTTTCAAAACAAAAGTATTTGAATTCAGACCTTGGGGATATAGGTGATGGCAATGCTTAGCTGCTCTCCTTAGCTTTTTTTGACAAAATAATTAATAACTCATGTTGAGGGAACACCTCTAAGAACATATTTTATAAACTCTTGAAATAATCCCTCTTCCCCTCTCCAGCTAAGACAGGGGTTGATAACTTATAAAAATTATGGTAAAATAAGTTACCAGGATATGAAAAATGCATTTTACACACAAGTAAATATGAAACAATAGTTTTAATTGTCTTCAAATGACATATCTAAAGAATCTGAGTCTGTTGTTTCTGCCAATAAATATTACATATGAGGGTGCAAATATTTCAAGGTGAAAGCACACTTGTGATTCAAAAACTAATGTACCTCCTTGAATTGGTTTGGGTTTTTTTAAAGACAGATCTTACTACATGAAGCCTTGTTTCATTTTTAACCACACAACTATTTCACAGTAAGGCATGTAGAGGGAAAAATGGCTCTTTATTCAAATGATCCTCTTCATATACAAGCAAACTTGGGGTGCATTTAAAGCATGTTTGTTACTGTGAAGAACTATTTTCCTGCTTAAAACTGACACTCAGTCAGGGAGAGGAAGCAGTGGTAGGTGACTGAGGTGGTGCATCATCATGAAAAATGGAGAGGAAGTAAACCTGAGTGAACAATGCCTGAAGAAACAGGCTGAAATTACCTTATATGCAGTCACTCAGTGAATAGATCATTTACAAGTAGTTAGTAGACCAGCACAGAGGAGAATACTTCAATAATGATTTGCACATGGGGAAAAGGAAAAAATTCACACCATCAATCACAGAAAATTAATATTTTGACTAGATGTGCCTCTCAGTTTGCAGAATGAATAACAAGCAGTTGCCTATGAAAATGATGTGACACATCACAATCACCCAGAAATCCCATGCTTGCCATCAATGTGTTCTTCTTTTTCTTACAATAAGATTTCACCGTTTTTAGCAGTTGGGTCTCTTCTGTCTGCTTGTGCATTTAAAATTCTCACAGGAGAATGTTCTGAAGGTCTAAGGTTTACCACAATTTACAGAGACCAATTCAGCCTTTTCAAGGACATTGGTAAGATCCCAACTTTTGGAATGTGGAGGTGGCAGTTCACAGTCCTATTTTGTTGTCCCACACAGCTCCAGATTCATCTAAGCACAGATTATGTTTGTGCACACTACAAGTATGTGCCTTGCTGTGATGCCTTTACTATGCTCACCTCCAGCATAAAAGCAGTGTGGGACATGGAATCACTGTGTGACCTGAGATGGCCTGAAACTGCTGGAGTATTGCATGCATTTGGGTAACCCAGCAAATGATAGAATATTCTACTACATCAGTAACTACAATACACAGCACATTTAGGCAAAAAAAAAAAAATGGGGCAGGGAAAGAGAAGAAAGAGAAATGATAAAATACCTGCTCTAATGTGGTTTGGCTAATGGAGTAGTGTTTGATTTGAAGAAAAGCTTTGTGATTCTCTAGGACTCTGAAGAGCTCTGCTAAGCAACCCTGACTTCTTGGTACATGGTACTCAAGCAGGTTAAGATGTTGTCCCTGAAAACAAGCAAAAATTATAAAAACAGATAAAAGTGAACATACTTTGTGATGAAACTACACTTGCTTACAATCGGTCTACCTTCAATAGGGTCTCATAGCAGATTCATCTGGAAACTATGACCTTTTAAAAAATAACATATTTTGTCTACATTCATAGAACAAAGAGCGGCTCATACTGAGAATTTTGTGAGGTGACAGCTTGTTAGTCCCATAAAATATATAAAACTTTAGAACAATTTTAATCTAACAGACTAGTGCTGTTACAATGCAGTCTGGGAAAAGGCTGAACATACACAGACACACAGCTGACTCAATACAGACATACCCACAAAGAGGTTCACACCTAAGATAGACATTGTTTCCCATGATTCTTTTCTTAAACACAGTTAAAGTAAAAACCTTTGAGAGTGTTTATTGAAATGTAATCGCTGTAAGTCTTTTATAAGGCTTTGTATTAAATCAAAGAATCACAGTAAAGGCTGAGACTTATCAACTCTGGGCTTTGAAAGCAATCAAAGCAAATACTCCTAGTGACTACACTGTAGTCCTACTTCAGGTGAACACAGATTTGAGTTCAACTTCAATAATAAAAGCTAAAGGAAATTTTCAGTCAGAAAAAAAGCCTTTTTATTTACATTGCCTAAATGCCTGTTTGGGGTTGATTCAACCAACATCACAAGTCAAATTTTTATGAATTGCTTAATAGAAAAAGAAAAGGGATATTCAGATGTACTTTTCCCAAGAAGATAAATACATCCAAACATGTAAATATCCAAACATGTACATACTGTTCTTACAAGTCCCAAATTAATCCTGCCACATATTACAACATGGAGTTTTACCTGTACCTTAAACTGTGTTCCAGGAAAATGCATTTGTAGACAGTCCAAAATCATTCTTCCATAACTTATTTCTTTGCTAAGCCAAACCTTGACAGAATAACCCTCTCCAAACCTGGGAATGGGACACAGAAACATAAATTCATGAGGACACCATGAAGACAGGGAGAACATTTGGTTCAATTGATTTTCCTACAATTCTATCAAATATCATGCACGCCTACTGCATTACCACTGTGATTTTACTATAATGCTATTGAACAACAGAACTTCAATGAGAAAGTTTTAAAACTAATAATAACAGAGACAATAAATATGTTATGCCTAATTTTAGTTACTAGTGTGTTTCACTACTTAATATACCTGAACTTTTGTTAAGTAAACTATGCTTTAATTGCTAGATTGCTTTGAGTGGTCAGTATAAAACTATGAAGATTACCGATCACATATACAGAAAAAGAAAAAAAATCCTTCAACTTTTCTAATGAGAAAAATGGGCTTGTAGCACTATTTTTCAAATCCAATAACAAAGCTGCACCTTCAAAAGAAGATTTCAGCAGTGTGAGTACAATGGTGTTTTAAAGATATGCAAAGGCAAGTGCAGGGATATTTAGGGAGATGGCAAAGTTAACAAATTTTCTTTGACTTCTATGACCATGCAATCTCTCTCAGAATAATTTAGGAAATTAACTTTTCTTTTTCAACACAAATGTGATAAAAGTTAAGTACAGCCAATCTAACCAACACTGTCTTTTTTATTAGCTTTACTCACTGCTGATGGTTATTTGGGAAAGTTGCAATAAACCAGTGAATATTGAAATGACAACTATGTTCTTATGCACATTTCTTAAGCAATGGAGATTGTCTTGCATCAGTCCCCAGACTGGGGTGCGCAGACAGAGCTCAGCAGAGACATGGGACACAAAGGCGCTGTGCTGCACCCCTTCCCTCCTTTGCAGCTACATGTCCTCCTCCTTTTGGGTTCTCCTTCTTGGTTAATCGCTAGAGAAAAACACCAGCAGGGGCCACATCAGAAGAGCTTTCCAGTGCTATAGCTCTTCCCTGTTGCCAGTGAGCAAGGGAAAGGCAGAGCTGAAAGGGGGACAGGGAGTTTGTGCAGCATTGCCCATGTCTACTCAGAAATCTGTCACTTCCACTCAGCACCAGTCCCTCATCCTTCATTCCAGCGTAACTCCCTTTTCTTCCTTCTCCAGTGTGGCAATTGCTCATTGCCAAATCCTTTATTCCAGTGGTTTAGTTCCTAGTGATTACCACTGTAACATGCCCTTGTGCCAAAGCCCTCCTCTCTGGTGTCTTTCCTGCGTGCAGCTCATGACTTAGGGCAGCAGCTGGCTTAATTGGGTCTGACTGGTGAGAGGCACATTTTCATGTCATCAAAGCAGAGCATATATCACAGCACACCCTACAATGCTGCCCTATTTCAATACATAAAAAAATGTCTACAGATTATCAATCAAAATATAGAAAGAACTATTTTGAGATATATGTCCAGTTTAACCAGTGCATGAATGATTCCCAGCAAAATATTCCACATGAAATGCCACATGTTCCTCACCTATAATCCGTATACAGCAATGTAAGGGCTTTAACTTTTATTTTGCATTGAATCAGAAACTCTGTTTTTATAAAGGAAAAGTCGGCATTGATTTAAGAGCAATGCAAGTTTCCACGATGAAAAAAAATAGACTGCAGATTTGATTCTATTAAGAATTTCACATGAATTCAAAATGCAATTTCCAAGGATCTCAAACAAAAATCTTAACTTTTTATGTAGCACAAAACACTGGCAGCTTCTGCATAAAAATGAAAAACCCCATCACTGATAAATGAGCATAGGTTTTTTTAGCCTATTTGGTTGTTAGTGGGATTTTTGTGGGTTGTTTTTTGTTGTTGCTGATTTTTTCTTTGGTTGGGTTAATTTCTTGGAGTAAGAAGCATCCTGATGCAGTCTCCAGTCTGCTGGTTCCTGAAGGATGTTTCATGAACTAAATTGTATTGAGTCCAGACAGCAGGGTACTAAATATTTACAGGAGAGTGTAGCCTGACAGACAAACAGCGCTGATTCATCAGAGATCCAGAATTAGGTGGAATCCAAAGCAGTGTCTGGCAGATTTGCTTTGCAATGATTTACTCTGTTTTAAATAGATCTCTAATTAAATGTTTTAAATGCATAGCATCATCCCTGAAAAAAATACATGCAACAATAAAAAAAGTTGTTACAAAGATGGATACAGTTAACAAGGGCATTCAATTTAGTTGACAGCTAACCTGAGGCAACATTTTACAAGAGATCATTGATTCTGATCTTTTTTTTTTTTGGCATTCCTATACAACGACCATTGAATTACAGTTTGAAAAATGCTGGTTTATGGAGACATTCAACAGTCTCATAAAATGAAATTGCTGTATGCAGTGAAGTTTCCAAAGAAAATGAATCAAAATTCTGATTAGCAAAGACAGAGGAGTCTGCGCAACTTTGGTTTAGTTCTAAATTGTAAATGGCATAAGTGCCAGCATAGCACCAAAAAAAAACTTTAAAAGATTTTATTCTTTTGGCTAGTCAAGTTATGATGCTTCTGTACCTTGATTTTATACTTCATTTTAGTACAAGAGCTCCCCATATAGAGTAAGCCGATCAGCAATAAACATTTCCCCCTGCTATAATCAGCAAGCTGCTTTTGGCAGTGCACTGAGGAAATGGAAACTGAGTTGGCCATTTTGTTCACTTTGTTTTCCTCTCTGATTCAAACAATTCAATTAATTCAGAAACACAAAGTGGACTTACAGAGGAAACCACAATCTGGTTTGATTAGCACTGTTAGCATCAAACCTTTAGCACCTGAGAGCTCAAGACCTAAAGAGGAAGACATTATCATTAGAATGGCCTAAGTTGAGCCAGCAGACTCATTCAGCAGCCATCTGCTGCAAAAGATTCTTCATTTCTTCAAAGCTATTCAACAGAGAACACATCATGCACTGCCATGTTCCTTTAACTACACCTGCATTTATATTTTTGTATAAACAAACACACAAAACCACATATTCTGACAAAATCAAATATTTTTCTTCTCTCTATCCTTCCACTTTTTCCTCAAACTCCTAGCTCATGCTTGACTTTCACCTCATTAGTGGTTCTGGGAGTACAATTTATTGAGTGTTTTTTCTGTTAAAATGCCAACATGAGACTGAAGCTAAACTATAAATTCTCAAATTTACTTTAAACTAATTAACTTGACTATTTAAAGACAGCATCAGCTGCAGAAGCAGGAGCTTAGCAAAAATTACGCAAGTTTATTTTTTATTTTTTATTATTAATTTATTTATTATTATTTATTATCATTGTTTATTTTTATTATTATATTATTTTAATCTTTTTACTATTGTTTATTTATTTTTATTTTTTTTATTATTACAAGTCCACACTTTTAATTTACATAGGTTCTCAAGGTATCTGATCACTCAGATAACAAGGGAGCAAAAGGAAGATAAAAGGTAGCAAGAAATGGAAATATTTCCATGCACGGAATTACTAAAAAGGCTAAAACATTTCATCATGAGAGAGATGACGAGGCAATCAAAAAGTATTTTTAGGGAGCCCAGAATAATGACTAAGCAACGAAAATAAGAAATAACTCTTCACTCATATGTTTTTCATGCAAGAGCAGGGGTCAAAGAGTTAAATTATAGGAAAAGAAATGCCAAGTCAGTAAAATGAAGGAATCTTCCTTACACTATGTAGAGAAACTGTACAATTCATTGACATGGGATGTTCTAGATGTCAGAACTTGACATGAGTTGAATAAGAGACCAGAAAAACTCATGGTGGGGATCCACTAAAATCACTTCTGACTTAAGAACCCTATAAAAACTGCTGAAGGTGGTTGAGTAATGTGGTAAAGTAACTTCCTGTGCTTATCTTGTTCCTGTACTTTTCCCTTTTGATCACTTTCAGAGAGAGAATACTGTGCTAGCAGGTGTATAATCTGATCTCAGGCTTCTTTTGGTATAAATACCCCCAAGAGGAGATCAGCCTGGGTAAATCACCCAAATGGTTCCTCAGTTCTTGGAAGTTTTGCAGCCCCACAGCCCCACTACCAGCAGTACAAAAATAGTTTATGTAAATCGACTTCATATATGTGTCTACACAAGCTCCAGTCACACACTGAAATAAAGTGTAACCAAATCTATACTGAGGAAGTCTCCTGGATGCTTTCCTGGTCCTCTTTTAACCTTGCAATGGTAATGGAAGTGGATTTAGTGGCCCAAAGGCTGAAAATTCTCACAAATATCAAGGAAAGGAGCTGCCACCTGGGCATGGTAGCTTCTCAATGTTCCCTTCTGCCCATTCCTTGGAGGTCCTGGTTCAGAGGTTTGAATGGGGACAAGAGCCCCTGTTGAAACACAACTGAGCCTGCATTTGGTCACAAGGAGTCCCTAGAGGAATTAATCCAATAGGTTTTCTTAAGCTTTACCCATGAAAACCTGTTTTATATGAAGGGTGAAAAAGAAAGTACATTATCATGAGACTTCTATTTGCTTTAAAAATAAAAAAATCTGTATTTTCATTTAAAAGGCTTAAGAGTTTGCTCAAATCAACAAAACCAAACTTTGAAACCACTGTTTTAAGTTACAGCAGGGTTCAGGATAAACAGTTCATCAAATCACACTCTTCCCAAAGCCTATTCACCAACTCTACTATCCCCCAGTAAAATTTGCTGAATGTAAACTCAGGAAATGAAGAACATGGCCCTATTTCCTAAACTTTGAGGAATAAGAAGAGCATCTAATCACCCATATGCTTTTCTTCCCTGCTAATCAAAGAGTACATTTCCTGGACAATGTTGTGCTATATTTATACATATATTCACATCAAAAAATTGCAGCTCACAGAAAGTTTACTGATTGAAATATAATGTGCATACTTTGTGTATGCACTAGTTCAATCAAAGGACTGCTTCAAAATAATGTTATTGGATAAAAAATAAAAATAGCAAAGAGAACATTGGCACTTAATGTCTGCAAGGAACAGCATCTTTTAGAATATGTGCCATAAATCAAAGAGAAGGAATAATATTCTACTGTGCTGTTTATCCCTCTGCTTTGGTTTACACTCATTTGCAGGCAGATATGGTTCTACTTTCCCTAAGTGAATAGAATCACAGAATCGTTTAAGCTAAAATAAACCTCATCTAGGCAAGGTAACTTAGTTACACCAGTATAATTGCTGAGGCATGGAATACACATCCAGGTCATTCCTCTCACAGCTTTAGACACAAATACAATTTACAAACAGAACAAATCTTGAACAACATTGAAAACAAAACACTTTGAAAAACATTGGTAAAATGAAAATAAAATTAAAATAAAGCTATTAAAACAAAATAATCACACTTTAAGATATTTTTAAATCACACAATGTCTTTAATTGTTTCATCCATTAAAAAAAAGTCAATACCAAGGAAAAAAGGTAATTAATTTTTAAATACTTGTATTTTTTAATGCTAAAAATTGTATTTACAATTTTATTTACAATACAATGCTAATACTTGTATTTTTAAATGCTGAAATCAAATTGAAATACCCTGTCACTTTTAAAATGGAATTTCCTTCTGCATTTATTCAGAACCTCAGCCTTGCTGAACAGATAAACTTGATTAGATGCAAACAAACAGACATAAATAAATTATAAAGTCTCTCTTCCATGTACTATTCATAGAGTTTGTTTCATCATTTTTAAGTAATCATGACTTTTCCAGGGTAACAATAGAAACACAAAACCAGTTATTAAAATGATGACTAACACTTGTTCAGGTATATTGTACATGAACTATTTGTTCACACACATTCAGGCTTTCATATCAAACCATCTGAAGTTAATTTCTGTATTCAATATTATATTGTCATAACAGTGACAGTCCCAGATTAGGAGCAGTGCAGGGTACAACTTTGCCTTGCTCTCTGTGCGCTTGTAAATTTTTAGGTGTGATTTCCAAATATGTGGTGAAACCCTAAAAAAAAATCTCAATAATTGTTTAAACAGGTGCACACATAAATATCTCTCCATATTTGTGCTTGTTTGTCTGTACATACTGCCAAGTATCAGGGATTTTTTATTCTTGCATTATTTATATATTTCACTCCCAGAGAAACAGGAGCAGCAGTGCTGTAATCCTGTGTAAAGCTGATGGTACAGCCTATAAAGAACCCAAACTGTTTCCTCAAATCACCTTCTGGGGCTCAGCAGTGAAAAAGGCAGGAGTAACATTATCATTGTGTTGCTATGACTGGGTTTGTGTGTACTGATTTTTAATAACATAATAATCATGATATTACACACTAAAATATCTACTAAAAGACTTTATTAATACCTCCAGGTCAAATTTAAACCTAAAGAGTGTTTACATCAAATACATCATCACACAGCACCTTGTAATGAAATTCCTATTGTGAATGCCTGACAACATACACTGGATGTACCTGCTCAGACAAGTGGCTTTATTTACTGCAATGTCTAGAAAATGCTGCAAATGAGACAGCAGAATGATGAGAGAAGGGACAAGAAAGGGAAGAGAGTGCTTCATGGTTCTGGAACACCCTGGGGAACCAAATCTTACTCTTTCATCCTCATGCACTTGTGTGGTCTGTGGTGACTCACTTAGACCACATTTTTCTTTAGTGCTTTCCTGTCTTCTTAAGGGCCTACCTGGAAACCAAGGGCTCCAGTTGGCAGGGAGAATTCACAGTGCCTCCTGGAACACCCACAGCTACAGCTGAAGTTAACTGGAGTTTTGCTTTGAATGCAATGTTGAACAAAGGTAAAATATTTAGTCATAAACTGCTCAGACGGACTACCCAAACCCTTTTAACTTTAGCACCAATCTTTGGTTACTCCTCTATAAAATGGGAGTAATTATTTCAAATCAAGTTTCCCAGAAGTGCTGTGGAAAACAAAATGCTAATAATACTGTATTTTAGAACAGGTTTGAAAAACTCCTAGTAAAACACATACTAGGGAAAGAGGAGACTATGAAATCTTAAGCAGCTGCTGCTGATTTAATGACTTATTTAGAGATACGATGCACCATCCTGTGAAAAACAGCATAAAAATGACCAAAAAAAAGCGCATTCTAATGCACATGCACAGTAAGGCTGAATAAATATTGTACAAAGTTTTAGGAGAGTCAAAAGATATTGCTCATTCCTGAACTCTTAATCTGTGTGGTTTTTAAGAACTCTTTTCTTCAAACTTTCCTCTTGAAAGACAAACTAATAGCTTTGTTACATGATTATACATCCACTGCTTTAATACATTTTTCATGTACAACAGGAAGACTTTATTTGGTCAAGAAGAATGAAAATTATATTAATTTTTATATTTTATAGCATATAAGAAGCTTATTGCTAGTACGTCAATTAATAACACTGTGTCCACCAAAGGCTGAAATATTGATAAGAATTTTAATTTTAATCCTCTCTTTTCCATATAAGAAAACTACATGTGTAGGTTTGAGGAAAGCAATAAAATATTCTCAATCAGCCTTTAAAAAAAAAGGGTAAAATATGAATAGTCTGCCAACATGTTTTCCATTCTAAGTCTTTAAGTGCACAGATAAGACTTGCAGACCCCTTTAATCCTCCCTGGCTGAGAGAAAAGGACAGAGTGAGGACAAGTAAAGGAACAACATGAAGACACCAAGGTCAGTGAAGAAAGAGTCAAGTCCCATATAGGAGGGATGAGGAGATGCCTTGACTTTGGGGCTGAAATCCTCATGTAAAGCTATGGAGAAGAATATAACTGACACATCAGACTCTTTTCCCCTGTAACTCGCTGAAAGTACCGGGAGAAGAAGTGTTCAAATTGTAGATATGAGAAAAGGCATCTATGCTAAAGCAAGCAGATGTTGACATAGCTGTGATCCCAAGAGATGTTTAAACAGAGAGAGGAAGAAGAGTGATGAAGACTCTTTGCCCCCAGGAAAAGAAGAAAAGCTCTGTTCTCAGAGATGAAGATGATCTCAGAAATAGATAAAGAGAACCTTCACTCTTGAACAGCTCATCTTTAAAATAGAACCCTTTAAGTTGACATGGCCCATAAATGCAGCTGTGGGAAAGCTGTGAAAGATGGAAGGATCTTCACAATTTCAGATTTCCGTGTGGCTGCTATTCATGGAAATTAAAAGCCATGAGAGAATTGTTTTCCTGTGGAGAAGTCTCCATAAATTCACAAGAGGGACTCCTCTCCCTCTTCACTTGGGACTCCAAGATGAATAAAAACTATTCTAGAGATGATTAACTGAGTGAATTGTTTCTGTACATCATTAGAGGGAAAGAAAAAGTTGGGGGGCGGAAGGGGAGCGTAAGTGTTCTGAAGATTTTATTCTAATTCTTATTATTTCTGTTTCTGTTAATAAAGTTTTCTTTGTGTCCTTTTAAAATTTTGAGCGTGCTTTGTCTTCTTCCTAATCCTATCTCACAGCAGGAAATGAGTAAGTGTATTCTAGTGAGTGCACTGTTGTTTGGCCAGCACTGAACCCACCACATTAATTGGTGCATTGGCCAGGAAATCTCAAATTGGCAAATCAAAACCACTACACAGCTATAGCAAATGAATTAATTGTTGGGTAATTTAATCAGATGGCTTGCTGATAAAATTTGAGAAAAGACTTGATGTCCAGCACCTGACAAATTGGTATGGGTTTTTCTGATATGAGAAGTCTGTCCAGATGGCCCTAGAATGAAGGATAATATTCAAAATGTTGTTCTCAGAGAACTGGCCAGCTGTATCTCACATGAAAATGCTTTTGTGAATTTTTTAAAAAAGCATTAAGTATAATAGAGAATACTGAAGAGAGCATTTAAATGTAATCCATTCACAATTTAGAGTAATTGACTCTGTTGGCAGGAGTTGTCTAAAATTAGGCTTTAATGGGCACAACTGTTAACACATCAATCTCAGACAAACTACATCTAGAACCAAGAAGCTAACTTTTGAAAATTGCCCTTCAGTTTGTTCTTCTACCCAATACATTTCTTGATATTTTTTATAAATTTGCCACCTATAATAAAAAAGCCTTTATATAGAAGTTTGACCCTTATTATTCTGCTGATAAACATCTGTGGATACTTTAAATCTGTTTAAACATATATAAATATAGTCAAGGTTCAGCAGCTGGGGGCAGAAACCCAAACATTGACATTTGTAGTGAGAAGACATTTTGGGAAGAGCATTTTCTGACAGGCTTGCAGAAGGTCTGGAAAAATGGAACAAGTCTCATACGTTAGAAGCAGCACCACTTTTTATATCCCTATGAAGCATTTATGTCTCACATTAGCATCTTCCTGGAGTTCACCCATACCCTTCATAGCAGAAGTTTGTCCTGCCATCTGACAAAGCTGTATTCAGTCCACAATTACGATCTTTCACATCTGCCAAGGGCTGGAAGTGTAGCCAGAGAGAAAGAGCTGAATCCTTGAACTCCCCAGCATAGCAAAGAAGCAAATTTAACAGGGCCCCAAGGAAGACCCATTAAACCTTCATCACATATCAATCAAAAAGGTGATCATAATCTGGACTCCACAGGCTGGACTGGTACTAAAGAATAAACAAATGAAACAATTTTGAGGACTTCCATCAAGACAGAATTCAACAAGAAGGGAAGAAAGAATGTCATTTTAGTATATGTGCCTACATTTAGAAGAGGAAGAAATTTCTTGAGATATAGTAATGGAATCACGTGTAATATCAAAATATGCTTCTATTTCTTACAGTACAGGATTTAGTGTTTTATAAATAAAAGCTGTATCAAAGTTTTCTTTGGTTTAAGTATTCATGTAGTGTTTACATTTCTCTCCTTGCAATCTTCAAGGCCAGATCAGGACATGTTTTGATTTCAAAATATTTGTTCAATTTGATTTGTAGAAACAAATTGAAAACAGACTTAAGGATGTCAAGAACTGCTTATAAATAAGAACAATTTTTAAAAAACAAGCTGTAAAATCCAACAAAGAAACCATGATAATCTACAACTCTCACTCCAATAATTTATTTTAGTACTATTCTTTCCTGTTAATATGAATGTGTATATTACTATCCTGATTCATTCACACACATAGAACAAAAAAAAAATCCAAAAATGCAAACTTTTAGAGTATTGGTAATTAAATTAAATCAGATGCAACAAAATCAGTTTTGCTTATGCTTTCATTATATTATTTCATAGAACATTGTTTTTAAACAAAATATAAGAGGTGATTTTTTTTTTCCTGTGAGATGGTGCATGGGACAAATACAATAGACAGTGCTAATTGCAGAAAAACAATGAAACACTAGGAAAAAAATGGTGATTATATCAGTAGAGCTGGCTGTTAAGGAAAACATCCTTCCTTCCAGGTAGAAATTTCCTAATAGCAGCTTAGATTTACTAATCCTTGTGGTCTACCACTTTAGAAGAAACAGTATTTTGCTCTGTATGGCAATGAGAATGATAGGGCTATTAAATCATAGGAAAACTGGAAGGAAGGAATCACTCAATACTCTTCCAAGTCCTGGAATCTTTTCAGGATGTTCACAGGTGGAGCAAAAAGTGATAAAATGAAGATTTTAAAATTATTTAAAGCTTAATTGTTTCAATGAATTTCTTTGGAATTCTGCCTCTTTGCCCCTTTCCCACCTCATGTAGATGCAGGAATCCTCTATATGGTACAAGGTAGCATACCAGGAAATGTCTTCAAGTAAGTTTGGAAGTCTGTTGCACAGAATCTACAATGTTTTTTAATCTGTTAACAATTACTTTAAGTGTTAAGTGTGTGATAGCCTGGGTTTTATGATAAAGGATCATATTGGCAAGTGTTGGAGGGATGTTTGGAAGCTAGACTAAGCAACAAAATAACAGGAGTACAGGAACAGTCTTTGACATCTTCCTAGCACTTGTCAAAAGACTTCCAGAGAAAACACAGAAATGTCTTTTCTGAAAGCTTTAGCAGCTGTGTGTGTGATAATTTAAGACTGTGCTCTCTACAGTGGTCTTGTTTTTCCAGCCAAGGAAATGTATCAAGCAGTCAGAGGAAATTCAGAAAATTGTATTATTTTAATTAAATCTTTTGATAAAGCTCACAGCTATTTTTTCTTAATAAAGGGTTCTAAAAATTAAAAAACATTCAATAGGTTCCTGAACAGTTAGCATGGAAAATTTGGAGACCAAGTCAATCAATAAGCTAGGAGTTAGAGAGATTTTAGTCCTGCCTTAAATGAAAAATCTTCGTGCAGCTTGAACTACACAGTTTGTGTAGAAAGTCTCAGCAATATTGATCTCAAGTGCACATATTTTCCCATGTGAAGGTCACTGATGGACATATATTAAAAAACTGCCATGGAACACAAACCTGCTGACAGTATGAAATATTTGTAATATAGAGAAGGTGTGATTTTTACAAAGTTACAATGATTAAAAAAATAATTTCTATGAACATGACTGCCAAATATTCTTATTATGACCTTGCTTTAGAGAATTTGAAAGAGGCACTCATAAAGCCTTGATTCTGGAATGGCTGATCTGTGACTATCTCTACAGATATAACAGTACTAATATAATCTCAGTAAGAAGTAATATGATGACACTTCCAGCAGGATACTTCTGCATTGATTTACTAACTGTGATCTGAAAGACGTTTATCTACAGAGGCAGTGCAGCAAATTGAGAAATGACTGCCTTATTTATATGAATACGGTGCATACTTATGAGTATGCTTTTGATGTCTTGTTTCCATAAGAGGGACGATAGAAAGATGCTGCTAAAGGAAACATCAGAAGTGTCAAAAAATTACAAAGTCACTGATAATATAAAGGGGAAGGTAGCCTTTGTGGACTGTCTGATTTTGCCCTCTCAAGGTCGAGCGGACAAAACAGAGACATGTACTCCATCCAGAGGATCTGAAACATAAAAAGTGAAGACTCACATTCATCCCAGCTAACTTTATACACTCAACTGAAGTGCCCAAGTAATACCATTTTTTCTGAGTTGGGGGACACACAACTTCAAAAAGCATTTTCACCTGTCTAAGATCTGCACTGTCCTCTACGAATGATCTGTTTCTCATACAAAAGAAATAAAGGATGCCTTCACACTCACTAATCTACTCCAGCCAGGGAGATAACAGGCCACCCTATGCTAGGAAATTTGGGAAGAGACAAGATGGCAAAGGCCAAGACCTAGATATGAAAGAGGAAGTGCTGCCAATAAATTGACTTCTCATGCCTGCAGAAATTGAAGCAAATAGGCACTTAAAGTTGTGCAAACATGAAAAAAGGCTACAATCACACAGAATCATCAGAATTAGAGATGCCGATATCAACGTTTTCTCCACTATCTGGATTGTAATATCTCTAACTAAAAGTTTGTCTCCATGAAAAAAAAACTTGTAAGGAGGGAGCTAGTGTGAGTCAGGCCCATCTTGCTAATGTAGTTACGAAGCAAGGATCTATGGTTCTACCCAAAGGAAAGACCAGGAAACCAAAAGGGTTGTCACAGCACAAGAAGTTGTCCCAAGCACATAACTTCTGCCTTATAAGCATGGCAGACAGCAATTCCAAAGTATTTCTGTAGAGCTTGTTCCCAATATCAAGTGCATCTGCATTTAAGAGAACTAAGTGCTGAGCTAGTACAAAGCAGTGTAGCTTTGCTGCTTGCAAATGAGCTGTATCGTCTTACACAGCTGACTGTCTGCATGTCCTAACAATTACATTTACAACTGAATGTAAATGTTCTAGCTATAAGTTGCAGCAACTTTCCCCTCAGCTTCCGATCCTGTTTCCTTTATGGTGGTTTGAGCACATCCTCTGAATTAAACATTGTCATTAATAGATATTAAATTAACTCATGAGCAGAGTTCAAACAGAAAAGAGGCTTATGCACACTAGGAAAAGGCTGCAGAAAACAGCATAAATATCTGCAACTGTCAGTGAATTTGGTAGGAAGCAGAGAGAGTTCAAAGTAGATGCTCGTACTGGCTGCTGACCTGTTAAAAACACTTCTTTCTGCTATGAAAAACCCTCAGAAGGAAACAAACTGTATTTCATTGCCATGTCGTAGTCTCACAATGTATTCTTTAGATTATGTGCAGAAGTGCTTCATTTTAGATGCAGATCTGTCTCTTTCATTTACCAATGCAGACTACAAAGCATTTTAGCAATGTCACATGTCAATTTAGCTTGCTAAGTTATCTTAATTGGCTCTTTTTTAAATTCAGTGACAGCAGGCAAAAGATGCTCTTAGCGGTCATAAGTGCTTATGCCTTAGCACAACTAAAGCATCTAGCCAGTTCTTAGGTTGAATAAAGATGCAGAAGATTTGATGTTGATGCATAATACCTGTTTTTAATGTGCTGGGGAGAGCCAAGACACTTGAAAGCTCCGTTGACCATAATAGCAAGCCTTGTGCAGAGAGCTTCACATTCTTCCATACTGCAAAATAAATTGAGGGGGAAAAACCAAATAATTAGTAGTGAAAACAGAGAACATTTTTTATACCTAACTTTAGTTAAAGTGGAAGAATCTGGACAGATGCAAAACAGGCACATAAAACCTTTGACTTCAAAGGGTGATAGTCAAAGTTATAACCCTAATCAGTATGTACCAAAAGCTGTTTCCACATGACAGCTAGAAGAGAGCCTTAAACCATCATTTATGTTTTAGTCCATACCTTATTGGACAATTCTGGTCAGAATATAAAGGTACCATTACCACAGACAAATGCCTCATAAGCAATCTCAGGAATGCCACTGACAGAGTCATGAACTCTGTTACTCTCTTTAATGTGTGTTCATGGTTATTCTGAGCTAAAGGATAAAGGGAGAAGATGGAAAAGCTTGCTCAGCCTTTCTTTTGCATAGCACATGGCCTTGAAAAAAAGTTACCCTTAGCTTGATTGCAGGATAGAAGCCAATCCAAACCGCTACAATCCAAAGAGAATTTAGGAAATGGAAATGCATCTGAATAGAAAAGCAGGGTCCTCCTAGATGTGACTGCTTCATATGATAAATAATAGCTTTGACTTGTAAAACTTATGGCAGATGGGCTGCTACCCTTCATATTATGCAGAATTGTGTGAGCAGCTTTTTCACAGGAGCATTTTAGACCAGTCAGGACGCACCCACCATCTCAAAGAGTACTCAAAGACGCTTGGTCTTCCTACAATTCCCTGTGTGCCCTCCCCAGTCCTTCTGAGACAGCTAAACAAGAGGGGTCTTGTGTGCCTCAGCCATGGGCCAGTCCAAATCAAAGTGCTTTGACTGAACAAACATTGGCAATTAAGTTTTGCCCTAGGAACAATTTCCTTATAATGTGACAGGGCTGTGGTGAGAACTGCCAAACTGCTGTGCCTGAGACAGACAGGGAGAGGGCTGACACATCTTCCCACAAATCAGGAAATTCACTGAATAACTCCTAATGCTCCTCTTGGCATAATGCTCCCCAGCTGTGGCAAAATTACACAAATTTAGGGCTCTAGGGACAGTTGACAAAGCCTCACTCCTGCCCAGTTAAAACAGAAGTTTTGTCTCAGATTTGTAAGTAAAAAAATTGTCTTGGAAAAGTAGGTGAACAGCCCTCAAAACCTGGTTTTTACACAGCAAACCCTCTCCATACCTTCCACATGTATTTGTTGACATGTATGAAAGTTCTCTTAATATGTAAAATTCCTGTATTTATACAAGTAAATAATCTCAAAGCCCCAATGGCCTTCAGAAAATAGTATAAATAGTATAAAATAATTTCTCCTTCCTTCACCCTGGCACAACAATGTGAACAGTAACACTGTACTTATTGTCTGCTTCAAGTCATTAATTTGTAGAACTAAACGTGTGGTTAGTACAATTTGATGGATTTTGTTTGTTTACATCGTATCAGTAATGAGATCACAGGTCTCTTCTATTTAGCTGGTGTTTGACCAACTAAAGGTTCTTATACTGGGCTGAAAAGTCAAAGCATAGTTTTTTCCTGAAAATCATGGAGCTGAATTCACAATGCATAACCCACTTTCCCTAAATGAGTGTACTGGTAAGCACTTGGGCTGGTAAGCACTTGGCCATCAAACACAGGTACATTACTTTTAAAATTCAGCTTCCGTAAATAAAACAGTAAAAAGTTTCTGGAGAATTGTTCCATCAATAATGGACTGGGACAACAAATTCATCTTAACAATATCTAAAAAAAATAAGAACATAGAAAATATTGGAAGAAGTTTGGCTACATTCCTTTATTAATTCATCTATACTTCAAATCTCATTCAGTCAAATGTTTCATTGTTGTCCTGATTATTGAATTTTGTCTTCTCTGGACATGTTTTCATGATCTTTCCCTCATTTAAAGGAATTTTATATATAATACCATATATATATATATATATATATATATACATTACCTGAGGGAACATTTAATTTATTTCATTTCACTATAGATGTTACAAAACAGTATTGATGTTTCCTCCATTAAACTAATATGCCAGTGACCATATCAGAGAACTGACAAGGTATTTAATGTAGATGGACTCTTCTAAGAGGATGGGGTCTCTCCTACCATTTCCAGTAATGCATAAGAGAATAGCTGATGCATCCATCTTGAGGATGCCATGGCTTACTCTTTTCACATACTGATGCAAATCAGAAAATTAATAAAATCAGAAGGTTTTTCACTCACACCTCCTTTTGTAAGGATTTTTAAGGTAGCCAAACACAAAAAGTAACCTGATGTTCCAAGCAAGAATAGACACTACAACACTGAGCAAAAAGAGCATGGAAAATGAAGAATTACATCATCTTTGCTGTGCTTGCAGCCCCTTGAGCAACACTCTATTTTTTAAACATTAAATATGAAAAATATTTGGGATTTAAATAGGTTTCTTTTTCATGAATAGGAAGGAATTACCATAAAATTTCAAAAATTAATCTGTGTTTCACAACAGAGTGAGCATGTCTTCAAAATAAACTCCTCTGCAGCACAGGAATATGCTGGCTGCTGGGATAAGGGTCTTACCTGTGGGATGTCAGCACAGCTGCACAGCCATCCTGAACTTCCTTCAGGATAGCTTTCCAAAGGTACCGTTTAGAGCAGGGATCCATCCCAGAGCTGGGCTCATCCTACAGGAAAAATGAAAATGACACAACAGCATGGAAAAAGCCTACCACAGGTTCTGCCCAGCATGAAGAATTAACACAATTCACAATGAAATCATATATTTTTCTCTTTAAATGTCATGTTTTCAGAGGGCCACTTAAGTGACACCCTGATCTATGTTTTACTTTAACACATACAGTTTAATGTCTAAATTTATGGAAGGCACATTTTAGTAAAGAAGTATATATATATATAAACAATATTTAAATATAATCTATGTGTACTTACAAATGTTTATCATGTATATAAATTTTTAGATATCATATATGTATAGCTATAAGTATTTATTTATTATATCTGTTTAATTATATTCATATACTCTTTTTGATAAGAGAGACTTGGAAGTGGTTCTTCTCATTTTCTGGAAAGATTTGGTGACTGTTTCTGATCTGCATACACATCTGCCATGAGCACAAACAACTGGAGAAGTCCTATCACTCCCAGATGTCTACACTGCCCATCCCACATCCAGGTGTTTGATAAGATGTTTGGATTTAGCATCTTATACCAGTTAGTCCCACAGCCCTTTTAAGAGGAATTTTCAACCACAGAGGAGAGAATCCACAGGATAAAATAACATTAACTCAGTGCAAAGAAACTGGCAAACCCATTTCCCACTTGGATGGCTTTCATGGAAAAAGACATGCTGCTACAAAATCCACATTGCCCCTTCTTATCTATTCCTCCTTTCCTCCCTAAATCAAATTTTTAACTTCATCCATTCATAGAAACAAAAGGAATTATATTTGATTGATAAATCCAGTCTCTGTCATTACAAAACTAGGAAGAAGGAAACTCTTCCAGTTGCTTTTTATCCAGCAGAATTCCATGGGCAGTGTCAGCACCTGTTAGACAAGTATGGCTTTGCCCAGAGTATTTTCAGCAAGGAATCCCAGCTGAAACCTGGAAGCAAAGTTTTCAAGAAACAAAGCAAACAAAACATCCAGTTTGAAGCTAATTTTAGTGCTTCACTACCAATGACAGAGGTTAAAAAATTTAGTTCAGTCTCCCATTAACTGTGGATTGCTAACAAAGAAAGCATAAAATGAAATAAACATAAAGCAACCTACAATGTTGCTCAAATTAATAGCTATGATCCTGGATGCAATTGAAAAGCAGATTCCGTAGTTTATATTGCTGTCTTCACTTTCGGACAAAATAATAAAAAAAACCCCTCCTTTTAAAATACTGAAAAAATCCTTTCGCTTTCTAAAGCCAGCAAATGTTTTAAAGAATTTTACATTTTAGATATCTGCCTTTCCTCTTTTCATTCTATATGCAACAGTCTGTGCCCTGCAGCAAAAAGTAGGCTGAAATGGGTACTTGCAGTAGTACACTGTCATAAAGACATTCAAAACCAGTTGGAGCATTTCTTAAGATCAGGAAAAAAACACTGATTTAAGATAATCTCCTCCTTTTACTAGCTGAACAAGGGCCAGTTAAAGCATAAAATGCAAATAAAACGTCTTCTCTTAGAAGTGAGGCAACAATAGGCAGTTAGAAGCAGCAAAATATGTCTAATCTTCTGAAACACAAACCCTAGAGAACATTTATTTTATCTGGTTCTGGTTTACCTGTGATCTTTTCCTGGAAGCCCAGGAATCCCCCTCAACTCTGAGGAGCAGCTTTCCTACCCGTGACTGTTTTGAAAGGTTTATTGCACTGGTTTAGCTCTTCCCAGCCAAGTTTTAAGAAAGTGAGGTTCAATATTCTCTAGTGAAACAATAGGCAATGGCATGAAACAGAATGCAATGTTGTAATAATGCAGTTCTCAAAGCTTTGTAGCTCCCTGATCTTCAATACAGAAGGCATTGTTCACACTGGAGTGGCCAGTGTCAGGCCTAAATGGGCAGTAGCGTGCAAGAGCCAAAACAACCTGGGATAAATAATTCAAATTAATATAATTCAGAAATATTGCTTGATTGGGTGACTTGTAAATGCAACAAAATGTAAGAACTAGCCAGATTTATGAAATAAATACAACCTAGTAAGAATTAGGAGTATCCTGAAAGAACATGGGTCAATTAAACATGTATTTGCACCATGGAATACTACAATTGTATTTGTGTTTATGGCTGTTTTTTTGCTCACCCAATTGCTCCAAGGAAAAAAAAATAGGAAAAGAAAAACAATTTCACTTTCTATTTTTGGGAGCACTGGAGAATTAAATTAAAGCCATTAATACAGCAGAACAAAGAAGACAGTTGTACATCAATTACTCACGGACGGATCAGGAAAATACCTGATTTTCTTTAGAGCAGCATACATGACAAGAAAATTCAATGTAGCCCATTTTCCATAAACACAATATTACTCACCAGTAAAAGTATTTGGGGTTTACCAACTAAAGCCACAGCAGTAGAGAGCTTCCTCTTTGTGCCAGCACTGTACGTTCTCACCAGTTTGTCAGCATGGGCATTGAGGTGTAACCTGTTAACAAGGTCCTCTGCAACCTGTGGTTTGCAAATTTGAAGGCCAACAAAGATGAGCCAGATTACATAGCATTTGTGCATAGATTAAAAGAACATTCTGTTCATACATGTTAAGAAAATGTACAAGTTGTTTCCTTATTTACCCACACTTGCTGCACGTTATTACTTTTGAATCTTGAACACAGGCAAAAAAACTGCTCTGGGGCCCCTTCGTTCTACAAAAATGATATGGATTTTCTCATATAGAAGTCTGGCTTTGTCACTGCTCAGCACAGTCATTTGTATTTGGTTTGTGTTCATGGGTCAATGGTCTAAAATGTCTCTCATTTCAACTTATTCTCTACTATTTATTTGATCAAATACCTGAGTAATTGAAAATTCAAGAAAAAAAAATCTCCATCAGCTACAAAAAAAGATGAAAATGTCAGAAAACCAAGTCGCAGTTGTGGATTTAGAGCTTCTTTAAGACAAAATATAACAGGATTAAATTAATATAACTTTTTAATAACTGGGAGGGGTAAGTTGATCCTAGCTGGATTGTTTTTAATTGCTTTAACAAGAATTTATGATCTGAGCAAGCTGGGAAGGCATGCGAACACAGCTGGAGACAACACTCATACTGTCCCCTATGACCTTTTTCTTTACCCTCTCAGAGACAATCCTGACATACAAGGCTCCCTAAAATACTGGTGCTAGAGAATATTAAATGGAGCAATAATCTTAATCCATCCATATAAACTACTACTGCTAGACTGTCCATGGAGATACAGATCAAAACCATGAGGGACACTGCAGAAACTTTTCTGCTTGCTGCTGCCAAATGCACCCTGCAAAGCAGTGGGTGTTTGGCATAGATTCCTGGGGGGCTGTGTCATCAAGGAGTGATCAACTTTATAACAGAGCAAGTGTGTCGTCTACCTGCATGTAGGACAGCTGGAAGATTCTAGAAAAACAAGGAGTTGTAGGGTGCTCTTATTGCCCAACATTAATTGCTGGAGCAGACCCAGCAGCATGGTTCATTCTCTTTGCTTCCTCTACATTACCTTCAGCAAAAAGCAAGGAGGGACTTGAAAGCTTAATTATATCACATGGACAGTCTCCACTTAATTCAAAATTCCAATTAAAAAATAAATTCAATAAACAATATTGTGAATTAATATTCACTATCCATCCTAAACAAACTGCCACAAGCGTAATAATACTTTTTTATAGAAGATTTTTATGCAAGCACCTTTGGAAATGATCAAGATATTCATGACCCTTTTAGCAAGATTTTTCAAGTTATACTTATAAAAGTAAGAGACATCTCTGAGACACAGTTGTCTGTAAGAAGGAACAATGCTGCAGAGGTGAGAATCTGCAATATTCTTGTGATGATCCTTGGACTGGTATCCACAGTCACTGTGTTTGGGGTACCTGGATGTACAACCTGACAGTAGTACATGTTCTCACACAAAACCCACATTGCTCTGCCTACTTGAGATGCAGAGGCTTTTTTTTTTTTAAATCATAACAACTGTTAAATTAGCCACAGGTAATATTATACTGAAAAGTTCAAGGCTTCTGCTGTATCAAAGTTAATTCACAGTAATTTACTTCCAATTAGAGGTTGTAGCTGTGGCTTTAAAAATGGTTAATCACATAAGCTACATTCTAAGATAAGATAGCTGAGCTTTGTTTTGTCATGTGGATTTTTTTTCACATTATACACCAAAGCAACACACAAAATAAAGTCTTCTAAAGCATGTGATAGACACCTTATCCTGTCTATGAAACTGACTTGATGGCTACCACTGGGAATGCATTGTTAGTGACTAAAGGAATAACCTCCTACATATTCACCAACAGTCACACAAATTGCACAGAAGATCTCATAAGAATTTAAGACCAGAAAGTGAAAAAAATATGCAACCCCATGTATACACCAAATATACGTTTTAAACTACAATAAGCATCAAGAGTAATTAAAAAATAATCAAGAGAGGACCATGCATAACAGCTGAAACGTAGTCAAAACTATTCTTTAGCTATGACTACAAGTATTGCTTTCTGACTGCTTTGAAGTGTCATCTAAAGTCAGCAAAATGCCTTTTTTTTTTTTTTAAGAAACAATGAATGCTGCATGGGGAAGAATTTAGAAGGTCAAGGAATAGTGCCAGAGAAAGAAGAAAGTAACTATTCAATTTAGATGGCCTTCTCGTGGTCTGTAGCCCCCAAGGAGACTCAATCATGTCATGTATGAATATAAAGCTCTTTGTAGGGAGCAGCATTAAAAAGAACTAACTTTGCAAACTTTGTAATTCCTCACATTGAATTCTCCTCTCTCTGGTGTGTGCTCAAGCATTCAGCAGGACTCCACAATCTCCTATTTCCTAAAAGGAGATAAAGCCTGGCAAGCATTCTGCTATAGAAATTTTCAAGACAAGGTTTAAAAGCCAAATAGGTAAAAGGAGAGGGGTGGGAATAATTTCATAGTACCCACTTTGCTTCTGCTTTAAATGTGGAGAGTTTCCAAGAAAAACCTTGCAGATCATCACAATGGACAGCACAATCTGACCTGATATCTTTGGTGCAAAACATATCAAATTAGAACTGATTTAGAACTGAATCACATCAGCAACAAAAAGGCAGAAGGAAGGGCCAACTTTCCTATTCCTAAATATTTCCCAGTTTCACCTAAAAAAATCTCCTATTCCTGCTACTCCTCTCAACTCTTATATTTTAAAAGAGCACTGCAGACTATGGTTCAGCAAATATGAGAATATAGAGCTCAATCTTCTTTCAAGAGATGACCCCAAGACTTTTTTCTTTAATGCATGTTATAAGATTTCCAGTAATGTTTTAGCTTCATCAATACCTAAGCAACAACAAAACAGTAATTTGAACAAAATTAGAAATATTATATATTAGCTATATTGTAGAGGAGCCTGAATATCTCCATTACAACTTCATTTGTCTGTATAGCCAGTGGTTTTCATTATAGTACACTGTAAAGTAGATACAAAAATCCCTCTTAAAGGACTTTAAATGAAAGTCAGAACTGAGCATGTGATCAATCTGCAGATACAGATACACATTGAGGCAAGAGAATTACAGTTCTAATGATTTCCTTTGCGTAGTGAATGTGAGATATCTACACAAGCACCTTCTCTCCCTCCTTGTCATATTCACCATGATGCTCTATTTAAATAATATTTCATTGACCTTCAGCAGCAAAGAGTGAGGAAATACATCGATTTATTTAGTAAGCTGGTAACACTGAGGCCAAATCAAAAGCTACAGTTATATATATTGTAAGCACACTTGAACCATGAAAATATTTGATGTCTATTCATGGCTGTAATAATGTATTTAAACTGTTTCCTTCCTTCCTCCCCACACCAGGAGTAAAAATTTTAACAGATTTCATATCGATCAGCTAGCAATTTCCCTATTTTCCAATATTTCTCAAAATTTTTTTCCTTTTTTCTCATCAGTTCTAATATACTTAGCAAAAGATTTTCCCCAAACTTAATTTGGGTTAGTCCACCTTGTTTTAGAACAGGCATTGGAATGAGCCCTTCAGTCTGTAGCATCCAAACAAAATCCCCCAATACTTTCCGGAGTTCTTAAAGACACCATTAGTTCCAGAAGAGGCAATAAGATAACTTTTTACATACATGCCAATATCTGTGGGAGTAATGGTCAAAACAGGCATGGCCTCCTCCATCCACCAGGGAACTAAGAGATCCATTCCACTGAAAAGCAGTAATTGTGTAACTGCTAATGCCTACGGGCTTCCACTCCCTTTAAAAATTATCTCCAATAGTCAAGTAAAAAATTAAGTGGTGCTAAAGACTTTCAGTGTGTGTGTCTTCCAGAAGGAGTTATCAATCTATTGAAAGACTACAATCAATCTATTCAAAGACTAGAAACATCATGGTGTGTCTATCTTGACTTGAAAGTGGATTAGTTTCCATCATTTCTGACACAATAAATAAAATGGATAACTTCTTGGTATTTATTTAAACAAATCCTTGTAAAGCAAATCTGATCCAAGACTGAAAATGTGTATCATACCCAGTATAAATGATAATAAACATGGATTGAATTCTAGAGTCATCTGAAAAATAACTTTACATGTCCAAAGCAGTAATTCAAAGTTTGAGGTTCTGAGTAAGTGGATACAGTGTAGTTTGAACATCCTAAACAGCAATCATTCATCAATTCCACACAAAACAGTATTTATTTGGCTTTCAAGTAAACTTACAATTGTTCTATTTCTTAAATTTGGAAACTGTATATCCATGGTCAAGTTTCTGGGGAAGAGTATTTTTTATCCCAAAATCTCATAAAACTGTACACATTAATTCTGCTTGGAGTCCAAAAATAAGTAAACATACAAAGAATGTATGAATTTACAGATTCCCATTTGCAGTACCTATAGAATATAACATGTAAGGAAATCACTGAGATTCTAGAATCAGAGCAAAATCTTCCTGGAGAGTTATGAAAAGAGAAAACATATTTGTGCTCCAAAAAAGTTACCTCAGAAGACCTGATAAAGCTTCTTTTAAGATTTGCAACAGAAGTTTTAATGCTAATGAGGGATGCCATTTGATGCTATGCTAATAATTTTAATTTTTTAACAAGATGAGAGCTGTATTGTGGAACAAATTGAGATCTAGGAAGTTGATATATTAAAGAAATAAAAATTTAAAGTACTATGCTTAATCTATATCCTTCTAAATAACCTAAAAGCTTTACTCTAATTTTTCCAATTTTGAACAAAAAGAAACTTTCAGAGCTGATTTGTGAAGTATAAAAACTTCACATTACATGTGAAGCTTAACACTGATAGTAAATGACCCATTTTTCTCCTCCTTTCCCATTCATTTAATTACTGTTTTGGAACATTAAGTGCACTCAACTTTATGTCAGGCACTTAACTCCTGCTGCTGATAAATTTGTCTAGCACAGGATTTGGTCCTTGACGTTAGTGCTTCAATAGACCACTTCAGCAGCAACACAACCTGTGAGTCACCTGCCTGCTCACCAATTTCTTAAAAAACAAAGTGAATATATGTTTCTTTCATTATCAAACCAATGTACTCTCTAGAGTATATGTGTCTGAGCATATTAGTGTAATTAGTCACTGGTAAATATTCAGAGGCAGGCTTGGAGTGCTGTGTCATAGGCAGGAGGGAATGATGAGAAAATAACAGCTTACGTTTCCATACAGCTGCTCCTCTAAAGCATTCCAAAGCCTTATTTTCTTTATAGGCAGCTAAAATGCTCACTTTCTCCAGGCACCAGCCATTCCGGAGTTGAAGCACAGCAGCTGTTGAGTGCTTGACAGCCGTGCCACACAGTCAGGAGGGCCCACTGACAAAAACATTTGTTTTCCTCTGAGATAGCGGCATTTCAGTTTTTGGTGGAGGAAAACCAGAGCAGCTAAATATTATTTGCAGGAGCGCTTTGATGCCTTGATCACAAGCATATGGCAACAAAGTCTGCTCTGCAATCCATGCAGACAAAAAATTAAGACAACTGAAAAGAAGGATGTTTCTTTCACAAATGTGATGCTACGGCACAGAAGGCTGACTATAAAGAATAGTCTAAGCCTAATCCTAGATCATCTGAGGTCCAGCAAGGTTAATGTTTGTCTTCTCTCAGTGCACACAGTAACATAATGAATGATTTTCATCCATTTGAAGAGGGATGTGTATGTGATGTACCATACCACTTGAGGAACTCTTCCCTAACTGCTATGGAGGAGCTGACACTTCATGGAGAAAACGGGTAATTAATTACAGTTGAGGGCTTTAGTGCAATAACAACCATCCCTTAATATATTTCTTTTAAATCAAAGGAAATATATGCAAGTTTTCAATAGTCTGCTAGTAGTCTGAAGTAAAAATTAACACCAATAAGTTATGAAGGATAAACAATCAAACAAAAGACTGTATGATAATTTCTGAGCAGTCTGCAAGTGACATGTTAAAACATGTAGAAGTCCAGGCTTTGTCCTGGACAATGGATACTGCCGAAGACAAGGGGCAAAGACCTGCAAGAATCATTTATTTTCCCCAGAAATACCCAAATTATCAGCTTAAAACAGTAAAAATTCAAAATATTGTTCTGATGAATACTCAGTGTCCCTTACAGGAATCATACTTTTTTGTGAAATAGCACCTTTCTGATGAGGGAAAAGAAAACAGACTACAGAGAATCAGAAAGCAGCCCTCTCACATACAGTCAAGGAACTGGTTGCAAACCACTTATTAGACCCTGAGGCAACAGCCAGAAATGCGCTGGGTAGTAGGGAAAAAAAAAAGCTATTTCAGTTCATGCAGTTTTGCTTCTGGAAAAATGAAAGGAAAACAACAGGCACTATTTTGGAGGTTATGAGGGCAGTGCTACAGCAATAGCTACTACTTGGGACCAATCTATACAGCAGGAATTGAAAGATACTGATTTCTTGTCACACTACATGTTTTCTCATGTTAATAGAGATGCAATTAAGCAGACAAGACTGAGCAGCACAAGTGAGGTCATATTGTAAACTTCCATCTGCTGATACAGGAAAAAAACCCTATTTTACCCTGTATCTCTTTCATACTTATTTCTGGTATCAGCTGTTGCTTCATTACAGAAAAAAGTTCAGTCTGCTGATCAGCACAGCTGCACCTGTATCTGTAAATCCAAGAGCTCCCAGCGATATTCCCAGATATTCTCAACTTGTATGTTAGTAAGTTCTCAAAGCATTTTCTTTGGCCTGTTCTCCCTGGACAGTCCAAGCTTTGTGTGGAGCTAGAGTGTTTAACAGACTGCTCCCATCTTGTGAAGTTTAAGACAGCAGAATGCTGACAGCTCCTATCCCAGCACCCAGGTGTTTCATTTATTTATACAGAATCATACAACAATTTTTAGTTCCTTCAAAGTTAAATGTTATCTCTGAAGAAAAGAGTTTTTCAGAGGTACAAGACTCAAAGTGTGGTGTTCTCTCACAGTTCCTCATGTGTGATAGTGAAGGCATTGAACCACTCTTAAATTTAATTTCTTTTAGGGGTTTTGTGCCTGAGATTTCATTTGCAATAATGTTATTTTACTATCTGCAGTGATGTTATTGTGTTTTGAACTGGCATAACAGACAGAAAAACATCCACATTATTTAAATAAAATTGTGGTAATGAAAAACCTTATTACTGAAGTTGTTAGGATGAAATATTAGATAGTTTCTCATGTTCAAAAGGTACAGTTGTTCTATAAACCCCACAGTCTAGCCAGGCAATAGCTGCCCTGCAAATCTGTTCTGGATAGTCACCTTATGGATATCCTGCTTTGGAATTCCACGTAGTGTGCAGTAATAATAAAGATGTTCCCAACCTGTTAAAAGTTCATCCAGAGCATCTTGTTGTGGACAATATCCAATAAGAATACCTTCAGAGCTAGCAGAGAGTATATCCATTTCAGACCTGTTCAAAGAAAAAGAAAAAGATTTCAATGCTGTTGAACAAATCCCTTTGCCCTGGGTTCCACACTTGGGATACAAGACAAACACACATAACCTGAACTCTAAAGATAAAGGAGTTTGAGTCTCTTTGTCGTGGTTACTTAGTGCAGCACCACCACACACAATGTACACTTTTTGTCCCTTTTGGGTTAGCACAGCCACCAGTATGTCACTTTTGTGACAGCATGTGTATCAACGTCAACAGACCAACACGTGAAGAAGAGACATCCATGAGAATTAATGCTCACCGGTTTTACTTCTCTTTTTGGTAGTACCTGCTCTAAAGAGACACATTGCTCATATTGGATATTATACTATATACAATATTAAATTTATATCAATCTCATTAAATATTGAAGAGGAAGGACTTGAGAGAGAGGGAAATTTTGCTGGGTATTCTTTGTGTGTCTGTGACTACACATATGCATGCATGCATTCTCTAAACAGCAAGACAGAACGAAACACAGGATATTAAAGCCTAGTAACTTAAAAGACAATACAGGAAAAAGTATAAAATTATCCTGATTTAAGAAACTTTGGCCTTCACTTTGTAGCTTTACAGCATTACTTGAAATTACATTCATTGCTAAGAAGCAAGCTTGATTGCAAGGGTGTCTCATTACCCATAATGACACTAAATCTATCCTATTTATTCCAACATCTAATTCAACACTCAACGATGCTGATTTACATGTACAGAAAGACCTATCAAAATGAATATCCTTAAAAAAAAAATTTGAGCTTTGAAGGAAAAAAGTTTTCAAAAGATTCAGAGTAACAGAATGTATTTCCTCTAAGTGTTTTTTTTACATTTCTGATTAAAAGAACTAAATATATGATTAATCATTTAGACACAAAGTAAATGCATTAACTGCAGGATCTACAAATACTAGCACTAGTGAAAATATAAATACAAGATTCAGGAGTCTGGGGAGAAAAAAAATTCTGCATTTTTCATAATGAACCACAGCATGAAAATATATTTTAATGCTATCAAAATATAAATTAACATGATTATGACAAACTTTGCCATAGACTAATTAGAATGGTCCTTTTCTGTTAATGGCAAAAGTTACAAAATCATGGTATCTTGGCTGGTTTGAATGGTGTTATGTATGTTATCTGCCTGTAGACACCTCTCTAAATAAAGAGTTAGCAAAAAATAGAAGGTGATAGCAGAAAGAGGATAACAGAAGTGTTCTTCATTAATTTATATCCACCTATAGGCATTTTCAATGTTGTATATCCAGAATTTTCACTGTCTCAGTTTCCAACCATACATATGGCAAATTAAACCCTTTTTCTATAGTCATCTTTACCATAAGATACGGATTGAAAAATGTGGATCTTTTTATATAACGAGTCAGAAGCAGTGGATTCCTTATTTAATTAATTCTAACATAGCAAAATACTATTCACAGTGAAATATTAACTAGATTCTGTTGAACATAGAGAGATGTGTTTGAGGTTTGTTTTGCTAGGAAGATTCATGCACAGGGTATTCTTCTGATGCAGCTGCTGTCTTTTGAGAAAAAAGAGACTGGGCTTTTGATAATATGCCAAGTTCAGTCAGAAGAGAACAAATCGCACTCAGGGGTAATTTCAGGGACATTTACTCAGCATGAACCCTGGAGCTGGATAGAAACATCTTGTCTGCAATGGGCCCCTACCATGAAGAACAAAAAGTTAAATATGGACAGCTGCAAAAAAACAACAGACATCTAATGCTCTTCACCCAGAATATATTAGAGCATCCCTACCCAGTTTGCATCAGGAAATAAAAAGTGTCCTCAGTGCTAATTGTACACACAGGATTCTAGTGCTCTGCCCATCTAATGCACCCAGTCTTAGGTGAACAGTATCCCAGCCACTGACCTTTAGCTTTCATAAAGTGAGGGCAAAGTGAGAATGCAGAATTTAATATTCTTACTCAGTTTGGTCCCTTATCTTGCAACTTTATCCATTAGTGCTGACCCTGAACACTTCAAGACTTCCCATTAATGCAGAGATTCTACGGCATTCACTAAAGAACTCATGGACCTTTCCACCTCACTCCTCCCCCTCATCTCTGTATCTGTCAACACAAAAACAATTCAACCAGAAGACCAAAAAAAAAAAGCCATATTAGGTTACTTTTTTTTTTTTTGAATGTGCAGTATAATGCCTTGTCTTCCCTTATCAACATCACAGAGTAGATTTCCAAACCAAAATTCTGACATTATCATTCAGTTTTGTTTATCCAGGTCCTACATTTTTTCTGAAGGTATAAACAACATAAATAAAAAATAGATGAAAGAAAAACACATTATCATTTTTAATTATAGCAGGTATTGTACAACAGAAAACAAGCTCCTGTCTTAGCAAATTGATTTTTCTTGAAATTCAATTAATCTCTCAGATTTCATTTTTATGGGTCTGAATTAAATGAACATTTCAAGTAGTGATGGCTTGATACCAGAAAATTTTCTCAGTAAATGATATACTGTAAATATTTTTCCCTTTTTATAAAAAAATTCTGATTTGATTCATTAAACTAATTATAATCCTTTTTTTCCTTAACAAGCATCACCATATATGCTATTATCAGAATCAAATTCAAAATATATATTTTTAATATTTTCTAAAATATAGATTAGCATGCAGCAAAATGCTGATTCTTTTTATTCTCAAGCCAGAGAAAAACAGACATTTGTTTTCTGCCCTATTATTATCAGGATGCCATAATTTTTCACTAAACTATTCACATTAAAAATAAGACATACAGGAGGAAAAAATCAGCTAATTTTATAAATAGAGAGAAAGAACATGTAAGTATGCATTCCAACCTCTCTCAGGCTTTTGTCCATAGTACAGTAGACACAATGAAATCTAATGTAATATCTAAAACTATGGGGAGTAAAACACTTTTACACTAAGCTTTCACACTATTACACAACTTTCTGTATCTTTATAATAACACAGCGTACTTGTTATCTATAAATTCTGTTAGTAATTTTGATTACATCATCTGATCAAGATATAAAACATATTTTCTACTTCATTTTTAGACTACATCCTTATGCTCAGTCAATACTTCCCCTTGTTCGTTAAGCTTTCCTTTAGAGTGAACAGCTGCAACAAATGACATCACCAGAATATTTCCAGAAATCTTTATATTTTAAATATAGTTTTAAAGATGCAGAATTGCATTTCTAGAGCTCCTTTAGAAATGGTCAACAGAACATCTGGCATCCTCAAGAAAAATAGTGGAGTCTAGCACTTGAAGCATGGAAGATTTTCTATTCTATCCCTGTCTAAATATTTTGGTGAGAACCATGATATTTTGGTGCAAGACATCCTGAGAAAATGTCCAGGACTCAATAAGACTTTCCTCACTATGGAGTGTTCACCTTGTATGTTTATACTATTGAGGAAAGAAACTTGCCAGATTTTCAAGATACTGAGATCATAAAGCAAAATCAGGGTATAGAAATTTTTTTATTCAAAGTTGTTCCTCCACAGACCATTGCAAGGCCTTTTAGATTGATCTATTTATTCTGAGTGCTTAAAGAAAGCCTCGCAATCTGATTACAGGTTATATGGGGGTGGCGTGGGGCACTCCAGCCAAAAGGCCTTTGCTGACACTGAAAGGAGACATAACCACTGGGATGAGTGAACATGATCTTGGACAAAACCTGTTTCCTTCTCCTGTATAAACAGGACCTGCAGTTTCCAGAAGGCAAGAGTGGCTGTTGCAGAACTAGATGTGGATCTTGTTTTTTACAATGGTTACTACCAACATTGCTTATAGGTGGTTGTGGGCTGTAATTCAAAGGTAAGCCCCAGTGTTGGGTTTCCAGAGACAGCTCAGTATCCTGAAATCAGTCTAATGGCTGGTTTTGGAAAAATTATTTCGCTTTTGGCTCTGCTGTGCACTTTGTTTCACTTTTATATGCTTTTTTTGCAGTTTTTCACTGCAATTAAAAGCAGTGATATATTTGGTACTTACAATACCACATATATATATATCTGTTTCTACAGAGAGATAAATTCCATTAATTAGTCAAAATGAAATATAAATTTACAAATTGCAAAAGTACTTAGACATTTTATTGTTCTCATAACTGCACATTCAATTCAGTGCATACTAAAGCTCAATTAACATTACAAAAAATCAAGGTTAAAATATAATTAATGTAACTATAGCTTCATTATAATTAGACTAATTATACTGATATACAGTGTAAAAACAGCCATTTCAGCCATTATATTTATGTAAATTTATTCTTCCTTTCAAGTTAAGCTATTTGAACTACATTTTAATTATTTATCAAGCTGAATATCATACCTATCAAAAGAGTTGAAGTTCTAGCTATAAAGAAATATTTTACTTTTCCCTCTTTGTAGAGCAGTTCTTTGGTCCTATGACTTTGTAATCCAACAGCTGAGATGACTGACACAATTCAAATAGGATGGGGAATTGCTGTCATGGAGGATCTCTGTGCAGAAGGAAGATGGAAATTCATGGGAGATAAATTAATTATATGAGGAAGACTGCCAAATACTTCAGTACTTCATGGGGCATCTTATGAATAAGATGTTACCTGGTTTATCTATTTTTTTGCATATGCATCCCACTACACTCCAAATATGAACCTAAAGTCATCTCTATTCAGCAAAGTACAACAGAAAAGATTGCAAAATAGAGGGCACAAAAAAGGCAAACAAACCACCAGCCACATTATTCATTATTTTACAGTGACCTTGCCATGACACTTAAAAGGATTTTGACACTTTCTCTTCAAAGCTGTGTTTAATGCTCTTAGCTTTAGAGAGGTTTTGTGACAGATTCATTAAGGAGGGTTTAAACACAAGTATAGAAAGGAAAAGAAAACAAAGCTTGCCCAAAGAACACACAAACACAAAAAAGTGGAACAGATGTACAGTATCTGCTGATACATTAGCCCAGCAGACATTCAAAGACTATGAAGACTCACTTTGTTCTCCTTTGTTATACCACTTTGTTAGTGTGTTTTCTTTGTACATATTTAATGCAGACCTTACTTCTTCAAGCTGTTTGACAGAAAAAGTAACTATAAAAATGTTTACAGTTTCACTCACTACCTTTCATTTAGACAGCTCCCACACTGGTGGCAATCTAGTTATGGCAGTAGAGCCAAGCATGAGGTAATTTTAGTCCATTTTTACTCTTGTAGAGCAACAGCTGTGCTACAGACAACACAAAAATTCTTCTAATTGTCAGGCAGATCAGGCAGTTAATTATTAAACATATTTAAGCTTTGTAACTCTTTAAAAGCCTGTCAGTCTCTTAATGTTTTATAAAACCATACTTTCTAAGCAGAAGCAAACAAATCCTATTCAAATATTCTACTTTCTAGTAATTACTATTGGTTTTGCTTTTGATATTTACGCCCTTTATGAGAGGTACTCCTGATACTTTGCTATCATTATTTTGTTTCCAAGCCTACTGAAGCAACTGTTTCAATGCTGCTTGTTTCTTTGTCACTCTTCAATATTGAGGTGGCAAATATCCCTAATATGGAGACACACTCTCTAGAAGGTAATTACTTTTCTGTTTCTTTTGCACAGATATGTCACCGATAAAAGTGATATTAATGAAGTTCACAAAAAATTAAAAAGTAAAATCCCCTGTGAAAGGCATTATATTCACATGATTGGCTGTGTTTGGTCATAAATTCCTATTACTTCTCTGACTATTTTAATCACATAATAGTAACAACTAGAATGGGCCTACAAAGGTTATATAAGTTGCCTAAAACATTTTCTGCAGAGGGATATGAAAAATTAAAAAAAACCAGGTTTTTTGTAGACTGCTCAGCTTGTATACTATAAATGTGCATTGGTCACACAAATTGTAAGGTACACAGTTCAGGCATATAGTGCATTTAAAATATCTACTTAATTTGTAGTGTGTCAAAAAGAGAAAACCCCAATTAAAACAGATCATAACACTTCCCTCCCCCAAAATCGTTTCCCCACCAAAGAAGTCCTGTTAAAACCAATTTGCAGAAAAGATGAAGTTGGCTGTAGTATTTCACAAATATTCCCATTTAATGACACCCTGACTTATGAATCCCAGTGATACTGAAAATTAACATACATAATACCTATCTTCTATGGATTTTATTAGCTTTTTAAAGATCTCTCTCAGATTGTTAGGAATAAGGTTTTTTTTTTTGGTGGTATTAAGCATTCAGCAAACAACCCACCTAGAGGACAATGAATCTTTTAACAGTACTTGAAGATGTTGTGAATCTGCTCTTATGCCATGTTAAAAAGGAAGTTATTTCTCAGAAGCATATTTTAAAAATTTCTTTGAGACTGTAGCAGAAGCTCCTTGAATACAAGTTGATAGTTGGTGTTTGAGGCTCTTTCTCTATAAACCCCTGCACTTCCAAAATATTTTAGGTCTACCTTTCAAAAATTCTACTTTGCATTCAACTTATACCTTTGAAAAATCCCATCTTCTGTTTCTAGAATTCATGTTCTTCCAAGGTGCAACTGCTGTCTAATAAAATTCAAGGTCATTATCAGTGCACCTGCCTGAAAAAGACACTCTGGACTTCATTTCAAATTCAGTATCAAGCAGGAAAAGGTATGCATAGATTTGTTTGGTTTTTTGTTTGGTTTATTTGGTTTATAATTTGTTTTTAAACCAAAAGTCTTGAAGCATAGTTATTCAAGGAAATGGAATCTGTTATGAATTAAGGATTTTCTGCATGGAATAAAATTAGTTAGGTTCTCCAATGTTTATAACAGTAATTTTACATACTCATTTAATTATTTGACCATGAAGAATATATCATCAAGGTAGGGTTAGATTAGATGTTAGGAATAAATTCTTTACCATGAGGGTGGTGAGTCACAGGAACAAGTTGCCCTGGAAAGCTGTGGATGCCGCATCCCTGGAAGTGTTCAAGGTGAGATGTAGCTTTGATTAAGCTGGTCCCCTGGAAAGTCTCCCTGCCCAGGGAGGGGGGTTGGGACCATATGACCTTAAAGGTCCTTTCCAACCCCAACCCTTTTATGATTCTGTGAAGGATCCATCAAAGTACAATGTCTCATCCTCTCACAGGGACAGAGGACAAAAGACATGTTTTTTCCAGTCAAACCCAAAAGAGGTGGGATCTATATCTAAGCTGCATTATTCATCAGGAATAGGTATCAGAGATAATGTTTTTTATGGAATCTCCTTCATGATGTAAATTTTAAGCAAAAAAATCTTATTCTGCTGACCAAGAAATGTTTTGCAGCTGTGATCAGCAGCTGCTTTCTTCTGCTGACTGTAGTCTCTGTGCCAGGAACACCAGGCTCCTGAGTACACTACCAGAGTAAGAAAAGGAGAAGCTTTCTTACTATACCTTCCTTCATTTATCTGAGACATAAATGAAAATAAATCCACCTAAAATTCCCTGCAATTAGTAATTTTGGTCATTCTTAGCTGCTGAGGAATAGCTCTCCTGACCTGTTGTGGTTACCATCTCACCTCTGATGAGCCAGCAAACTTCCCTCTTAGAGATTTTCAGGAGTACAGCAACACAATGCACCATCATCTGCTCAACAGCAGTTTCCAAAATAATGAAACAAGGAACAAAGTCAGGAGGGACATAAACTTTTTCTCACAGCCTCAAATCGTTTGTTTCTCTAAGTTTAGCTACTGTGCAATAGCAGCTCTTACTTAAGGTTGCCTTCTTGAATTAGCATTAAGTTTTGAAATCTTGGGAATATGGGATTTACACTCACTTCAGCCCCTGCAAACACAAAAAAATCCATAAACTCGATTGACACCACCATAATACAAGGCGATAATTAATGTTGTCAAGGGTATTTTGTACACTAAAATTCAATTGTATAAGGCTTTCTCTCAAGCCTCCTAAAGTGTGTCAAATTTCATTACCTATGTTTTAGTATATGGTAAATAACACTGCATCTTAATATATGCTTTCACATTGGATTTATAAAACACAGTATGGGAAATGAAAGTGACACACACAGTGTCCAGGGACAGCACACAACCTATTGTCAAAAGCCAGTAGCTGTCTAGCTGACCTCAGAAGCATTTTTAGCCATTTAACCACAGGTACATAGCAACACAACTGATAAAAGGAATCCAGGCATTGGCGAATTGTTTTGTAATTTTTTTAATTGTTTTAGGGGGT